>CM077167.1:134278736-135478736 GCA_039583875.1 Platanthera guangdongensis
GGATTAGAAAGAGCTTGAAAGAGTGAAGTGTAAACGGTAAGAGTGGTTGCTAGAGGTGTCAAAGTGGGTTTTCATTGATCAATGGCGTGGGTGCAGAATAGAAGATCATTGGTATATTGTGCTAGGAAAGAATTAGGTCATGAGCATGAGGAAACACTTCAACTTCTAGAAAGTAGTTTAAAGATCCAAGATTAGAGAGAGAGATGGACACAAGAAGTATTTTAAAACACCTGAAAAGCACTTGATGGTTAATTTAATATGTGATAAAATGACCACTTGAATGTCCAAAACTTTTTCAAATAATTGAGCAGGTTCCCCTTTGATAGGAGGTCAACTAGGGTATTGTGTTTTGAAAGGAGAAAATATATATCACTGTAAGAGCAAGAAGCAATATATTGTTACTCGTCCTATTGTGGAATCTCATGTCTCAAACACTCGAGAATTGGTTTAGTTGAAACAAAAATTGAACTAATCAAGGAAGAAGTAAATAGAATTTTTGTGATAACAGAGCGGTCATGTATATTTTGTCAAATACAATGTTCCATAATGAACTAGAAATATACGTACAATATGAGGAAAATAAAATTAAATAAAGAATCTCATCTACAAGTTGAATCTGATGCGAGGATATGGTAGGTCGGGTGAGAATGATCATAGGATCTCCATGAAGGTCATATCATGCGGCATGAAATGGAATGATGATAGTCAATGCAAGAGTTTTTGGTGATTCGGGATACTTTGGTACATTGGAGGATGCAGAGGAGGGTGGTAGTAGAAGAGAAGAGGGGCTTGGGATGGGGAGGGAAGCCATGACAGGGCTCATCGAGGGTGTCAGTTGCTACAATGTGTGTTGGAGAAGGGGTGGAGGTAGTTGTGATGAGGTGGAGGTAGAGGATTAGGTCGAGCTTGGGATAGGACTTTGGAGGGAGAAGGGCGGGGGTTAGGTTTGGGGAGGTGGAAGATGGATCGACAAACTGACACGGGAAGTGAAGAGGAAAAATGGTCGATGAAAACCGAGAAAGGGGGCTACGCATCTTCCAAGGTCGGATGAGGCATGGCGAGGGGTCCCGAGGCAAGAGGAGACAACGGTGAAGGGTCCCGAGGTAAGAGAGACAACAATGAGGGGTCCCAAGGCAAGATGAGAGAACTAGAACCAACAACGGACTAGGATGGGCATTGGGAGTTGTCAGCGGCTTCGACTCTGCTGGAGAGAATGCTTACATGACTTCAGCACCTTGCATGGATCTAAAAGGAGAACATAGCACTTCTAAGTCCATATGCCAAACCATGGATGCTTAGCCTAGGGTATTAGGTGAGTTAATTAGGAGAGGAATTAGGTCAGTGTTTTGATGGCTCAGACCATCTGATCAGATAAGTTGAACTAATTCACAATGCACCTTCAAAGAAATATTAGAAATACAATATATATATATATACATATATAATGAGACTATCACATTGGTTGGCTCGATCATCCATATGATGATTATATAGTCAACGACAGCGCAGATTGACCCCAAAAAGACTAGAACTCGTGCTCTGAAACCAGGTTGATCTCCATCAAGACCCCTCCATAAAAGAGAGGGTGTAATTTTCCGTTTATAGAAAAAAAAATCTTTTTACTCTTTTCTCTACAACACATTTATATGTAAATATTAACACATGCTTATATGTAACATGCATAAATATGCAAATGAATTTACTTAGTATGTTTATTGAGTACAAAAATATACTATGCAAATACATCATTGTTGAGAATAGTCCAACATTAAGAAATTAACATAGCCTTATGCATTTATATAGATCTCGGGCCTATCAGCCTCCAACCAATTGATTTTAGGTTGAATGCTTGAGTGATAGCATGGTATCGGAGTAAGCTAGGCCAAATAGCTAGTTTCACATCACTCAATTAAAAAAAATTGTATGTCAAAGCCTAAAGACTCTACATGTGAAGGGCGTATTCTGAATAGCCCCTCATTGAGAAACTATCATTGCTTTGTTCCCTAAATATAACATATTGATTTTAGGTTGGATGGTTGAATTCTAACACATCTACCAAGCTCTACTAAATAATTCCAAAAAATTAACTTCCATGACATGCATGAAATTCAGTAGAGGATATTTCAGAAAATTCAAATACTTCTAGATAATACCTTAAGATTGCTCAGCATTTTCACAGTTGCAGGATTGAAGTACAACTGTATGAAAGAGATAAAAAGACTAATAAAACATGTTTTTTCAACTTTCAATCAATACATCTCCATTGTGTGTAAAGTTGAAAACAAATAATAAATACCTGCATAATAAACTTCAGATAGTTGTTAATGGCATATAGAAGGGCAGGGACAGCCAATAGAACTTATTACGAGCTGCCTGCAGGTAGATATGAGTAAATCAACAGACCATTGTCATAAAACAAGCAATGCAAATTATTGTCCTTCTAGATAGATGTACAAAAGCTCTATTAAAAAGAAACATTGTAAAATGCGAGTTGCAAGGCCACTGATATAGCTCTATTATATAATCAGATAACTGTATAAGCATGACAATAATTTTAGGAAATAGTAATCTCTTAGTTTCTCCATTAACATAAGTGTATATACAATTACAGATAAAAGGAATCAAAGACCTAAATGCCCTAAAGACTAAATAAACCAATAATAAGACTAGACTAATTACAAACAGGTAACACGAAACAAGAGGAATAATATTTACAACACTCTCCCTTAAGCTGGTGAATGGATATCATCATTCTCAGTTGGCAAGTAAGACTGGAAAATCTCCATTCTATGATTCAGCTCAATGAGAACATTATTAGTCCTGCATCTTAATTTCTCAGTCTCCTTGAGAAGATCTGGGACATACTTTTGCCAAAGGATAAATATTTGACTTTCAAAGTAGGTAACTTCAATTCCAAGAAAGTACTTCGATCTTCCTAGGCCTTTTATCTAATATTCAGTTGTTATCTTCCCCTTTAGCAATTTGCTCTCAGTTGCATCGTTCCCTAAATTATGATATCATCGACGTACACAAGTAATATGGTGAATTTACCTGCATGTGCGTGTTTGAAGCACAACTTTGATCTTTTGGATGTGTGTACCCTAAAGTCAGCATGGCTTTGGAGAATCAACCAACCAGGCCCGACGAAACAGCGTAAGCCCATACAGAGCCTTTTTCAGCATGTACACTTGATTCGCATTGCTACAAAACAAGAATCCTGATGGGATATCCATATATGCCTCTGATCCTCTTCTCAAGGTCCCTATGAAGAAAGTCATATTTAATATCAAATTGATGTAGCTCTTAATTGAACTAAGTAGCCTGAGAAAAGAGAGCTCTCACGCTATTCATCTTGGATACTAGAACAAAAGCTCCCTAGTAATCCATCATATACATTGAGTGTATCATTTTGCAATCAACTTGCTCATATAGATCAAGAGTGCCACCAGACCTGTATTTTAAAGAGTAGATCCATTTGCACCTTATAAATATTTTATCCATAGGCCTTGGGACAATATCCATGTCTCATTCTTCTTCAGAGCTTCCACCTCCCCATTTATAGCTTGAGCTCAGTTCTTATCCTTTAACACTCCATGTACTCAAGTTGGGATTCTTATTGAGTCAAGGGAAGAGGTAAAGCTTAAAATCATAGAAAGATTCTTTATATAGAAAAATGAGGAAATAAGATATTTGGTGGTGTATAGTTCTTTCCTCAAAGCAATAGGAAGGTCAACATGATTAGGATTAGAATGAATGGGAAGACATGTTTCCACTTCAAATATGTCATCCCTCTAGAGTTGAGACCAAGCACAAAAGGGTTGCGTTCATGAAGGTGACATTCATAAAATTAGTATACTACGACTCAAGGGATGGCAACATTGTAATACATCTTGTAAACTAAGAAAATGCACTTCGTAGCTAGGGGCTCAAATTTAATACGGTTATGGTGGTGGATGTGGACATAAGCAACACACCCAAATACAAGATCATGCAAACTTTGCATGATAAGGATAAAGGGATGGAATGATTCTCCAAGTTTAATTGGACTACTCCAATCAATAATAGGTGAGGGTAAATGATTGATTAGGTAGGTGGTAGTAAGAAGAGCTTCACCCCAGTAGGTTTAAGAACAAACATCTGAAAGAGTAATGTTTGAGTACCTTCAAAAAGGTAACGATTTTTCGTTTAGAAACATCATATTTTGTCGGGGGTATCAATGCAAGTGAATCCATGGATGATGTCATGCTCTATTGTAAACTTCCTGAAATGTTTGCTAATGTATTCTTTGTCATTGTCAAAATGCATGTGTTTTACAGATCCATTGGATTGAGTGTAATCATACAAAAAAATGGATAAATAATTGGGTGACTTCATTTTCGTCTTTAACCAAAATACTCTAGTTCAATCATCAATAAAAGACACAAACCACTAGGCACCGGAAATAGTAGAAACAAAAAACAGAATCTCAAACATATGAATAATACTAGATCAAAGGTTCGTTGTTTGTAGTAATACTACGATGAAGAGAAACACAAAAATGTCCGTAAGTTCACAGTTTTTGCAACTAAACAAAAGGTTTTCCATTTGAGGTTGTAGATAAACACGCACAAAAGGAGAAATACAAAAGAAATTTTATTAATTTCTCAATTTCTTTCATGTATAAATACATGTATTTGTACACTTATATAAGAAGGAAAAGAGGAGAGGATCTCCATCCAAAGATGTAAGACTAAACTAAATAACTAGATAGGTCTTATTTTGGGCCTTTACATATTTTCTCCAACACTCCCCCGCAAGTTGGAGCCTACAGATCGTAAGCACCAAGCATGAACAAAAATTGATAGTACAACGCTCGTGGTAAGACTTGGTGAGAATGTCAAAAACTTGCCCGGTAGCAGACACATATTTTAATTCAAACTTCTTCAATTGAATCTTCTCCTGAATGAAGTGATAATCAATTTCAATGTGTTTGGTTCAATTTTGGAATACAGAATTCTTGGCAATGTCTATAGCAGCTTGACTGTCACAAAATAGAGTTGTTGATGAGGAAAGTTTGACTCCCAAATCACCAAGGAGACTTTCTAGCCAGATAAGCTCAGACACGACAGCAGTCATTGCACGATATTCGGCTTCAGCAGATGAGCGAGCAACAACAGATTGTTTTTTGCTACGTCGGGTAGTAAGGTTTCCTCCGTAGTAAGTACAAAACCACTTGTGGAGCGTCGATCATCCAGCGAGCCAGCATAGTTAGCATCAGAGTAGGAAATTAGAGATAGAAAGGAAGATGATTTGTATACAAGCCCTTGTCCAGAAGAAATCTTCAAGTATCTGAGGATGCACTCGACGGCCTGGGGATGAGAAGTCTATGAAGCATACATAAATCGACTGACAACTATAACAGCAAAAGAGATATCAGGTCTTGTAACTGTAAGATAAATCAGCTTTCCTACAAGACGACGATAATATTCTGGGTTCGGAAGTAATAGGTCAGAGTCATGAACGCAGAGCTTGTGGTTGACATCCATATGAGTGTTAACAGGTTTGCATCCCGAATAGTCAGCATCCTGAAGAAGGTTACGGCAGTACTTCCATTGAGATAGGACAAGACCATCAGGATGTCTCGGTACCTCAAGTCCAAGGAAGTAGTTTAGAGAGGAATGAATGTCCTCCCATTACACATTGGGCACATATGAAATCCATATTGGAGGAGCAGTACATTCACCAATACAACCAAACTCATCTACAAGACGAGCTGACGTCTCTACGTCAAGGGTCCAAATCTGTTTCTGATTATTTAGCTGAGATGAAGGATTTTATAATTAGGTGCAACGTGGTCGAACACCCACAAGATACATTATCTAAATTTAAGTGTGGACTGTGATCTGAGATCTACTATGAGTTGATTCGATATGACCACTATTCCCTAGCAGAGACCATATCTATTGTCATTGATATCGAGAAGCACCAGAAGAGAACCTCTCGGTTCAAATCTCAGAACAAAATGAATACAACTTTCAAGAAAGAAGAACCGAAAGGTAAGGAGAGTGCGTCGAAGCCTACCTCGACCTATACAAGAGATCAAAAAGGGAAGTCCCCCATGGGAACTGTGACTCCATCACAGATCCGATGTTATGAGTGTCAGCAGATGGGCCACATATCTACGGATTGTCCAAAGAGGAAAGACACGCTAGTTATTCATGGAGTGACTGAGGAAGATGAGTGTAAAGAAGTTGGAGTCGAGAGGGACTCGCACGTTTTGAAAGATGAAGTGCATGGTACGCCTAGTAATGAGGAGATAGAACTCGACGTTCTAGTGATGAGATGCATGTTATCTGCACCACAAGAATTCGCCGATTTTTAGAGGACGAACATCTTCCAGGCCTACTTTAAGGCTGGGGAGAAAGTGTGTCGTTTAGTAGTAGATATCAGGAGTTGTATTAATGTGATCGCTGAGATGTCTTCCGTTTGGGGAGCAAATTCGGTTTTTAACGTACTGATCTGACTTTATTCGACGATTATCCGTCTGAATCTTTAGATTTTCTCATGCCTTCTCCTCCATTAGATTCTTCTGGGTTGGTGAGTGCTAGTGAGGAGCCACACACGGACACACTGATTTTCATTCCGCTACTGACACACCACCTGCAGTTCTACCATCTTCCACTGACAGTTTTCAGGTTGAGCATGAGACACACGGGTGATTCTTCCGTACTAGTTCCCAGAGCTGCGGACAGACTTCCGCGACAGTTTTTGGTACCCGAGCAGATATTGGATGATGAGACGGTGACCACTACTGATGGTGGTTTTCAGAGATATTTGGTTCGTTGTCATGACAGATCAGAGACCGAGACCAGCTGGGTCTTGGCCGAGAAGTTAGAACGCATAAATGTTGATCTTCTACTGCACTACCGCTCGGAACAATCACCAGAGATCAGTGATTTTGAGAGGGAGAGAGTTGGTGGAGACAAGTCCAGATCAGGTTGACGCAAAAGTGTCTGACGCCGCACCAGTTCGAACCTCTATTGGCCCTGAGTTGTGTATATTTTATGCATAGTTTATTTGTTATTTTGCATTTTGATTATTTGCAAAGTAATGTAATTTTGAATTCTGAAAAAAAAAATTATATATATATATGTATATATATATATATTAGTTGATTGTCAAAGGCCGGGCCATTCCCCTCTTCTTCCCGGCTCAGCATCCAAAACTAGCTGACCCGCACTGGTTATCTTCCCGCACGATTAGGGCAGGGTCCAGCCGCACCTCTTCTGCAATACGACGCGTCTTCCCCCACGGTACAGATCGTGTTGTCTTCTACGAGATCTACGCCGCACTAGGAGACTCCCACCACCACGAGACACGATGCCCTCAACTTCTGTGGTTTCACCCACGAGCTTCCGCCATGGCCGGCCAGGCAGAACTGAACTTTTCTTTTTTAGGATTAACTGATGTTTTTTTCAATTCTCTTTTCGTTTTCATTTTACCCTATAAAACGGCCTCTTTGTAATCATTTTTTGGAGTGGTTAATGATATTGAAACGTTGCTTTGTTTTGATTCCTGCTCGATGTGTGAGTTTGTGATTTTCGGTTGAAGAGTTCTAATTGTTAACGATGTCGAACATCGTTACGTTGTTGTGAATCTCGCTGGAGCCTTCAGTTAGCGAGTGATTTTGCTGAGGTTTACAGTGACAGAGCTTTATTTGTGAGATTTCGTGGATCCACCTTGTGTGAGAGAGCGAAATAGTTCTGTGGTACCCGTGTGCGATAGCGGCCGACCTCAGAGCGGAGATCAAAGGTGACGAGGATTTCCTCGCGTGATCGCCATCGACTTCGAATACGGAAAGACGTCTCTTTCTGCGAGTAAATTGTTTATTTCTCCTCATTTATGTGCGTCTATATATTTTCTCGTAGGATAATAGATTCACTGTTGGATTTTCGCCCGAATTTTGTCAACGAACGATACGTCGAAAACTACAAACGGAAACGTATTTGGAGTTTACGATTTCCGTTTTGTTACAACAAGGGGAAAGGAACGAAAGTTGCGAACTTCCTTCCCCGGATTCAGAATTGAATCATTATTTTAAAAAAAATTCATTTTTTAACAAAATAGTTTTTTTGTGATTTACAAAAAAACAAACGTTGCTTAATTTCATAAAGTCTACGCAACGTCCTCTCAAATTATTTTTTACAAAATCCATATTTCATTGCACATATTTAGGGTTTTCTAGAAAAAGCCGACAGGAGCGCAAACTCTACGCGTCGTCCTGCATTAGTCGGTTGAGCTTTGAGTGAATCCAACATCACGGACAACCTTATTAAACTTGTCAAACCATGTGTCAGGAGATTGTTTGAGACCATAAATAAATTTCTTGAGGTGACAAACACGAGACTCCCACGTGATCTAAAACTCGGGAGGTTGGTGCATGTAGACAGTCTCTAGAAGGTCGTCATTGAGAAAGACATTCTTGACATCCAACTAATGTAAGGGCCACTGTTGATGAACAGTTAAGGATATGAGGACACGAACAATATTTAACATGGCAACTCATGAAACAGTCTCATCATAATCAAGGCCTTGTTGCTAAGTGAAACCTCAAGCCACAAGCCGAGCTTTTAGGAGTTTAACTGTCCCGTTTGGAGCATGTTTGATCGCAAAAACTCAATTACATCCCACACAAGTCTATCCTGGAGGAAGAGGGACAAGACCCAAGTCTGGTTAGCCCATAGGGCAGCCATTTCCTCATCCATGGCCGCACGCCACCTCGGATGCTGAAGAGCCCCCTGCAAAGAGTTAGGTGTAGAAATGGAGGATAGAGAAAGCGCGAATTGGAGAAGAGGCGGGGAGAGGCGATGTAAGGATACATAATTCACCAAGAGGTGAATCATAGAGGTCGATGTCGGTTTTGCAGGCCGCGAGATATCACTAGTAGAGGATAACTACTGTAGTGCATCAGATTTGGGGGAACGACGGATGTACACACGAAGAGGTGGTTTGGGGTGTACTGGAGTTGGGGTTGGAAGAAGTGGTCGAAGTCGAGATGGTAGGACGTAGTAGAAGAGGAGGTGTAGGAGGAGCTGGAGAAGAAGAGGAGTGAAGAGGTTGGCCCTAAAGAAAGGTGACATCTACATAAACAACTTTGTGATCATTGGGAGAGTAGCACACATACCCTTTCTGAGTGTGGGAGTATCCAACGAACATAAATTTTGTAGTGCGAGGAGCAAGCTTGTTAGCGGAAGGACCGAGATTATGGACATAACATGTACATCCAAAAATGTGATGTGTGATGGAAAAGGGGGAATTGAAGGAAAAAGAAGACTAAAATGAGTTGAAAAGTTGAGAATGAAGGACATGCGATTGATAAGATGACATGCAGTAGAATCCGCGAAGTTCCAGTAAATTGTCGGCACCTACAATTGAAACATTATTGATCGTGTGATGTGAACAAGGTGTCATTTTTTTTGCTCGGCCACACCATTTTGTTGGGGTGTATAAGCACAGGAAGTTTGATGGATGATCTCAAACTCTGTACAAAGATTGGAAAAAACATGACTTGTACATTCACGCGCACTGTCGGTGGGAAGTACTTTTAGAGTACTGAAAAACTGAGTACGAGTTTTAGTAATAAATGCACGAAAGATAGAGGTGATTTTAGCACGATCACGAAGTAAATACAACCAGGTAATGTGTGAGTAATCATTAATAAATGTAACAAAGAAACGATAATCATAAAATCTTAGATGTTTGATATGATCCCCAAATATCAGAGTGTATTAAAGCAAATAGAGTAACAATCTAAGTACAATTAGTAAGAAAAGAACGATGATGTTTCTCAAAGATACATGATTCGCAAGTCCTTGAGGGAGATATCAGGAAGGGATTTCTTGAGAATTTGGAGGGGAGCATGCCCAAGACGTCGATGCTAATCAACAGAAGTAATAGAGAAGAAAGTCGTAGGTGGAACATCCATTATATAGAGCTCATTAGACAGCTGCCCCCTAACTAATGATATTTTGCATCAGTCGATCCTGGACAACAAAAGAAGAGGGAGAGAAGGTTACACAGCAATCAAGATCTTGGGTAAGATGACTAACAGAAAGAAGGTTAAATGGCGATCCCAGGACATGAAGGATCGAGCATATAGAAAGAGTTAGAGTGAGAGGCAGATCAACCGTGTCAGAAACGGGGTGGTATCACCATTAGCCATGGTGATGAACTTGGGATGTGCAGATTAAAAGTACTGAGGCAGTTTCTGCGGAGTAATATGATGTGTGGCACCCGAGTCCACAATCCAATTGGAACTATGAGAGAGACAAGAGATACCTTGAATGCAGATCGATGCAATAGAGCTAGATGAGCGACTGATCATCCCTTGAAGATGCTGGAGCTTGGTGGGCAGACCATGCTTGTGATAGTAGGTGGCCTTAAGGTGACCATCTCGACCGCAATGAGAACACTTAAGACGGTGTCTTCCATTACGTCTCCGGCCTCGAGAAGTGGTGCGACCGCCGCAAGCTGGAGCAAGAGGAGGGGTGAAAGGCTGTCGGAGGAGAGCCAGAGAGAGTCCCAAGAGCATCAGGTGGCATTGTAACCTTCAAGAGCATGGAACACAAATCTGACAGAGAGGAAATTGTAGAGCAAGAGAGAATTTGAGCCTGAACGTTGTGAAGATGAGGGGGAATACGTGTCATCATCATGGCGATCCCGACAGCTTCTTTTTGTGCCCGTTGTGCTACGAGGTCCGTAGTGGGAGGCCGATGTTGTATTCATGCCTCAGCAAGAGTCTTGGATCTGACAACAAAGGAGGTTAAGTCACATTCCGGTCCGGGGTCAAGTGTCTGAAGATCTGTGATGATATTGAACAGGTTCTGAAGGTTGTCCTTGCCAGAGTATAGGGAGTGGAGTTCCTCCCACATATTCTTGGTCATTTTATGGTACATGGTCATCCGATATGGTTCACTATCCATAGAGTTAAGGATCCATGATTGAACTCGGTCATCATCACGAAGCCATTACTCGGTAGGGGCGGTAGGTGTTGCCTTTGTCAGATAATGAAGGAGGCCTTTGGTCTACAAAACATGACGAACGGAGTGCACCCACTCAACAAATTTCTTCTTCCCACTAAGAGAGATCGTGGTGATCCGATGCTCATCGTGGATTTCAGGGAGGGGTGTAGCAGCACGGGCGGGAGAGGGGGAGCCTCGGTGGAATCCATAAAAGAAACTGTGGCTAGGCGAGGAACAGTAGCGAGCCAGGGGCACAGACAGACTCCTGTGAAGTGAAAAAAAAAACGCAAATTGCGGTTAGGAGTGGCGGCTAGGCAATCAACACTAGCGGCAAGGGCAACACGATATGCGGCTAGGGGAGTAATAGTGTCCAAGAGAGCAATCAACCGCGACAAGGCGAGCAGCGCAGGAAAGCAAGAACACTGGCCGCGCGAGCTAGGCAAGGAAGAAGATAACCGAGAGGACTGACAACTAGGTGTGTGCACCAGGGAGCTTGTGACAGGGGGGGGACTAGGGACTAGCGATCGCGGTGGCTGGCTACATCAACACACCGACCGCACTCTACAACAACAAGCGAGTCAAATTTGTCCTCCATCCATACACATCTAGCGATGACACTTCTTTTTTCCTCCCCATAACCTGCGGTGGAAGCGCGGTGAGTCCATAACCCAAAGGTCGGAGGATCGAAACCTCCCTCTGATACCACGTAGATAAACACAGAGAAGGGGAGAAATGCCAAAGAAATTTTATTAATTTCCCAATTTCTTCATGTATAAATACATGAAATTTGTACACTTATATAAGAAGGGAAAAGAGGAGAGGATCCACATCCAAAGATGTAGGACTAAACTAAATAACTAAATAACTAGATGGGCCTTATTTTGGGCATTTACATATTTTCTCCAACATGGGTAATACTAGAATGAAAAGAATCATGACAATACTTAAGCTCACAAGTTACATAACTAAACAATTCAATGGAATTCTTAAGAAATATAACACGAACATGATTTTAAGATGCATAAAGGGAGGATTCCTCAGTCGCCTATGTTGGAGTATGATCACAATGGTATCCTCAGACTGTCAACATGAATGGAAAGAATTATGGTCACCAGATTTTTAAAGCAAGTGATACAACCCCCATTCTCCTCGGCAATTCCAATCATTCACACCATGATCAGATCTTGAAATACACAATGAGAATGAAAGATAGTTACTACAAAATTTGAATCAATAGTAAATTTGTGAACAAAAATAAGATTTGTGGATAATTTTGGAACATGAAGAACATTATTTAGGTGATGAGAGGGACAGAGATCAATAGATCCATTACTAATTACTGGAACTTGTGATACATCAAGTAATGATGTTTTGATTAGAAGATAGTAAAAGGATGCAAATTGAGTTTTGGAGAAAACTATGTGGACAAGAGATCCCGAGTCGATAACCCATGAGTGTGAACATCAATACTTGAAACAGTTAAGTATTGTGAACATAGGTTCTGACGCAGAGCAGAGACGAGGACGCGCTTTGGGCCCGTTCGGGGCCAATTTGGCAACTTTCCATGTATGTAGTGCTCGGATGTTACTTCGCGTACCACCTCCACCGGAGGCTCCTGCACCACCCTCGCCGGCCCCTTCTTCAGCAGGCCCTTCCTCCTTTACTTCCCCAACCCTCTGTTACTCGGGGTGGGCGTACGGGCTCCCGTGGGCGGGGCCGTGGTGGCCGCGGACGGTCCAAGTGCACCTACTGCGGCCGGGATGGCCATACTGAAGCAGTCTGTCACAAGAAACATGGCTACCCTCCGCGCCCGCCTACTGTCGCTGTTGCCGATAGCTCTCCTCCGACTGGTACGGATCTTGAGGCTCTTCGCCTTCAGCTGCAACAACTCCATGGGCTCCTCAACCCTCCATCTGCTTCCATTGTCTCCACCTCCCATGCAGGTATTGTCTCCACCTCCACTGGAGGTTCTGCCTGTCTTTCCTCCGGATCTCGCTAGATCCTGGACTCGGGAGCCACCCACCACATCACTTCCATGCGGCCGCCCCAGTTCTCTGATGCTGCTCATCCCCCGTCTATTACTGTGGCCAATGGTGCGCTTGTCCCGGTCTCCGGCTGCGCTGATCTCTTCCTCCCTCCCTCTCTCTCTCTGTATTCCGTTCTTTATGTGCCAGCCTCACCTTTTAATTTACTCTCTGTTGGTCGTATTACTACTGATATGAATTGCTTTATCACCTTCATCTCTTCTGGTTTTTTGATACAGGATCGGCATACGCGGATTACCATTGGTAGGGATCGACTGCAGAACGGGCTCTACCTCCTCGATGTCTCTCCCACATCCCTTTCCTCTGTTTCCTCGTCTGATTGGCATTGTCGGCTTGGGCATGCCCCTCTACCTATCCTCCAGAAGGCGCTTCCAGAGCTTTCTCTCCTGCTTTTAAATGTGATTCTTGTATTATTGGCAAACAGCCTCGCTCTTCTTATCCCGCACATTGTACTAGGAGCTCTGCTCCGTTTGATTTAATACATTCTGATATTTGGGGACCGTATAAAGTTTCTAGCATTTCTGGTTATCGTTATTTTATAACATTTATTGATGATTACTCTCGCACTACATGGTTGTATCTCCTACATGATCGCTCTGAGCTTCCTCGTGTTTTTCAGGCGTTTGTGTTAGAGACTCGTACGCAATTCTCTACCACCATTATAACTTTCCGCTCTGACAATGCCCGGGAATACACTAGACACGAGTTTGTCACTCTCTGCGCCAACTTCGGTATTGTTCACCAGACCTCTTGTCCCTACACCCCTCAACAAACGGGGTCGCCGAACGAAAGAACCGCCACTTGCTTGATGTTGCTCGCTCCCTCATGCTTCACATGCACGTTCCCAAGTATTCTAGAACTTTGCGGTGTCCACTGCATGCTTTCTTATCAACGTCTCCCCTCTCTGGTTCTCCAAAACGCTACCCCCTTCAGCCTTCTTTTTCCCTCCACACCCGCCTTCCCCTCACCCCCCCGGGTTTTTGGATGTACCTGCTTTGTCCATAACCTGGGCCCCACTCTGACAAACTGGATCCCCGTGCGGCCAAACACATTTTCGTCGGCTACTCCCGCACCCAAAAGGGCTATGTTTGCTACTCTCCGCTCACCCGGAAGGTCTCTGTCTCGGCTGATGTTACTTTCCGGGAGGATCAACCCTTCTTCCCTCCTCCTTTACCACCACTTCTACCACCACCTCCTCCTACAACACCCTCCCTCCCACGGCCGGTGATCCCCGTCCACTCACCTCCACCATCCCTCCGCCTCCTCCCACCCTTGACCCTCCTCGACCCCCCGTTATTCGGGTCTATACTCGTCGCCCTCTTCCTCCTGTTGCTCCTCTGCAGTCGGCTTCGACCTCGGCTTCTCCGTGTTCTGCTGCTCCGGTGTCGGCCTCTACCGCTCATCCAATGTCGGACTATGTTTCTCTCCATCGCCTCTCTCCATCGCCTCTCTCCACCTCTTCAGACCTTGGCTACTTCGCTATCCTCGGTCTCTATTCCTACTTCTGTCCAGGACGCTCTTCAACATCCTGGGTGGCGTGCTGCCATGGAAGAAGAGATGACTGCTCTGTGGGCGAACCGGACTTGGACCTTGGTGCCCCTTCCTCCCGGCCAGAAACCTGTTGGGTGCAAATAGGTATTCGTCATCAAACATGCTCCTGATGGGACCATTGATAGACTCAAAGCTCGTTTGGTTGCTCGTGGCTTCACCCAGCAACAGGGGCTGGACTATAACGAGACTTTCTCTCCGGTCGCTAAGCTCAACACGGTCCGAATTCTCATTTCTGTTGTTGTCCATCGCCACTGGCCCTTATTTCAACTCGACGTCAAGAACGCTTTCCTGAATGACGACCTTCAGGAAACTGTTTACATGCAACAACCTCCCGGGTTTGAGACCACGGGGGAGTCACGGGTTTGTCATCTTCTCAAATCGCTATATGGTCTCAAACAATCCCCTCGGGCATGGTTCGACAAGTTCAGCAAAGCTCTCCGGGAAATTGGCTTCACTCGCAGCTCGGCTGACTTCTCATTGTTTACTCGCCACCAGGCCACTGGTATGGTTCTCCTATTGGTATATGTCGACGACATCATTATTACTGGCAGTGACTTGGACAGCATACAGGCCGTTAAGCTACATCTGAGCTCCGTCTTCCAAACTAAAGATCTGGGACATCTTCGGTACTTCCTCGGTCTGGAAGTGGCCAGACGGTCAGATGGTCTGGTTCTCTCTCAGCGCAAATATTGTCTGGATCTTCTTCATGATGCAGGCTACTCTGGCTGCAAACCTATTAACACTCTCATGGATGCAAATCACAAAATATGTGCTTAGGGCTCGGATTCTGATTCTCTTCTACCAAATCCAGAATATTACCGTCGTCTAGTTGGGAAGCTTATCTACCTAACAGTTACAAGACCTGATATATCTTTCGCTGTGGGACTCGTGAGTCGCTATATGCACTCTCCTCGAAGCTCTCATCTCCAGGCTGTGGAACGCATTCTCAGATATCTTAAGACAGCTTCTGGCCAAGGACTTGTTTACAAAACCTCATCTTCCATTCCTACACTAGTGACATACTCTGATGCCGACTACGCTGGCTCCCTCGACGATCGACGATCTACTAGCGGGTTTTGCACCTATTTTGGAGGACATCTGATTACTTGGCGAAGCAAGAAACAAGCAGTGGTTGCTCGATCCTCAGCAGAAGCAGAATATCGGGCAATGGCTGCTGTGGTCTCTGAACTCACATGGATTGAGAGTCTCCTTACCGACCTTGGAGTTAAACTACCTTCACCAGCTCTCCTCCTATGTGACAGTCAAGCTGCCATACATATTGCTAAGAACCCGGTCTTTCATGAAAGAACGAAGCATATTGAGGTAGATTGTCATTTCATTCGAGAGAAAGTCCACATGAAGAAGATCGAGCTCACGCATGTTCCGGGTACTGAACAAGTTGCTGACATCCTCACCAAAGCTCTACCTAGTACCCTCTTCTATCAGTGCCTATCCAAGCTTGGCGCATACGACTTGTACGCTCCAGCTTGCGGGGGAGTATTGGAAAAGCCCATGTAAAAGGCCCATTTAATGGCCCACTTTATTTATTTTCTTTCTCCTCCTTCTTTAGTCCCACATCATGTATAGGATTTATTCTTCTCTCTTCTCTCCTATATATTTGTATTCTCTCCTTGTATTTACATACGGGAATAATACATACAAGCTTTGGGCACTAGCAACAGAAACTATAAGGAAAGACATGATGTACTTAGGCATTAGTGAGATTATGACAAAAGATAGGGCACAATGGCAACAAAAGATCCATATAGCCGACCCCACTATAGGCGGATAAAAGCTTGAGTGTTGTTGTTAGCTTTTGAGGGCATTTATGTCTTTATGCCTTTTGTCTGTAATTGTATATATACTTCATTATGTTAACGGAGAAACTAAGGTATCATTATTTCCTACATGATACCAGAGCGTGTAAAAATCATGACCCGTCTCTCTTCCGCCACACCTTCATTGCATTTGTGCTTAATGCTTTGTACATCTCTCCTTCAATCCCATCGCTGATCTCCGCGTCATCCATCATCTCCATGGGTACGTCCCTTTGCTGACGACTTCTCCACGAGTCCGGTCCTTATCTATATCGTCATTCCACAGATTCCGTGTGTGATATGGACATGATTTTGATGATCTCCTGACTGCGTAGGTGATATCGACGCTTTCAGCTTTTGCCATACCTTCATTTTTGATACTACGCTCGTCTTTGACGGCTTCTGCTATAGCTCGATCGTTCTTTTGCTTTCACATTCATTGCAGTCTAAGCTCGATAGATCTCCTACTTCTGCATTCTGCAGTTTGCCAGAGTTCATCATTTGACAACTACTACCTCAGCCTGATAATTTTATTGTAGACCACCTTCATTGTGATCTTCTTGATTGGGTTTTTTCTCTTTTCATTCAAGAGATAATAATGATTGGTCACTCTAAATCGATTGTCAGTTTTTCCAACACGTTTGTTCCTCAACTTAGGCATAAAAATCTTCCCGTTCTTCACCCCACCTATTGTCTCAATGGGAAGAAACTATCTCCAATGAGTTAAGTCACCCACAGTACCCCAAACGGGAGAAGGAAATTGAATCACATTTAAGGAGCTATACTTGCCAAAACTGATGCTAAATTTGAAGAACAAGATGGCAAAGACTCTCTTATCATGACATGACTAGGGAATTCAATGACACCCTAGATGAGCAAGAATTGCATGTTGCCTACTCCTTGGGATATCTGGCAATCTTCGTTAGACTTATTCTATGAAGCAAAATTTTGGCATATGCTATGACTTGAAGACATTTTTTCCACAAAAAAGTGAACTTATTTTTCATTGACTACTATAGGATCTTGAATGGATTGTGGATGGATCTTGATCAATACTAGAATTTGAAGATGGAATGCAACAAAGATGCCTCCATTCTGGCAATCCTTGTGGAGAGAGATATGATATTTGAGTTTATTTCTGCCTTGAACTCTAATCGCTTTGAGTTTCTTTCTGTCCTGAACACTTTGAAGTTTTCTATACTACTAAAAGGGGAAGATTCGTAGAGTGGTTATGATGGATGGCAAACCGACTAAATTATATGCCTTCGTGACTAGTATGTATGTCAAACATGGAAATTCTTTCACACTGCTCTTAGAACTAATTGAGAGAATTGTTGGTGCACTTACTGCAAAATATTTTGCCTTATTAAGGAAAAGTGCTTCTGATTTCATGGAAAAGAACATGTTTTGAGTCATACCATAGATTCTAAAGGCTTTCAGCGTAATTATGTCAATTTAGTTGCATCTGAGACTACAAATGAAAGACAACGAAGTTAAAGATGGTATTATTGATGACGTCCCAGCTCTCAACAAGATGAGTTCGAGAACCTATGAATCCTTATTGGTTTCCTCTGTAAGCCCTCTAATACTTGCACCTTTGCCATGTCTGGTAAGAACCTAATGTAAGGGTAGACTACAGGTGCACAAAACCTACAACGCTAGGTGTGAGTGCAAGGGTGACACGCTAATCCAATTTTACATGCAAAGTAATGATCGACTTTTTGACGAATAAATTAGAGCAATGATAACTTATATTTAACACGACACAAATATTTAGAATTGAAAAAACAACTAATTAATTTGGTAAATTATAATGGCTTCCTCCGCGCGGAGGGTCAAAGCGAAGCATGCGGCGAATGTCTCCTCCTGCAAATTATTAGTGTACCAAAACAAATTTTACGAGCAAAAATCACAGCAATACGTTTATTCACCAAATGAAAATGTCAAATCAAATAACACAATACTACAAAAGCTCACAAAATAGAGGTTGAACCGAGGCACCGAAGAATTTGAGATCCGGATGTGTAGATCGGCGATCGGAGGTGGAACCGGCAGCGGGAAAACAAAGGAGGTGGCTGTCCTCGGCGGTAAACGGTGAGATCGGGTGAGAAAAGGGTAGATCTGGCCACGTACAAGTAGATCCAGGCCGGGGAGGGATGGATCCGCTATTTTAGGTTGGATCTGGACAAAAATGGAAGGTACTGGTGGTGGGAATAACAGATCGGGGCTGAAATTCCAAGATCTGAGTGGATCTAGAGAAGTATGGTGATTTGGAGGTGGTTCCACGAAAAGGAGGGGATGAGGAGGCCGGCCGGTGGTAGGGAGGGGAAACAGGAGGTGGCGGTGGCTTTCTGGATGGGGGGAGGAATGGGCGGTTGGCAGCAACACAACAGGAGTGGCCGGTGGCTGAAATAGGGCTGGAAACTATATGTTCGAACAGTAAATTGCATAACTGAACAGTAAATAGAAGAAAAACAGTGCGTTGAAAGCCTGGGCAGCAAACAGTGGATTTTGGGGAGCTTGTAGAGGCTTCGGCAAGTAGTTTTGGAGGGAGAGAATGAGGGTTAGGGTTCGGGGTTACCTTGGGGAGGAAGATACAAGCCCGGGAGTTAACACCTACGGTTCCACGGAGTCGGCACCGTGGCGGGATCGCGGGAATCCAAGAACAACTTTCTCCAAATTATGCAATCCCTCAATTCAGCCCCCTACCACTCTTATTTATAATAAAAGAAGCACTAGGGCATCTCATTCGACTACTATGATTGGCCGGCGGTAGATGCCTCAAAATACATGAAATAAAAGTCCAAAAAAATAAAGTAATATAGGATTTTGACTCGCGGCGACACTCCGGACGCAATCGCGGAGTCCGATCATTGATTCGGGCACTCCATATATGGAAAGTTGCCAAATCAGCCTCGAACGGGCCCAAAGCGCGTGCTCGTCTCTGCTCCGCATCAATCTCTCCGGCTTGAAAGAATTCATCTCCCGATGAATTGAGATCGGAATTCTCTCACTGATCACCAGGTACAACTCGAAGAGGTCCACCGGAAGTCGTCCAAGTGTCGTCGGCAGAAGGGTGTCCTCACCAATCAATTCCCACTGACTGAAAAACTGTCATCTCCGGCGAATGGAGAAGGCTGTGCTGATGTCGAAGTGCAGGGGTGAATCGATCAAGCTCTGTTGTAAGTATCCAAGCGTCCTTTGCATCAAGGCAGCCCGCCAATGTACCAAGTAGCGACGGAGCGGCCCATCTGTGGTGGGAACAATCTGGTGGGATCTGATCTCTGTGATGCACTCATCTCTCATCTTTCGAAGGGTGGATACCGGTACGATCGGCAGTGCCGGTGGTGAAACCAAAGAAGACAAATTCCCAGGTGGAAGGGTGATAACACGGGGTGTATTGTGGTGGTCATCAGATGTAGGTAGAGTAAGAGAGTGGTAAGACAACGAAAGTGAGGGTGGGGGCGGCTGGGCATCTCCACTGCTCGGGTGCACATACTTGTGAGGCTCATAGTAAGGCGTCAGATTCTCGACATCAAACACTGGATGAACTCCCATACTTGCTGGGATATCGAGCCGGTAGACGTTTGTCCCAATACTACTAATAATTGAGTAAGGACCCATTCGTCTGACACTTAGCTTTTTGGTAGGCACCGAGGGTAGCCTCTCAGGGAGGATTCACACCATTACTTTCTCGCCTTCATTAAATATCTGCTCTCGCTTGATCTAAAAGTATAAGTTTCGCAAACTTAACGCGACGCTCAGCGAGTAACTCAAAATGATCAAGATAATACTCAATATCCACGAGCCAATAACTGAAAGACTCGGGACTCGATGAACCGTCAAAGGAAGGGGAAAATGTACGAAACTGACTCTCAAGATTTCTCTCAAAGTGAGGATCCTCATAATAATCATCCCTGAGGTAATCAGGTCGAGTCGAAGGATCAACACGATCCGCTCGCATGCTAGGATATGAACGACGACAATCATCATACTGATTATCTCTGACATAGTGAGGTTATGTCGGTGGGTCAACACGATCTCGGGATGTGGTGCGCCGCAGATGATAATAATCATCATGATAATGTGAGGATTTCTCTGAAGTCGCTCTATGAGATTGGGAATAAACGAACTCAGAATCTCCCAAAAGAGGAGAGGAACGATGACGATAATTAGTCATGGATGAACCTAAAGACTCTATATGACCTACCACTACATATATAAATGGCCTAATCTGGCTCTGATACCAAAATGATGTAGGGATAGGCTATAGGTGCACAAAACCTATAACGCTAGGTGTGAGTGCAAGGGTGACACGCTAATCCAACTATACATGCAATGTAATGATCGACATTTTGACGAATAAATTAGAGCAATGATAACTTATATTTAACACCACACAACTATTTAGAATTGGAAAACAACTAATTAATTTGGCAAATTTTAATGACTTCCTCCGCGCGGAGAGCCAAAGCGATTCGTGCGACGAATGTCTCCTCCTGCAAATTATTAGTGTAGCAAAACAAATTATACGAGCAAAAATCATAGCACATACGTTTATTCACCAAATGAAAATGTCAACTCAAATAACACAATACTACAAAAGCTCACAAAGTAGAGGTTGAACCGAGACACTGAAGAATTTGAGGTCCGGATGTGTAGATCGGCGATCGAAGGTGGAACTGGCGGCGGGAAAACAAAGGCGGTGTCTGTCCTCGGCGGTAAACGGTGAGATCGGGTGAGAAAAGGGTAGATCCGGCCATGTACAAGTAGATCCGGGCTGTGGAGGGATGGATCCACCATTTTAGGTTGGATCCGGACAAAAATGGAAGGTACGGGTGGTGGGAATAACGGATCGGGGCTGAAATTCCAAGATCTGAGTGGATCTAGAGAAGTAGGGTGATTTGGAGGTGGTTCCACGAAGAGGAGGGGATGAGGAGGCCGACTGGTGGTATGGAGGGGAAACAGGAGGTGGCGGTGACTTTCTTGATGGGGGCAAGGAATGGGTGGTTGGCAGCAACACAACAGGGGTGGACGGTGGCTGAAATAGGGCTGAAAACTATAGGTTTGAACAGTAAATTGCATAAATGAACCGTAAATAGAAGGAAAACAGTGGGTTGAAAACTTGGGCAGCAAACGGTGGATTTTGGGGAGCTTGTAGAGGCTTCGCTAAGGAGTTTTGGAGGGAGAGAATGAGGGTTGGGGCTAGGGAGTACCTTGGGATGGAAGATACAAGCCTATGAGTTGTCACCTAGGGTTCCACGGAGTCGGCACCGTGGCGGGATCGCGGGAATAGCTTTCTCCAAATTCTGCAATCCCTCAATTTAGCCCCCTACCGGTCTACCACTCTTATTTATAATAAAAGAAGCACGTCATACATGGAAAGTGCCTCAAAATTCTTCAGTGTCTACCGGGCATGCCATTCGACGACTATGATTGGACGACGGGAGATGCCTCAAAATACATGAAATAAAAGTCCAAAAAATAAAGTAATATAAGATTTTGACTCGCGACAACGCTCATGACGCAATCGGAGAAGGAAGGGGTAGTGGGTGAGGCCAGAACCTGGGCCCGGATACTGTGCAGGTGTGGCGGGACGCGAGCCATAATCATAGCAATACAAACAGCCTCCTTCTGGGCGCGTTGGGCAGCGAGATCAGTAGTCGCGGGCTGGTGCTGAATCCAGGCCTCCGTGAGAGTTTTAGCACGGGCCACGAAGGAGGTCATGTCCAGAGCTTTGCCAACATCCAAGGCTTGAAGATCAGTGATGATGTCAAAAAGGTGTTGAAGGCTGTCCTTCCCGGAGTACAACGAATGAAGTTCATCCCACATGGCTTTGGCGGTCTCATGATACATGATCATCTGGTACGGCTCACCCTCCACCGAATTCAGGATCCAGGTCTGCACGCGACCGTAATTTCGGAGCCAATCATCAGTAGGAGGAGTCGGTGAGCCCTGGGTAAGGTGACGTGCAAGACCCTTGGCCTGTAAGACCCGGCGGACGGAGTGGACCCAAGGGATGAAGTTGGACTTGCCATAGAGGGAAATAGTAGTAATCCGAAGCTCATCGCGGAGTTCGAGAGGAGCCACGTGGTCGGCCGGGGGTTGAGCGGTAGTGGAGTCGCTGGAGGACATGGCGACTGAGGAGGAGCAGACCGCAGGGCACGGAGAGAACAAACCGCGCGGCAAGCAGCGGGTGAAAGGAGGTCGCGGCGGACTGAAGGAGGTCGCGGCGGACTGGAGGAGGTCGCGGCGAATTGGAAGAGGTCGCAGCGGTTTAGAGCAGAGCTGGAGCAGTCCGCGACAGAGGTCGCAGCGGTTTGGAGCAGAGCTTGGAGGAGGTCGCGGTGAACTGGGGGCAGTCTGCGGCAGAGGTCGCAGCAGTTTGGAGCAGATCGCAGCGGACTGGGGCAGGCCGCTGAAAAACACCGTGGCGGACTGAAGAAGAGACCGCGAGGAAGAAGCCACACAGCAAGAGGGGCGCACAACGGACACAAGGAGAGCCCGCAGCGGACAGGAGCAGTCCGCAAGAGACTGCGGATAGGGAGTCCGCGAGCACAGAGGCTCGAGCGGACAGAAACAGAGCGGGCTAAAGGGAGCAGTCCGCGAGCAAAGAGCCTCGAGCGGACACAAACAGAGAGTGCAACGGACAGGAAGGATCGTCCGGAGCGGATAGGATAGGTGGGCCCCACGAGTCAGAGCAGAAGATGGCTATAAGAAGCCTGAGGAGGGTGGAACCACGGAGAGAGAGAAGAGAGGCGGAAGCAGAAGGGCAGTCCGCACGAGACCGGAGCGGACAGGAAGGCAGTCCGCAGGGGAGCCGAGCGGACAGATGCAGAGGGGCAGTCCGCAGGGAAGGCGGACAAGAAAGTCAGTCTGCAGAGAGGCGGATGCAGAAGGGCAGTCCGCAGGAGACCGGAGCGGACAGAAGAAAAAGAAAAAAAGGCAGGTCGCAGCTAGAAGGAACCTGGCTCTGATACCATGTTGATAGTGCCCAAAGCTTGTATGTATTATTCCCGTATGTAAATACAAGGAGAGAATACAAATATATAGGAGAGAAGAGAGAAGAATAAATCCTATACATGATGTGGGACTAAAGAAGGAGGAGAAAGAAAATAAATAAAGTGGGCCATTAAATGGGCCTTTTACATGGGCTTTTCCAATAGTTTCATTCCAAGTCTTTATTAGTCTACCCTTCCCTCGTTTAACATGGCTAGTGACTAGACTCTGACAACGCCTAACAAGTGTCTTTAATGGTCTCCTTTGTACGTGTCCAAACCATCTTAGTCGAGCTTCTCGCATCTTTGCTGCAATTGGTGCTACTCCTGTCTTATCCCTGATACATTCATTCCTAATTCTATCCAGCCTCGTGTGTCCACACATCCCCCTAAGCATTCTCATCTCCGCAACTCACATTTTTTGCTCATGTACACAAATCACTGCCCAACACTCAGAACCATAGAGCATCGCGGGTTTAATTGCAGTACAGTAAAACTTGCCCTCAAAAGCTAAATGAACCAATAATCAGAGTCAACTAATTACAAATAGGTAACAACATAAACAAGGAATAATAATATTTACAACAATAGTTTCTCCCAGAAAAGTCACTCCGCAAGTGAAAAATATAAAACAAATTGCTAGTCCAAATTACTAAGTTTGTATTTCCTTCTATAATCTGTTTTGCAGATTTGATGAGATGTATGAACATCAACTAAAAGAATACATCTACTATTTGGCAGCTAAAAAATAAAAACATAACAACCCTATAAATTTTAGTTCAGTGATTTCCTTTAATCAGAGAACAAAAAAATTGAGAAGCATGCTGCTAACCTCCAATAATATGTTGGCATAGAAAGGCATAATTGATAAAAGAAGTGAGCGCCACCATATATGATTCAAATACAGGAAGAAAAAATACCTGAACAAAAGTAGAAACCGAGATAAGGGGCTTCTCTCCGACTTTCTGGCGCCTACACTGCCAAGACCAAAAGTGGACAGATTAAACATAATGATTGGGAGTAGATAAAAAACACTAGTTTTAGAAAAAAATATAAAAATTAAATAGAAAAAATTCCTACATTATACCCTCAATCATGCCATGTAAATAGGGCGAACAATGATACCCTATGCTGCACAGGAACGAAAATGAGATACGAGATACGATACGGATATGGGATACGCAATTTATAAAAAAGAACACAAGATATGTTTTTGCTTTATTTTAAATTTTAAATATAAATTAAATTAATATGAAAATATGAGTGACATTTTCGTCATCTTCATTTATTTAATCACTATATCTCAAATAACATATATTAAATGAAGACAATATTTAGCTATGCCTCAAAATCGTATCATATCATAGATAGAAGAAGTGAATGGAGGAATGTAATCACTTGACCCCAACTACTTATCATCCAACACTTTATCATTTATGTGTCTTTCTCCATATCGTCATCACAATCAACACATTTTTTAGCATTGTCGAGCGTACTCTAGCGTATCAAAAAGTGTCCGAGAGTACCCAAGAGTAATTTCAATTTAAAATTAAAGAAAAAAGTTCCCGAGAATTTCTGAGACGGGTTTCGAGAGTTTCTAGAATCTGAATTTTTTTGGATAAGCCACGAAATGCTGCTACAACTGCAAGTATATGTGCTTCCTAAATGATGCCATGTAGGTGAGTAGAACTTTTCAACAATTATAATACTAGTGGAAATAGTTGTGTCAATTATAAGGTAAGATGCCCAGGCTACCAATGTTCAGGGCAATATTATACTAGACTAGTAGAATAGACTGAAGATGGGTGCGTTTTGGTAAAAGTGGATAGAAAAAACTGCAAAAGATTATTCAAATATTATACAAGCTACATGGAACTCGTACTCGAAGTAAATGGAGGACGAAAATGTATAAAGTAATCAAGAAACATGCTCTTACCCAAAAGATATGACCGATTGACTGAGGTTGGATCCCTCACCAAACACTAGGCTGAATTCAAAGCTTTTTGTAACAAGAGGGGAGACACATTAGAAGAGATAGCATGCAATTAATAAATTCATATTAAGTATAAAGTTAAATAGAGGCAGCTCCAACTCATCTCTCCACATAAGAGGGAGCAATGGAAGTGTTACATCCCTGGAAGCTTATACGTAATAATAGAACACTCTTGAAAATAGACCTTGCCCTCAAGGCACAGCAGGGGAAAATCTGCTCGCTGGCATATAAGGAGGAAAGGTTAGATCGATCCTCCAGGGCAATTGGAGCACGATGAGATGGACAACCTTACCAGAGTCTTTATCAATTCTACGAGCGAAAACAATCTCCTAAAAAAGGCTGGAATTGACAGTGACCAAGGAGTGAGGTTGTCATAGGAAAGAGGCATCATGACATGCAGGCGGGCTTGAAATAAGATGAAGTATTGAAGGGGAAATTGTAATGATGGGGCAAAGATGGTTGCGGTAGCGGAGGTATTTGATGGCGCAGAGCCGCCGTGAGAACAGAGAATAATATCGTCATGAAAAAGCTCGACAACATCCTACCAATGAGGAAAAAGTGCGGTTGGCAACGGGGGAGAGCCGGCGGAATAGGGGATGAGTTAATCTGGGGTACTGGAGGTGGGTGAAATTGAATGAAAGTGAGGGTCGGTGTAGTTGAGGTGAATTGAATTGGGCCAATATTTGGTTTTGTGGGTATGGGCACTTAAATGGGGAAACAGTGCGGGACTACATGTATTTTGCCAGACTGGTGTATGAAAAGTGATGGAGCACTTGTCGAGGGGATGAAAGGATGAGAGGAGGGCATGCCCGCATGCAAGTTTTAACCAACTCCAAAGACTATCGGCAATGTGCTAAAGCGGGATAGCGAGATGTCAATTTCAAGGAAATGAGAAAAAGGGGATGAGAAAAATTCAAAGAGGATAAGAGTAGCAGGAGGTGCCAAGCCCTGGAATCGGAGAGAGTATTTTGTGGGCTGCACATCCACAGTAGTAGATGACTGATTAGTGGGTAGCTGTTATGGTGCTGGAGTGTGAACTGCTTGGGGAGGAGGTGGGAAGGCATGCTCAGTGCCGCTTGTTGGAGAAGGAATGGGTGGAGACTTGCTGGGAAGAGGTATAATGGGCGTGGTATGGAGCAAGGCAGAGGAAATAATGGGAAGAGGAAATAATGGGAAGAGGAAATAATGGGAACAATGCCAACGATAAGAGCAAGGGGTGGAGCCGATAGAGATATGTTGATTCTTGTCGAAGAAATTACAAAGAAAGGCCAGTTTTAGAGGCCCATGTAAAGCCCTCTTGAGGATTAGTCCCACATCTTAGGATAGAGTTTAGACTCTCCTCTCTCCTCCTATATATATGTACAAATACTTGTGTGATGTAATGAGGGAATATATGAGAAATTAATAAATTATTATTTTTCCCTCTTTCTGCCGCAATTCTCTGCATGGTATCAGAGCCCCCCGGTCCTCTAATTCGTTCGTGGCCTGTCTGTTCCATTTTTGCAGTTAGCTTCTTTTTAATTGCAAGATATCCTCTTCTGCGGTTTTCCACCATCCCAGCTTCACCTTCCCGTCTATTATAAGCCTTACATGCTGCCATCCGGGCCCCACTTGGACGATGCTTGTCGCGGTCTTCCTCTAACCGCTCGGCCCACACTCCTCTTCTTCGGTGTTCTGATCGCTTCCCGTCACTAATCTCTCCTCTGCTTGCGTCTCTAATCGCTCCTCTGCTTGCGTCTCTAACCGCTCCTCTCCCGAGAGTTGTTGTGCGCAACGTCGGACCGCGCCAAACACCTGTGTCGCTCTCGACCCTCTTGCCACTCTGATCGATAGACAACCTCCGCCATTGATGCATCCGCCAGTCAGTACGCCAGCTTCTGCTTCCTCTTGATCACTAGTCAGTCCGCCGGACCGCTGATCTTCTCATCTATATGACTATCAATTTCTCTCAGCTGTGTTCTACAACATCGTCTCCTGTTCTCTTGTCGCACTGTCTCCCGTGCACTTGTCGGGCTTCCCTCCTCGGTATCTCCTCTCAGTGGTCATGGCCTTGAATGACGTCTCGTCTCTTTTAGTTCGTGTCGCGACCACTCCTTCTGAAGTTCGGGATGAGCTACGAATCACTAGTATCTCCCTTAATGGACGAAAATTTTTTGTGGAGTGGGTCCACTCAGTGCGTTGTGTCCTCCAGACAAAATGGCTTCTTCATCACCTTACCAAGGCACAATCAACTACCACCAGTGAGAACTGGCTTTAAAATGATGGGCAGTTCAGACATGGCTTTTGAACTTTATGGACAGTGAACCCTACTGTATGACTATGTATCATGGCACGACCAAAGCTATGTGAGATGAACTTCACTCCTTATACTCTGGCAAGGACAACTGGCAGCACTTATTTGACATCTTTACCGACCTCCAATCTCTTGATTCGGGGATGGATGGTGACCGGACTTCCTTTGTTGCACTGTCCAAGAAACTTACTGAAGCATGGATTCAACATCAACCTCCCAAGATGGATCTCGCTGCCCAACGGGTCCAGACATGTGTGAGCTGACCTGGGATCCAGGGACGGACGGTCTGGCCTAATGACACCTGGGATCTCGTCCCTCTCCCTCCTGGTCAAGCATGTATTAACTGCAAATGAGTCTTTACTATCAAACATACTCCACCTGGGACGGTTGAACGGCTAAAGACTCGCCTTGTCGGTCGCGGTTTTACTCAATAGCACGGTCATGATTATGAAGACCTTCTCCCCTGTTGCAAAGCTAAACATTGTCTGTGTTTTGATTTCTCTGGTCATTCATCGTCATTGGCTGTTGCATCAGTTGGACGTAAAAAATTTCTTTCTCAATGGTGATCTTGTTGAGACAGTCTACATGCATCAACCTCCCAACTTTGAGACCATGAGTGAGTCACTTGTATGTCATCTCAAGAAATCTCTTCATGATCTCAAACAGTCTCCTCGGGCATGGTTCGACGAGTTCAGTCGGGTTGTTAGTGATGTTGGGTTATTCAAAGCTCGGCCGACTTCTCTCTTGTTACCCGTCATTGTCCAACAGACACTGTGATACTCCTGATTTAGGTTGATGATATTAAAATTATGGAAGATAATTCAAAGGGAATCAATATGATCAAGAAACACTTGGCATCCGTGTTCCAGACTAAAGATTTAGGGAATCTACGATACTTTCTTGGCATCGAGCTAGCTCATCATCCCGATGGTCTTCTCCTATCTCAAAGAAAATATTACCTTGATCTTCTTCATGACGTCAGCTACTCTGATTGCAAGCCAGCTGACACCCCCATGGATGTCAATCACAAGCTCTATGTTTGTTCCTCTGACTCTGATACACTCCTACCAAACCCAGAATACTATTGTCGTCTTGTGGGAAAGTCGATCTATTTGACAGTTACAAGACCCAATATATCATTTGTTATTGGGATTGTCAGTAGGTTTATGCATGCTCCACGGATCTCTCATCTCCAGGCAGTTGAGCGTATTTACCGATACCTGAAATCTGCTCCCGGACAAGGGCTCGTATATAATCCCTCCTCGTCTCTATCTCTCATTGCTTACTTTGATGTTGATTATGCTGGATCCCTGGTCGATCGTCGTTCCACAAGTGGTTTTTGCACATACTTTGTCGAACATCTTGTTACCTAAAGAAGCAAGAAACAATCTGTCGTCGAATGCTCATCTGCAGAAGAGGAGTATCGATCAATGGTCTATGTTGTCTCTAAACTCACATGGCTAGAAAGTTTTCTAGGAGACCTGGGGGTCAAACTCTCCTCTCCTGCCACCTTGTTCGGTGATAGTCAAGCTGCTATTCATATTGCCAAAAATCATGTGTTCCATGAACGTACCAAGCATATAAAGGTCGACTGCCACTTTGTTTGGGAAAAGGTTCAACTAAGAAAATTGGACTTGAGACATGTTCCTGCTACAGAACAAATCGTTGATATTCTTACTAAAGCTCTGTCGCAACCTCTATATTTTCAGTATTTGTCCAAGCTTGGTTCCTACGACTTGTATGCTCCAGCTTGCGGGGGAGTGTTGAAGAAATTGTAAAGAAAATCCCATTTTGGAGGGCCATGTAGAGCCCTCTTGGAGAGTTCTGCATATTAGAATAGAGTTTAGACTCTCCTCTCTTCTCCTATATATATGTACAAATACTTGTGATGTAATTAGGAAATATATGAGAAATTAATAAATTATTTTTTTCTCTCTTTTTGTCGGAATTCTCTACAATTCTAGAAGTGGAAGGTTGGGTCAATGGGTGATGACAGGGGAAGGAAGATTGATGACAGACTAAAATAGGAGAGTTGTGAAGTGAAATTAGAGAATGTGATGTTGATTGTGAATGGAGGGTTATAGGATTTTTGAAGATGGAGGAGGGAGCTGAGGTTATTGGGGTGAAGCGAGAGGAGTAAGTGCAAGTATGGTAGCTGTTTTATTTTTCTTAAGCTGGCAAGCTGATGGAGGCGATATTGAAGAAGGAATAGGACTGAGCTATTATAGTGTTGGTCCAAGAGGGTGCGGGCAGTCTTATTGGGGAACCAACAACGGTATCTCATATTTATTCTCTTTATACTTACCTTGTATATCTCATCTTCTTACTATTTTGCTTATTATGTCCTCTTCTTTAATTGTATTGCCATTTTTAGATTATTAAACTATAAGGGTATACTATGGGGTGGCTCGCATCTCATGCCAATAAATAATTAGTGTTGAAGTCTTGGTTGTTAATTAGTCTTGGTTGTTAATACTTAGATGAATCGATTCTCTTAATAATTAGAACAATATGTATGAATTAAGGAGCCTTAACTATTGATATTAATCGATAATATTGTTAAACATAGCAAATTTTTCATATTGGTAATTAAACAATAAATAATACTATTTTAATATGATTAAAGAAAAACAAATAATATTTATAAGTAAATTAGGTATACCATATTGCCTTTCTATGCTCAAAATATATCTTTATACTTTTTTCCAATTATGCCCTGTTTTTAATTCTGTTAGAAAAGCTCATTTAAGGGCCCATGTTGTTTCTTCTTTTTCTCTCTTCTTGTATTAGTCTCACATCATGTATTAGGATTTCTCTCTTCCTTCTTCTCCTATATAAGTGTGTGTATACTTGTAACTATTACGGGAATATATAATATACAAGGTTTTGGGCCTATTTCTACATGGTATCAAAGCGAGGTTCCCTCTAGCTGCGGCCTTCCCTGCGGACTGCCTTTTCTGTCCACTCCGCTCTCCTGCGGACTGCCTCTCTGCCCGCTCCGGTCTCCTGCGGACTGCCTTTCTGTCCGCTCCGGTCTCCTGCGGACTGCCTTTTTGTCCGCTCTAGTCTCCTGCGGACTGCCCCTTTGCATCCTCCTCTCTTCTCTCTCTCCGTGGTTCCACCCTCCTCAGGCTTCTTATAGCCATCTTCTGCTCCGAATCGTGGGGCCCACCTCTTCTATCCGCTGCGGGCGTTCCTTCCTGTCCGCTGAACGCTCTCTTATGTCCGCTCGAGCCTCTTTGCTCGCGGACTGCTCCACTCTCGCCCGCTCTGCTTCTGTCCGCTCGAAGCCTCTTTGCTCGCGGACTCCCTATCCGCAATCTCTTGCGGACTGCTCCTATCCGCTGCAGACTCTCCGTGGGACCACCTTATTTCTCGTCCGCTGCGGCCTCTCTCCTAGTCGCGGCCTCTCGTCAGTCCGCTCCTGCGCTCTTTGCTTGTTCGCGGCCTGTCTTGTCTGCGGCCTCTTTTCTATCCGTCGCGGCCTCCCTTCTCGTCGCGGCCTCCTTCTCTGTCCGCTGCTAAGATCTGCCTGACCGTGCGGGCTGTCTCCTTCTCGCCTGCATCTTGGTCGCGGTTTCCTCCGGCGCTTCCTCTCTCTGTCCACGCGGCCTGTCTCTGCTCGCTGCGGCCTGTCTCTACCCGCTGCGGTCTGCCCTACTCGCCTCGACCGACTCCAGTCCTCCGCGGTCTGTTCCTGCTCGCCGCTGGCCTCCCTTCTGCTAGTCGCCGGCCTCCTCTCCGCTAGCCGCACGGCCTCGTCTCTGTCACCGCATGGCGCCTGCTGCTTCAGCTGTCACCTCTGCTGTGTCCTTCTCTACGGAGGGTATCACCTGCCTCTCTCATCATCCTTGTTGGATCGTTGATTCCGGCGTTACTCACCATATCTCCTCCCAGAAGCTCCCAACATATCTCCAAACGCCTCATCCTGCTCGCATAACTGTGGCCAACGGTGACACCCTCCCCGTCTTTGGCTCCGCTGATCTTCAGCTTACGCCAACCCTTTCTCTTTCCTCGGTTCTTCACGTTCTGGGGTCTCCCTTCAATTTATTATCAGTTAGTCGTCTCACACACGACCTTGACTGTTGTATTACATTTTCACCCTCTTCTTTTCTTATGCAGGATCGCCGCACCCGGAGTACCATTGGTCAGGGGCAGCTGGTGAATGGGTTGTACATCTTGGATATCACACCAACTCTTCTCTTCACCATCTCTACTGTTGATTGGCATTGTCGTCTTGGACATGTTCCCCTTCCGATTCTCAAGCGGGCTCTTCCTGATATATCTTTACAGGAGTTCTCCTGTGAATCTTGTGTCTACGGCAAACAACATTGTTCCTCTTTCCCCCCAGCCTGTACCCGGAGTATTACTCCCTTGTCGTTAGTTCATTCTGATATTTGGGGTCCTTATAGGATCCCTAGTATTTTTGGCTTTCGATATTTTGTCACGTTCATTGACGATTACTCCCGTACCACGTGGCTCTATTTACTACATGATTGCACTGAACTTCCCTCTGTCTTTCGCGCCTTTTTACTTGAGATGCGTACGCAGTTCGCCACTCCTCTCAAAATCATTCGCACTGATAATGCTCGGGAGTATACGGGTCGTGCCTTCTCCAATATCTGCACTGACTTTGGTGTCATCCATCAAACTTCATGTGCATATACCCCTCAGCAAAACGGGGTGGCCGAACGCAAAAATCGTCATCTTCTCGATGTTGCCCGCTCCCTTATGTTCCAAATGCACGTTCCCACCGAATATTGGAACTTTGATGTTTCCACCGCCTGTCATCTCATCAACCGCCTTCCCTCCTCTGTCCTTGATTTTGCCTCGCCCATCCAACTCCTCTATCCCTCCATCCCCCTCCCCTCTCTCACACCACGGATCTTCGGGTGTGTTTGTTATGTCCACCTTCTTGGCCCTCTTTCCGACAAACTTGCTCCTCGGGCCGCCAAGTATATGTTTGTTGGCTACTCCCGCACTAAAAAGGGGTACGTCTGCTACTCTCCTACTACTGGCAAAATGGTCGTTTCTGCGGATGTCACCTTCTGCGAAGACCGGCCCTTCCACTTACCCAGCACCACCTCGTCTTCTGCTCCCTCGTCTTCTGCTCCCTCTCTTCCCTGGCCCATTGTCCCGGTCACGCCATCTGTGTCGTCTTCTTCCTCCTCCACCCTCGTTCCTCCTCGAGTTCCTCCACCGCTAATCCGTGTCTACTCTTGTCGCATATCCAAGGATGCTCCCGTGACCCAGCTCCCTGCTGCCAGCGATAGTTCGGCTGCGGTCGATCATGCTCCCGTCTCTACAGCTCATCCCTGGCCAACTACGTCTCTCTACATCGGCTAACACTGCCTCTCTACGCATTTGCCACCTCCCTTTCCTCTATTTCTCTTCCTAACAATGTGCAGGAGACGCTTCACCACCAAGGATGGCGGGCTGCTATGCACGATGAAATGCAGGCTCTCTGGGCTAACCAGACCTGGGATCTGGTTCCTCTTCCTGCTGGCCACACCCCTGTTAGCTGCAAATGGGTTTTTGTCATTAAACATGCGGCGGATGGCACTATCGACCGTCTGAAGGCCCGTCTTGTAGCACGGGGGTTTACTCAGCAACATGGCCTTGATTACGAAGAAACCTTCTCTCCCGTGGCAAAATTGAACACGGTTCGCGTTCTTCTCTTCTTGGTTGTTCATCGTCACTGACCACTTTATCAGCTGGATATCAAGAATGCCTTCCTCAACGACGATCTACAGGAGACAGTTTATATGCAGCAGCCTCCCGGGTTTGAGACCACGGGGGAGTCTTTGGTCTGTCATCTTCGAAAATCCATTTATGGTCTCAAACAGTCCCCGCGTGCGTGGTTTGAAAAGTTCAGTAAGGTGGTCTGTGCTAGTGGCTTCACTCGGAGCTCGGCTGATTTTTCTCTCTTCACCCGACATCGGTCAACTGGGACTGTGATTCTTCTGGTTTACGTTGATGATATCCTGATTACTGGTGACGACACGGCAGGAATACAACAGATCAAGGCACAGTTGAATTTTGCCTTTCAAACAAAAGATCTGAGCAACCTTCGGTACTTTCTTGGGCTCGAGGTCGCCCGACGCCCTGATGGTCTTGTGTTATCTCAAAGGAAGTACTGTATGGACCTCCTTCGTGATGCAGGTTATTCTGGGTGCAAACCTGCGGAGATTCCTATGGACGCAAATCACAAGCTCTCGGCCCATAACTCTGACTCTGACAAGCTACTTACAAATCCGGAATATTACAGACGCTTGGTTGGGAAGCTGATCTACCTTACGGTGACTCGACCAGACATCTCATTTGTTGTAGGAGTTGTGAGCCGTTTCATGCACGCTCCTCGGACATCTCATCTTCAAGCTGTCGAGCGCATCCTTCGATATCTCAGGATCGCCCCCGGACAAGGACTCGTGTACAAGTAATCCACATCTCTCTCTTGTCGTGTATTCTGACGCTAACTACGCAGGATCTATTGATGATAGACGCTCCACAACTGGATTCTGCACTTACTTTGGTGGACACCTCATAACTTGGCGTAGCAAGAAACAGAATGTGGTTGCGCGTTCCTCTGCCGAAGCTGAGTACCGGGCTATGGCTGTCGTTGTCTCTGAGCTAACCTGGCTTGAAGGCCTTGTGGGAGACTTAGGTGTTCGTCTCTCATCTCCGGCAACCTTATTTTGCGACAGTCAGGCAGCAATTCATATTGCCAAGAATCCGGTTTTTCACGAACGAACAAAGCATATCGAAGTTGACTGTCACTTTATCCGGGAAAAGGTACAGTCAAAGAAGATAGATTTGGAGCATGTTCCTGCTACCGACCAAGTTGCGGACATCCTGACGAAAGCTCTCTCCAGGTCGCTATACTATCAGTTCTTATCCAAGCTTGGTGCCTACGACTTGTACGCTCCAGCTTGCGGGGGAGTGCTAGAAAAGCCCATTTAAGGGCCCATGTTGTTTCTTCTTTTTCTCTCTTCTTATATTAGTCCCACATCATGTATTAGGATTTCTCTCTTCCTTCTTCTCCTATATAAGTGTGTGTATACTTGTAACTATTACGGGAATATATAATATACAAGGTTTTGGGCCTATTTCTACAAATTCTAATATCTTTATTAGATTTACATAACTGCATGAGCATATTATGAGGCTTGGATAAATGTGCATGTTTATGATATTATATAGCATAGCACATTTATCATATTGGTATTTAAGTATAAATATATCAAAATCATTGTAATACCAAAAAAAATAACTTAATATGATAATATACAACAACACTTAAGCTTTTATCCAACTATAGTGGGGTCTGCTATATGGATCCTTTATCACCATTGTGCCCTATCCTTTGTTTACTTAATATGATAATATAAGAAAACAAAAATTATTTATAACAATTATAGTTACATTTTAGTTTATAAAACTAAAATAAAACATGACTCACATCCATTTGAATTTGCTTATAATTAGCCATTTAAATCGCCTAATGTATTTATGTTAATAATACTTTTATTTTACAACAAATACAAAGCTTGCAAATATTATGACAGAGAAAGAGAGAGAAACGAGAGGGGTGAGAGAGGAAGAAAAATTACCTGAAATAAGAGCATCACAATCGCAAAAAAGACCTTCGCAACCTCTATCAAAAAGTTAACAGTGATCGGACTGAATTTGAACTTTCCATCCACCTTGGACATATAAACCAGAACAGGCTGCCGCCATATATAAGAATATTAGGCCACACAAGTTTAAATTCCCAAATCAAGAAAAGTAATTTAGAATATGAATAAAAAAGAAGCGCCATATCACTAGCCATAACAAAGCTTTCCTTCATGTCAATTATGCTACGCCTTGCTAGATTCATATTCCATATTGTATTGAGCTTAAAACCCAACAGGCCCAGAGATGGAAGCTATTAAATAAATTCCATGCAAAGTTTCCTTTGACATTATTTTCTTTTTTTGTTCAGATTAGGTTCTAAAAAGAAGATAAAAATAAACAAAATTTACCACGTTGTGCCAAGATGAATAGAATTCACTAGCAGTCGGTAAATGTCAATCTTTATAGGGTGCTATTATATGAAGACCATTTTTCACTGTGTAGTCCAAGAATAAATGCAAACCAAACTAAAAAATCATAGGAAGTTGTGAACCCGTAAAGGCCTCGGCCTGCACATAACCGTTATGAAATTGTGTGGTCTACAAAGCTAAAGTCGGCCTGCATATAGTTATTGCCTTTTATATCATTTGCTTTTCAACACACTAATGAGTTGAATGTCAATGTTTATATTATGTATTTACCAATACAAATGAGCCTGGATATGGATTGTGAGCATGTGTCCTTGTTTTAGTCAAACTACTTGTCATATCTATAAAATACCATTCTATATTTGGCCTATGAATCCTGGGTCATGAGAGAGGTTAACTGTTTCATGATATTACAGTTAGATAGTTGGTTAAAGGTATGATATGGTGATATGACATTAAAATTTTACTGAAGCTTAAATGATGATTGAGGTGGCAGCATCAAGGCAAATAGGTTGTTAAATTGTTTTTTTCCATCTTTTCCTATGTTTCCATAAGAAATAAGCATTCATGCTCTGCAAGGAGGCCGGGAGCATCAGTTCATCCATAGAGGAGAGAATGACAGATACAGCCAAATGTGATGATTTTGAGGCACCCACTAAGTTAAAATCATGTCAATGGCGATTTTTCCAAATAAATGCATCCAAACATGGACCAGGCAGGATACGATGGCACAAAGATTACAGTTTGGACATCTTTCTATATCATATTAATTAATAGTATCTAACTAATATGACTCAATGTATCATACTAAATACATTTCATAATGTATGTACTTATCATGTATCACCCTCAAACACACAGGACAGGCCAACCCTAGCCGCCTTCCAATAGGACTTCTATGCCTCTAGCAGACACAACTGACAACTCAATTGTTCCCACAACCTCAGTGCAATCCATGAAATATCAAGCTCAGGTCTAAACGACACTATCACATTAGCTCAATGTTCATATTTAGCCCCTAGTTCCTCAACCAGGCTTCTGATAGCTCAGCCATAATCCAAAATTGTTCGTGTTTGCATGCCTCCTAATCCAACTGATTAGGACCCCGAAACTCTAACAATTGTGACGCAGGGCAAAGCTATAGGAGGCGGAAAAATCGGTGATTTAACCTTACATGTCAAGCAAAGCCCGACGGATTAAATCATAGATTGAATAAAAAATAATCTCATCCCATGCAGAATATTCAAAGCAAGTCAAAGATAATTTATTTAAGCGAGGCAAGCTTAGGCTTTCCTCCGCGTTGAGGGTCAAATCAAGAGCGCGTGACGTATAAATCCTGCAAATTACGATGAGTATCTAACAAACCACCACAATACAATATATTCAAACAAATATCGCATTCAGTCCAATACAAAAATGCTGAAAATAATTATCAGATACAACAAGTACTCACCAAGTAGTGGGCTGATCAAGGCACCGAAGAATCCGGGACCGGAGGTGCGTGTATGACGATCCGAGGTGGAACCGGCGGGTGTGGAAAATGATGTAGGTGGCTGTTCTCGACGGTGGAAGGTGGGATTGGGCCGGAAATAGATAGATTCAGCCACGTATGGGTAGATCCGGGAGGGGAGAAGTAGATTCGATATTTTGAGATCGGATCCGGGCTGAGAATTCCAGATCTGGGTTGATCTGTAAAGTGGGAAAGGCTATGGAAGGTGGCTCCACGAAAAGAAGGTTGGCGGCAAGGGATTAGGGTTGGGGGGGAGCTGCTGCTGGGAATGAAAGTGAGAGGGGTGGTGGTGACTCCTGGAGGTGGAAGAGTCGGCGGTGTGGGGGGGCAAGGTGTCTGGCGGTGGGTTGGCTTTCCTGGAGGGGGTTTGGGAGGCCGGCGGTGGAACGGGGACTGAGGGGAAAAACTATATTATGGGAACAGTAAATATCATGATTGAATAGTGAAGTGCCTGAGAAGGATTTCTGGACATGTGGCTGGATTTTGGGGGGTTGTAATGGCTGCGACAAGGGGTTTTGGAGGGGGAGAATGAGGGCTAGGGTTAGGGGGTACCTTGGGGAGGGAAATACAAGTCTAGGAGTCGTCACCTAGGGTTCCACGGAGTCGGCACCATGGAGGGATTCCGGGATTCCGGGAATTCTTTCACCAAAATCTGCAATGCATCAAATCAGCCAACAAACCATCTATTTATAATAAAAGGGGGATTAGGGCATCCCACCATCAACGACTATGATTGGTCGGAGGTGAGGCCACTCAAATACATCAAAATACAACGCAAAATAATGAAGTAATATATCAAATCGATTCGCAACGCGAATCTGGGTACATCTGCGGAGTTCGATCGTTGATCCGGGTACGCCATATATGGAAAGTCGTCAATCAACCCTGAACGGGCCCAAAACTCATCCTCCACTGTAGGTTCTCGTCTCTGCTCAGCATCAAATTGACTCGTGTCTCTTCCTCAGATGTTTCAGTGATAAATCGCACAGATATAACCACCCTTTAACTCAATCACAATCAAAACAACCAGCATGGCAAGCACACTCCTTACCCTTTACCGACACTACACCCTCTAGTTGACCCCCAACAAATCTTTTGCGTCAATTAGACATTTTGATCTTTGAAGGCACAAATTATCGCAATTCTTTGACATGCAACACACATCAAAGGCCGGCAAAGTATCTCCCTCCATGATCTATATGGATGTCTCAGGACTCTACTGGTTGTGATGGTTTTGTTAATCGCAAATATGAATTGATATGTGTTGAAGGGAGAACTCATCTTTTCCATTTTGACACCAGATATTCCATTAATGTATTTGAGTGCTTATGTGATGTCCACCGGAATCACTCTGACAACACATATATCGACGATTTTGTGGAGTTTGACAACAATATCCCCAAACTTCAATTGCACATTACTTTGGCTACTTTATACATGGCCTCCAACCTCCTGCAGGAACGCCTTCGCATTCATAACATCACCACCCTCTACTTCGCATGCAATAAGCCCATTTTACGTAAGTTAAATTCCTCCACAAAGAGTGACCCCTGCTTCAATCGGTCCAATCCTAACTCCTCCCAACACAATTCCTTCCACATCCCCCCCCCCCCGAAATTCAGTGTTATCCTTCTATCATCCTGCATTAGAAAACCCACAACCTCATTGGCTCTTGCTCACTCTTCTGTGCCAACCCGACATGCGCGCGTCAAAATTAAACAAGGAATCCCAATTATTGACCCTATAGAAGCATCTCAACCTTCGTCAACAAGGCCTCTATTTCCATTGCAGATAACTCTACTCCTAGGAAGCACCGATACTGGTACGGGTACCGGGTACAATACGTACTTGGTTCGGTGGTTCGACCAAATTTAAAAAATAAGGATACGGGTACGTCATGATTCGTTATAACAAACATAATATATATGCATATATATCACAAATGCAATAAATAGTTCTCAAAATATCAAAACATCATAACAAATCATAAATTGAAGTACAGGTCCACAAATCAATGCAACATAAGCAAAAAAGATAAAATTATGGTGGGATTGGGCCGGAAATAGATAGATTCAGCCACGTATGGGTAGATCCGGGAGGGGAGAAGTAGATTCGATATTTTGAGATCGGATCCGGGCTGAAAATTCCAGATCTGGGTTGATCTGTAAAGTGGGAAAGGCTATGGAAGGTGGCTCCACGAAAAGAAGGTTGGCGGCAAGGGATTAGGGTTGGGGGGGAGCTGCTGCTGCGAATGAAAGTGAGAGGGGTGGTGGTGACTCCTGGAGGTGGAAGAGTCGGCGGTGTGGGAGGGCAAGGTGTCTGGCGGTGGGTTGGCTTTCCTGGAGGGGGTTTGGGAGGCCGGCGGTGGAACGGGGACTGAGGGGAAAAAACTATATTATGGGAACAGTAAATATCATGATTGAATAGTGAAGTCCCTGAGAAGGATTTCTGGACATGTGGCTGGATTTTGCGGGGCTGTAATGGCTGCGACAAGGGGTTTTGGAGGGGGAGAATAAGGGCTAGGGTTAGGGGGTACCTTGGGGAGGGAAATACAAGCCTACGAGTCGTCACCTAGGGTTCCACGGAGTCGGCACCGTGGAGGGATCACGGGATTCCGGGAATTCTTTCACCAAAATCTGCAATGCATCAAATCAGCCAACAATCCATCTATTTATAATAAAAGGGGGATTAGGGCATCCCACCATCAACGACTATGATTGGTCGGAGGTGGGGCCACTCAAATACATCAAAATACAACGCAAAATAATGAATTAATATATCAAATCGATTCGCAACGCGAATCCGGGTACATCTGCGGAGTTCGATCGTTGATCCGGGTACGCCATATATGGAAAGTCGTCAATCAACCCTGAACGGGCCCAAAACTCATCCTCCACTGTAGGTTCTCGTCTCTGCTCAGCATCAAATTGACTCGTGTCTCTTCCTCAGATGTTTCAGTGATAAATCGCACAGATATAACCACCCTTTAACTCAATCACTATCAAAACAACCAGCATGGCAAGCACACTCCTTACCCTTTACCGACACTACACCCTCTAGTTGACCCCCAACAAATCTTTTGCGTCAATTAGACATTTTGATCTTTGAAGGCACAAATTATCGCAATTCTTTGACATGCAACACACATCAAAGGCCGGCAAAGTATCTCCCTCCATGATCTATATGGATGTCTCAGGACTCTACTGGTTGTGATGGTTTTGTTAATCGCAAATATGAATTGATATGTGTTGAAGGGAGAACTCATCTTTTCCATTTTGACACCAGACAGTCCATTAATGTATTTGAGTGCTTATGTGTTGTCCACCGGAATCACTCTGACAACACATATATCGACGATTTTGTGGAGTTTGACAACAATATCCCCAAACTTCAATTGCACATTACTTTGGCTACTTTATACATGGCCTCCAACCTCCTGCAGGAACGCCTTCGCATTCATAACATCACCACCCTCTACTTCGCATGCAACAAGCCCATTTTGCGTAAGTTAAATTCGTCCACAAAGAGTGACCCCTGCTTCAATCGGTCCAATCCTAACTCCTCCCAACACAATTCCTTCCACATCCCCCCTCCCCCCGAAATTCAGTGTTATCCTTCTATCATCCTGCATTAGAAAACCCACAACCTCATTGGCTCTTGCTCACTCTTCTGTGCCAACCCGACATGCGCGCGTCAAAATTAAACAAGGAATCCCAATTATTGACCCTATAGAAGCATCTCAACCTTCGTCAACAAGGCCTCTATTTCCATTGCAGATAACTCTACTCCTAGGAAGCACCGATACTGGTACGGGTACCGGGTACAATACGTACTTGGTTCTGTGGTTCGACCAAATTTAAAAAATAAGGATACGGGTACGTCATGATTCGTTATAACAAATATACTATATATGCATATATATCACAAATGCAATAAATAGTTCTCAAAATATCAAAACATCATAACAAATCATAAATTGAAGTACAGGTCCACAAATCAATGCAACATAAGCAAAAAAGATAAAATTATGGTGGGATTGGGCCGGAAATAGATAGATTCAGCCACGTATGGGTAGATCAGGGAGGGGAGAAGTAGATTCGATATTTTGAGATCGGATCCGGGCTGAAAATTCCAGATCTGGGTTGATCTGTAAAGTGGGAAAGGCTATGGAAGGTGGCTCCACGAAAAGAAGGTTGGCGGCAAGGGATTAGGGTTGGGGGGGAGCTGCTGCTGGGAATGAAAGTGAGAGGGGTGGTGGTGACTCCTGGAGGTGGAAGAGTCGGCGGTGTGGGAGGGCAAGGTGTCCGGCGGTGGGTTGGCTTTCCTGGAGGGGGTTTGGGAGGCCGGCGGTGGAACGGGGACTGAGGGGAAAAAACTATATTATGGGAACAGTAAATATCATGATTGAATAGTGAAGTGCCTGAGAAGGATTTCTGGACATGTGGCTGGATTTTGGGGGGCTGTAATGGCTGCGACAAGGGGTTTTGGAGGGGGAGAATGAGGGCTAGGGTTAGGGGGTACCTTGGGGAGGGAAATACAAGCCTAGGAGTCGTCACCTAGGGTTCCACGGAGTCGGCACCGTGGAGGGATCACGGGATTCCGGGAATTCTTTCACCAAAATCTGCAATGCATCAAATCAGCCAACAATCCATCTATTTATAATAAAAGGGGGATTAGGGCATCCCACCATCAACGACTATGATTGGTCGGAGGTGGGGCCACTCAAATACATCAAAATACAACGCAAAATAATGAAGTAATATATCAAATCGATTCGCAACGCGAATCCGGGTACATCTGCGGAGTTCGATCGTTGATCCGGGTACGCCATATATGGAAAGTCGTCAATCAACCCTGAACGGGCCCAAAACTCATCCTCCACTGTAGGTTCTCGTCTCTGCTCAGCATCAAATTGACTCGTGTCTCTTCCTCAGATGTTTCAGTGATAAATTGCACAGATATAACCACCCTTTAACTCAATCACTATCAAAACAACCAGCACGGCAAGCACACTCCTTACCCTTTACCGACACTACACCCTCTAGTTGACCCCCAACAAATCTTTTGCGTCAATTAGACATTTTGATCTTTGAAGGCACAAATTATCGCAATTCTTTGACATGCAACACACATCAAAGGCCGGCAAAGTATCTCCCTCCATGATCTATATGGATGTCTCAGGACTCTACTGGTTGTGATGGTTTTGTTAATCGCAAATATGAATTGATATGTGTTGAAGGGAGAACTCATCTTTTCCATTTTGACACCAGACATTCCATTAATGTATTTGAGTGCTTATGTGTTGTCCACCGGAATCACTCTGACAACACATATATTGACGATTTTGTGGAGTTTGACAACAATATCCCCAAACTTCAATTGCACATTACTTTGGCTACTTTATACATGGCCTCCAACCTCCTGCAGGAACGCCTTCGCATTCATAACATCACCACCCTCTACTTCGCATGCAACAAGCCCATTTTGCGTAAGTTAAATTCGTCCACAAAGAGTGACCCCTGCTTCAATCGGTCCAATCCTAACTCCTCCCAACACAATTCCTTCCACATCCCCCCCCCCCGAAATTCAGTGTTATCCTTCTATCATCCTGCATTAGAAAACCCACAACCTCATTGGCTCTTGCTCACTCTTCTGTGCCAACCCGACATGCGCGCGTCAAAATTAAACAAGGAATCCCAATTATTGACCCTATAGAAGCATCTCAACCTTCGTCAACAAGGCCTCTATTTCCATTGCAGATAACTCTACTCCTAGGAAGCACCGATACTGGTACGGGTACTGGGTACAATACGTACTTGGTTCGGTGGTTCGACCAAATTTAAAAAATAAGGATACGGGTACGTCATGATTCGTTATAAAAAATATAATATATATGCATATATATCACAAATGCAATAAATAGTTCTCAAAATATCAAAACATCATAACAAATCATAAATTGAATTACAGGTCCACAAATCAATGCAACATAAGCAAAAAAGATAAAATTAAACTTAAGTCTACCCATCAGTCTTTTTTTCTTCTTCATTGTTAGAGATCAACTTTATTGTTGGAGATCAACATCTCCAATCTCCGGTTAGTCTAGAGACAAATTAGTCGGTTTGTTAATAACTTGTGTCGTATCAACACGTTCAATAAATGTAATTGTAACAGAAACGTATTAGTACCAGAAACATACTCGGTACAGATACGCAACTTAATTGGACATATCAATGCTTCCTAGCATAGAGCCAATTTTTTTTACTCTAAAAAAACAGACTCCTATCACAATATGCAGAATGATGTGCTAAGTCTAAGTGTGTCCACATAGGTGTATCCATCGAGTATCGGGTACGTACCGGTACCGGATACGTATCTGGTATGGGTACGCTGCCTTCGGGAAAGTATCTGTGCTTTCTCTTATACATAATTGTCTAAATAAAGAACAATGCATGTTGATGCAACCTGTGTCATACTAGTCGCATTAGACAGCCGACATGAGCCCTCCCAACACTAGGAATATGCTCTCATATTTTCATTTCATGTATTTCAATTTCCATAGATTTTCATTTTTAGCAGTTTTCTATTCTGGCAATTTGGCTTTTTTTTGGTAATTTTTCATGTATGGCTGTTTTATTTCACATATAGCATCTTTGGCATATTGAAATGAAGCGCCAATAGTTCTTAAATAATAAGGTTTGGTAGTTAATAAATAATTTAAATAATAAGGTTAATATCATTGTAATCATTCTGAGTGATCATATACCATGCGACAGATTTTGATGCTCGAGGATCGAATTTCCAATGACATGTTTGTGATTTGTGAATATGAACAAACGACACAAAACCAAGCACATGGATTCGTAAGTTGTTGGGTTTAACTCCTAGAATCACAACAGAAAAGGAAAAAAACCAACGACACTCTGAACTAAATTTTGACAAAAAGTCAATTAACACTCAACATAATTGAGCAACGCAATGATCCGTCTTAAACTTTCATTGATTACATAAGATGAAGAAGCACATTATCTTAATCATCGCTCTTAAACATAGCTCCACTTTCATATTACATCCCTTTGTAATTCTAGCAATTCAAAATCCAAAAAACTCACAATAATATGTTTTCTATGGAATAACCTCGCTTACATCTAATAATTTTTTTTACAACAAATGTTAATTTCTTGCACTGCCAGAATCACATGTCATAACATGATGAGCAATGTAGCAAAATTACAAAATATGCAGGTAGAGAAAAGACAAAATTTGGCAAGCACAACCAATACTAGGAAAATCATATGCTGATGACCAACTAGAACATAAGATTAACAAACTCATTGGCATATAAGTGAAAAATTATTGCATTAACCTGAAGGCCAACCAGAACACAGTCTCCAGCAACAAGAAGAAAGTTGAGTGCACGGTGCTTCGATGATATATTGCTCCGATGTCTATCATATGCCTTTGAGATGGCTCTAGCATTTGGGGATAGAAGCTTGGAATGACAAACGCTGCATTCCAATACTCCATTTTTCAACATCTCCGCTGATGCGTAGATTATAAGAGAAAATTAATTAAACCTTGAGCCTCCACATCAAAAGTAGATCTCTCCGGACCTGAAAGCATGAGATTGAAGAACTGGAGAGTGTTGGTTTAAAATTTAAACGAGTATAAAAGATAGATCTCAGTCTTGCACAGCTGATCCCTGCCCATCCATCACATGAACAAGGAAGAAAATGGCAAAGGGATCATGGCCGATTCAAATGGAAATTCCTTTCTGTATATTGTTGGCTGCAAAAGATAACTGTAAGTAGGATTAAAAGCTGACCTAGATTTCAGATCTCCGTTACAGAAAGCGTGATCTAAAACAGCCGGTATTACTGGGATTGAAGCAGTGGTTGGACAGAATGAATTGGCCGGCGTTAATTCAATTCCTGCTGTAACGTTCGGATTTGTTAGGGATCGCTGATAGAGATTTGTTCGAGTGAAGCAGCGATCGAGATCTAGGGTAGGGGATGAGGGCAATATCGAGATAGAAAGAGGCGCGCAGTTATCTTTAGGTGGACGACGGGTGGTACTGGGCAGCTGTTCTTGGGCAGCTTACTGCTTTCTTCGGTTGATCTCCGGAGATCTATTTTGACTATTTGCAGTTTATTAATGTCCGCAGTTCAAAAGGATATTCGCAGTCCATACTTGTTAGCGGACTTCATGGTAAACTCTTGAGTTCTATCAACCCGATTCAGTCATGGTGTCAAATGATTCAAATCATCACCAGCGGAAATTCCTCCTACAGAGCATCGCCGTCAAAAATCCCCTTTCCGCACCATCCACTTCGTCGGTAGCTAGAGCTGAAATTTAAAACCGAACCGGAACCGCAAAGAACTGAACCGAACCGTTCACGATTATTTGGGTTTCAGATTGAATTTTGGAACCGTGGACATCATTGGTCCGGGTGTGGTTCTTTCACTTTATTATCCAAATCGGAACCGGAACCGTCACATACAAGTCTCAAGCGGTTCCAAGATTTTTAGACCCGATCCGAAACGGACCGAAGCAGAACCGAACAGCAACCCGTCTATTATTATAATTTATTAATAATAATAATTTTATTATATTGTTATTTTGTTTTTATATAATCTATCTATAATATCTATATTTACTAGTATAAGTGAAACTGATGCGGTTTAATCCAAACCGCAATCGCACTAAAAGATATTGGTTTTGTACCAAACAAAATCGCATCACACCAAAACTGTGTAGTGTGGTTTGACATTGGTGCGGTTTAGAGTCGGTTTTTGCGGTACAATATCGATTTTTACACTATTATATAATGTATTTACAATTTTACTCATACATTTTCTTGAAATAATTAAAGTAACTTGTACATATTGACGATAATTGAAATATCATGCTCTCTCGAAGAAAACAATGCGGCACGGTTTTGTCGATTTTGCACCGCCAAAAACAGCACTGCAAACTTTGTTGTTTTGTAACTAACGAAACCACTCTACACCAAACCATTTAGTATGTTAGGATTGTGACACCTCACGCATGGACTCGGACCGTCCGGATAGCGCCACGTCCGTGATCCATGGCCACCTCTTATTATGGGAATTTCAATTAAATGGGATGACTGATTTTTTGGGAGGGATTAAGGGTTATTCCTATTCAAGCCTATCGTTTAATTGAAAATCCATTCTATTTTGGCAAGGGTCATTAAGGGTCGGCTGGAATCCTTCCTCATCTGGCCGGCGCCATCAATGAAAACCATTGATGGCCCTCTTCTTCCTAGTTAGGAGAGGGGGGTGCTCTCCTATATATATGTCTGGGAGGGGGCTGCTACGCACAGAGTACAATCAAGCAAGAAACCGAGAGAGTGGATCCAGGCTCGACCACCAGTGAGGAGCTTTCCGAGAGTGTGAGGAGCAAGGTTCTGTAGTAGTTTCTCTTTCCGGCGGCAGCGGCAACGAACGGACCTCGCCGGTGTAGGAGGATCAGAGGCGGCGGCAGCGGGTTGCAGCGGCGATCTCCAGGCGGCATCGAGAGGTGTTCAGGCGGCGGCGGCGACAGCTCCAGTTCAGACCAGGCGCGGTGGTGGCGGCGGCGGCAGCAGGCGTGCTGCGGCGGAGGCGGCGCATCGGGCTCAACTCAGGAGGAGGCGGCTTTGTCCAGCGGCGGCAGGCAGCTCTAGGAGGCAGCGGGAGCATGAGGATTCAGGTGGAGGCGGCTCTGTCCAGCGGCGGCAGACAGCTCCAGACGGCGACAACAGGTGCAGGAACAGGCGGATCCATCGGGAAGAAGAACATAGGTTGTCGCCCGACGACATCGACACCGCCCGGCGGTATCGGTTCTTCAGGATTTGGGTTCTTTGTCTTTCCTTTGTTGTTCGACCATATTTGTTTGGTCTCTGGTTATATCTGTGTAACCTCATCAGTGGTTTAGTGGATCTTTCTGGCGCGCTCTCCCCGTGGAGTAGGAGTCACAACTCCGAACCACGTATATATTTTGTCGTCTGTGCTTTTTGCTTGGTTTTGGATTTAATTTTGTTTTATTACTGCTCAGCTAGCTTCCGTTGATAGATCCGCGGCGAACCATCGTAGTCGCGGATCCGGTCCCAATTTCACAACAATTGGTATCGGAGGCAGGTTCGACCCTTCGGACCCCGGTGAGCAATAATGACAATGAAATTTGAAGTCCCCAAGTATGACGGCAAAATTGACTTTGGTCTGTGGCAGAAACGGGCCAAAGCGGTTCTCGTCCAGCAAGGTCTTCATAAGGCTCTCCTCGGAAAGGAGAAGTCCGGGAAGAAGGACGATGAGTGGGATGAGCTAGATCTGAATTCCATCAACACAATCCAGTTGTGCTTGGCCGATGAGGTCAGGAGAGGCGCGTAGACAGTCCTGAGAGGAGAGCGTTCCGGATCGCTAGGGGTAGAGGCATGGTGTTGCGGGAGTTTCCTAACGTGGAATGCGTTGCGAGCATGCGGGAGAAATCAGTGAGGCGAGTCAAGTTTGACTTGACTCAGACTGATGCATGTTGATCGTGAGGGCCCCAGGGAGAGGGGGCTTGTAGTCGCCAGTAGGGGAGATCCAGGTTGGAGGTTCAGATACTTTTGTTTGACTTTGAGGTGGAGTTCGATTGTGGCATGAGGTGTCAAGGTGGAGATTGTTAGGATTGTGACACCTCACGCATGGACTCGGACCGTCCGGATCGCGCCACGTCCGCGATCCATGGCCACCTCTTATTATGAGAATTTCAATTAAATGAGATGACTGATTTTTTGGGAGGGATTAAGGGTTATTCTTATCCAAGCCTATCGTTTAATTGAAAATCCATTCTATTTTGGCAAGGGACATTAAAGGCTGGCTGGCATCCTTCCTCATCTGGCCGGCGCCATCAATGAAAACCATTGATGGCCCTCTTCTTCCTAGTTAGGAGAGGGGGGTGCTCTCCTATATATATGTTTGGGAGGGGGCTGCTGCGCACAGAGTACAATCAAGCAAGAAACCGAGAGAGTAGATCCAGGCTCGGCCACCAGTGAGGAGCTTTCCGAGAGTGTGAGGAGCAAGGTTATGTAGGAGTTTCTCTTTCCGGCGGCAGCGGCAACGAACGGACCTCGCCGGCGCAGGAGGATCAGAGGCGGCGGCAGTGGGTTGCAGCAGCGATCTCCAGGCGGCATCGAGAGGTGTTCAGGCGGCGGCGGCGACGACAGCTCCAGTTCAAACCAGGCGCGGCGGCGGCGGCAGCAGGCGTGCTGCGGCGGAGGCGGCGCATCGGGCTCAACTCAGGCGGAGGCGGCTTTGTCAGCGGCGGTAGGCAGCTCTAGGAGGCGGCGGGAGCAGGAGGATTCAGGTGGAGGCGGCTCTGTCCAGCGGCGGCATACAGCTCCAGGCAGCGACAACAGGTGCACGAACAGACGGATCCATCGGGAAGAAGAACAGAGGTTGTCGTCCGGCGACATCGACACCGCCCGACGGTATCGATTCTTCAGGATTTGGGTTCTTTGTCTTTCCTTTGTTGTTCGACCATATTTATTTGGTCTCTGGTTGTATCTGTGTAACATCATCAGTGGTTTAGTGGATCTTTCTGGCGCGCTCTCCCCGTGGAATATGAGTCCCAACTCCGAACCACGTATATATTTTGTCGTCTGTGGTTTTTGTTTGGTTTTGGATTTAATTTTATTTTATTACTGCTCAGCTAACTTCCGTTGCTAGATCCGCGGCGAACCATCGTAGTCGCGGATTCGGTCCCAATTTCACAACATTAGTACAGTTTAAAATAGGTTTGGTTTAAAATCAGTGTGGTATAGTGCAATTTTGTAATTTTGTTATTTCAGTTTTTAACTTTCAGTGCAGCTTACTATATTACACAAAAAAATAATCTCACTTGCAGTAATGCAAAATTCTTGCGCCCATGACCCGAACTTCGAAGTCCTTGCAAAAAAATCGAACGGATTTACATTTCCACTCCGATTTTTTTATTTTTTACCTCCCCAATTCATTTCGCCAAATTTAGTTTTGGTTCTACTTGGAACCGGACCGAACCACATTGTTGAAACCGAAAATTCGGTCTCTAGTGGAGTTCACCCTTGGGGAATGGGTGATCGCACACCTACTTCTCTCTTGTAAGCCAAATAACAAAAGAAAAGAGAACTGACTCAAGAGCTCGGCGTGGAGGTCTCATCACAGACCCGGAAGAGCTTAGAGCGCTTCCCCTCCTTAGCCAAAGGCCGAGAAAAGGCTACCTCAAAAAGCGCAAGAAGATCAGAACACTAGTAAGTCATGCCTTCTGAGGTGCCTCATGAGTCCTATTTATAGTTTTCTGAAAACGACCTGCAAATAACCATTTCGGTTGTTTTGAACAGATATATGCAGCTCAACTGGGTCTGGCAACAACGTAACTCCGATGTTCTAACAGGCTATAGGCAGACCATCGGGGGCAAAATGGTAAAAAAAAACAGCATAGGTCGCTGGGCGAGTGGCCCCCTGAAGCCTCTGCTCGCATGGGGCGGCGAGTGCTCGATGGACCTGACACTTGCCGCCTCTTCCTGGACTTCGAAGAGTACGGGCCTGGCTGGCCCTACTCGCCTACCTCTCGCCGGCCTTTTCTGGGCGAGTGCGAGCCCTTCAGCTCTACTCGTCCCTGGTAATCTCGCCTCGCCGGGGCGAGCCGGGGGCTTCCGAGCTCTGGCCCCTTGAGTGCTCGCCCGGGACTTAGACCGTTCAATCCGACTGGTCGGCTCTTGAGAAATTGAGCCCGACGAACGCTGAGCTCCGGTCGAGCTCCGTTCGACGAACTGAGTGGACTGAGCGGGCTTCTCTCAACGCTAAGGCAGAACGGCGTTGAGTGTTTGTACTTCACTCAGCGCCAGGACAGAACGACGTTGAGTATCCGAACTTCACTCAACGCTAAGACAGAATGGCGTTGAGTGTCTGGCCTGGCGAGTTCTCGATTGAGCGGGCACTCGCCGCCTCTACCTGCCTCTTGGCGAGTGCGGGCCCGGCTGGCCCTACTCGTCTACCTCTAGCCGGGCTCGCCTGGGCGAGCCGGGGGCTGCCGAGCCCTGGCCCCCGAGGTGTTCGCCCCGGGACTTGAGAAAAAGGGAGTTGGTCGGTCAGGCTCCTGGCGACCCCACTCGCCGGATACGGGGTTGTACACACATAGAACCGGACCGAACCGTTAGTGGCCGATTCGGTTTTGGTTCTTGTTGAATCGTAACCGGAACCGTTGACATGACGGTTCTAAAAATTATTCTGGAACCGGAACCAGAACCAGAACCGGTCAAACCAAATAAGGTTTTGGTTCTAATTTAAAGAACCGTTACCTTATCGGTTCGGTTCACAGTTTTAGTAGAACTGGAACCGAACCGGAACCGTGATAGCTTTATCTGAAACTGATATGCGCAATCAACCAAAGATCATAAAGTCAGCATTTCTTCACCGCGAAGATTATATCTTTTTCTTCTTCCCAAGTTTCAAAGTTTTGTCAAAATTGCATGACAAGCAAGTGATTGTGCATAAAATATCTATGCAGTCAAAAATAGAGCATCCTGGACGAAAAACAGAGCATCTGCTATGAAAAAATAAAGCATCTATCATGAAAAAACACCTATTCAGATTCCGGACTCATCCTGGATGGCAAGAAGAAATCGTGTCCCCGCCGGTGTCATACATGCGGGCCACCAAGAGATTCAAGTGTGCTTGCTCTTTTCCAACTTTCTCACTATAAGAGAAGAAATGTGGTAACTTTTTTAACTCCGGATCTATGAATTGAGTGCAGATTTACAACATGAGCAAAATTGAGAAATCTTACCCAATTTATGTACCAAGAGATGAAGCGTTGAAGAGTTAAAACATGACGCATTCCAAATGCAAAGGAGTTTCATGGACACCATTGAAATTCATTCAGAGGAGGAACCTTATAGAGATCGTGTTGAAGCCAGGAAAAATCACAATCTCAGAATTCGCACCAAAGCCGCCTAAGGTTACTGGCTCAGAAGCCGGATCAGACGGCAAAGATGACTAGAACGAAGAAACAGGTCAAACAGGACCCCAGATGTTGCGGCAGGAAGGACCCACCACGTACCTGGATGCTCGAAAGGAGCAGTCCATTCTCAACCAAAGATGGCCGAACTGGGTACGAGGGAAGCTAGCTGACGAGGTCGCAAGGTCGCGACTTGCTCTCCAAGGAAAAGGAATCCAAAGATTTAGCTAGTATCCCGAAACTGAAGCGCGCGAGTATCCTGCTGAGGATTTCAAGTGACTCACCCCTGTACCCCTAGGGTCCTATTTATAGGCAAAAGCAAGGGGGGGGTCATATTTATACCCCACCCCCTGGCGACTAGGCGACTTCCATAGGAACTCGCACGGGCTGGGCGAGTATCTCGCCTAGTCGCCTACCTGGCGAGTATGCGAGGGGAGCTCGCCTATACTCGCACAGGCCTTCCGCGATCTTGAATGCTGACTTTGACTCCTGCCTTGACTTGTTGACTTTGACTTCTGCTGACCTGGTTGTGGTAGGACCCACTCTCGACGAATATGGGTTGTACAGATCGCATCTATTTTTATCAAATAAAAACAGGTTTAACTGATGCTGTTCAAACGGACGTAGGTCGACTAAATAGTATTCCCATAACAATTGAAATTATGGATTTTCAGTTTATGGTAAGTAGTATGGGATCCGTAGTAGGTGAGAAAATCACCAGTTTGATTGAGTATGCGATTAATCGATTTCTGCCTGTCAGTATTGTGTGTGCTTCTGGAGGAGTACGCATGCAAGAAGGAAGTGATGCAAATGGCTAAAATATCTTCTGCTTCTTACGATTATCAATTAAATAAAATGTTATTCTATGTATCAATCCTTACATCTCCTACAATGGCGGAGTTACAACAAGTTTTGGTATGTTGAGAGATATCATTATTGCTGAACCTAATACCCACATTGCGTTTGCGAGGAAAAGAATAATTGAACAAACATGACTCACATGTGATTCCCATGCTTTTGGACTGTGAATAAAATGAGAAAATTTAAATATTTTTAGGATGTAAATAATCATTTTAGGACTGTTTATAACATTACCATTATATATCTATGAAGGTATGCTAATATATTTATAAAAGATTTTAAGTAAAAATTATTAAGCCGGATGAATAGTGGAGAGTTGCACTGTTCATATGCCTATGAACAGAAATATTAACTAATAATATGTATATAATTAATAATGTAAATAAATAATTAATAATATAAATAAATGTTGCATATGACAATTAGAGAGTTGTCCTTGCATGGTGAATAGTTTTGCACTGAAATTAATAATATTGCCCTGAGGACAAAGCCGGATGAATAGGTAGCACTCTTTCGTTTGAGAGCGGGTGAAATTTAAGCCGGTGATCTCGCCGGTGATCTCGCCGAAATAAAAAAAGAAAAACATATGAAAAAAACACAAATTTTGAAATCTAATTGGACAGCGAGATCGTTACCCGCGCTTCTTTTTCTAAGAGTGAAGCCTGAATAAAACTCTGTTTCATATGGTATATTGGTATAATAACATGCTCATAAAGCGGGATACACCAACATTTATGCTATCAAGGCTCAGTTTGGCAAACAATAATTACATCCGGAACCCGGATAATTGTCTTGGTACGGAATCAATAAGGAGCCTGCAAAGATGTGAAGCGCAGACAATTTATAATTGTGTAATACATTTTTGTGTGGGGCCCTCATAATTTCTAGCTTCTCATTGGTTGACCCAATCCTTCCCGTCCGAGTACCGGAGGAAAAAAATATTCCAGTTTGGCACAGTGGCAGCGGACATAAACGCATCGGTAAACGCATCGGTTAAACTGTCATTTGTTAAGAGTGGATGAAGTTTCGAGTGTTAACAAATGATAACAAATATCATCCGTTTGAACATAAAAGTGGATGAATTTTCTTAGATGTGCGTTAAGAAAGGATAATTTAATCCCCATTATCATGCCCGCCACCACCGCGCCAAACAGAACCCAAATGTCATAGCATTACGCCATCACTCTACACATAAAAAAACTGCGAGCAGCAAACATAATATATCATAGTGCATTGGTGTTCCTCATGCCAAACCACATATTTCGTAACCACAAGCCCATTTCGCACAACGATGGTGATCATAAACGTTGTACTTATGAACAATCGTTCATGAAAACCGGACCTCACCTAAGAAGCCGACCCCACTATGATGGGATAAATGTTCGAGTGTTGTTCATTATAACCGTTGTTATGTCAAACATATATTTTATAGCGATGAAATTTTTAATAGAACAAAAACAACAAGGGCCCTATATCAATAGTAATATAATATGTAATAATTATTTTGAAATGATATAATATTTAATATTATTATAAATCATAGTAAACTACAAAGACTCTGTTTGGGGGGACTTATTTTCACCGGTCAAGCGGTTACGGCCGCATGTGCCGGAATTAAGGCCTGGTACATGCGGCCGTAACCGCTTGACCGGTGAAATAAGTCCCCCCAAACGAAGCCTAAGCTGTCCAACTTATCCAAACATGTCAAACATTTACTCTAACAATGGCATTTTTTTTTAAACTCACCAAGCAAGAAAAAAAACCATGCCAAAACGGAGTGTTCATCTGTTCAATTTAACGGTTCACTGCTCCATGGATCGCCGACGTCTTCTTCCGCGCGAAGAAAAATCTCTTCTTCCACACGATGCTCGCAAGCTTTCGAAACGTTCAAATCATAATCCAAAGTCTCCTCTCGAGCCCATGCAGAGCCGTTCGCACCTGGGCAGGAAACTCGAGTTGACAAGATGAATACGTAGAAAAAGATGAAAGGATAGTAGTCATCACATAAAAAGGTTACATGATTCATTTTTTTTCTTTCATTTAATAAAAGATATAATAATAAAGTTACATCATTTAATAAACATAAATATACACCAACAGGTTAAATGACAATAAATTTCTTTTTTTTATTTTATGTTTACCAACAGGTGATCATATAACTGTCTTTATCTTTGAGTAGAAATAATCAGTACAATTTAATAAAAAAAAGTTACATGATTCAATTGTACCTGCTGCTGCTAAGGGTCAGTTTGGCACGGCTGTAGCGGTCGTGAAGGCGCTAATTATGAACTGTCGTTCGTGAACGTCCAACCTCGCCAAAAGAACTTCATTCTCGCTTTTCTTGATGGCGGTCATAATACCTTTGACGATGACAGTAGCGTTTTTGTCCAAACAAACCGGAGCAAAAATGTCTCGCCAAAAGGAGACTAAGTCGCACCGCAAAACAAAAACTCCTCTAAAATTTTTGTAGCCTCCGAAACCTCGTGATTGACAGTTCCTGGAGCTGTTATGGATGACATTTGGGTGATACTGCAAGAATTCTTGACGGCAAAGCCATTTGAAGAATCTGCAGATCCACTGGATGCCACAAACAAATCATCTTGCCTCTGCTGATTACATGCTCCATTTTTACCAGACTTTTTCATGGGCAATTTTTCTTTAACCTTATTGTTAAGGTCTGTCTGTACTGTCCCAAACGAAAGGAAACGTATACCTTTTGGTACCTGGGTAGCTTCTTTCAATGGAGTGTGCCCCAGCGGACGATTTCCCTTATTACTGCTTTCAAAAGGGCCTGCGGTGCGGGGAGAGGCATGCGCCCGAACAGGCTGGTTTGTTAGCTTTGGTGGTTCTGAAGTCAAATGCACCTGAGCCGAAGCTTCAGTGGTTGGTATCTGAAATTCAAGAGACCAATCTGATTAGAGCAAACATGAATACTAATGAATCACACAACTGCAATAGTGAAAAGGGAAATTACAACTGCGATAATTTGAGAAGAGACCTTGTGAGAAAACTTGCAGCCATCTCCTCTGATGCAACTGCCGGTGGAAGCGTATTTGTGGCAGGGATACTTTGAAAGTTCATGATCGAACATGCAGTCGTCGCCTTTCAAGCAAGAATTAGAGGCGAAGTACTTGCAAGGCTGCAATTCACGATGTTTAAGAAAACAAAATAATACGAGCATTGATAATGGCCAAGTAAAAACAGTAGAAATAATTTCCAACTCAGAAGATAGCAATTTTGGCTGATGTAACTTTGATAATGGCTAAGTAAAAACAGTGGAAATAATTTCCAACTCAGAAGATAGCAATTTCGCCTGATGTAACTTTAATTCCCGTATTGTTTAGTTGGTGTGGGGACAAAGTGACAAACACAAGTAGGCACATATGTAATGTCTGGAGTGCCAAATAAAGGTTAGTGTCTTATAGTTGGCAACATGGAATAGAGACTTGTAAGCGAGACAAATGGGGGGTTTTTTCTGTCGTTGTACCAGCTGCAACACTGAAACAGGAAGAAAGCAAAGCATTTTCAAGGGGTCAGATACCATCACAGTAGTTAGATTCGGAGTTGCTATTGAAAGAAGTTCGTGGATAATGGTGGGAACTTTGAAAAGTTAAACTTCTCCACCTCTTCAAAAGTTCATGCTCATGTCTAAATATATAGCTCATAACCAGAGTCCAAGGTTAAACTAATTGACCTAAACCATCTGACCAGCTGGGAAACTATACCCAGACAGCTGATTAATGGTGGGACTATAACTTCCAAAAAACTTAAGGACATATTTAGTAAGGGCAGGCCGGTGCAAAAAGCATTCACGCGCAGCAAAGACCCGGGGAAGGGTCTCACCACAAGGGTGAAATGTAGGCAAACCTTACAATGAATTTTTGCAGGAGGCGGCTTCCATAACTTGAACCCGTGACCCCAAGATTACACGGCAACACCTCAACAAGTGCGCCAAGGCTGCCCTTCTAAGGACACATTTGGTAAAGAGCAGCCCGGCGCACAAATCATCCCGACGCAGCGAGGGTCCGGGGAAGGGTCTCACCACAAGGGTGAAATGTAAGCAAACTATACCATGCATTTTTGCAAGAGGCTGCTTCCGAGACTCGAACCTGTGACCTCAAGATCACACGGCAACACCACAATCGGTGCGCCAAGGCTCCCCTTCTAAGAACATATTTGGTAATTCAAATAAAAATATTTATTCCAGAATAGGAAAGCTGGCCCACATATATTAAATGAGGTCTTGTTTTTATAGCAAGGGCAGAGCAATCTCATGGCATAATAAACAAAAACCTAAAATTAGGAGTTTTGGAGCACGCACTCTAATATTCATAAGAATCCCACCATTCACACATAACTCATAAATAGTGTAATACTCCAACTTTGATGGGGAAAAAGATTCTCATGAGGATTTGTGCCATGAAAATGAGAAATGCATGGCACACCCGGGCATGTGCTCGGATCCAATTTTCGTCGGAAAAAATAGGTTTCTTGGTTCTTATGAATTAAAAAAATCTATTGTGAAGGCCATATGATTTTTTGACATTCACCACAAGCAGAAAAGAGAAAAGTCTGCACATCTTCCTCGACATGGAATGCTTCGCCCTCCATTGGGTTTGTTAGCTTCACCCAAATGACAACGGCCCTTACATGGTCGTGCCTCAAGCAAGCATTAATTAAACACTATAACCACCACTACCACGGGCAACAAGTAGAACACACATTTTAGTGTTTGAAAGTAGAATTCCTTGATAACTACATTGATGAGTTTATTGAGCTGGTCAATCATGTCTATGATTCACCTCTCAGACATTATTTGGGACTCTTCATACATGGATTACAAGTACATATCCACTCCCACCTCCACACCCACTAGACTATGTAATGGATATTTCTCAGCTAGGTGAAGTGGATCATAGGTTCTTACTCTCAGCTTTTTATCACCACCCATGGGCAAAGCATCTCATGACAGACTTCTAGAAATGACAGATTTTTCTAAGGGGAAAGGTGGTGCGGAAATGAATCAAGCCTCGCATTGGAATTTTGAGAGGGACAATAGTTGTTGGGATTAAATACTATAATTGGGACCTATCAAAGGCACTTTTTACGGAGTAAATGCTGCGCAGCCTTGAGATGGGAGATTTTCTAGGAAGTGCTCATAAATGACCCGTGGAAAAGGGTAAAACCATGTGATTTAACTTAGAACCAAAGTAGATAATATTTTTGATATTGTAGGGCGGGTTATTACAGATGGTATCGGAGTTAGATCTCATGTATTATGATGTATGGTTCAGAGAAGAATGATGCGGAAGCTGGTGGGCCTGTAACATCCCGAATCTGGTGATAGTCGTTCGATGAGGTTAGAGAGTGTCTTTGAGGGCAATCAAGCCCAGGGAGAGCAGGTCATGTCAAGCTTTTAGGTGAAATAAGGTGCGAGAATGAACCAAATTTCACATCAGAATTAAAAGAAAGGTTGTTGGATTAAAGTAATAACTTGAACCTTAAATATCAGATGTGCCATTTCGGAGCAAATGAAGTTACGTTAGAAAGTCCATAGTTAAGTGTGCTCCTGTGAGAGTAATTTTGAGATGAGTGACCTACTGAAAAATACTCGTAGGCCACCCGTGAAAAGGACAAAACAGTGTGGTTCAGCTTAGTATAGGCTAGGATGAACAAAAGTGGACAATACTTTTGAAATTGTATAGGGCGAGTTAGTTGTTACAAGACACACCACCAATATTTAATTTTTGAACATTCATGTGAATAGGCCAAAAGGATCAATTAGGTCGAATATTTGTATAATACACCTACTCAAAAGTTGGCACAACTCTATTCGAGATACTAGGATAGTCGGTTGCATCCTACAATGTTGTCACTTTATACAGAGAAATACCATGTTGAGATTGCATGTTATCTGAGTTTCATGATCGAGATGAGATCCTTCATCAGTTAAAGGACCGCCTTCATCGCACACAATAGGAAATGATCAAACAAACTAACAAGTGTTGTCACAATGTCCAGTTTTATGTGGGGATGCAATTATTGCGAAGCTTCGTCCGCAATAGCGGTCATTTATTGCACTCAAGCGCACACTAAATTATTTGCACGTTTTTTGGTCATTCATTATGGAGACCCGCATTGGGGAGGATGCATAACGCCTTTTCCCTCTGCCAAAGAGTTGCGATCACCCAATGTTTCATGTATCTCAATTCAAATGTGTGGTTGGAAATCACCCTGCAGAGAAATCGATTCTAATAACCATTGATCAAATATTGATGTATGATTCTGCATCTAACCCCAAGCATTGTTCAGAGGTGTGCAAGGGAAAATGATAAATCAAGTCGACATGGCTTGGCAAAACTGACCACGCACTAAAGCTACATAGGTCGATTGCAAAATTTTGCCAACTATTTCAGAAGTCCTGCCATGAGGACAAAGCACATATTCCAGAAGGGAGTATTATTACAGGTGATGGGTATGTCGAACCGGAATAGGTTGTGAACATGTTAATGTGGTGCGTAGTACTCGTGAAGGGAAATAAAGGAAACCCTAACATCTAGGAATGTGGAGGCATTGGATCCATAAGGAATTGATGGGTGTGGCAGTTGTGTAATTACAATTTTAAAAAAATTATATCATTTTGTGTTATTACTATTGTGTCCCTAATGTTAGGAGCCTGGAGCTAGCCAAGCAGGATCCTCCTCTTGGAAGCTATCGTCGCCCCCCCCCCCCCCCAAACCCTCCTCTTTTGTCCTTCCTGGGCAGTCACATGGATCAATTAGGTCGAATATTCGTATAATACACCTTCTACTCAACAGTCGACACAACACTATTCGAGATACTACATAGTCGGTTGCATCCAACAATGTTGTCACTTATACAGAGAATACCATGTTGAGATGCTTGTTACTGAGTTTCACGATCGAGATGAGATCTTTCATCAGTTAAAGGACCGTCTTCATCGCACACAATAGGAAATGCTGAAACACTAACAAGTGGTGTCATAATGTCAGTTTTATGTGGGGGATGCAATTTTTGCGAAACTTAGTCAGCATTAGCGGACATTTATTGCACTCAAGCACACTCTGAATTATTTGCATGCTTCTTGGTCATTCATTATGGAGACCCGCATTGGGGTGGATGCGTAACGCCTTTTCCCTCGCCGAAGAGTTGTGATCACCCATGTTTCATGTATCTCAATTCAATGTGTTGTTGGAGATCACCCTGCAGAGAAATCAATTCTAAAACCATTGATCAATTATTGATGTATGATTATGCATCTAACCCAGGCATTGCTCTGAGGTGTGCAAGGGGAAAATGATAAATCAAGTCCACATGGCTTGGCAAAACCGACCACGCATTGAAGCTACATAGTCTCGCGAATTTTCACCAACTATTTCAGAAGTCCTGCCATGAGGACAAAACACATATTCCAGAAGGAAGTTTATTACAGGCGATGGGTATCTCGAACTAAATAGGTTGTGACATGTTAATGTGGTGCGTAGACTCGTGAAGGACAATAAAAGAAACCCAACATCTAAGGAATGTGGAGGCATTGTTCCATAAGGAATTAAGGGTGTGGCAGTTGTGTAATTACAGTTTTAAAAAAATTATTTAGTTTTGTGTTATTACTATTGTGTCCCTGGTGTGTAGGAGCCTGGAGCTAGCCAAGCAGGATCCTCCTCTTTGGAAGTTATCATCATCCCCCCCACCCCCACCCCTTCTCTCTTGACCTTCCTGGGTGGTCACAGCAAAGATGCAATAATATGCACTGTGATGTAGGATAGACTACGTGAGTGTGCGACTAAATGCAATCCTAGCGGTGCAGTAACCTGCTCTCCTTATCTTAGGTATTATATATAGTATGCAAACGGGACACATCGGAGAGACCAAAATCAAGTAATAAAATATTAAATCACACACATAATTTTAGCAAAACAAGATTATTTCTTATAGGCTACACAAGCATAGGATCTCCTCCAAGTGGAGGGCCGAAGCAAGAATGCGCAGCAGATTGATCCTGCATAATCCAGAGCAAACAACTACCAACAAGAGATCCAATAAGCATGAAATCACATAGCAATATATTCATAATGACAACAAAGATCCATACAAGCAAGACCCACATAGTAAGAAGGCAGTGACTCAGTGATGAGGGTTATTTTTCTGAGAGGAAAATAGGGGAATTTTTTTAATGGGTTGTAGGGAGCAGCTTTGTTTTTGGGAGGGAAAATTGATGATTTTGGTGGAGGTGGGAAGGGAGATGGGGCAATGATGGAGAAGAATACAAGAGGATAAAAGAACAAACCTAAGAGCAGTTGCTCACCAGGAAGCTCAACGGGAGGTTTAACAATGAAGTCAATAATCGTGGGATGATCCTCCAGATGAGTATTGCCGACAGAGATAATGTCCTCATAAGCAAGTGAGGCAGCCTCTACGAGATCAACAGTAGGCACTCGGCTCTTGGTCGTGATGTGGCTCGGGGAAATGACAAAGGAAGAGTGGGAAGGGCCATACTCAGGGGTGAGTCAATCTATGATGTCAAGGCACGCGCCTAGGCGCGTCTGAGGCGCCAGGTGCAGCCCGCCGCGCCTCAGCATGGATGAGGCAAGCGATGTGCCCCAGGAGCGCTCAGGCACGCGCGCCTCGACGCGTGCCTTACCAGCTCCTAGGCGCACCAAAGGTGTACATGGGTCTTTCAAGGTGTTTTCTTCAACCAGTTCTTTTGGGAGATGGGCAAAAACATGATCTCAGACGCACCCGAGACACTCCTAGGCGCACTTTGGCACCAAATTTGATGAAAATCAGCGAATTGGGCGCCCAATTTGTTCATTTTCTTTTTACCTATGTTTGTGCCTCATGTGCCTCAAACGCGCGCTTGTGCCTTGCGCCCAGGCTCCAGGGCCACATTGCGCCTCGGTGCGCCTTTAATAACATAGCATGTTGCACTTACCTCGGTCGGAAAACCAATATGGCACCGGTTGATCTCCAAACACAGATTTTGTTTTGTTTTTTTATGGTGGTTTGCTAGTAACAACTTGGTTTTCAAATAGCCATTCCAAGTTTTGTGACTTGCTAGTACTAATAGATTGCAAGTATCCAAATGGGTTTGCTTGTAAAAACCTTTTTGCGTTGCATTTTTTAGAAAATATGAACGCTAATTTTTGACTGTTTGAATAGACTCTATTTGGAATCATCAATCCCCAAAAATGACGTTTATGCCTTATCCAACCACAATGAGGGACTTCTATTCAAGACCATGGGTTTATTTACTTTTGTTTGCGGTTACTATTAGTTGTTTGTTTGATGAAAAATGCACGCTGCTATGGATGGAAGTGTCAGTGAAAGGATTTTGAAGTTCATTCTTCTTTGTCTCAAGTCTGAAGCAATTTCTATGAGTTGCTCCTACGTGTCTAACTACAGATATTGGGTCCCCTGTATTCTTAGCATTTGTCATTGCAGCATTTCTTTATGACTTTTTGTTAGAGATACTAGAAAGATGATGTATAAGCCATTAATATGGCCCATTATGATTTTGGTTTAGTCCCACATTGTTTGTATAGTTGTCTTTCTCTTCTCTCTCCTATATATTTGTACTCATGCTTGTATTTTGTATTCAAGAAGGATATACAAGATTTTGAACCATTCTTTTACATGGTATCAGAGCCAGCGATCTTCCTTTAAGCGGGCTCCTTCTTCCTGACCTCTGCTATCCGCGTTTACCCGCACTCCTCTAAGCGGGTAAATGTGTGCTCGCTGCTATCCGCTCAGACCTCTACTATCCGCGTTGGTTTCCTCTTGCCTATTCGCGTCTAGGTCTCTCTCGTGGCTTCCGCTTCTATTCCTCTCCTCCCCCCTCATAGCCTTCTTCTCTCTGACAAGTGGACCCCGCTCTCGTGCCTCTGCTCGCCTTCCGCTGTCTCTTCTCGCCGCGGGGTGATTGTTTTAGACGCTGCTTCTGATCTGCTATCCTTAACTGTTGCGAGTTAACCGTCGCGGGTTACTTTCTTAACCGCTGTGCGAGTTTTCTTCTTAACCGTGGCGGTTTCTCTCTTGCCGCTGCGGGTTACTTTCTTAACCGCCGCGGGGTTTTTCTTAGCCGTTGCGGTTTCTTCTTCTTGCCGTTGCGGGTTGTTTCTTCATAGCAGCTGCGGGGTTACTTTCTTAACCGTTGCAGGTTTCTGCCTAACCGCCGCGGGAAGTTTCTTCCCACTACTGGTCCTACACACTTGTGTTCTTGTCTTGTCGCTGCGGTTTGGTTCTAGTCGTTGCGATTTGTTGTCTAGCGTTGCGGTTTGTCTCTATCGGCATCTTCTCGCGGCTTGCGGTATCTCTGCCTACCCGCCATCTCGGACTTGGGCTAAAACCCAGCCCTGCTTAGCCGTTGTTCTGCCTTCCTTACCGTTGCGGGTTGCCTCCTTAGCCGCTGCGGACTGTTTTCCATCCGCTGAGGACTCTCCCTCCCTTCTGCTGGTGTGTGGTGGCCCTTGCCGAAACGATCTATCTAACCGCGGTGTGTTTCTCTATTGCGGTTGGTGTTCAATTTCCTTAACCGTTGCGGACCCTCTTCTACTCGTGGTGCTCTGTTGCTCGATCTCTTAGTCGTCGCGCGCTTGGTCTCCTAACCGCTCGAGTGTCCTCTCTAACCGATGCGGTCTCATGAAGTCTGAGGGATCTCCTGCGGCCATCACATCTAGGAGAGACCATACCCAAACCCTTACGGAACAGTTAGGCGCGACCCGTTGTTTGACGATCATTATGACCATCCCTTTAGGGATCCTCCAACTACGAGTCATTCTCCGACATTGGAGGATCTACCTAGATATATGATATGCTGCATATGGCTCCTTACAGTAGACCTCAAAATTATCAAGAAGATCAATCATCATCGCGGATCACCCTTACATAGGGATCGTGTTAATCCACTAACACAACTCAATTATGGTTGGAATGACTATTATGATGGGTGACCCAAGGCTCGTATTGAGGGTAATCGCCTTGAGGCCGACATTATTCATATGTCAAAATAAATGTGCTTTCTTTGACACTCACCTAGATCAGAGACATTTATTGATTGACTTCTGGATGGGTAGATAACAACAACAATAACAACAACACTCAAACCTTTATCCTACTTCTGGATGGGTAAATATGAAGCAAAAATTAAATTAGAAGTACCTTATCGTGGCATACATAATCTATTGCCCTGACCAATTATATGTCTTGAAGGTAAGAGCAAAGTTTGTTCCTAATTATATGATTTGATTTGATGAACTAATAGTGATAAGTGACATCCAGGAATAACCCATATTGTGATGTAGGGTAGGCTAAGGGGTGCACAAAACCAAGACTTCTATGGGTGAAAATGTAGACTTGACACACTAACCCAAACCCTTATGCAATGATTTCGCCGGTGACGGCTGTTTACCCAGGAGTCCGCAACCATGTCCCAAGTCTACTCAGGATGTAGCGGACAGGAATCTCAGACCGCACAGGACAGCCAGTTCGCAACTGGCTCTCGAGTAACCTTTAGGTCGTTGCGGTCAGAATGTCCAGAACGCACAGTTCGGCCAGACCGCACAGTTCGGTCAGACCGCAACAAGCAACCGCCTAGCAAAGAGCTCCAGATAGGGGTGTGCATGAAAAACCGAAAACCGACCAAACCGCCCCGAACCGCCCAAACCGAACCGATTTTACACCGAACCGAACTACTCGGTTCGGTTTTGATTTTCCTCTCTGAAAAACCGAACCGCGCCGACTAATAATACATGTAAAAATATTACCAATAATGATCTTTGAACTATTTTTATTAACTAAATAATGTAAACAAATTATATCAACTTAATAATTTTTATATCATTTGAACAAAAATAAATTTTTGTAATGCATATTTTATGCATTAAGAAAAATTAAACATTTTGTTAAAGTGATTTTATTTATATTTTTTTATATTTATTACTCGATTTCCCAATAAAAATATTCAATCATAATTTTTTTTAATGTAACATGAGCTATTAATTGTAATATATTATATGTAAATAAAAGTTGATGATATTTATTTTTTACTTATCATGCCATTTTTAAAATTTTCTTGAGATATTTAAGTACAGAATTATTTAAAATAGTATAACTGAAAAACCGAAAATTGAACCGAGTAAACCGACCAAAAAACCGAACCGAACTGATAAACATCGGTTCGGTTTCGGTTTGGGTCCAAACCGACCCAAACCGAACCGCTTGCACCCCTAGCTCCAGACCGCAAGGGCTAACCTCCCGTTCATGCAGTCTGATAGTTTGTCCTTTTCTTCTTTTTGTTTCCCGTCACCACTGCCTGGTTCTCCCGTATTCTGGGCGGACGATTATTTTACCCTTGCCCGTTCAGGCAGGCACCTGAGTCTATAAATAGGGGGCGACACTCTTAAAGCAAGCTGACTCGACCCAAGTAGCCTACTTGTTACAGGCTGCGGTCTTGATTCTCAAGCTTTGCGATCTGTTGCTAACATAGCTTTTTTTGGCTTTCACGGGTAACGACTTTTAAATCAAAGGAAAACCCATTGCAGGGGTGGCATTCGCCGCGACGGGTGAAGTCTGGTTTTACTGCTGTCAGCGGCTCTTGCTATTCGCATCCTCTTAACCGTTAGTAACTAGCTACTCTCAGCCTTCTCCTTTCCCAAACTCCTCTGTGCGTGTTGTGGTGAAGGTGCATTTTTAGCGCCAACAGTTAAAATTGGCAAGGTCAAGCTAATCTCCCAAGGTCGTGCGAAATAAGTGGCAGACCGCGTATATTTCTCAAAGTCTATTCGCCTTGAGCTATCCGGTTAAACAATGAATACATGGGAGCTCGAACAATGGAAGCGAACTGGTAAATACTAAACCACAAGTAAAAATCATCTCAGAAAACACTTAAGGTAAGTATATTTTTCATTAATTCTTCAAAAATTACATGTATACTAACGTGGTTAACAAAAAGAGACCGCCGAACTTTACAAACAACAAAATTACACAGTTTAATCCCCCCGCCTGAGCTTCTTAGCCGCAGGAGATCCCTCAGAGTCCACCGAACCATCCATATCAACTGGCGGCGAATAATCATGGCTCGGCAAACTCAGGCTGGAAGCTGTATCACCACTCTCGCTCTCCTTGAACTCGCTGGGAGGACTTCCATCACTGGAACCCAACTCCTCAGATGCAGACTGAGCGGTCTTCTCCTCCAGGTCGCCAGTCTCTTTTTCCTGGCCGCCGGTGTCGGATTCGTCGACATCCGCCTTTTCTTCGACGACGCCTTCTCCTTCTTCTCCTTCTTCTTCTCCTTCTTCTTCTACTTCTTTTTCTTCTTCTTCAGGCTCTTCCCCAATCTTGGCCTTGCCTTTGGCCGCTCGATTCATTGCGGCTACCCGCCTCCTCAATTAAGGAAAAAGTTCAACAAAAGAGGTGTTTTTGAAGCCTTCCTTGACGCAACCCAGTTTGCTAAAGCGGCGAACAGCGTCTTCAACACTTTCTTAAACAAAAGGAAAGGTCGTGTCTTGGAAAGCAGGATTTTCTGGATCGTAGGCATTCTGCAAGGAATCAAAAAGCAAACTAGGGTTATGCGATCTAAATATCAGGTCGCAGCGGTCAGGAGTTAGCCTACTGTTTTTTCCTCCTTCAACCGGGCGATCTCTGCCTCTAGCCGCGCATTCTTCTCAGCAAGATCCTGTTTCTCTCTCATAATCTCTCTTTGAGTGCAACCCATATTATGGCTTGCGATCAAGCCATTCGCTTGAGCTTGAGTTGTGAAATATGGCAAGTGCTCGGGGACGATCTCTGAAAGCTTTTTGTGGTTGAGCTTTCCATACAAGGCAATATTCGCCACAAAGGCATGACGAGAAAACTTCCCGCTTCCCCGGGAATGGAGAGCGGTCCATACCAGACATGTTTGCTTTTTCGGTGCCATTGCATAGTCTGGTTGCCTTGAAGGTCTTTTAGCTTCTCGCCTATCCCGTGAAGCGGATAGGATTCTTCAGAGGAGTAGTCCGCATCAGGATCATCTTCTTCCCGCCTTTTCTTCTCGAGCCCCAACCTCTTCTCCCTTTGGGTAAGAGTCAGACCACCTGGTATCAATGGAGGATTCGCTGGAACCACCAAGTCAGCTGCAGAAATCACTGGTTAGCAGTGTTATAGATATCGGCCGACATGTCCGATATGTACGCCGATATAAAGGTTTAGGGGGCAAACCACAACGAAATCGATTTATTTGAGCTAGATAACGTTTTGTACAAAATCGGCATTATCTCAGCGATATATCATGTGTCGTTATAATACTTTTTTTTTATTTTATATTTTTAAAAAATTCTGGTCTTATATTTGATTTCACGGGTCGACTGCTGCCCTAATTTCTCTCTAGCGGTGGGCGACTGCTCTGCGGAATCGGCGACGAAACGACGACGAATCCTCTTCTCTGACGACGAATCCTCTTCTCCGACGATGAATCGGTGACGCCGTCAGGCTTTCTCGCTCCACTGTAAGCCCCCTTCTTCTATTTTCTTCTTTTTTCTTCACGGGCTCTATACTTCACCTTACTACTTCACATGACTACTTCTTCACTCTACTACTACTTCTGCTTCTTCTTTCTACTACTTCACGGGCTTTAGGGTTTCTATACTTCACAGGATTTAGGGTTTCTTATTCCTTTTCTTTCTTCACGGGCATATGAGTCTAGAATGTTGGATCACTATCTCTGTAGGTACACAAAATTTAATTGCTTGGAGATAGTTTGTATGTCCGACTGCCCGAGTACAGAAACTTTATATGTCATTTTATATTTGTGGGTATATATCCTTTGTTTTTTCTTTCTTCATCATCTTTCTAAATGCAGTTTAACTTGCAAGAAACTTTATATGTCATTTTATATTTGTGAACTTCTTCCTTTCTCACAGCTATTATAATCCTTTGTTTTTTCCTTGCATTCTAACCTGAGCATCACCCTGCACTTGGAGATAGTTTGTTAATTTAAAAACTTTGTTTTCTACTACTAATTCTCTTTTTTTTGTCTGTTCAAACCAAAGACTATCCGAGCTTGAGTAAGTTGCTCTTTGATTGTTGTGTACAATTTGGTTGAACTTGGTTTCATTCCTTCCCTTTGTATTACTTCATGTTATCCAGAACATTAACTACTTGTTATGTATCATGTACCGATTTTGCTCCATTTTGGTGGTAAAGGGAGCTCAGTTGCAATTTGCAAATGGAGCACGGTTTAAACTCTTGCACTGATATACTCTTATTATTTTGTTCATTCGCATTATTTTGTTGATGTTGTAAAATGAATTCCTCTCAGTCCTATACGAAAGACGTAAGTGCGTCAATTTCCGGCGATAGAAATGCTTTTTGGGCATTTGGAGATAAAGTGGTTGCAACAGATACCAGTAGAATTTGTTGCAATTATTGCAAGCAAGCCATAAATGGGGGCATCACACGGTTCAAACATCTTTTGGCTGGGATTAAGGGCAATGTAAAGTCATGCCCTCATGTGCCGACTGATGTCAGAGCAAAAGCCGAAGCAACCCTTGCAGCAACACAAATTAGTAAGTTGTTAAGAAGTAGTAGGTTATAGAGTAGCTTGGATGAGGTGGTTGTTGGAGAAGATGTAGATATCGAAAGTTCACAAAGGTCTTTGTTTACAAGTATTGGAAATAAAGGTCCAATGGACCAATTTATTGAGTCAGGAAAAAGTTCACAAAGCACGATTGAGAGCAAGTTTAAGAAGAAAGCCAGAGATGACGCAGCTCTATATATTGTTAGGTGAGCATACGAGATGAGCATTCCTTTCAAGGCTCTATATAGCATATCCTTCCAACAAATGTTGCATGTTGTAGGTCTATATGACCCTGGGATGAAAGGACCAACGCCATATGAGATGAGGGAGAAGTTCTTACAAATGGAAGTTCAACGGACCAAGGAAATGCTCAGAAACTTCACTCAAACATGTAGGTTGCATGGGTGTAGTATTTTGATTGACGCTTGGACAGATCGCAAGGGCAGAAACGTCATGAATATTATTGTGTACACAGTTGCTGGAGTAGCATTTTGGTTATCGAAGAATGTATCATCATCTACACATGATGGTAAATTCATATATGAGTTTATTGATGAGGCAATCAGTAGCCTGGATGGCCTAGGAGAAGCAAACATAATACAGGTTGTGACGGATAATGCGTCCAACAATATGTCTGCATCACGATTGCTAGCGGTAAATAGACCAAGATTTTTTGGACTTCTTGTTCCGCCCACACCATAAATCTTCTTCTCCAAGATATTTCAAAACTGAAGTAAATTAAAAGTGCAATCTGTATGAACCGACAACTGACTGTATTTATATATGCTCACATCATTGCTTTTGCTATGTTCAGAGAGACGACTAAAGACATGGAGTCCCATGATCTCGTTAGGTCTGGTGTGACACGATTTGTTATAGCTTTTTTATCTTTGCAGAGCCTCCAGGAAAAAAGAAGACATTTGAGAGAATTGTTCACATCTGCTAAATGGGAGGCAACAAAGTTGTCAAGTACCGCGCATGGAAAACAAGTAATGTTTTCATCTAACATGTTTAACATTATTTTTTGCAAATACAATGCATCATTTTAATATTTTTTGTTGTATCATTGTATGTAGGCCACAATAATTGCATTGAGTACCACATTTTGGCGTAATGTTGAGCTGACACTCCTTATATTTACCTCACTGGTTAAAGTTCTACGAAGAGCAGATGGAGATATACCGTCAATTGGGTGGTTGTATGGAGATATGAAGAAGGTCAAGGAGGAAGTTATTGTAGCACTCGAAAAAAAAGAAAACAGGTATCTTTCTATATGGAAGTTGATTGATAGTAGAGTGGATAGCAAGATGAGCAACCCTTTACATTTATCTGGATTTTTTTAAAATCTTTTCTTCTATTACCCCAATAAGGAGGAGGTGGAGGGAGATGCTAAGTTTATGCATGGATTTCTTGATTGCCTTACAAGAATATATTCAAATGACCCTGATATGCCAGATCATATCACTAGTGAGCTTGATATATATCAGTACGGGCAAGTACTATTTGGAAAGGATCTTGCAAAGTGGCAATTGCTAGTTCTTTCTTTTAATCCAAGTAAGTTATTCAAATTTTAAGTTCACAAAGATTTATGTATATTGCTAAATTATGTTTTTTTAATTAGAACACTGGTGGAAATTACATGAAGTTGAGACTCCGAATTTGAGGGGGATGGCGATGAGGATATTGAGTTTGACCACAAGTTCATCTGGATGCAAAAGAAATTGGAGCACGTTCGAAATGGTAGTATACTAGTTCTCATGCATGCAATTTATTTTAAGTAATAAAGAGATGCTAAATATTTTAAATGTTTCAATTTGTATATCCACTCAAAAAAGCGGAATAGACATGAGAGCAAACGTTTAAATGATCTTCTCTTTGTGAAGTTTAATGTTATGCTCAAGTCTAAACATGTTGATATCTCTCGAGATCCAATATCTGCAAAAAGTTTGGATGAAGAAAAGCGGTAGAGTGGGTCGTTAGTTCAAGTGAAGGTGATAATGAAAATGAGGAGGAAGTGTTTCCTGGAGAAGGATTAACTGCAACAACTCAGAGACATTGTGGATGCTGATTTGGGACCAAGAAGGAGCACCAGACCTACTAACCAACAATCACAAAATAAAAGTTTAAAGCGAAAGCGCATTGTAACACAGACATTAGAGAAATATGATGAAGATGCGGGGCTATCGGATGAGGAAATGCAACCTCCACTACTAAACACAATGTTAGAAGACTACGAAACAGAAGAGTAGATATGAAATGTAAGTTTTTACTATAAAATAAATTATAAATCAATTTACTTAATAGGATTTTACGCATTAATAATTAATCTATACATGTTTCTTTTGATGCAGTCATGTCGGCATACATATGGAAGTTATGCATTGGGAACTTTTTGACCTTCAATGTGACTGATGATGTTTTCTCTTATTTTTTCATGTCTTCTTTTTCGACACTTATATTATTATTCTCTTACTATTGTATAAATCGATTATTATTTTGTGTGTTATTTTAGTTACTATTTGGGTCTGATTTCAACTACTGCTAAGAGTTAGTTTCAGGTTTAATCTCTTACTACTGTATAAATTGATTGCTATTTTGTTTGTATGAAATACAGTCTGGTGCGCTGGCAGAAAATATTTTGAAGATCATTGAATCTCAATTTTCGGATAAGGTGGATGTCTAAAGTTCAGGTACCTAGAAGCCTTCATTTCATGGAACTATTAGATGACAAATTTGTGAATCACTAATCTAGAAACAATCATAACAATAAAGACAAGTTACTTTATTCAATCTTTACCATTTATTAATATGCAAAATTTTGTTTATTTTTGTTTAATACTTCATTACTTCATTACAATCATATTATTACATGTTTAATGTAAAATTTATAAACATATATTATTTGTACATTTTTACTTATTTGCAAAAAATGTGTTTATAAACATCGTTATCTTTATTAAAATATTAAAATCTGATATTGTAAAATATCCCTGATATATTCCCTGCAATTCGACATACGACATTTTAAACCCAAACCGACATGAATCCGACATCTGATATCTACAACCTTGCTGATTAGAATACGAAAAAGAAGGATAGAAACTCTTGATTGTATAAGACACTATCTTGGCGGACTACTACATCCAAGCACGGGAGTAGGAGAAGATAATGTTGAATGTCAAGTCGTGAGTCCCATATGAACTCGATGATTTTCTTCTCAATGGTTGACAGCTTGTCGGCCTTGAAATCACTATCCGCCCGTTCTTACGGATAAGTGTGCTCCAAGCCAAGATCGCCCTCAAACATCAAGTAGCGAGCTGACCAATTGTGAACCTTGTTCGGCAGATTCACGACCTTCATTCCTCGGCAGAAGTAATACAGAATGCCTTTGTAATTTTTGCCTCCCGACGAGGTAATAGACAGCACGAAAAAGATTTTCCTGAAGATGTTCATCGAAAAAGCTACCCGCACAGATCGAAGGTAGGCAAGGTAGCTAAATATCGCAGCAATCGTATTCGGGCCGAACTGACCTGGAACGACCCTGTAGTATTCGAAAATCTTTGCAGCCTCTCAAATAATGGGGAACTTGAAGCCGCTTTCAAAATAGTCAACAGGAATGGCGATCTGATTCGCCAGAGACGTATTTATACTTTCATGCTTCTCTGGAAGCAGCACATGAATCGGTGAATTATGCATGTGCTTTGCAACAAAATCCCACAGGTCGTCTTCAGTAAGAGTGCACTTCTTGTGTTATGCGGCATGGAAAGCTTCGGACTGAGTTCATACGGACACCATTTTTATAGACCGCGGGGGCTTCTGTTTTGCATGCATTCTTGTCATAAATGAAGAAAGATAATGCTATTTATAGAAAAAGTTGGCCTGCATGTAACTACACAGACCACAAATCATGTCCGGCAGTTCGCAAGGTTCCTATCTTGCATTTGCTATAGCACAAGAAATAGTGATTAAAGCAATCAGATCGCACAGTCGGCAAAGCAGAGAATACTTCAGTTCACACAAATGGCTTCCAGTTTCATAAACAGTCATTCTCATCACAGCAGACAAAGGGAAGGGAGAAATCAAATAAATTATTTTCAACCAAATTCTCACACCCAACACAACATTGTTCAAATCATTTTACAAATTAAAATTTATAAAACACAGTCAGCGTGGTCAGAGTGGTCAGGGCAATCAACGCGGTCTCGGCACAGATGCGCCACTTGATCACTCGATTGCAGGACTACTCCATACAACTGGTGAAGATGGTAGTGCATCAGGCCGAAAGACCTGTGAATCCGAGATGCCTCACGATCTACACGGCTTAGAGGAACCATATATTCCGCAGGCACCCTCAGCTCGCTAGTTGGCGCAGGGCGCTCATCTGGCCCTGCTGGAAGGTTGGTGGAAGGCTCGCCCGTGGCCGCACGGTCTGGCTGCCGCGATCTCTCCACGTTCGTCATTTCAGGCCACCGTTTCTTGTTTTCCCGCACCAGGTTCAGATATTTGTCCTTGCAATATTTGTTGTCGTCTGCAAACCGCATCCTATCTCTCTACACCCTTTCGAGCAAAGCAGAGATGGTCGTGACCTGGTCCTGCAAGGCCTTCTCCCTCTCCAGTCTTTCCTTCTCCCTCTCCAGCATTTCCTTCTTCCATTTCTCCAGCTCAAGGCGCAGGACCTCCTCCCTGCCAAGTGCGGCCTGTCGCTCCTATTCGATCAACACTTTCATTTGGCCAAGCTGCCTGTTCAGCCCGTCCAGCATCACCTGACCCTCTCTATTTATGTCACTGAGAGGACGCGTTGGCAGCGGCGGAGGCGGCGACAAGAATTCGCCTAACTCCATAAAGGTAGATGGTTCACTTGAAGCTAAAACAAAAGAGAAACAAATTCAGAATTTCTTGCTAATGCATATCGCAACAAGCAGAACTTTAAAAGAGAAAGACCGCTAGGCCGCAAGTTTTCTTCCTGGTCGGTCACAGCAGCAGTCTGGCGGTTATCGAAAGTAGGGCGCCTTAATCGCTCGAGATCAATTCGGCTAAGATGTCCGCCCCAGTCTCAATGAACCTTCTTCCTCCTTTTGTCAAAGTCTCTCGACGAAAGAACAATATTTGCGGTCGCGGTTATGATCTTCACCGTCCTCTTTTTTCAAAGAGGAGAGTTGTAAAGGGGCGGAAGTTTGATGTTCCTAGGTGTCGTTTCAATTTATCTGACCACGACATTTTGGCAATAGCATGTAGTGTCCTATCTGCATCCTCCTTTTCCTTGGCCTCCTTCTCGGCCGTGATCTGCTTTCTCAGTTTCTTCTTCTCATCTCCTTCAGAAATTTCAGCAGTAGTGCCCTTCTCGCCAGCTCCCACTTACAGAACTGGGACGTCTTCGATCGTCAGGTCGTCAGGAGCAAGTTGAATGACCTCCAGAAAAGATTTATTAATCTCTGCAAATCTATCAAAACTTTGCAAAAACTCGACAGTAGAAATACTGACCGAAGAAGACATGTCTCAATGCCGAGAGTGGCAGCTGGAGTCACAAGAACGAACTGATGAACTTCTTTATCCCGCGGCCTATGTTGCAGGCTAGCCTCGCCAACCTTCACTGAGACGTTCGGCTCCTTGATCTTGAGTTTCTTCCTCACTCGATCGTCAACAAAAGTATCTTTCCTCTTTGTCCCGCTGGATTTGAATGCTAGCTACTTCTGTTGTTGTTTGTCCGCAGCGAGCTGACCGAGTTACCGTAAGCCGTTGCAAGCAGACCCGGTGTCCATAACAGTCAATACTGAAGAGGTCATGGCCTGGTTGATAGTTCGCCCCTCATCTTCAGTCTGCTTCTCGTCTTCAGCTAGCTCTTCGACGGGCTTCTCTGTGGGTTGCAGCCTTTATGAATCTTGGTTGATCTCTTCTTCAAGGTCAACCTGCAGCATAACCGTCCCCGACGCCGATTTGAAGACATCCATATTCATAGGTTGTGGATTAATCGTAGATGTCGCCAAAGGTTCAACGACCACCAATGCTTTGGAAAGGTCGGTCACTGTCGTTGGGAAAGAGGCGATCTTCAGTAGAGGTTCGGCCAGGGGCGCTGTCTTCTCTCCAGAAGATTCCCCAGTAGTGCGGACAGGAGTTATCGCTTTCTTAACTACTTTCTTTGTTTTCTCTCGTGGATTCTCTTTCTCATCGCGGGATGAAACGGACAAGAAGAATTTGCCAAGGCCAGACATTGTTGTCTGGAAGATGCTAACTGCAAGTGGAGAGTATCGACCCGTGACGGAAGAACTAAGTGCTACGAAGTTTTCCGGGATATTTATAGACCTCACAGCATTAATGATGGTTGCGGTTTCACGACTCGAACTAAAATTTTCGAAATTCCCGGAAATTCAAAAATGCGTGAGGATCATGTTTATCCAGGAGTGCGGAACCATGCCCCAAGCCTGCTCAGGATGTAACAGACAAGAATTTCAGACCGCACAAGTCTGCCAGTCCGCAACTGGCTCTCGAGTAACCTTCAAGTCGATGAGGTCAGAATGTCTAAACCACACAGTTCGGCCAGACCGCAACAAGCAATCTCCTAGCAAAGAGCTCGAGACCGCAAGGGCTAACTGCCCGTTCATGCAATCTGGTAGTTTGTCTTTTTCTCCTTTTTTGTTTCCCGTCACCTCTGCTCGGTTCTCCTGTACCCCGGGCAAGCGGTAATTTTAGCCCTGCCCGTTCGGGCAGGTCCCTGAGCCTATAAATAGGGGGCAACACTCCCAAAGCAAGCTAACTCAACCCAAGTAGCCTACTTGTTACAAGATGCGATCTTGATTCTCGAGCTTTGCGGTCTGTTGCTTGCATAGCTTTTCTTTGTATTTCCCTGTAACGACTTTTAAATCAAAGGAAAGCCCTTCGCAGGAGTGACATTCGCTACGACGGGTGAAGTCTGGTGTTGTCGCTGTCAGCGGCTATTGCTACTTGCATCCTCTTAACCACGAGTAACCGGCTACTTGCAGCCTTCTCCTTTCCCAAACTCTCATGTGCGTGTTGTGGTGTGTGACGCACATCTTTTTGGTATGTCATATTAGGTTATGTTGCAGTAATTAATCACTTATATGATCATGCGTAACGAAAATTAATTCATTACAGGTAACGTCCCCGATGAGGAAAAGAGAGGTAAGCAATATTGAATCGGCGTCGCCATGAGCTATGAATCGGCGTCGCCCTGAGCTATGATTCGGCGTCGTGCGAGTTCTTCCTCTGCATATGTTATGTTATGCTATGTATGGAACGTTATTTATTATCGTTGTAACATTTTGTTTTGTTGCTTTTATAATGTGGACGGCACAGAAGATTGTCGCAGGACTTGTTAGTTGTGTCGCAGGACTTGTTAGTTGTACATATATGTTGTAAATTTAAAGGTGGGCTTGATTTGCTAGTGCTGCGGGTTTAATTCTATGTGGTAATGTTATATTTGTTGGCTGGGTTGGCTGGTTGGTGCTATTTATTGGCTGGTTGGTGCTATTTGTTGGCTGGTTGGTGCTATTTGTTGGCTGGTTGGTGCTATTTGTTGGCTGGGTTGGCTGGTTGGTGCTATTTGTTGGCTGGGTTGGCTGGTTGGTGCTATTTGTTGGCTGGGTTGGCTGGTTGGTGCTATTTGTTGGCTGGGTTGGTTGTGTGGCTGGGTTAACCGGTTCGGATTTTTTTTATATAAGGCGTCAGCGGTGTTTTTTTTTTATCTTATAACATTTCGATCCATGCTTTTAATCGGCATTCGCGCATTGTCTCCGCAGCCGGCGAAACCCGATAGCTAGGGTTTGGGTGGTTTCTCCTTCCCGTCGCCTGGTATGGTGAAATCTTCTGCTTCTTTCTTCTCCTCTACGTGTATGAGCTCTAAACGCCTCTTCCTTAGCTTACTTTGGGACGGTTGAAGCTTTATTGGCTTTGGTGGGAGAACTTTCAAGTTTCTTTGGACTAGGTATTTGCTTCCTTTCATGTTTTTCTTTTACTTGAGGCTGGATTTAAGTATTTTAGTTGGTTTAGTGTAGTGGCCGGTTGTACTCTTGTGGGCTGCTGTTTTAGGAGTTGTGCCCTAGTTAATTTTGTTCTGGAATATGGCCGGCTGGGTAGTTTGTTTTCTATGTTTTATGTGGCTGTGTTGTGATGGCTGCTGTTTTGGGATGGCAGCTGGGCTGGACTATAGGCCGGCTGTGCCCTAGTTTGTTGTGCACTTGTTAGCCGGCTGGTTTTGGACTGTTTGTGTGGGCTGCTTGGACTGTGTTAGGGGCTATTTGGACTGTGTTTGTGGGCTGTTTTTATGGGCTGTTTGGACTGTTTTTATGGGTTGTTTGGACTGTATATGTGGGCTGGTTGGACTGTATATGTGGGCTGGTTTTGGACTGTATATGTGGGCTGTTTGGACTGTATTTGTGGGCTGGTTGGACTGTATTTGTGTGGGCTTGAATGCGTTGGGTCGCTGTGTGGGATGCAACCTCATGAAATAAATATTGTTGTCTTATATATGTACAAATATTGTGAAGGATGACATCTCCGAGTCGACGCGACGTCTATTCGAGACGGGGCAAAGAAAAGGAACGAGCCACGGTGAGAATTTTTCTTTTTAATGTATGCTTTACCTAAATATTTAACTGCTATAATGAAACTGCTTTATACCATCACTCTATATGTTCCGAATGCTATGAATGGCCTCATTTAGAGACAATCAAACAAGAAAATATTCTGAGGGGACTAATTAACATAAAGACATCATACATAATATAATGTGTCGACACATAAAACTATTAAGGGTAATATAAAATGAAGAATACTAATGTTGTGTACTGAAGTACCAGGCCAGTCGAGCCGAAAGGCATAAATGCGTGTTGTACGTACTGGTCTGGAGACTGATGACCCCAAAGGGGTCGGGCCCAAAGACTGAAATACGGAATACTGAGACGGATATATAATTTATTGAATTACCCTTAATCGTGCCTATATAAAAAGAAATACAAACTTAAAGAATATTATCGTATAGCTTAACTGTAACAGAAGTGTTGATGATTTGTTTTAGCCTTACTGAAACACTATTGGTAGTTATTTCTATTGCAAGACAAATTCACGAATGAAATGAACTGTTCTATATTAGCTTATTGAATTACAACAGTACTTACTTCTTATTATAAAACTTTTACTGTACAGCAGATTAAAAAGGTAAATTTTCACTTAGTCTTATGCAAGACTAACGGTTGTATTCTCTAAATTTTTAGGAACCGGAAAGACAGCGACCGGTCGTCATTAGAGTTCAGGTAGAATTTACTGCTTTATTTACTTTTTGTACTGGTATATAGAATCTTACGTAACTGATGTTTATGATACTTACTCGTTATGAAATGCATATGTACATCTTCCGCTGTACAAGATTTCGAAATGCATATGTTTATGATATTGTTAATTGTGGCGGACAATCGGGCCGTTACAATTTAATGGTATCAGAGCCAGGTTTCCAATTGCACCCTGGCCATAACGAGTATGTATGCTTGTCGGTAAATCCATCTAAGTGTGATTTCGATGGATGCGCGGGAAGACCAAGAGGTAATGTCTGAGGGAAGTGCATCGGGGCAGGCCCAGCAAGAGCTGTCGCAAATGATACCCTCACAGACACCACCGCAATTAATGGATCTGACGCGAATGCTGGCAGAGGCTATTAAAATGGTTAGAGATGTGCCCCCTCCACCAGCACCGGAAGTGGCAGGACCGTCACAGCAGAGGCAGTTGGATGTCGATTTAAAGCAATTCCTGTAATTGAAGCCACCAGCGTTTCGGGGAGGGTTATCGCCCTTGGAAACAGAGGATTGGATCTCACGCATTGAGACGATACTGGAAGTCATGCTTTGCCCAGACGAACGAAAAGTGGGTTTGGTTACGTTTTTATTAGAAGGAGAAGCGAAGCGGTGGTGGCAGAGTGTGCGTGGCAGGTTGGCGGGCCGCACACAAGCAAGTATTCCGTGGGCCACTTTTATTCAAGCGTTTACTAACTGGTTCGTCCCGGAATCAGAAAAGAAGTTGTTACAAGATAAGTTTTTGCGTTTGGTGCAGGGTCCTCGATCAGTCTTGGACTACGAAACAGAGTTCGCCAATTTAGCATTTTATGCAGAGGCCTTTGTGCCTAATGAGAGAGAAAGATATCGACGCTTCCAGGAAGGACTGCGAGATAGTATTCGTTCGATTCTGATACCGATGGAGATCATAGACTATGGGGCTTTGGTGAAGAAAGCCCGTTTGATGGAAATCGATGCGGAGAAAACCCAAAAGCGAAGGGACTTTGCAAAGAAAAGATCGACGTGGTCGTCTTCTAGTAAGGAGTCCTCGAGCAAGACGAGCACATCAGGGAAGTCAAGTGATTCAGGAAAGCGGTTTCGTCCCATTGAAAGCAGTGGCAGTGCACCGACAGTTGAGCAACGATGTGGCAAGTGTGGCAAAAGCCACAAGGGGCAGTGTTTAGTGGGAAGCAATGTCTGCTATTTGTGCCGTCAGCCTGGGCATCGACAGAGGGAGTGCCCTCGGAACCGAGAAGGACAAAGAGTAGCACGGCAGTTTCCAGTGTCACAGGGCCAGAGATTGTATCAGATGGGTCGTACTACGGGAGGTGAGTACGCAGCCTCAGCTTCTACTTCAGTGCCAGCAGGAGCATATATAGAAGAACGTCAAGGAAAAGAACGCCGAGTGCAGCCGCGGGTATTCAATCTGAATCAGCAAGAGGCAAAGGCGGATGACACCGTTGTGACAGGTATTATCCCTATCGGTAACTATTTAGTTAAAGTGTTATTTGATATGGGAGCAAGTCATTCCTTTATTTCTACCACAATATTGAATGCACTTGCGGCAAAACCCTATCGGGTCCAAGAGGTTTTGCACGTTACGTTACCAAATAACCAGATACTTACTGCACAACAACGAGTACTCATTACGTTTGCCCTGAATGATAAGTCATTTACAACGGACTTAGTGGTTCTTCCCTTGACCGAGTTCGATATTATTCTGGGCATGGACTGGTTAACCCAACAGGAGGCAGTGATTGACTGTAAGACTAAAGAAGTATCGGTAAAGTGTGCAGATCAAAGCAGAATTACGTATCGCGGATTAGGTGAAGTGTCGAAAATGTTAATATCTGCAATGAAAGCGCTTTCACAAATCCGGAAAGGCGGTCAGGCTATTCTGGTAATGGTGAAAGGACCTCCAGAAGAAAAGAAGGACATTACGACAATTCCAGTCGTATGTGACTTTCAAGAGTTATTCCCGGAAGAGTTGGTTGGACTCCCGCCAAAGAGAGAAATTGAATTTGAAATTAACCTCGAGCAAGGGGCTAGACCGGTGGCAAAGTCACCATATCGTATGACGCCAAAGGAATTGACAGAATTGAAAGTGCAGCTACAAGATTTGATTGATAAAAATTTCATTCGCCCAAGTTCCTCTCTGTGGGGTGCCCCCGTATTGTTTGTAAAGAAGAAAGAAGGAACGTTACGCCTGTGCGTTGATTATCGTGAACTCAATAAGTTGACTGTGAAGAATAAATATCATCTTCCTCGTATCGAGGATTTATTCGACCAACTTGTCAATGCTAGAGTGTTCTCTAAGTTGGATTTGCGATCTGGTTACCACCAGCTAAGGATAAAAGAAGAAGATATTTTCAAAACTGCGTTCAGTACCAGATATGGTCATTATGAGTTTATGGTTATGCCGTTTGGGCTAACCAATGCACCAGCAGCATTTATGGATCTGATGAATCGGGTCTTTAAAGAGTATCTGGATCAATTCGTGATTGTGTTCATTGATGATATCCTGATTTATTCCCCGTCAGACAAAGAACATGCTTGGCATTTGCGATTGGCCTTGCAAACATTGAAAAAACATCAACTGTATGCCAAATTTTCGAAATGTGAATTTTGGTTGAGAGAAGTGTCCTTTCTCGGACATGTGATAACGGAACAGGGTTTGACAGTAGACCCTGCAAAGATTGAATCTATCCTCAGTTGGCCGCAACCAACAACAGTGACGGAAGTACGGAGTTTCCTGGGTTTGGCAGGATACTATCGACGTTTTGTAAAGAACTTTTCAAGGATCTCTTTATCGTTGACCCAGCTAATCAGGAAGAATATGTCGTTTTCTTGGTCAAAGGACTGTCAGATTGCATTTGACATTTTAAAAGAAAAACTGACTACAGCGCCGATTTTAACTATGCCGTCAGGTACGGAAGGGTTTCAGACTTATAGTGATGCTTCGTACAAGGGCTTGGGTTGTGTATTGATGCAGCACGGAAAAGTAATTGCATATGCTTCCCGACAGTTGAAAGATGCTGCGAAAAATTACCCAGTTCACGATTTAGAACTGGCTGCCGTGATTTTTGCCCTAAAGATTTGGCGACATTATTTATATAGCGTACGCTGCGAAGTTTTTACGGATCACAAAAATCTAAAATATATATATTCTCAAAAGGATTTGAACCTTCGACAGCGTCGCTGGTTAGAATTTATCAAAGACTACGATGTCGATATGCAGTACCACCCTGGCAAAGCAAATGTAGTTGTCGATGCCTTAAGCCGCAAGAACACAGTTGGATTATCTATTTTGTCTGGTTATGAAGCACAATTGGTGTATGAGTTGGAAAAGATGCAAATCACTCCACTCGTTACACCGGAAAGCAAGCGAGCCCAGTTGTCTCAATTACAAATCAGATATACATTGAAAGATAGGATTAAAGCAGCTTTGCCAAAGGATCCGTTTCTCGCTGAATTGCAAAAGAAAGTAAAGAAATGAGAGACGGGTGAGTTTACAGAACAGAATGGACTATTACTTATGAACGGGCGATTGTGTGTCCCAAATGTGAACAACATACGAAAAGATATTCTATATGAGGCACATAACACACCGTATTCAATTCACCCAGGACGAACAAAGATGCATCATGACCTGAAGGAGGATTTCTGGTGGCCTGGTATGAAAAAGGATGTAATAGCGTATATTGCGTCCTGCCACACGTGTCAACTGGTAAAAGCAGAACACCAGAAACCTGGAGGATATTTGCATTCATTACCCATACCAGAATGCAAGTGGGAAGACATTGCGATGGATTTTGTTTTCGGTCTTCCTCGCAGCAAATTGGGGCATTATGGTATTTGGGTAATTATTGATCGCTTAACGAAGAGCGCACATTTTATTCCCGTGCGACAGGAAGGACCACCTGAAAAGTTAAATGATCTGTACATAGATGTTATTGTAAAATTGCATGGGATTTCACGCTCCATTGTTTCTGACCGCGACGGTCGATTCACGTTGGGAAACTGGAGATATATTCACAAACGTTTGGGAACAAAGTTATTATTCAGCACAGCATTCCATCCTCAAACAGATGGACAGTCAGAGCGAACAATACAGTTCTTAAAAGATTTACTGCGTATGGTGGTCTTGGATTTAAAAGACTCCTGAGAAAAGTATCTGACCTTGGTAGAGTTTGCGTATAATAACAGCTACCAATCGTCTATCCAGATGACACCCTTTGAAGCATTGTATGGCCGACGTTGTCGAACACCATTAAGTTGGGCTGACGAGGGGGAGCGAACACTGTATAACCGGGAGAAAATTGATAAATGACATGAAAAAGTAAAGCTGATCCAACAACGAATGAAGGTAGCGCAAGATCGCCAACAAAAATACTATAATGTCCGTCATCGTCTTGTGCAATTTCAAGTCGGTGACCAAGTATGTTTGAAAATCAGACCGTTCAAAGGAGTTACACGTTTCCGAAGACTTGGGAAATTGAGTCCGCGTTATGTCGGACCTTTTTCAGTCGTTGAGCGGGTCGGTTACGTGGCCTACCGCTTGGAGCTACCAACAGAGTTGCAAAGGTTGCATCATGTATTTCATGTGTCAGCATTACGGAAGTATGTTCGTGACCCTGAAACGATTGTTGCAACCGCAGATATACAAATTGAACCAGACCTCTCTAGCCCGACGGAACCATATCAGATTATAGATCGGCAAAGCAAACAGTTAAGAAATCGAGACGTGCCGTTTGTGCTAGTTTGGTGGAAGGGTCACCCGAGGCACGAAGCGACGTGGGAACGTGAAGATGCAATGCGAAATCTTTTTCCTGTACTGTTTGATAATATGGAAGAATGATTTTCGGGGACGAAAATTTTTTTAGGAGGGGAGAATTGTGACGCACATCTTTTTGGTATGTCATATTAGGTTATGTTGCAGTAATTAATCACTTATATGATCATGCGTAACGAAAATTAATTCATTACAGGTAACGTCCCCGATGAGGAAAAGAGAGGTAAGCAATATTGAATCGGCGTCGCCATGAGCTATGAATCGGCGTCGCCTTGAGCTATGATTCGGCGTCGTGCGAGTTCTTACTCTGCATATGTTATGATATGCTATGTATGGAACGTTATTTATTATCGTTGTAACATTTTGTTTTGTTGCTTTTATAATGTGGACGGCACAGAAGATTGTCGCAGGACTTGTTAGTTGTGTCGCAGGACTTGTTAGTTGTACATATATGTTGTAAATTTAAAGGTGGGCTTGATTTGCTAGTGTTGCGGGTTTAATTCTATGTGGTAATGTTATATTTGTTGGCTGGGTTGGCTGGTTGGTGCTATTTGTTGGCTGGTTGGTGCTATTTGTTGGCTGGTTGGTGTTATTTGTTGGCTGGGTTGGCTGGTTGGTGCTATTTGTTGGATGGGTTGGTTGTGTGGCTGGGTTAACCGGTTCGGATTTTTTTTATATAAGGCGTCAGCGGTGTTTTTTTTTATCTTATAACATTTTGATCCCTGCTTTTAATCGGCATTCGCGCATTGTCTCCGCAGCCGGCGAAACCCGATAGCTAGGGTTTGGGTGGTTTCTCCTTCCCGTCGCCCGGTATGGTGAAATCTTCTGCTTCTTTCTTCTCTTCTACGTGTATGAGCTCTAAATGCCTCTTCCTTAGCTTACTTTGGGACGGTTGGAGCTTTCTTGGCTTTGGTGGGAGAACTTTCAAGTTTCTTTGGACTATGTATTTGCTTCCTTTCATGTTTTTTTTTTACTTGAGTCTGGATTTAAGTATTTTAGTTGGTTTAGTGTAGTGGCCGGTTGTACTCTTATGGGCTGCTGTTTTAGGAGTTGTGCCCTAGTTAATTTTGTTCTGGAATATGGCCGGCTGGATAGTTTGTTTTCTATATTTTATGTGGCTGTGTTGTGATGGCTGCTGTTTTGGGATGGCAGCTGGGCTGGACTATAGGCCGGCTGTGCCCTAGTTTGTTGTGCACTTGTTAGGCAGCTGGTTTTGGACTGTTTGTGTGGGCTGCTTGGACTGTGTTAGGGGCTGTTTGGACTGTGTTTGTGGGCTGTTTTTATGGGCTGTTTGGACTGTTTTTATGGGCTGTTTGAACTGTATATGTGGGCTGGTTGGACTGTATATGTGGGCTGGTTTTGGACTGTATATGTGGGCTGTTTGTACTGTATTTGTGGGCTGGTTGGACTGTATTTGTGTGGGCTTGAATGCGTTGGGTCGCTGTGTGGGATGCAACCTCATGAAATAAATATTGTTGTCTTATATATGTACAGATATTGTGAAGGATGGCATCTCCGAGTCGACGCGACGTCTATTCGAGACGGGGCAAAGAAAAGGAACGAGCCACGGTGAGAATTTTTCTTTTTAATGTATGCTTTACCTAAATATTTAACTCCTATAATGAAACTGCTTTATATCATCACTCTATATGTAGCGAATGCTATGAATGACCTCATTTAGAGACAATCAAGCAAGAAAATATTCTGAGGGGACTAATTAACATAAAGACATCATACATAATATAATGTGTCGACACATGTAACTATTAAGGGTAATATAAAATGAAGAATACTGATGTTGTGTACTGAAGTACCAGGCCAGTCGAGCCGAAAGGCATAAACGCGTGTTGTACGTACTGGTCTGGAGACTGATGACCCCAAAGGGGTCGGGCCCAAATACTGAAATACGGAATACTGAGACGGATATATAATTTATTGAATTACCCTTAATCGTGTCTATATAAAAAGAAATACAAACTTAAAGAATATTGTTGTATAGCTTAACTGTAACAGAAGTGTTGATGATTTGTTTTAGCCTTACTGAAACACTATTGGTAGTTATTTCTATTGCAAGACAAATTCACGAATGAAATGAACTGTTCTATATTAGCTTATTGAATTACAACAGTACTTACTTCTTATTATAAAACTTTTACTGTACAGCAGATTAAAAAGGTAAATTTTCACTTAGTCTTATACAAGACAAACGGTTGTATTCTCTAAATTTTTAGGAACCGGAAAGACAGCGACCGGTCGTCATTAGAGCTCGGGTAGAATTTACTGCTTTATTTTCTTTCTGTACTGGTATATAGAATCTTATGTAACTGATGTTTATGATACTTACTCGTTATGAAATGCATATGTACATCTTACGCTGTACAAGATTTCGAAATGCATATGTTTATGATATTGTTAATTGTGGCGGACAATCGGGTCGTTACATGGTGGAGGTTCATTTTTAGAGCCAACGGCGACCAATTACGACGAGCAATATTAATCAGTAACTCACGCAACAATAATTAAAGCAGAAAACAAACGTTCAGTAAATAAGCATTAGATGGTTTTCCTCTGCTCGGAGGGTCAAGGCAAAGCGTGCGACGAATGTATCCCACCTGCAAATCACTAACGATAATTTATCCAAGCAAATATAGACAAACTAATAATAAAATGGTGAAAATAATTGTCCAGTACAACAGGTGACTCACCAAAGTAGCGGGTCGACCAAGACACTGAAGATTCCGGATCCGGATGCGTTTTGACGGTGATCTAATATGGAACTGATGGCGTGGAAATAGCATAAGTGGTTGTCCTCGGCGGTGGAAGGTGGTAACGGACCGAAAATGAGTAAGATCCGGCGACGTATGGGTAGATCCGGGCGAGATAATGGTGGATTCGATGTTTAGGAGAATATCCGGGCTAGGGGGATAGGGGTGAGAGAAGGGTGACGGGAGATGACGGATAGGGGAAGCAAGAGTCTAAATCTAGACTGACCTGGATAGGGTGGCTGATTGGAGGTGGTTCCACGAGTGGAGGGCTGTGAGGGATGAAATCAGCGGCTTGGACTTGGTCGGGTGCTGGGTGGGGTATGGATGGAGGGCGGCGATGGCTAGGGAGGAGTGGGAATAGGCGGACGGCCGTGGTTTCGCTAGAGGAGGGGCCGGCGGTGGTAGAGGGGGTCGGGGAAGGGTTAGCGGCTCGTTGGAAGGGGAAACGAGAGGCCGGCGGCTGGGTGGCTGCTAGAGGGTGGTCGGTTGAAGGGGGGAGAGGTAAACCAGCAAGGAGGTGGCTGGGCTGGGAAGCGGCAACAAGGGGATTGGAGGGAGGAAAAGTGGCTTAGGGTTAAAGGAAGCCTTGGATAGGGAGAGACGCACCATGTAGTCATCACCTAGGGTTCCACGGAGTCGGCACCATGAAGGGATCGCAGGAATCCGAGAATTCTTTCTCCAAACTTTGCAATACCTAAAATCAGCCCACTACCCATCCATTTATAATAAAAGAAAAACTAGGGAATCCCACCATCGACGACTATGACTGGTCGGAAGTGGGATCACTCAAATACAACAAATATAAACCAAAAATACTAAAGTTATATATGATTTTTAGTCGCAACACGAATCAAGACACATCCGCAGAGTAGGATCGGTGATTCAATTAATCCCTCCTACGTGAATACACGAACGTGGGTCCCGCCTAGCGGTGAACCCCTCCTGGTGCATGATCTGATGGATCTCCATCATATTGATTGCTTCCTAATTTCAAGTTGTTTTTTTCAGGGTACGCCTAGAGTTGACTGCAAATTAATTAGAATATGTTGAACATATATTTTAACTTGAGCTGAAGTATGAGAACTATCTAAGATTTACTAGACTAATGGGAGTTGGTTCGCAACCTGAAATATCCATTTGATGGGTACCTCTTTAGTTTATAAATAAGAATGGGGTTGTGTATAGTGAAACTCCTTCCATTAGGTGCTCATAATAGAGGAAGTGGGGCCACTTAGCGCCGTAGTAGAGGAAATCTCCAAAAACCACCACGCGACAACCGTCGCGCAGCCACCTACCACAGCACGGTGGGTACTGCAGCGCGGTAACTACTGTGCGGCGCCTTCCGCACCCCCTTGGTGTGGCCTATGTTGTCAAGGCGCGCGCCTAGGGGCGCATGAGGCACCGGGCACAACCCGTTGCGCCTCAGCATGGCTGAGGCAAGCGATGTGCCCCAGACGCGCCTCAGGCGTGCTCAGGCGCACCTTGGCGCGTGCCTCAGCGCACGCCTTACCAACTCCCAGGCGCACAAAAGGCGCTCCTGGGCCTTTCAAGGTGTTTTCTTCAACCTGTTTTTTTGGAAAATTGGCAAAAACATGATCTCAGACACACCCGAGGCACCCCTAGGCGCACTTGGACGCCCAATTTGTTGAAAATCAGCGAATTGAGAGCACAATTCGCTCAATTTCTTTTTTTACCTATTTCTGCGTCTCGCGTGCCTCAGGCGGACGCTTGCGCCTTGCGCCTAGGCTCCAGAGCACCTTTGCGTCTCGGTGCACCTTGCGCCTAGGCTCCAGAGCACCTTTGCGTCTCGGTGCACCTTGCGCCTTTAATAACATAGGAGTCAATATGTAGAGTGTCGAGGAATGGGACCCTAGCCGAAGGAGTAACTGGGTCTAAATGGAGTGTAAAGGATAGATATACCATCACAGTGTCACTGGGACGCTCGTCCTCACTCTCGTGACCATACTCACTACTGATGATAATGTCTCTCTCCACCTGTAAGGATGTAACATACGGTAATGATAAGATTCGACTTTAAAATCAAGGAGGCACTGAGTCTCTTCAAGATGAGATGTATCAAAATTAGGTATTGGGTCTCTCATGTCAGTGGGAGCACTACTAAACGCAGATTTTATCTTATTGATTCCTCTTGAGGCAGTCCTCGGGCGATCAAAATGAGCATCCATGTGATCAAATTGACCAAGAACTAATCGTTGAAATTCGGCTTCCGACATCTCCGTTTTTGAAACACTAGGACAGTCTCTACAAGCTATGTTATCCTAATGATGGTGACCTCTATAGGGCTCTTGATATTCATTTCAACGGTCGTTCCTGACGTACTCAAATTGTGTCAGAGGGTACATGTGATCCCTACAAATGTGTAGCAGCGGGCGATGATGATTAACAAAATAGGATAAGGATCTCTCCGGGGGAGCTCTATGGGGTCGAGCATATACAGACTCTGGTTCCTCAAATAGTCGCGAGGTGTAATGATGATGACCCGAACTGTTGAAACCCAGATATCTTCAATGAAGTACGGACCAAGGGGGTAGTTTTAGTTACTTAACCTGCAGTCGGACACTTGCGTCTGAGTATTCTTAGCCTAGATTTGACCCTCACAAATGGAAGATTGGAATGCCAACAAACAAACTCGCGAGCTGCGGCGAAAAGGTGCCTCCACATACCCGAAAGTTCTCTTTTTAACTTCCCCTCCCTAAACCAAGAACCGAGCTCGACACCTTAGACGACACGGAGAAGAAGCTCGAAAGGTGCGAGCACTAGGAGGCTAGATCTGCCCTCTTTGGGGTGTGGGGTCCTATTTATAGGAAAAACATCTTAAGGGTATAGCGGTCTTATTGGTCTGCGGGTAGTGGTCTCCGCCTTAACCAAAATGATATTCCCAAATCCAGATGGTATGTGGATAGCAGCCTCCGCTTTAACGAGAATACTATTCTCATACCCTGACGGTCTGCTGATAACCATACCTTCAATAGATTGTTGCTCACTAACCTATGCAAGCCTGAAGGTTGGACCGGCCTGGACTCGCCAGCCCCACTCAGCGGCGAGTCCGGCTATGCTATCCGGGCTCGCACAATAAGACGCGGGTTAAGCCTGATCTCTCTTGGTGGCGAGTCCGGCCTTCATGTCAGGCTCGCCCATCGGGCGCAGGGGATGGACGCGGGTTAAGCCTGATCTCCTATTATGGTTTACTACGACGAACCTTCCTTCTGCTCGTTGAATACGGGTTGTACACAATCCCCGCTTTTTACAAGCTCGTTAGAGATCAGAAAGAATCATTCAGCCCTTATTTAGCAAACTCTAACCACATAGAGATGGAATTAACGGGTCCGCCCACTCCCTTCCCCAATAAATAAATAGGCATTGCAACCCTCCGTTGACAGTAACATGGCTTCAGAGGCGGTTCATCCGCTTGTGCGAAGCCGTGGTCTAGAGATGAAGAGCTCGCGACTGCCTCCATTTTTGGGTTGATCGGCGGGCTCTTCAAAAATAGTTCATGGGCGCGACTTGAAAGGGTCAAAGAAGAAAAAGAAGATTGTCGCTCCTTCCGCCGAAGAGAGACCCCCCCCCCACCACCTATTGAATTGACTATGGGGCACGATCTCTCTCTCAAGGAGATTGACAGCTCGCATGACACGGAACAACCTACCTTCAACCTCTTCGGTCCGGCGAAACATGTAATTTCAGCTCGTCGTAATATGCTCTAAAAATTTAAGGCGAGATGGCTGACCTCATAACTCTGCGAGTTCAAGTAGGTTGACGATAGTCGAGCCCTGATCTTGGCGTTGCCAAGCCCGTCGGTTGATAGGGTTCATGAGCAAGACAATAGCGCTGGATAAAATCTCGTCTCGTCGTCTCACCCCGCAGCCATACCTGATAGCAAATTATATTTTTACTATTGTCGCGGAGCGCGCACTAATCATGGCTTTTCTTTTTAAGAAGATCCCTCTTTCACTGACCTGCACACCGAACCGCGACTGGGCGAAGCGGCCTCTAAGAGTGTACCCCCTGCTTACTCTCCCACTTTGAGTGAAGCTCCCCCGGTTGATGTCTCCAGATTCCCGGCTTCCCAAAAGCAGCCTAGTGTTAGCAAGCTGGCTAGGCGACCTTCCGGCGAGAAGTCATTGATGGGTCCACTTGGACAAAACCGGATGCTTTCACAGAGGCTTCAATCCCCTGAGCGCCTTCGTCAGAATTCGCACCGTCGACGAGGTGCAAAAACAGCGTCTTCCACAGGTGCAACCAAACGTGACAGACCTTTCTGCGGTGTCCACCTTCTTGAGGATCAGGTCTCCCTTCTCGAACGGTTTGGCTCGGACGTGTTTGTCGTAATATTTGGTCATCCTGTGTTTGATCTCCTCTTGGCGGATCGTTGTTAGGTCGTGGAGTTCTTCTACGAAATCCAGCGAGAGTCGTTGTCCCTTCATTCTCTAATCTCGACTCTTCTTTGTCGTCTTCTGCTGCCACCACCCTCGCGCTCCTGACCTCAAATTCCACTGAAATCAATGCCTCTGAACCATGAGATAGCTTAAAGGGAGTCTCCCTTGTGTCCTTGCTAGAAGTCATCCTCGGGAGTCAGGTCCCAAAGGACCGAGAGGGATCTGCTCCACCCAATTCCCTAGCAACCGAGAGGAGTCAAGTTTTCTATAGTTTTTTCTTCAACAAATTGACGATGACCTTGTTGGCCGCTTCCACGTGCTCATTGCTTCTAGGGTGATGACCTGCACGAAACGGATGTCATCCTAGTTGGTTACAGAAACTTATAAGCTCCAAGCTATCAAACTGCGGTCATCCGCAGAGTCGGATCGTAGATCCAGAGATGCTTACATATGGCATGTGGGAAATTGATCACAAACGGGCCCAAAATTCGCGCTCCACCACGGGTCTGCATCATCGATCCCCATCACACTGCTTCTTTGATAATATTTCAAAAGCATAGCGTCCAGATGTGAATTTTACGAAAGAAAAAAGATAAATTAATCATTCTTAGAGAACAAAAGCATAAAGAAAACTCTCGCACAAGAATCATTATGAAACCAAAAAACATTTCAATGTTGTTGCTAAAAACAGTACTAAGAAATACACATATATTTTATTGCAGTAGAAAGTAGCATGCATAGTTTCTGATGATATAAATAACTTAATATGAGCAAAATTTGTTCTGGAGTAGAGGCTTTACTAGCCCTACTGAAACTATAACACTGTTGCTAACATATGTACAAGATAAAATCCAATCACATTGACAACATGTATCAAGTCAATAAAACATTAAAATAACCATAAATTATCATTTGGAAACAGCATTATAAAAATGTCAATAGAAAATGGTAACAAATGATTACCGCAGATTTTATCAAAGGAGCATCATGAGAATATTTGCACAGGTCCCCCTGGAAGAGAAATTGCGCCTCATAAATTTAAGTATGAAAATAAATTGCAAAATTAAAATTTAACAAGAGGGAAAATCAATTATTGAGTATCTACCGAAGAATTTATATTTGAAAATACATATACACAAAATATCCTTCAATAGCCAAAGAGCTATTATGTATGTTAGAAAAGCCCATTTAAGGGCCCATGTTGTTTCTTCTTTCTCTCTCCTTATATTAGTCCCACTTCATGTATTAGGATTTCTCCCTTCCTTCTTCTCCTATATAAGTGTGTGTATACTTGTAACTATTACTTGAATAAAGATATACAAGGTTTTGGGCATATTTCTACATTGTATCAGAGCCAGGTTCCCGACCTCGCGGTTTCACATTCTCTAACCGCACGGCTTGGCTCCTTCGCCTAACCGCACGGCTTGGCTCCTCTGCCTAGCCGCTCTTCCTCTGCGGCTTGTTCCTCTAACTCGCACGGGTAGCGGTCTGTTTCTACCCGTCTCCTCTCTCAGCAGCTTCTTCCTTGTTAAGTCGTTGACCTCTCCTCTTCGTCTCTCCCTCCCGTGGATCCACCCCTCTGTCTTTTTTATAGCCTCTCATCTCCTTTGTGGTCCCCACTTCTCTTCGCGGATCCTCTTACCGCTTGCGGTTTGTCTGTATCTAACCGCCGGTCTCTCTCTTCTACCGCTCGAGTTCCTACTCGTGGCCTCTCTCCTCTAACCACTCGAGTTCCTACTCGCGGTCTCTCTCCTCTAGCCGCTCGAGTTCCTACTCGCGGTCTCTCTCTGCTAGCCGCCCGGCCTCCTCTCTGCAAGCCGCCCGCCTCCTCTCTGCAAGCCGCCCGGCCTCCTCTCTGCAAGCCGCCCGGCCTCCTCTCTGCAAGCCGCCCGGCCTCCTCTCTGCAAGCCGCCCGGCCTCCTCTCTGCAAGCCGCCCGGCCTCCTCTCTGCTAGCCGCCCGCCTCCTCTCTGCTAGACCCCGGCCTCCTCTCTGCTAGCCGCCCGCCTCCTCTCTGCTAGCCGCCCCGGCCTCCTCTCTGCTAGCCGCCCGGCCTCCTCTCTGCTAGGCGCCCGGCCTCCTCCCTGCTAGGCGCCCGGCCTCCTCCCTGCTAGCGCCCGGCCTCCTCCCTGCAAGCCGCCCGGCCTCCTCCCTGCAAGCCGCCCGGCCTCCTCTCTGAAAGCCGCCCAGCCTCCTCTCTGCTAGCCGTCCGGTCTCCTCTCTGCTAGCCGCCCGACCTCCTCTCTGCTAGCCGCCCGGTCGTCTCTTCTGCTCACCGCATGGCGCCTGATGACTCAGCTGTCACCTCTGTTGTGTCCTCTACGGAGGGTTTATCTCCTAATCCTTGTTGGATCGTTGATTCCGACGCTACTCACCATATCACCTCCCAGAAGCCCCCAGCGTATCTTCAAACGCCTCATCCTGCCCGCATCACTGTGGGCAACGGTGACACCCTCCCAATCTTTGGCTCCGCTGCTCTTCAGCTTACGCCAACCCTTTCTCTTTCCTCGGTTCTTCACGTTCCGGGGTCTCCCTTCAATTTATTATCAGTTAGTCGCCTCACACACGACCTTGACTGTTGTATTACATTTTCACCCTCTTCTTTTCTTATGCAGGATCGCCGCACCCGGAGTACCATTGGTAAGGGGCAGCTGGTGAATGAGTTGTACATCTTGGATATCCCCCCAACTCTTCTCTTCGCCATCTCCACTATTGATTGGCATTGCCGCCTTGGACATGCTCCCCTTCCGATTCTCAAGCGGGCTCTTCCTGATATACCTTTACAGGAGTTCTCCTGTGAATCTTGTATCTAAGACAAACAGCATCGTTCCTCTTTCCCCCCTGCCTCTACCAGGAGTAGTACTCCCTTATCGTTAGTTCATTCTGATGTTTGGGGTCCTTATAGGATCCCTAGTATTTTTGGCTTTCGGTATTTTGTCACGTTCATTGACGATTACTCCCGTACCACGTGGCTCTATTTACTACATGATCGCAATGAACTTCCCTCTGTCTTTCGCGCCTTTTTACTGGAGATGCGTACGCAGTTCGTCACCCCTCTCAAAGTCATTCGCACTGATAATGCTCGGGAGTATACGGGTCGTGCCTTTTCCACTATCTGCACTGACTTTGGTGTCATTCATCAAACTTCCTGTGCGTATACCCCTCAACAAAACGGGTGGCAAAACGCAAAATCGTCATCTTCTCGATGTTGCCCCGCTCTCTTATGTTCCAAATGCACGTTCTCATCGAATATTGGAACTTGCTGTTTTCACCGCCTGTCATCTCATCAACCGTCTTCCCTCCTCTGTCCTTGATTTTGCCTCACCCATCCAACTCCTCTATCCCTCCATCCCCCTCACCTCTCTCCACCACGGATCTTCGGGTGTATTTTGTTATGTCCACCTTCTTGGCCCTCCTTCTGACAAACTTGCTCCTCGGCCGCCAAGTATATGTTTGTTGGCTACTCCCGCACTAAAAAGGGGTACGTCTGCTACTCTCCTACTACCGGCAAGCTGGTTGTTTCTGCGGATGTCACCTTCTGCGAAGACCAGCCCTTCCACTTACCCAACACCACCTCGTCTTCTGCTCCCTCTCTTCCCCGGCCTGTTGTACCGGTCACGCCATCTGTGTCGTCTTCTTCCTCCTCTCCCCCCGTTCCTCCTCGGGTTCCTCCACCACTAATCCGTGTCTACTCTCGTCACCCATCCAAGGATGCTCCCGTGACCCAGCTCCGTGCTGCCAGCGATAACTCGGCTACGGTAGATCACGCTCCCGTCTCTACAGCTCATCTCTTGGCCAACTACGTCTCTATACATCGGCTAACGCTGCCTCTCTACGCGTTTGCCACCTCCCTTTCCTCTATTTTTATACCTAACAATGTGCAGGAGGCACTTCACCACCCAGGATGGCGGGCTGCTATGCACAATGAAATGCAGGCTCTCTAGGCTAACCAGACCTGGGATCTGGTTCCTCTTCCTGCTGGCCACACCTCTGTTAGCTGCAAATGGGTCTTTGTCATTAAACATGCGGCAGATGGCACTATCGACCGTCTGAAGGCCCGTCTTGTGGCACGGGGGTTTACTCAGCACCATGGCCTTGATTACGAGGAAACCTTCTCTCCCGTGACCAAATTGAACACGGTCTGCGTTCTTCTCTCCTTGGCTGTTCATCGTCACTGACCACTTTATCAGCTGGATATTAAGAATGTCTTCCTCAACGGCGATCCGTGTCTTTGACCGTTTATATGCAGCAGCCTCCTGGGTTTGAGACCACGGGGGAGTCTTTGGTATGTCATCTTCGGAAATCCATTTATGGTCTCAAACAGTCCCCGCGTACGTGGTTTGAAAAGTTCAGTAAGGTGGTATGTGCTAGTGGCTTCACTCGGAGCTCGGCTGATTTTTCTCTCTTCACCCGACACCGGTCAACCGGGACTGTGATTCTTCTGGTCTACGTCGATGATATCCTGATTACTGCGACGACCTGCAGGAATACAACAGATCAAGGAACAGTTGAATTCTGCCTTTCAGACCAAAGATCTGGGCAACCTTTGGTACTTTCTTTGGCTCGAGTTGCCCGACGCCTGATGGTCTTGTATTATCTCAAAGAAAGTACTGTATGGATCTCCTTCGTGATGCAGGTTATTCTGGTGCAAACCTGCGGAGACTCCTATGGACGCAAATCACAAGCTCTCGGCCCATAACTCTGACTCTGACAAGCTGCTTACAAATCCGGAATATTACAGACGCTTGGTTGGGAAGCCGATCTACCTTACGGTGACTCGACCAGACATCTCATTTGCTGTGAGAGTTGTAAGCCGTTTCATGCACGCTCCTCGGACATCTCATCTTCAAGCTGTCGAGCGCATCCTTCGATATCTCAAGATCGCCCCCGGACAAGGACTCGTGTACAAGCCATCCACATCTCTATCTCTTGTCGCGTATTCTGACGCTGACTACGCAGGATCTATTGATGATAGGCGCTCCACAACTGGATTCTGTACTTACTTTGGTGGACACCTCATAACTTGGCGTAGCAAGAAACAGAATGTGGTTGCGCGTTCCTCTGCCGAAGCCGAGTACCGTGCTATGGTTGCTGTTGTCTCTGAGCTAACCTGGCTTGAAGGCCTTCTGGGAGACTTAGGTGTTCGTCTCTCATCTCCGGCAACCTTATTTTGCGACAGTCAGGCAGCAATTCATATTGTCAAGAATCCAGTTTTTCACGAACGAACAAAGCAAATCGAATTTGACTGTCACTTTATCCGGGAAAAGGTACAGTCAAAGAAGATAGATTTGGAGCATGTTTCTGCTACCGACCAAGTTGCGGACATCCTGACGAAAGCTCTCTACAGGCTGCTATATTATCAGTTCTTATCCAAGCTTGGTGCCTACGACTTGTACGCTCCAGCTTGCGGGGGAGTGTTAGAAAAGCCCATTTAAGGGTCCATGTTGTTTCTTCTTTCTCTCTCCTTATATTAGTCCCACTTCATGTATTAGGATTTCTCCCTTCCTTCTTCTCCTATATAAGTGTGTGTATACTTGTAACTATTACTTGAATGAAGATATACAAGGTTTTGGGCCTATTTCTAAAATGTATATAAAGCTAATAAACTCGCATATCCAGCTTTAACTTTTTAACTACATGGCAAACTAAGATTCCTGTCATAGCTTGGTTAAACCAAAACAAAACTGAATTCTTGGCTCTTAAGAAAGAAATATGATATTCATTAACTCCAATCTTATATACAATTGTTTGGATGGACCCTTCGTCAATTCTTTTCGAGAAACTAAATGGTGATAATATAATGTTTCCAATTTTGACAGGAACTTGAATTCTCAAAGTTGCTTTTGCCATTATTGAAGAATTTCATACCGTCCTACCTCACTAAATATATGCCAAACCAACAATTCTACCTTATATCCAGTTTAACAACTGAAATATACATTTTAATGACTAAGGAAAATTTTGTACCATGAATGATAAGGAAATTGGCATGGACTTTTAGTGTACCAAGTTGATTTCTCACTGATGCACAATTCCTAGCTTACAATTCTGCAATGAAGTGAATATCTACAAAAAATGCGCCAATTCCTTCTAGTTTACCCAAACATGTATTGGTGTGTCCAAGCAGTTGGTTCTAGTAATACTTCACGCATGACGAGTTATTTGGATTTGATTCATGTACTTATGCATTTGATCACTAAATAGAATTTGAGAACCCAATACTAAGAAAAGCTCAAAGTAGCATGCAAGCCCACTCGATTAATTTGCATCATTGCATGGCTTTAATATAAATCAACCAACCCACTGGATAAATTTAATGGTAAACACATGCACGGCACGTGTAGTAATTATTTCTAATTTACAATAAGAGCATTAAAGATGAGACAGATACAATTTTGATAGATGATGTGAATATTAAAGAGTGATGAAAAAATATTTTTATCAACTATATAATGAAACTGTTAGAAAAGACCGGGTAAAGGCCCATTTATGAGGCTCATTTGTTTCTTGTTTTAGTCCCACATCTTGGATTGGGATCTTCTCTTCTTACTCTCTTCCTATATAAATGTATTCATACTTGTGATTATTCATTCAAGAAGTATATACAAGGTTGGAGGTTTCTCTTTTTCTACATGGTATCAGAGTCACCGGTCTCCCTCTAGCCGGCTTCTCTGTTTGCTAACCGTCTGGCCCCCCCGGCTAACCGCGCGGCCTGTTCCTCCCTTGCCTAAGCCGCCGTATTCGGCGACCTGTTCTTTCTAGCCGCTGTTCCTCCACCTTCCTTCTGTTCTGCTCCTCTCCTTCTTCTCTTCCTATCTCTCCCTCTCTTATAACCTTCACTCACGTGGGGTCCACTTGCATCTCATGTTCTCTCTCCTTCACGGTCTTACTCTCTGACCGTGCGGTCTCTATCTTCCCGCTTCTCGCGGTTTCTTTCTAGCCGATGCAGCTCTCTCCCCTTGACCACTGTGGTTTCTCTCTTCACCGCGCGGTCTTCCCGTCTCTCCCCGCTTCTCGCGGTTTCTCTTCTTGCCGATGCGGTCTCTCTCTCCACCGAGCGGTCTTCCCGTTTTTTTCCGCTTCTCGCGGTTTCTTTCTAGCCGCTGCAGGTTTCTCTTCTTTCCGCTGCGGTTTCTCTCAACCGAGCGGTCTTCTCGCTTCTGCGGGTTTCTCTTTTTTTCCACTTCTCACTGCGATTTCTCTCGTACCCGTGCGGTCTTCCCGCCTTTGCCTCTCCCTTCTAACCGCAGCGCCCTGTCAAGTCGCTAGCGGTCTTCCTTGCCAAGTCGCCCAGCTTCTCCTAGCCGTTGCGCCTTCTTTCCCGCGGCCTCCTTCTCCCTTAGCCGCATTGTGGTTGCGACCTTCTTTGTCGCTGGCCGTTCCCCTTTGGTGTGCGGCCTTTCTTCTCTTCTCGTCAAGCCGCGCAACTTCTCCAAGCCGCCCGACCTCCCTTGACAAGCCGCCCGGCTTCCTTCTTCTGCTAGCCTGATGGCCTCCGACGCCTCTGCTGCTACTTCTGCTCCGCCAGCGCGTGAGGCTCCTCCGGCTTCCGACCTTCGTGATGAACTGCGCATTACTACCGTCTCTTTGACAGGCAAACGCAATTTTGTTGAATGGGTCCACTCTATTCGTCGTGTCCTGCAGACGAAGGGTCTTCTCCACCACCTGACTCGGGCTACCCCTGTTGTCCCCTGTGATGATTGGCTACGTGATGACGGTCGGGTCCAGTCTTGGCTCCTCAACTCTATGGATACCGAACCCTATCGATGACCATGTATCATGATACGGCCAAGGCAATGTGGAGGAGCTCCACTCCTTTTACTCTGGGCAAAAACAGTCTTCAGCACCTCTATGATATTATCTCCAACCTCCAGAATCTTGCTCCAGGTCCTCCTGGCGACATGATTTCCTTTGTTGCTCAGGCCAAGACCCTAGCCGAGGCATGGATTCAACATCAGCCTCCTACCACGGATCTTGCTACTCAACGGGCCCAAAAAGAGGCGGTTACCATCGCGATGATGATGCCCCGGGTTCTGCCTCACCTGCATAGTGTTCGGGCCCAGATCCTCTCTTCCACGACGACTCCGTCACTGTCTGACGTATGCTCCATGCTACTTCGAGTTACGCCTCCTATGGAGGCCCCTTCCGGCTTTTCCCCTGCTCTTCTCCAACAGCCTCTCCTTCCCACTCCACCTCCTGCTCGTGGCTCTTCCACTCGGGAGGCCGGCCTCCCTCCCGGGGACGCGGCCGTGGTGGCCGCTCGTCTCTCAAATGCACATATTGTGGTCGGGTGGTCATCTTGAGGCCACCTGTTACAGCAAGCATGGGTTCCCTCCCCACCTCGCTGCCACTTCCTCTGCTGCTCCTGCTCCTGCCATGGATCCGGCCTCCACTACCCGACATGATATTGATGAGCTCCGCACCCAACTCCATCAACTACAGGGTGTTCTTAGCCGATCATCCGGCTCGGTTGCGACCTTTTCTGCGGAAGGTATAACATGTCTCTCTCCCAACCCTCACTGGATCATTGATTCTGGTTCTACTCACCATATTACTTCCCAGAAGCCCTCCAAATATCTCCAGATGGCTCACCCCCCGAGTATCACTGTGGCCAATGGTGACACCCTCCAGGTCTCTGGTGCTGCTGCCTCCAACTTACCCCGGCCCTTTCTCTTTCCTCGGTTCTTCATGTTCCGGGCTTTTCTTTCAATTTACTTTTCGTTAGTCGCCTGACAAACGACCTTGATTGTTCCATAATTTTTTCTCCTTCTTCCTTTCTTATGCAGGAACGTCGCAGCCGGAGTATCATTGGTAGGGGGCAGCTAGTGAATGGGCTTTACCTCCTGGATACTCAACCCACTCTTCTATCCGTCGCTCTTTTGTTAACTGGCATCGTCGCCTTGGCCATGCTCCTCTTGCGATTCTCAAGCGGGTTCTTCCTGATGTTCCATTACAGGAGTTCTCTTGTGAATCATGTATCTACGGCAAACACCACCGTTCTGTTTTTCCCCCTACATGTACCCGGAGTAGTACTCTGTTATCCTTAGTTCATTTTGATGTATGGGGTCCTTATAAGGTTCCTAGTATCTATGGTTTTTGATTTTTTGTCACTTTTATAGATGACTACTCGCGTACTACGTGGCTATATTTAATGCATGATCATACTGAGCTTACATCTGTCTTTCGTGCCTTTGTTACTGAAGTACGTACGCAGTTCGCCACCCCACTCAAAATCCTCCGCACTGATAATGCTCGCGAATATACAGGGCGCGTCTTCTCCTCCATCTGCACCGAGTTTGGCATTATCCATCAAACTTCATGTGCTTATACCCCTCAACAAAATGGGGTGGCCGAACGAAAGAATCGTTATTTACTCGATGTTGCTCGCTCCCTCATGTTTCAAATGCAGGTTCCAATCGAATATTGGAATTTCGCAGTCTCCACAGCCTGTCATCTCATTAACCGACTCCCTTCCTCTGTTCTTGATTTTGTCATTCCTATCGACCTCCTATATCCTACTACCAAACTCACCTCTCTACCACCACGGGTCTTCGGGTGCGTCTGTTATGTTCATCTTCTTGGCCCTCCATTAGACAAACTCGCTCCTCGTGCGGACAAATATATGTTTGTGGGTTACTCCCGTACTCAAAAGGGATATGTTTGCTACTCTCCTTCCACTGGCAGGACGGTTGTCTCCGCGGATGTCACCTTCTGCGAAGACCAGCCCTTTCACTTACCTTCCTCCTCCTCGATTTCCTCTCCTGCTCTGCCTCGCCCTGCGGTTCCCACGGCACCTTCCTTTATACCCTCCTCCGCCTATCTTCCTGCTCCAAAAGTTCCTCCGTCCGTTATTCGTGTCTATACTCGTCGCGGCTCCAAGGATGGTTCCCTGTCCCAGCTCCATGCTCCCAGTGACACTCCGGCACCGGCGGATTCTGCTCCTGCTTCCACGGCCCATCCCCTCTTCAACTATGTTTCTCTCCACCGGCTCGCTCCACCTCTCTACGCCCTTGCCACTTCTCTTTCCTTGATTTCTATTCCTAACACTATGCAGGAGGCGCTTCAACACTCAGGCTGGCAGGCGGCCATGGAGGATGAAATGAGGGCTCTTTGGGCTAATCAGACTTGGGATCTCGTGTCCCTTCCTGCCGGCCAACACTGTGTCAGCTGCAGGTGAGTCTTTGTTGTCAAACATACCGCGGATGGGTCTGTTGAGCGTCTGAAGGCCCGCCTCGTGGCCCGGGGTTTTACTCAGCAACCCGGCCTTGATTATGAGGAAACTTTCTCTCCAGTGGCAAAATTGAACACGGTCCGAGTTCTTCTTTCCTTGGCTGTGCACCGGCATTGGCCTATCTATCAGCTCGATGTTAAAAATGTCTTTCTCAATGGTGATCTCCAGGAGACTGTTTATATGCATCAACCTCCCGGGTTTGAGACCACGGGGGGGTCTCGGGTTTGTCATCTTCGAAAATCAATTTATGGTCTCAAACAGTCCCCGCGCGCCTGGTTTGACAAATTCAGCAAGGTAGTCCGCGATATTGGCTTTACTAGGAGCTCGGCTAACTTCTCTCTCTTCACTCGACACCAGCAATCGGAACTGTGATTCTACTTGTCTATGTTGACGATATCCTCATCACTGGAGACGACACTACAGGAATACAACATACCAAGCAACAGTTGAACTTCGCCTTTCAGACCAAAGATCTTGGTAACCTACGGTATTTTCTTGGGCTTGAGGTTGCACGACGGCCTGATGGCCTTGTATTATCCCAAAGGAAGTATTGTATGGATCTTCTTCATGATGCTGGTTATTCGGGATGCAAACTTACGGATACTCCAATGGATGCTAATCACAGGCTCTCGGCCCATAATTCTGACTCCGATGAGCTACTTACAAATCCGGAATACTACAGACGTCTGGTTCGGAAACTGATCTACCTCACAGTTACTCGACCAGACATCTCCTTTGTCGTAGGAGTTGTGAGCCGATTTATGCATGCTCCTAGGACATCTCATCTTCAAGCTGTTGAGCGCATTCTTCGGTATCTCAAGAACGCTCCAGGACAAGGGCTTCTGTACAAGCCATCCACATCATTATCCCTCGTTGCATACTCGGACGCTGACTATGCAGGATCTGTTGATGATAGACGCTCTACATCTGGTTTCTGTACCTACTTTGGTGGTCATCTCATAACCTGGCGTAGCAAGAAAAAGAATGTGGTTGCTAGATCTTCTGCTGAAGCTGAGTACCGGGCCATGGCTTCGGTAGTGTCCGAGTTAACATGGCTTGAGAGTCTTCTGGGAGATTTGGGTGTTCGTCTCTCATCATCGGCGACCCTATTTTGTAATAGTCAAGCAGCAATACATATTGCCAAGAACCCGGTATTTCACGAACGCACAAAGCATATTGAAGTTGACTGCCACTTTATTCGGGAAAAAGTTCATTCAAAGAAGGTAGATCTGGAGCATGTTTCTGCTACAAATCAAATTGCTGATATTCTGACCAAAGCTCTCTCCAGACCGTTATACTACCAATTTTTATCCAAGCTTGGCGCCTACGACTTGTACGCTCCAGCTTGCGGGGGAGTGTTAGAAAAGACCGTGTAACTACGAAGCACGGATACGCCAAAAATAGAGCCGTACCCGTACCGGGTACGTTTCCGGTACGGATACACGTACCGAACGGCGCGATTCGCTGTTTTAGGCGCGATTCGCTGTTTTAGGGCTTTTATTATCCCGTCGCGCCTGCTGATCCGTCGCACTGCTGCTCCAGCTCCCGTCTCCCGTCGCGCCTGCTGATCCGTCCACTGCTGCTTCCGTCGCACTGCTGCTCACTGTTGCTCCCGCTCGCTGCTGCGGCGCTGCTGCTGCTGGCTGCTGCGGCTGCTGCTGCTCTGCGGCTGCTTGCTGCTGCAGCAGCAGCTTCTGCTTCTGCTTCTGCTTCTGCTTCTGCTGCTGCTTCTGCTTCTGCTTCTGCTTCTGCTTCTGCTTCTGCTTCTGCTTCTGCTGCTGCTTCTGCTTCTAAATCATCTTCCTGGACTGAAATGTCCAGGACTGAATCCTGGACTGGAATGTCCAGGATTCAGTCCTAGAAGAAGAAGAAGAAGAAGTCTTCTCCTAAATCATCTTCCTGGACTGAAATGTCCAGGACTGAATCCTGGACTAGAATGTCCAGGATTCAGTCCTAGACTGGAATGTCCAGGACTGAATCCTGGACTGGAATGTCCAGGATTCAGTCCAGAATCCTGGACATTCCAGTCCAGGATCCTGGACTGAATCAGTCCAGATTTCTGGACTGAATCAGTCCAGATTTCTGGACTGATCAGTCCAGATTTCTGGACTGAATCAGTCCAGAAATCTGGACTGATTCAGTCCAGAGTTCCTGGACTGATTCAGTCCAGAGTTCCTGGACTGATCAGTCCAGAGTTCCTGGACTGAATCAGTCCAGATTAATCTAGACTGATTCAGTCCAGAATCCTGGACTGAATCAGTCCAGAATTTCTGGACTGATTCAGTCCAGATTCTGGACTGATTCAGTCCAGAGTTCCCAGATGCTATGGAAAGGGGAGGAATGCTCTAATAACTACACTTTTTATTATGGCAGTTATGTCTCAATCACACACTCTCAATAGTGTCACTGGTTCAACTTCAATTTTAAATGAGTGATGAGCATCTTTAAATTTTAAATGTTTATGTTTATGTTTAAGAACTTCAATTTTAAATGTTTACATTTATGTTTATGAACTTCATGTTTATGTTTATGTTGACAATTGTTTAAGAACTTATCCTGAAATTCATAGATGTTTTGACAAATGTTTATGTTTATGTTCAAAAACTTCATGTTAAATTTTAAATGTTCATGTTATATAATTGCATTTGTGATATATAAATATATAATTATTATATTTAATACAACGTATCCTACCGTACCCGTAATCTTGTTTTTTAAAATTTGTCGTACCGCCGTACCGGATACGTATCGTACCCGGTACCCGTACCCGTATCGGTGCTTCCTAGCCGTGTAAAGGCTCATTTATGAGGCCCATTTGTTTCTTGTTTTAGTCCAACATCTTGGATTGTGATCTTCTCTTCTTACTCTCTTCCTATATAAATGTATTCATACTTGTAATTATTCATTCAAGAAGTATATACAAGGTTGGAGGTTTCTCTTTTTCTACAGAAACAAAAGATAATGAATTGAACTTGGAAGAGTTAAGTAAATCAGAGTAGTATAGGAACATAATGTTTTATCGTAAATTTCAAGTATCTGAGGTAAATGATGCTCTAAATAAGATGAAAAATGGAAAGACGGTTTGGTCAAACGATATATCCATCGAAGTATGAAAATTTCTAAGAAATGAAGGAATTGTGTGGCTTACATGATTTTTCAATAAGATATTGAAGTCAAATAGGATGTCAGACAAATGAAGAGAAAGTATCTTGATACCTTTGTATAAGAAAAAAGAGATACAAAATTGTGTTAATTATAGAAGAATTAAATTAATGAGTCATACAGTGAAACTATGGGAACGAGTAATAGAAAGAAGAGTAAGACGGGAGACTAACATCTCGAAAAATCAATTTAGATTTATGTCAGGACGGTTGACCATGAAAGCTATACATCTCTTGAGGAGACACATTGACAACAACCGAGAAAGAAAACAAGATTTGCATATGTTGTTTATTGATCTTGAGAAGGCTTATGATAGTGTTCCAAGAGAGATCTTATGGAGAGTCTTAGAAAAGAAAGGTGTAAATGTATCATATATTGACATAATCAAAGATATGTATACAAATTCAGTGACAAGGCTGAGGACATCTAGAGGATTAACACAGGAATTCCCTATCACTGTTGGCTTACATCAAGGTTCAACTTTAAGCCATTATCTCTTTATCCTTATCTTAGATGAGCTCATTAGACATATCCAACAAGCAATACCTTGGTGTTTATTGTTTGTGGATGATATCATTTTGGTTTGATGAGATGCGTGAGGGTGTAAACGCAAAGTTTGAATCTTGGTGAGGCACTTCAGAAAAGAAGGGTTTTAGGTTGAGCAGGGCAAAGACGGAGTATATGGAGCTTAAATTTAGCAGTACAAGAAGGACAGATGACTTCGTTATTAAGTTAGGTTATCAAAATATTTCCTGTAGTGAGTGTTTTAAATATCTTGGATCGATAGTTCAAAAATACATAGGTGTTGATAAAGACGTGACACAGAATCCAAGTGAGATGGTTGAAGTGGAGAGGCGCGTTAGGGATCTTATGTGATCGTAAAGTACCATTAAAACTTAAGGGCAAGTTTTACCGTAGTGCAATTAGGCCAGCGATGCTCTATGGTTCTGAATGTTGGGTAGTGAATTGTGTACATGAGCAAAAAATAGGAGTTGCGGGGATGAGAATGCTTAGATGGATGTGTGGACACGTGAGACTGGATAAAATTAGGAATGAATGTATCAGGGATAAGACAGGAGTAGCACCAATTGCGGATAAGATGCGAGAAGCTCGATTAAGATGGTTTGGACACGTACAAAGGAGACCATTAGAGGCACATGTTAGGCGTTGTGAGAGTCTGGTCACTAGGCATGTTAAACGAGGGAGGGGTAGACCAATAAAGACTTGGAATAAAACTATAAGGAAAGAAATGATGTACTTAGGAATTAGTGAGATTATGACAAAAGATAAGGCACAATGGCAACAAAGGATCCATATAACCTACCCCACTGTCGTGGGATAAAGGCTTGCGTGTTGTTGATGTTGTTTACAATAAGAGCATTAAAGATATCATGTGATCTAGGTTAGGAGTATTGGGTGATGCTTGCGGGTGGTCTATTGGTGTTAATAAGCAATCAATCTAGAAATAATAACTTATACGCAACTAAAAATCATTCATTTCTGCCGCCTGCCGGAAAAAAAGATCATTTCACTTCACTTAAATCTTAAATGTTTCAAAATCATACCAAATGCAAGTATCCCCCTGCATATTCGGTTTAAATTTTGGGAAGCCCAAATAAAAAATTCAATCTTATTTTGTGGGAACAAGATAAAATTAGTCATTAAAAACATGTAAATGAAAAAAAACAAGATTTAAGTCGATATTTACCATTTCAGCTTCAATGGTATTCCCATATACGTTCATCCCTAATGAAGTAATGTGCCAAAATCCAATGACGAAACTAAAAATTGTTATTTTATCCTTGAGTTTGAATTGTGAGATGCATCTCATCTGGCATGTATATGTTGCTAAAGAACCAACAACTAACTTATCACCTTGACTCGAGCAAAATCTCAAGCACAAAATTTGGAAGCCTACGAGACTTAAATCCAAAACAAGCTCCTTTACACCTAATTGAAGATTGCTTGGTTTGAAATCAATCTCATGGCCCTACACAATATGACAATGTTAGATGACTCAGGGAATTATGATGCAGAAACACAATGATATGATGATGTTAGATGACTGAAGAATAATGATACGAAAAATAGGTTTCCCCAATTTTGATGAGCTTAAGGTTTCAAGATATTTCCAAGTAGAACTTTTCATGCAAGCATAATTAGAATTTTCCTGAATTTTCAAGGAACTAAGGTTCTCTCAGATATGAACTGAATTTTGGTTATCACTTATTCTTTGTTTAATGCATCTGACACCAACTTTTTAGGACAGAAAATTGTAAGCCTTATCCTAGGTACTATTGTGCTCGAAGCCGTCCTACATGATGCCATAAATTACTAGGGCTTGAATTTGACATGGTGAGACTACCCTTAGGGTTATCCTATGATAGGAGGCCTCCTAAAACATTAGTAAACTGTATTTTAACCTAAAATTTAATTGTACATGCTACTTGAAGTTTCTTGTTAGATGCAACTCTTAAACATTGCATAAGGTTGGTACAGGATTAAATTTCTTCTCTTTTTGCGATGAACATTCCTAATGCATATTTTCTACTAAACCACCAACATATCATTAAAAGGATATGCAAGAAAAAAATGCCATGGCCTTTCTAGTTCTTGAAGAAGTCAATTTATCCCAATAAATTAAAAAGAACAGCATTCTTCTAAACAAGGAAAACTTATATTTTTGAGGTGATATGGATAAAATAGGTAACAAAAGAATGGAACAAAACCTGCTGACATCTTCCCATCAGGTAAAAGTTGCAAATCTTGACTTCTTTTGGCTTTGTAATTGTATGTAGCTTCAATTTCTTAACACCTTGTTCTCGGTTTTTCTGCGCCCTTTTCCTTTTCTTCGCAATCTGCAAAACCAAGCATAATTGAACAAGAAAGTTTTGTCTGAGTTTGAAGCACAATACATTCAATAAAAACCTATGGACATGCTAGCTAATTAAATATGTTTCTTTCAAACTCAGCAAAAAAAGTTAAAAACAGGGAAAACCTTCTTCTTAGCCTTTCTTTCCTCAGTCAAAGGTCCACGCTGCTTCTTCTCTCTAGCATTCATGACCTGTAACAAGCTATGTAGCTTAGATAGCTGCATCAGAAGCAGTTGAAACTAAAGTGCAACAACTAGACACCTAACTAAATTATGAAATACCATTTGTTTTTTGTGTGTTTCTTCATCTGTTGAATCATTTTCTGATGTATCAGAAGGATTAGCTTCATAGTCAACAGCAGATCTTCTTTCGACGGTTGATGGTTGATACCCAGTTCCATGCTCAAGAACATCTTTTTTATGAACAAAAGTTGAAGTTGAAGGAACCACCTTGAAATCATTTTTTGTTGGTCTGAAATATCATTCATGTTAGAAAAGAAAGCCAAAAAATTATCTACAGAACTAAGAAGACAAGGATACACTGACCCCTGAATTCTCTCTTCATCATTGAAATCAATCTGGCCTTCCAAATCCTGAATTTCATCAGGAATCTCCCCTTCTTCAAAACACCCTTCATCAATTTGATGGACTAAGGTGTTCACTTGGTCTTCTTCCAAGTTTCCCACATCTGACCAATCCATCAAAGAGGGAGATTTGGCATCTGTTGTTTGTTTTATAACTTCTATTTTCTCATGGCCAACATCCCCAGTTGTTTTCCTCCTACCTTCTGACTCCTTCATAGAATTGTGTGCACCCACTGAAACATTAGGTTGAATCCTTCCCAGCTCATCTTCCTCAACAACCTCCAAAATCTTCCCGAGATCTGAAATCCCATCTTTTGCACCATAAACTAAAGCTTTTGAGATCATATCATTATCCATAATCTTCTCATAACCACCTTGCACATTCCTATCATGTGGTCCAGCACTTGACTGAAGCTCCCCGTTAGGTGCATCAATTAACCTGCTTCCATCAAGTATGACTTTGTTGAGCAGCACATGGTTACCATCTCCCTTAAAAACCTCTGAAATGTCCACAATATTGGGAAACTCTTCCTGTGTCCCAAGAACACTAGCTTTTGTGATCCCGGGATCATTACCGGCAATCTCCTCAAGAACAGATTGCACATTCTCATCATGAGATTCAAATGTCAAATGAAGTTTCCTATTAGGCGCATCAATTACCCTACGATTGAGCAATTCGTTGTTAGCATCTCCCATAGTAACAGTCGAAACTTCCCCGGGCTTAAAATTCCCTTTCTCTGCATCATGAAAACAAACTTCAGTGATCTTAAATCCATTTTCAACAATCTGCTTATGATCAGTTTTCTCATTCGCTTCATGTGATTCCCCACTTGAACAAAGCTCCCCATTAGACACATCAATTGTCCTGTTGCAATCAGGCAAGAAACTGCTGAGCAATTTGTTATTAGCATCTTCCTTAGAAACCTTCAAAACTTCCTCAAGATCTGAAACCCGTGGCAGTGCACCATGAATGCAAACTTTTAAGATCCCCAAATCATTATCCACAATTTCTTGCTGACCAGATTGCCCATTCCCGACATGGGATTGCACGATTGAACAAAGTTCACTGTTAGGCTCACCAATTAGACTGTCGGAATCCGGTATGCCATTGCTGCATTCACTGTTAGCATCTCCTTTATCAGCCTCTGAAACCTCCTTGATGCAAGTTTGTGTAATCTCCCCATCTTTATCCACAATCTCCACATGATCAACTTGCACCTTCTCTTCATGCAATTCCCCACTCGACCGAAGCTCTGCATTGGGCACGTCAATTAACCTTTCGCAATCCGACATGAATCTACTGAGTAAATCGCTGTTAACAGACACCTCAAACTCGTCATCAAAAAGGGCGGGGTCAATACCCACCAACTCAGCAGCGGCAACCAAACTTCCCTCATGTCCTCCACCATCAGAACAACGATCGCCTTTCTCTTGCCCCTCCATCGAAGTTGCTCCATTGAGATTAGGGTTTATCACCTCAAGGGTTCTCTCCACAGGAGCTGGAGGAGGGACGAGAGAGTGGTCGAGACAGCAGGAGAGAATGCGGACAAGAGAACGGTACGATGCACTGTCGAGATGGGATCGACGCGGCGCGTATGATGAGAAGACCGAGAATTTCTGCGATTGAGGGTTTAGGGTTTCGAGTTCAATCTCTGTTCTTCGGAGTATGGATTCCATCTTGAAGTGACGAATAGTGCATAGGATGACCGCGATCGGTTAAAGTACCGTCAGCACAAAACTAAGGCGCCGCCGCTGTCGGTGAAGAGACGCGGGAGTGTGCGGCCCAACATTGCTGGAAGTCGACGTTGACGACGACGACTGATGAGAAGAGCTGGCAGCCGGCAGGTGATGCAGCGGCGACCGGGCGGAGCCGAACGGCGCGGGCGGGCGAGGAGAAACTCTGTCCGAGCGGCGGGGTTCGCGGTGTTGGTGATACGATGCAAAATAACGTCGACCACAAATGTAAGAAATTCATGGATTCAAAAGGAAAACAATGCGCATTATAACTGATTTCTCCTAAGAGGCCCTACAGCCGCGCAAAACATATCAAATCATTCAACATGACATGACCTAAACTGAAGTCCAACTATTTATAGGAGATATAGTTAGATAAATTATATAAATGCTCCTAACATAAAAAGGACACATCATTACTCCCTCCTTCAAATCGAGCTTGTCCTCAAGCCCGAACGTCACGAGGGTGATCAGATCATCTGACAATTTGACTTCGCGCCAGAACAACTCCTGATAACGAGTGTCATTAGCTAGAACTTCGGCTAGCAGTGGTGGCACCATCCAAGAAATATTCCCCGAAGGAATGGAGTATGTCAGTTGTGGCGAAGCGATAGGTGGCTGCATTAGTAAGGCGGGCAGAGGAGCAATGTCCCACAGCAAGAATGGGTCTGGCGATGCGGCAGTGAGGTGTCGTGGCACGACGGCCAGGCAGATCACGGTCGGGGAAACTACGATCGGCAAGAGCGGCGACAAGGTGATCAGAGAGAGGGGCAGAGCAGAGGCCGACAAGGGAGGGATCGGCGACACGGTTGTCTGCATCAGTGGTGGCGGTGACTGTCGGTGGGTTGGGGGTAGTGGCGGAGACAGCAATGGTGGTGAACTTGGCGGAATGGGCACCATGACGCGAGGGCTGGCTTCAGTGGCTGACTGTGGTGGCTGTGAAATTGGAGTTGTGGCAGTTTGCAGATACAGTGGTGGAATAATGATGGAGTCACCCACAGTTGGAGGATGCATCCCCAAGGTGACATCGGCGATTGAGCGTTGCGAGCATCAATCATGGCGCCATTGCGTGCGACCTGAGCATTAATATTGTTGAGCAGGACGAATATTTGAGTCCACCTTTTTTCCATAGCAGTCATAGGTTGAAGAAAGAATTTGAATTAATAATTAATTAACAAAGGCTTAATTAATTATGAATAGAGAAGGTGGGAGAGAATTAAACTATAAAAGAACCCGCGGGGAGCTCAAGGATTGCATGTGCTTGAAGACAAATAAGTGGAGAGAGAAATAAAATATAAAAGAAGGGGGTGAGGAGCTCGAGACAGCAGGTCGTAGAGAGGGATAAAGGCATGCAAGGAGAGGCTCAAGAAGGCTACGACGGGATTTTGAGGGTGTTTTGGGTGAGAATGATATGAAAAAAAATTGGTGAAAAGAGAATTAAAAAGATAAAAGAAGTGCCTAAAAGAAGAGGTGGGATGTTCGAGGACGGCAGACTCCAATTGATTGGCGTGAGGAAGTGAGTTTGTCAGAAAAAATAATGGAAAAGATTGCCGACGATTCTGAAATTAAGCAAGGGAAAAAATGGGAGGAGCTCGAGGACGCAGCTGGAGGTTGTTGGTATCGCGTGACGGAAGCAGAGGAGGTTGGCGGAGGGTGGAAGCAGAAGAGTTGGCTGAACGCCAGGTGCGGCGCTCGGCGAGCGGTTTTGTGCTGGCAAGGAGAACGCAGAGGAGTTATGCGGTAGGAATTCAACGAGTGGTGGCTCTGCTTATGAGAGATAAGGAGGGTGGAAGTGGAGTTGCGGTGATGGTCGAACGGGGTGAGCAGTGACGGTGATCGAACTGGGTGAGCAGAAGTGGAGGCTGAAGCGTGCTTGTTGTTGGTAAAGGAGAGGGTGGAGGTGGGGATGTAGAGCAGGCAGAGGAGTTTCGGAAATGGGGTTTTGCGGTTGTTGAAGGGGTGTGCGGCCGGAGGACAGAGGAGAAGGAGCGAAGGTTGCAGTGGCTGTCGATGTGAGTGGATGGGAAACAACTTACAGGCGGGAAGAAGGAATGACTCTGATACCTTGATATGATCCAAAATAATCTCGAGCACAAATGTAAAAATTAATCAATCATAACTTGTAATACATTGATTCAAAAGGGAAAACAATGTACATGATAATTGACCTCTCCTAAGAGCCGAACTCTGAGCAGATTGATCGTACGGCGAGGGGAGGAGTTCCCGTTCAGCCGCCCAAAACCACAGGAACATACAAAATCATTCAACATAACATAACCTAAATCTAAGGCCAAGTATTTATAGGAGAAATAGTTGCGTAAATTACATAAATGCCCCTAATATAAAATAAGGACACATCAGTTTGTCGGGGCGGCGTGGTTGGCCAAGGCGGAAGCAGGAATCGCTGGAGCCGAAGAGTCAGAGGCGGGGAGGACGTTGTTAAGTGCTCTAGACTGTGAGCGCGTATATGGGAGAAAGCCTTCTTGAAGCCTCGAGAAGCAATGGTGTCTAGGAGGGGATGCCGGCGTTGGGGCGACGTCGAACGCGACAGCGATTTGTCGTGGGTTTGCGAAGTAGAGCGAAGAAATGTTGTGGGATACAGGATATGAGCGGCTAGGATTAGCCATTAAACCGTGAACCAAAAAAATGGTTTTATACCACCATTCCCCTAATGGCAACCACCCCACCCAGAATAGAAGAGAGGTTAGAGAGAAATAATTTTTGGCTAAGGGGACCGTTCTCGGAGGAAGGAACGCTACCCAACGGCCAAACCCTTGAATGCACCTTTGAAAAACATGCTTTCTTTTTTTTCCTTTTTTTATAAAAATATGAAATTGTCTAGTCGTCAACCTAAATAACCTAGAAGGGGTGAATAAGTGAGTTCTGTGTCTTATTGCGAAATAAAATTTGTACCAAAATAAGCACACAAAAACATATAGAATTTATAATGGTTCCCCGAATTGGGTACGTCCATTGTCCCGCCTCACCTATCTACCACGAAAGGCTTGATTCAGTTACTTCACCTTTATCTCATATTGAACACAATCTTACACCTTGAAGTCTCAACTCCTACAACTCGGAGACAACTTCTCCTACCATTCAGAGAACAACCTCGCATACAACTTGGAGAACAACTTCTCCTACAACTCCATTCAAAAATAAAGATCTACAACTCGGAGACAAAACCTCCTACAATAGTGTAAGAGTTACATAAAACTAGATTACGAATAATCTTCTTCAGATCTGAAATCTTCAGTCTTCCTTTTCTCTGAAATGTAGAACTTGAAATTATTGAGGAGAAAGAGAATTTGAAATCTTTAAGGTCTTGATCTAAACACACTGATCAACTAGATCTGAGTAGTATGAGAACCTTCAGAGATCAAGGATCTAGTCAACATGCTTGATGAAGAATGAATTGTGTGACACGTCGTTGTCGGCCGAGAGAATCGCGAAGAACGGAAACAAAGGCCGACAGGAACTTTTCTTGGAATTTCTCGATTTGAACTTGGAAATGCACGATTAGGGTTTCTCGAAATCCACCCTAGATATTTATAGGGACTCATCTTCTCTAACGGCTAGAAGATTCCTTCCATACTGAGAAATCTGTGAGTTACTGTACATAGCGGTCTGGATGATCCGAGTCAGAAATTTGAAAACAGAAAAATAAACCCTAAGTATTATTCGCCAGGTATCGTCAAGTATATACGGGTATACTCGTTGAACTGCTTCGGAACTCGATGAAAACAACTTAGATGATTCCAGACAGATCTAACAGATAACTCAATGCTTTTCTGTAGAGATACTCGACAAATTCGACGAATATCGAGTAGCTGACTCGACGAATTCAACGAGTATCGACAGATACTCTCAATGCATTCAACGCATTGGCAAAGATCGACAAATTTGACTTAGAGAAATCCAGAGAAGTAAATTCGAGAACTCAATGTGTATCCAGTGAGTCTCGAAGAATTTGTCGTGTATCGATATATATATTCGACAAATTCGACGAGTATTGATAGATACACTCGACGAATTCGGCAAGTATACATGAAGATACTCGACGATTTTTTACTTAACTGATTTCCAAGAACTTATATATTATTCCCTAAGTAAATACGACGATTTCAATGAGTGCCAATAAGTATACACGATGAATTCGACGAGTATTCATGAGTATACTCGATGAATTCGACTAGTATTCGCTGCCATACTCGATGAATTTTACTTAGAGAAAAATTTTGTTCTTCTGAATGCAGCAACTTGTCCTTCCTTGTTTCTCCTAATATACTTGAATCAGAAGTACAACCCAATAGAGAGATTACACATGAGTCAACACATTGGCCTACATAATAAAGGGTTACATTGTATAGTCTTGTGTTTCATGACCCACTATAACCTGACATTGGGTTGTACTTAGCAATATAGTCCTATAAGCACATAACTAAATAAACAACATCAAATACAATCTAAATTCATCTTATTTCAAGGGATACTTCTTCAAATCAGGGTCATTGTTGATACAATACCCAGTAATCTTCCCCTATTTGAAGAATTCAAAACCCTACAAACTAAGGTGAATTGTACATATAATAATCTTAAAACATGATAAGGAAAGGACATATAAAATTAAGAAATAAAAACATTCTCAGTCAAAACATTAAATATATATATATATATATATATATATATATATATATATATATATATATATATATATATATATATATATATATATATTCTATTGGGACAAACAGTATTCATAATCATCAAATACAAACATTAAGCTTGTTTCCCCTAGTTCTTCAGAAACTATCTGTCAAAGTAAGCCTTCGGCTCCGGGAAATACTTTGGTGTCGAAGGAGGGGCTGCAGGATCATCCCTTCTGAATTTTTTGAAGTGAACCCTTCGTTTGACATTTGCAATTTCATGTTTCTGCCACTACTCCCCGCTATAGTGAGTGTACCTGTCTTCATGTCCTACATCGACTGACGTAAAGGTGCCTAATATAATACCTTTTGAGATTGGACTCCACACTTCACATAATTATCTACTAGGATCAAGCTTGACAGCAGAAGGGTCTTCACCATATCTCCTTCTCTTAGAAGTTGGTTGGGAGATATCCTCAATCACTTGGATCTCTGGTTCGGCAGCAGCAACAGAGTAATCTTGAGATTTTGTCCAATATTGAGTGTAGTACTGAGCAGGCTAAACATGATCATGTACAAGGTTTGATATCACCTGTTTTGGCATCCTTACCTCAACAGACCCGGGAAACAACTCTCCATGCAGCCAATTGAAGTTATCATAATAGTAGGTATTTGCTACCTTGAACTGATCTTTCATTGAAGCTTCAATCAAATCTACCTTAGTTTTCAATTTTGCCTTCCCCCTTTTGACTTCTTTAAGTAATTCTGAGGCAATGACATTACTGTAATAGACCATTTTCTCGTCGAAGTAATGCATTCCTTCATTTTTGGCATTTATAATTATTTTGGCATTCGCATCAACATTCTGAAATACTGCCAAATTGCTCTTCAGACCAACCATAGTGAGATTGATGGTCTGCCCACCTTTAATAAACCAACTGTCCAAATTGGATTCCAGCTTATCAAAACGCACCTTGACTTCAACAAGGTCATTGTTCATATCTCTTTCTGTGAAAGAAATTGTACCTAATCACCTAGAGGGGGGGTGAATAGGTGACTTAATCTTTTTAAACTTTTTAGGCAGATTTCAGTTTATATCACAGATTTGTAACCAATTCTACACAGCAGTCAATTAGCAATCACAACAATCAATCAAGCACACAGTGAACACACAAATTTATAGTGGTTCCTCAAGGTTTGGGTACATCCACTTTCCCCCTTCGCCTATCTAGTAGTGTACTAGATTCGGCCAAACTCCTCCACTATCTCAGATCATCAGATCTTACACTCAGAACCCCAAAACAGGTTCCTACAGCTCAGGCCCAAGGCCCTACAACTCAGTCTTCTTCAAAGACCTACACTCAGCTTCTTCACAAAGCCTACACTCAGCCACAACAGGCCTACACTCAGCCACAACATGCCTACACTCAGAGATACAAATCTCCTACACTCAGGCACACAGGCCCTACACTCAGCCTTTATAATTACAGGCTTACAACTCAGATCCCTAAGGATCCTACAAGAAATAGGGATACAAAGTGTATATACCTACAACTCTGAAAAGAGAGATGAGTTGATAGGTTATTCATGAGTTCTTGAAAGAACTCTGCTGAGATCAACCTGACTTGGCTTTCTTCAAAGTTTCTTGAATGTAGAACACAATAAGGTTGATCTTCTCTGCAGCTGATCTTCAATCACTGCAACTTAAGATTCAGAACTAGGTCTGAACCCTTCTTCACAGCCTGGTTCCAACGGCTGTCTTCTTGGATGGAGCTCTCTCTCTCCAACTACTTAGATCTTCACTTGATTCTTCAAGGAATAGCTAGATCTTCTTCTGTGTTTTTCTTGTGAATTAACAACTGTTTCTGTAGACAGTATAAGCCTATTTATAGGCCTTCTTCATGATAACCAGCTGATCTGGTTCCTAACTGATTTCTGACAACTCTGACAGGTGCAGTAGACCGGCTGGAATGGCAGCTGTCATGTCATTCAGTCAGTTCTTGAAAAATCTGTAACTGTCTGAAAGTGTCGAGACAGTCTGTCTTTAAGTGTCGACACTTATAGACTAAGTGTCGACACAAGTTGACTAAGTGTCGACACTAGCCTACAAGGTGTCGACACAACTCCTTGTGTTGTAGAATTTATATCTCGACACAGCTTCTTCAATATGTGTCGACACTGATATTGAGTGTCGACACTACTCTTTGTTCTTCAGTACTTTGTTGAATTCTTGTAAGTGCCGACACAACACCTTTGTGTCGACATATCTTCATGTGTTGAACTTGTTCAGTGTCGACACATCTTCTTGGTGTCGACACATGCCTTCTGTGTTGATACTTGCTGAGTGTCGACACAGCTCCTTGTGTCGACACATTCTTCATCTGTTGAGACTTTTGCTGAGTGTCGACACATCTCCTTTGTGTCGACACTTGTACTTAGAATATTGTTGAACTTTGCTAAGTGTCGACACAGCTCCTTGTGTCGACACTTTCTTCAAGTGTTGAGTCTTCTGCTGAGTGTCGACACATTATTTCTTGTGTCGACACTTTCTTCAAGTGTTGACTCTTCTGCTGAGTGTCGACACATTCTTTATTATATCGACACTTGTACTTAGACTCTGCTGACTTTTGCTGAGTGTCGACACAGCCTCCAAGTGTCGACACTTTCTGATGTAGACACAGTTCCTCTGGGTGTCGACACAACTGCTAAGTGTCGACACTGCTTCACTGCACTTTTCTTCATTGAGTGTCGACACAGCTCCTTGTGTCGACATTTTCTATCTGGTGTCGACTCCACATCCCTGGTGTCGACACAACTGCTCCAAGTGTCGACACTGCTTGTCTGGGTGTCGACACAAGTCTTCTTAAGTGTCGGCACATTTCTTCTGGGTGTCGACACATGGACTTAGAATCTTTTTCTGCTTTCCCTGCAAATACTTAACCTGCACAAGGCAACTCAAAAATACATCAAATACATTTTGATGTATATCATTGAGTAGGGTGAGGCTTCTTCAAATCAGGTATATTTAAACCAATGTACCCAACAATCTCCCCCTATTTGGAGAAGTCATAACCCTTAGTCAATGATATACACCATTCATAATAAAATTACAGAATGATGTAAAACAGGATTATGCAATCAGAGAAAGTACATAAACATGTATCAAACAAAACATGTACACATATATCATCTCAGAACAATTATGAATTAGATTTATAACACATCATATTGTTCTAACAACTTTGTCAAATTCATTATACAAAGGTTTACAGAATGTTTAACATCAAAAGATTACATAGTAAACATAAGATAATGCTATTCTATTTCTGCTCAGCCTCCTTGATCACTATGCCCTTCCCAAACTTTATCATGGCTTGTATAGGGGCTTCAGCATCTTCAGTATCAGCAGGCTTCTTCTCTTTCAGATCCTTCTTCTTTAGCTCTTCAGCTTTAATCTTCTGCCTCTCAAAGTAATGATAAGGCTTGGGAAAGTACTTGCTAGGCTCCTGAGCAGTAGGAGGTAGCTTTCTCATCTTTGCCTTTCTTCTATATTGCATTATGGTTTCTTGCCTAGTCTCATGCTTCCTCCATTCCAATTCAGAAAACCATTTGTTTCTGTCTTGAATATTATCTTTGGCAGCCTTCCATGCAGTCAAAATAATATTTCTTGAAGTGGGGCTCCACTGCTCAAAATCAGGCCTTTGTTCAGCTTGCTCTCTGAACCTCTTCTTAGACAATCTAGCTTCTTGTTCTTTCAGCAAAGCTTCTTGCATAGCCTCAAATACTGGCTGAACCACCTTTTCTAGAATAACATTTTGCTTACCCTCAGGTGGACTATACATTGTCTGGATATCAGCTTGTATCATATCAAAATCTGGTGGAGGATAGATCACCTGAGCTACTTCAGCTTGCTCATCTCCAAGATAGGCAAGATTAATCCCAGATTCTGCTACATTATCATCATCACATAAAGGAGGATAACCAAGAGTTGCTCTGATAGAATTAGAAATCCACTTAGCATGATCAGAGCTGGCTTTGACTAACACCCTCTCCCCCTTTATGACTTCTCTTTCCATGTGATCTCTTAGATCATCCTTTTGAAATCTTATTTGGTTATCCAAATAGTTTACTCCATCTTTAAAGAAAGGTTTCAACCTTTGGAGTTTTTCAGTTATCAACTTCTGTGAATTTTCAATTGCAGAAGTAACAACATTTAAACTTTCTTGTATAGCTTTATCAAACTCTGCCTTAACAGTAGCAGTAGAAGTAGTCTGTCCAGCAGCTATATTCTTCATCTCTGTGACAATTGCATTGTGTGAAACAGTTAAATTGTCATTCATTCATAGCTGGTTCTCCAGAACATATCATTGCTTTACTTCAAGTTCATCTACTTGAGCTTTTATCTTCTCTTGATGAGTTGCTAGATAGACTACTGCATTCCCTCCCTTGTAGAAGCAGTCAGTCATCTCCTTCTTATTTAGATTCATTTCAAATCTTATAGACTTAATGTCCTGTGCCAGATCAAACTGTAGAGATTTTTGGCCTTCATCCACATACTTTTCAATTGCTTGTCTGTGCTCATCAAGCTTTATTTGTATAGCAACCATCAAAGCACTGTAATCTACAGTTGGTGCTGGCTGTAGTACAGGCTGTGGTGCTATAGTTTGCAGAGCTTTCTTATAAGTTTGGCTCCTCCTCTTGAATACTTGAAATTTCCTTTTCTTTGCTCTGACAGCCTCCTAATCTTCTGAAGCTGATATACTTGCAATATCTACCCTCTCTCTAGGTAGCTCCTCAATAGTTTTTGGCTTCTCAGGCTCTTGCCTTGCAGGTTCTTCATCAAGTATAACTTGCTCCCCCTCAACAGGAGCATTCTTCCCCTCAGCAGCAGCACTTTCCTTTTCAAAGTCTGTTTGATCCAGATTGAGGAAAAGATCTTCCATTGTATATTCTTGTGGAGAATGGGCTGGAGAAACTCTTGGCTCATCTACTACTGGATCAGAGACTACTTGAACTGTAACAGATGTGTCCTTCATGACAACATCTGGGAGTTGACTATCAATGTGAGGTTGCTGATTAAAATCAGATAAGGAATCAGACAAAACATTATCCTCTATAGGGAAATCTAAAGCATTAAGCTCAGTGATTATCTCAAGGATGATGTGGGTGGCTCTTTCACTTTCAAGAGGAGTTGGCTCTTCCACCACTAGAGGCTCCCCCTGGATTTGATCCTGGTGTATGGGGCTAGCCTGAGGTTGCTCCCCCTGCCTCTCTGCAACTTCTTGTTGAGCTGGAGACTTCCCAGCATCTCCAGGTTCTTGGTCATCATCTGGTGTAAAGACAACTTGCTCCTCAGAGCTGCTAGATGACTCTTGAGCCACAGGGGCTATCTTCTTCTTTTTCTTTTGAGGTGTTACCTTATCAGGTGTTGGCATCTCCTTAGACAAGACCCTATCCCATCTGGAGAAGATCCTCATGTCCATTTTCCTCATATGATTGATCTTAGATCCAGCAGCTTGACTCATTACTTCTGGTATACTACCAGCCAAGTAAAGACTTAATATTCTACCCAAATTGGGCTTCTTCATACTCTCTTTAATTTTATCAAAGACAACAACAGACCAGTCAGTGTGCAGGGTGAAGATAATCCTTGTCATAAGATTGAACATATGGGCTGATATCCTGTCATGCCCTCCTGGCTTACTCAAGATCACTTTTCCAACAATTTTAGAGAGGAATTTTCCTTGGTTGTTCATGCCTTTCCTATTGAATACAGATCCAATTTTCAGCTTGGAATCCAGTCCACACCATGTTAAAGCTTCTTTGGTCTTAGAAGAAGTAACTTCATCCTCTTCTTTTGTCCTTGGTAGGTTTATGACCTTTCTTAAACTCTTTGGTGTGACCTTCACCTTTTCTCCATGAACCATATACTTGATCTTGAATCCAGTGTCATCTAGGGTTGCTCCATTTAGAAATTCTAATACTTCTTTCTTCCATATCTTTGTTGGTTCTGAAACAAGAAAATCTAAACTTGAGTTTGCGACTAGGGTTACCACATCCTTGATCTCTTGTTCTGCATCGTCAAACGCATGCCACACCAGTTCATAGCCTTCGTTCACGTTCTCCTCGAGCTTTGGCGTCATTAGGGTTTGAAGAATTTGAATTGAGAGAAGAGAGGTGTCGACACACAAGTTTGGTCTCGAAACTTTGGTGAGCGTGTTGACAGACAAAGGCAAAATCCTATTGATACCTTTCTAGGTTGAAGATGAAAGGGCGGGTTAACAAACTCAAATTGTGTCGACACTGTTGAAAAGTGTCGACACTGACTTAAAACGTCTCGACAACTATGTGTCGACACAAGTATAGTCGACAGAATATATGTGTCGACACTTGTTTATGTGTCGACACCACTCAGCTCGACACTTAGTCGAGACTTTACTTCACTAATTCTACATAAAGTCTAAGTGTCGACACCACCTTGAATGTGTCGACACCTATCCTATATGTGTCGACACTAACTTTCTGAAGTGTCGACACCAACTTACTAGATGTGTCGACACCTTTTCGCTGAAGTGTCGACACCACTTTTCTGTCTCGACACAGACAACTATGTGTGTCGACACTATTTTACTTAGCCATTTCTGTAAACTTATTCTAAGTTTATCATACCTAGTTCAATTTTGAACCTATTGAATTTGGTTTCTTCTAAAGGCTTAGTATACATGTCAGCTAGTTGATTATCTGTATTTACATATTCTAGTGATATATCTTCTTTTTCTACATGTTCCCTTAGAAAATGATATTTTATCTCAATATGTTTAGTTCTACTATGAGAAACAGGATTGTTAGCAATAGATATAGCACTTGTAGAATCACAAAATAGTGGAGTTCTACTTACCTGAATACTATAATCCTCAAGCTGATGTTGTATCCATAGAAGTTGAGCACAACAACTTCCTGCAGCCACATATTCTGATTCTGCTGTGGAGATAACCACACTTGTTTGCTTTTTGCTACTCCATGAGATCAGTCTTCCACCTAGGAATTGACAGGTTCCAGTTGTACTTTTTCTGTCTTCTTTGCAGCCTGCAAAATCTGCATCTGAATAACCTGTTAGTTCAAAGTCTTCATTCCTAGGTGTTAGAAAGTAGCGAAAAAGAGAGAACAAGCGGATAAGCTTTTGAATAATTGAAATTTTATTATCCAAAAAAGATAACTATTACAAAGGTATGCCCTCCCTTATATAGAATGAAGGAGAGATGAGAGAATACAAATAAGAGATGTGAGACTAAAAATTTACAAGCTAAGCGGACTGTACAAAGTAAACCGCACAAGCCGCGCGGTTAGACAGAAGGACTAACCGCACGGCTACAACAAGAGAAGCAGAGAGGTCGCCTGTGAAGATCGCTAGACCGCCCGGTTTACAAGCCGGCGAGTCAAACCGCCAGACCGCGCGGTCTTTAACCCGCCAAGACAGACCGTCCGGTCACCAACTTCAACACTCCCCCTCAAGCTGGAGCATATATATCAATCATGCCCAGCTTGTCGCAAACATGCAGAAACGAGGCGGAAACTGGCTTGGTGAAGATGTCAGCTAGCTCTTTATCAGACGTGACAAAAAGAGTGCAAATTTGTTCTTTTAAAATCTCTTCACGAATGAAATGGCAGTCAACCTCAATGTGCTTTGTTCTTTCATGGAATACCGGATTTTTGGAGATGTATATGGCGGCCTTGTTATCACAGAACATAGGTAGAGGATGGTTGTACACCTCTCCTAAATCTAGCATGAGAGCCCGCAACCATTTCAACTCACAAGTGGTTGACGCCATACTGCGATACTCAGCTTCTACACTGGACCTGGAGACAACAGACTGCTTCTTGTTCTTCCAGCTCACCAGATTTCCCCCAATAAAGGTGCAAAAACCTGAGGTTGACTTGCGATCCCCTTTGTCATCAGCATAACTTGCATCTGAGTAGGCTTCAATCCTCAGATGACCATTCTTCTGAAAAAGTAATCCTTTCCCAGGCGCTGCTTTGACATACTCCAAGATCCGCAAGGCGGACTGTAGATGACACTCCCTAGGCGCTTGCATGAATTGACTCACCTTGCCCACAGCATAGGAAATGTCGGGTCTGGTCACTGTGAGATATATGAGCTTACCAACCAGACGCCTGTACCGCGAACTATCTGAAAGAGGAGGCGAATCATCTGTCCAGGTTTTGTCCTCCCCAGTAGCCATGGGGCATCGGGCAGGTTTAGCTCCAGTTAATCCTGCCTCTTTAAAAAGATCAAGGGCATACTTACGCTGAGAGAGAACTAAGGAGTCGGGCTTCCGAGAGAGTTCGATCCCCAGAAAGTACTTTGGAGAGCCCATATCTTTAGTGATCAGATGTTGGCGAAGATGTCGCTTTGTCAGGGCTACCCCTTCCTGGTCATCGCCAGTGAGAAGAATATCATCGACGTACACAGCAAGAACAACCAGCACAGAAGGAGTTTTGCGAATAAAGAGAGAGTGATCAGCAGAACTTCGCACAAAACCAACAGCCGCCACAATGCCGCTGAACTTGTCGAACCAAGCTCGAGGATTCTACTTGAGGCCATAAATTGCCTTCTGCAGCCGGCATACCCGTGTCTCCCCCTGAGGAACATACCCAGGAGGTTGCTCCATGTAAACGGCCTCGTGAAGATCACCATAAAGGAAGGCATTCTTGACGTCCAGCTGAGAAATCGGCCAATCCCGATTGACGGCCACAGAGAGAAGAACTCGGATAGTGCTGAGACGAGCCACAGGGGAGAAGGTGTCAAAGTAATCAACCTCATAGGTCTGAGTAAAGCCCTTAGCAACAAGGCGAGCCTTATACCGATCCACAGTGCCGTCTGGGCAAAATTTGACCACAAAGACCCAGCGACAGCCAACAACATCAGTACCGAAGGGAGGAGGAACAAGAGTCCAGGTACCCCGCTCAGTGAGGGTCGTCATTTCCTCATCCATGACCATCTTCCAGTGAGGAATAGCAAGGGCCTCCTGATATGAGCGAGGTGTGGCAGTGGCAGAGATAGCCAGTGCAAATGCCCTGCGAGAAGGAGTAAGATGATCATATGAAACAACAGCAGCAAGGGGGTGTAAGGTACACGTCTGCACCCCTTTGCGAAGAGCTATAGGAAGATCCAGGTCAGTCGGGCCCGCGGCATCCGGAGCATCCGTGGTAGAGAAAGCTGGCCCGGGAGAAGAGAGCGACGGCAGCGGAGATGAGGGAGAGGGTGGTGGAGAAGGGAGAGAGAGAGGTGGAGGAAGAGGAGGGGGTGGAGACGGTGTAGGGGTGGAGAGTGTAGTAGGAGGCGAGGGAACGAAGGGAACGGCAGGAGAATCAGAAGCTGTGAGAAAAGGAGAGGAGTCATCCGAGAAGTAGGAGGTATTCTCGAAGAAGGTGACGTCAGCAGAGACGAACTGCTTACGAAGGACGGGATCAAAGCAACAGTAGCCTTTCTGAGTGGTGGAGTACCCCAGAAAGACACATTTGGTGGAGCGAGGGGAGAGCTTATCACGGGTGGCAGAAGGGGTATGCACAAAGGCAGTGCATCCAAAGATTTGGAGAGGAAGAGGAAACGGCTCCTTGCCCGGATACAAAATGGAGAACGGGGTTTGGCCGTGGAGAACCGTGGAGGGAATGCGATTGATGAGGTAGCAGGCAAGGAGAACAACATAGCCCCAATAGGAGCGAGGAACATGCATCTGGGTCATCAGGGTGCGAGCGACATCGAGCAGGTGACGGTTTTTGCGTTCGGCCACACCATTTTGTTGTGAAGTATAGACACAACTAGTTTGATGAAGAATCTCATTTTGCATGCAGAATGTAGAGAAGTCACGACTGAGATATTCTTGGGCATTATCAGATCGAAAAACTTGGATAGAAACACCAAACTGAGTTTTGATCATGAGATAGAAGGATGTCCATACAGAGAATAATTCGGAGCGATCTTTTAATAGATACACCCACATATAGCGAGAGAAATCATCAATGAACGTGACAAAATAGGAACTATCCCGACCAATGGTAAGAGTAGGAGAAGGACCCCAGATATCGGAGTGGATAAGATCAAACGGACGGGTAGAGCTACGAACGTGCTTTGGAGGGAAGGAGGAGCGGTGATGCTTGCCAAGCTGACAGGCCTCACAGTTGAGCGGAGGACTTTGAGGAGGAAGGTGGGGCAGAAGTTGACGAAGAAGACGGTGAGGAGCATGACCAAGACGGAGATGCCATTGGAGAAGATCTGTGGAGGTGGAGGAGAAGGTGGAAAAAACAGAAATGTTGTCCAGGAAGTATAAGCCGCCACTCTCAGTCCCAGTAGCAATCGTCTGTTGGGAGTCCGGATCCTGAAAAGAGCAAGAAGTAGAAGTAAATGTGACGGAACATTGTAATTGCTTGCAAAGAGAGGTAACAGATAATAAGTTGCACGGGAACTGGGGCACGTATAGAGTATCCGCCAAGTGAATTGACGGAGTGACATGAACTATCCCTGTTTCATGGACCGATGATAAAGAGCCTTCAGCGAGAATGACCGGGGCAAGCGAGCATGTTTTTCTAGGAGAGAGAAACACGGGAGATGGCCGGTCATATGATTCGTAGCACCAGTGTCGATCAGCCATTTTCCCTGAGTAACAACGTGTGCACGACCAGAAGACGTGACAACCGAGGTGAATGGCTTGGAGGAGGATATGAAAGCCATGAAGGGAGGAATAAGAAACTGCAGCGGTCTCGGTGACAACACACCAGCGGCAAGAAGGGCCACGACCAAGGTGCAGAGCACAAGCCGCGCGACTGAACCAGGAGGTCGCGGCGACTAACAAGCAGGAGCGGCTAAAGGAAGAAAGGCAGAGAGGCCGCGCAAACAAGGAAGAATCCGCGCAAACAGAGAGAAAGCCGCGGGGAGAGGAAAAGAGAGCAGCCCGCGTGAAACTGCAGCGGGTTAAAGGGAAGAAGCCGTGCGAACACGAGCGGCTAGGAAGCAGAACAAGCCACAGCGGGGAAGAGGTCGCGCGGACTGAAAAGGTCGAGCGAACAGAAGAGAGGTGAAGAGCAGGTGACCGCGACCAAGATGCATTTGAGATAGGAACAACCCGCACGGTCAGGCAGATCACAGCAGCAAACTGCGAGTACAGAGACAAGCGGAAACGGGGAAAGCAGAAGCGGACAAGGAGAAGAAGTCCGCAGCGGGTAGAGTCAAGGCCGCAACGACTAGGAAGTCGGAGAGGCAAGAAAGAACAAGGAGCGCGGCGACAAGGAAACAGGTCGCTGCGACGAATAGCAGTAGCAGAAGAGAACCAAGAAGAAGCAAGCCGCGCGAATAGGGCAGCGGACAGAAACAAGCCGCACGAACAGGGCAGCGGACAGAAGAGAAGGCAAGATGCGAAACAGGTCGCAGAAAGCGGAAAACAAGCCACGAACAACAGAGAGCGCACAGAATCAGGAGGAAATGACCGTGTCCTCTGATACCATGTTAGAAAGTAGCGAAAAAGAGAAAACAAGCGGATAAGCTTTTGAATAATTGAAATTTTATTATCCAAAAAAGATAACTATTACAAAGGTATGCCCTCCCTTATATAGAATGGAGGAGAGATGAGAGAATACAAATAATAGATGTGGGACTAAAAATTTACAAGCTAAGCGGACTGTACAAAGTAAACCGCACAAGCCGCGCGGTTAGACAGAAGGACTAACCGCACGGCTACAACAAGAGAAGCAGAGAGGTCGCATGTGAAGATCGCTAGACCGCCCGGTTTACAAGCCGGCGAGTCAAACCGCCAGACCGCGCGGTCTTTAACCCGCCAAGACAGACTGCCCGGTCACCAACTTCAACACTAGGGTACCAAAGGCCTAGATGAGAAGTGCCCTTTAGATATCTCAGTATCCTTTTGACTTCTGTCAAATGAGACTCTTTAGGGCAAGCTTGTTACCTAGCACAGACACATGTAGCATACATGATATCTGGTCTACTTGCAGTCAAATAGAGTAGGGAGCCAACTATCCCTCTATACAAAGTCTCATCTACAAGTTTCCCTGCATCATCTTTGCTAAGAGACATACTTGACCCCATAGGAGTCTTCATGATACTGGATGAATCTATACCATACTTCCTAATCAGTTTTAGGGTGAACTTAGACTAACATATGGATAAACCATTCTCAGTCTGTCTAACTTGGAGACCCAAGAAGAACTTAAGTTCCCCCATACTACTCATCTCAAATTGTCGTTGTACTAGTTTTGCAAACTTTTTGCAAATACTACTTTCAGTAGACCCAAATATTATGTCATCTACATATATTTGGACTAGTATTATTTTGCCTCTGGATTCCCTAAGGAATAGAGTCTTGTCTATTTTCCCCCTTGTGAACTTATTCTCAATGAGGAAACTAGACAGAATTTCATACCAAGCCCTAGGGGCTTGCTTTAACCCATACAAAGCTTTCCTAAGTCTATAGACATAATTAGGTTGAGTTGAATCAACAAAACCTGATGGCTGTTTCACATAGACTTCCTCTTTCAGATTACCATTCAGAAAGGCTGACTTTACATCCATTTGGTAAACTTTAAATCCTTGATAGGTTGCATAGGCCAGGAACATTCTTATGGCTTCCAGTCTGGCTACTAGAGGAAAGGTTTGATCAAAGTCAATACCTTCCTCATGCCTATATCCTTTGGCAACCAATCTTGCTTTGTTTTTGACGATTACTTCATGTTCATCCATCTTGTTCCTAAAGATCCACTTAGTTCCAATTATATTGTGGTCTTTTGGTTTAGGAACAAGCTCCCAGACTTTGCATCTCTTGAATTGATTCAGCTCTTCTTGCATTGCCTCAATCTAGTGAGGGTCTAGGATGGCTTCTTCAAACTTCTTTGGCTCTACTTGGGATAGAAAACTGGAGTAGAGTGCTGCACTCAGATTTCTGCTCCTTGTTTGTACCCCTTATCTTAGATCACCAATGATTTGCTCTGCTGGATGATCTCTTAGATGCCTGTTAGCTGGAGGCATCCTGGCTTCAGGTTGAACTCCTTCAGTTTCTTCAACTTGCTACACTCCTTGGACTTCTTCAGCAGTAGGTACATGTAGTACTCCCCCTGGACAACAACCATTATCTTCTACTTGCTGGTTTGCAGTAGATTCTTCTTCTATAGTGAGCTTGTCCATCTTCTTTGTCACACCTGTGGAGCTGCAAATACTACTAGACAACTCATTGTTTAATAAGTCTAGCTTCATAAAATACTATATGTACAGACTCTTCTACATGACTTGAGTTATAGAGTCATACCAGCCCCAACAAAAATCCCTCTTGCTACAACAAACTTGGTCAAGTAAGACTTACCATTGTTAAGTATAAAGCTAAAGCATTACAACAAGATCCTGATCCTGAAATAGGATATGATTGGTTTTCTTTTTCACAATCTCATAGGGGTCTTACAATTCATAGGGGGTCTTATTGTGGCTTTTAGTAATGGTAGCCCTATTAATTACATGCATGCAGTGCTCAGCCCAAAATATTTGGTGAGATGTCACTTAATAGAGTTCATACCAGCCTTCAAGGTCTATTTTTCCTCAGCGATGCCATTTTGCTGTGTTCTTGGTGAGGTGTTCTGGTGAAGAAAATTCCTGAAATATCCCAAATTCTTCACATAGTTTTGTCATACTATCAGACTGGAATTCAGTACCATGGTCACTTCTTATCTTGACCACTGTACTGTCTAGTTCATTCTGAATTTGTTTGACAAAGCTATAGAAGACACTAGGTGTTTCAGATTTCTGTCTAAGGAAGAACACCCAGGAAAACCTTGAGTAATCATCTACAATCACAAAGGTATAGACCTTCCTACCTAGGCTGTGAACTGGCATAGGACCAAAGAGATCCATATGCAAGAGGTATAAGCACCTCACATCATCTTTGTTTTCAATGCTACTAAAGGTGGATCTCGTCTGCTTGCCCTTTTGACAAGCTGAACATATTCCATCTTTAATACACTTAACTTGAGGATCATTCATCACTAACTCTTTACTATAGAGTTTGCCAATTGTCTTGTAGTTGAGATGGGCTAGCCTCTTGTGCCATTTGACACAATGAGAGACTTTCTCATCAGCTACAAGACACACTAGAGAACCATTGGTCTCACACATAATGTCTAGGCAATAGACATTCCTCTTTCTATAACCAGTCAAAATGATCTCTTGATCAATTGACCTCCTGATATGACAACCATCTTTGACAAATGAGATGTCATATCCTACATCACTCAATTGACTTATACTAATAAGGTTATGTTTCAAACCTTTAATATAAGGCACTTGAGTAATAGTAATATGGGAGCTAAAAATGTTACCAAAACCCTTGATGATTCCTTTTTCAGAACCACCAAAGGTGACTTTAGGACCATCCTTGATTGGTGTGAAAAACTTTAGCAATCCTCTAGTTCCAGTCATATGCCTGGAACAACCACTGTCCAAGTACCATATTGGGGCATGGCCACTTGGACTTACCTGCAAAACAGATTAGTTGACCTTAGAACCCAAAGTATTCTTGGGTCCTTGGTGCTGGTTAGTTTGCCTCTTAACAAAGCTACCTGCAGGTTTTCCAACAGGCAGTTTGCTACTCAACTTGGCACTAGAATTGTGCCAACAGTCTATGGCATAGTGGCCTACCTTGCCACAGCACCAGCACTCAAATCTATTGTACTTTTGCTTAGGTACATCCCTAGCTGTTTTAACTACAGCTAGCTTGTTGAGAGCTGGGGCTTTGCCCTTAGACATGAACTGAACAGTCCTAGCAGGTTTAGTAAACCCCAGTCCAGCTTTACCCTTGTGAGGTATAAACTCATCAATCAAAGGTAGAACAAACTTAGGTTTAGAAAACCTAGCAACAATGTCTCTCTCCTTCTGAAGATTAATCTCCAGCTTTCTGATTTGATCATTCTTAAAAGTTATAGTCCCCATTTGAATAACAGTTATGTTTTTCAGTCTGGCTATTTCATTTAACTTTTGATCAAATAACTTCTCAAAATCAGTTGCAGCCATTTTGAGACTTGCAATCTCCTTAGCCTGACTCTTGGCCAAGGATTTGCATTTCTTAAATGCTTGCAACAGAACTCTATATTCATCAATCAACTGATGAATATCCTCCTCAGATTTATATGCACTCTCATCACTTGATGATGATGAATCTGATTCTGAACTAGCACAAGAAATTGAACTTAAAGAACAATTTTGTACCTTACTAGGTCCAGGCTGCTCCTAGATTTTGTCATCTTCTGTTAATGCCATCAGTCCTTGGCAATGACTGTCCTCTTGCTCATAAATAGAGTTCATTATCTGGATGAACTCCTCTTCTTCTTCTTCAGCAAACAGTCTTATGTAAGCTTCAGCTTCTGACTCAGTTTCTGAAGAAGACATGTCTGACAGGCCTTTGTCCTTCTTGACAACAAAAGACCTTTCCTTCTTGCCCTTGAATTGTGTCTTTTTCTTATCAGTAGATTCTTTTCTCTTCTCAGGACAGTCAGCAACAACATGTCCTTGTTTGTTACAACAATAACAAACAATCTTTGAAGATGAAGTTCTATTTGACTTGGGCTTTCTTCTGTCATTCTTTGATGACCTCTGTGCTGTGAATGGCTTAGTCCTCCACTGTTTCTTCTTTAAGAACTTCTGAAAGTGTCTTATGAAAGCTGCAAAGTCCTCATCACTTTCACTGCTTTCAGACTTTCTACTTGCTGACTCATCTGACTCAGTCTCAGCAACCTTTGGTGGTGGTGATGGAGACTTACTTCTGTATTTTCTGGTGGCTTCTGTCTTGAAAGCCGCTGTTCTTTCTTTATTCTCAATTCTGGTAGACTTATCCTCTTCTTTCCTCACCATCAACTGCATCTCATAGGATAACAGTTTTCCAAACAGTATTGGTGGAGGGATATCTGCTAACTTTGTCATTTCCCTTATGACACAGATCTTGGTGTCACAATCCTTTGTTAGGGACCTTAGAAACTTATCATTTAACTCATAATTACTGAATTCCCTAACATAGGACATTAGCTCATTGACAATCCTATAGAACTTTTTATAGCATTCTGTTATGCTATCAGATCTACCTTGCCTGAAACTCTCATATTCTTGATTTAACAAGGACTTTCTGTCCTGCCTTACTTCTTCAGAACCCTCCATATACACTATCAAGGTATCCCACATCTCCTTAGATGTCTTACAGTGTATCAAATTCTGAAAGGTAGCATCATCTATGACACTCACTATGATATTCTGAGCCCTTTTGTCCATTGTGGCTAGAATTATCTCATCTTTTGTCATTTCAGAGAAGTCTTCAGGTGTTCTCTGATTTGCATCCAAGACTGAAACCTTCATGGGCACATATGACCCTTCTTTAACTGTGATATATATTCTAGGGTCTGAGGCTTCCATAAATAGTCTCACTCTTTCCTTCTAGATGCCAAAAATTTCTTTTCTGTAAATGGGCAACTTCATGGATCCAAGTTCCTTATGATTCTCTGTTGAACCCATATTTCTTGATTTTCTCGATTCTGCAATTTTACTTAGTTTGAATCTGCCAACAGGATCTACTCAGACAGTTAAGTACTTTTCGAGTAACTTGGCTTTGATACCACTTGAAAGAAATTGTACCTAATCACCTAGAGGGGGTGGGGGGTGAATAGGTGACTTAATCTTTTTAAACTTTTTAGGCAGATTTCAGTTTATATCACAGATTTGTAACCAATTCTACACAGTAGTCAATTAGCAATCACAGCAATCAATCAAGCACACAGTGAACACACAAATTTATAGTGGTTCCCCAAGGTTTGGGTACATCCACTTTCCCCCTTCGCCTATCTAGTAGTGTACTAGATTCGGCCAAACTCCTCCACTATCTCAGATCCTCAGATCTTACACTCAGAACCCCAAAACAGGTTCCTACAGCTCAGGCCCAAGGCCCTACAACTCAGTCTTCTTCAAAGACCTACACTCAGCTTTTTCACAAAGCCTACACTCAGCCACAACAGGCCTACACTCAGCCACAACAGGCCTACACTCAGCCACAACAGGCCTACACTCATTTCCTGGTTTCTCCAGCAATTTCCTTGCTCCAGCACTCAAAGTCCACTCATTTCCTCCTTCTAAAGATAATGGTGGGGGTAGTTTTGGCTGGGAGTGGATGTATATGGAGTTAACTTCAAGGTGAGGCTCAGCCATGCATAGGATGTTTCAACCATGGTGCCATGTGGCCATCCAGCAGCATATTCACTCTAGAATGAGCTGGGGAATCTTTCTAAGTGTCTTGGACAGAAGGAAGGAGGACCACATGACCCTCATTTTCTTTTCTCCACCTTCTCTCTCCTAAATTTCTCATTTTACCCCCATGCATGCATTCTCTCTCCTAATTTAGAGGGGTAGGAGCTGTCTTTGACCACTTAGGCTGGTCATGGGCCATGGTTAGTGGGCTTTGCCAATTGGGAATGGGCTTGACCTTCCTTTTTCTTCCATTAGGCTTCATGTTGACTTTATTGACTTTTAGGGTTGACTTGGTCAACTTGATGAGTGGGCTGACCCCACCTGAAGGTCATGGACCCTATGACACCACCCAACTTGGGTTGGGCCATGGTGCTGTCCCACTTGGACTATTTGAGCCTTTAGGTGTGGGTTTGACCAAATTAAGATTGGGGTTGACTTGGGTCAACTCTAGTCAATTAGTGACCTTGTGATATGGCTTATGGTTCCCTTAGGTTGGTGTTAGGATTAGGGATGCAGTGGTGGAATCAATGTGTGGCTAGGACCCCAATTTGGGGCTGGTTTGACTTAGACTACTTTGGGCCCTTTTGTGGGCCCCATGTGACTAAACCTTAACCACTGGTTCAAACCTAGCCTAAACCCATGCCCCCACCACATGCCCTAACCCAACCTAAGTAGAGGGGTCTAATTGAAAGTGGGATATTACAGACAATGGGGATGCTAGTGGAATTCATGTGGGAAGTCTTGCAAACCATCCATCTAGCTTTCGATGCGAGAAACGAGCGGGCCACACCTCCTATTCAAGTGGTTGCAGCTCCTTCTTTGGGCGAGAACACTCCTGGGCAGCGTCTCGGGAAGGAGATCCTGGTGGAGAGTGGCGAGAGGGATGTAGCCGGGCGGGAATTCTTCCCTGGGAAGGCGAGTGTTGACAGGGTCAGCGAGCCAAGGCCCGCGAGATGTGCCCGCTCTCCAGGTTATGGGCAGAAGCCCTTCCAGTGAATTGATTTTCTCTGCCCCGTCCTTGACGGGTTCAGAGAGCCATATATGTCTTACTACACGGGCAGGGATGACCTAGTGCAACATGTTCAGTGGTTCGAAGATGCTGTCTCCATCAGGCAGATGTCGGATGCCTTCAACTGCAGGCTCTTCGCCATCACTGTGAAGGAGAAGCCTAGAAACTGGTTCCATCAACTTCCCGCAAGTTCCATCTACTGCTTTAAAGATCTCCGTCGAGGGCTCCTGTTAAGGTTCTCAACTTCGAAGAAGAGGAAGAAGGGGGTGGAGTGCCTGTTCGTCATCAATCAGAAGCTGGAGGAAACGCTGGGACACTATGTCGATCAGTTCCAGGAAGAGTTCAGGAGGTCCCAGGGTATGCACTCGGCCCTGAGTAAACCCAATGTCTAAGCTCTCACTAGCTGGCAGGGCCGTAAGCTCGTTTGGGGGGGGGGGGTAAAGTTCTTGGTATTTGACGACCTTGAGAAGATCCCGCTGACTAGGCTCCCATTAGCTGGCAGGGCTGTAAGGCGCTAGACCTGCTGTTTAGGCTCTTATTAGATGACAGGGTCGTAGGCTCGCTTGGAGGGGGGGTGGCAGGGTAAAAAGTTCTTGCTTTTTTTGATGGCCCCGAGTTGACCATCTGACCAGGCTCCCATCAATCTGGCAGGGTCGTAGGCTCGCTCGGTGGCAGGGGTAAAAGTGCTTGGAATTAATAGACCTATATCTGCTCCCGCTGTCAGGCTCTCACCTAACTGACGGGGCTGTTTGACTCACAATGAACATTACGAAGTGCTTCGACAATAGGTTTTCAAATAAATAACATCTAGCCTAAGTAGGGATGGAGGAATCCAGACCCATCTCAGTACGTTCCTCTCGGCATATCTCTTTGCATGGGTTTCTCGACATGTTTCTCTCAGCAGGTCCCTCTTGACATGTCCCTCTCGACAAGTTTACTTAATCTACTTAGCGAACGGACTGCAGTCATCACCTAAGAGCCTAAGGTATATGCGAAAGCGCGAGAACACGTGCGATTGATATAAAGCAAATAGAGGTAATCTCAGACAATAACATTTTAGCAAGGAGAATGAGCCCAAAACATTGTATTAGTCGTTGCATGTATTTTCAGGTTTCACCCATTAGATCAGGGCAAGGAAAAGAAGTAAAATGCAAGCAAAATAAACTAGAAGGCGGAAGGGCTCAAGTAGAGTCGCCGGACGTCTCGTTAGTGGACCCATCGCTGTCGCTGTAGAGTACTTCGTCGTGCTCGCCCGGAGAATCATCTTCTCCCACGCCTCGATAGGTTCGAATAGCAGGGTAGGATCCCGCACGGAGTGAGCGTCTCGTGGCTTTCGTTCAAAATTACAGACTCTCGCAGCACCTGGACCACGTGCCTAACCGCCGACTGGGAGTTCTCCTGCATCATAACTTCTATTTTGGAATTAGAGTATAGATGTCGCTTGATTGTCTCAACCGACGGCGGCGGAACATGGGCCTATTGCACACGTTTGAGCTCAGCCTTCAGCAGCGCGATCTCGCACCTAAAAGCAGCCTCACGCGCACGCGATAGCTGGGCTTGGGCGGAATCTTATAAGAAATTCGTTAGAAATAAATGGAACTAAGTAGCGGGAAATAGCCATAAGATGGGAGGCATTTAAAGTTTCACATACCTCAGGCGATGGACGAAGGGCGAGAAAACTTCTGTGAGGTCGCCAGTTCGGCGTTTAGGGAGGTCACCTCGGCCACATCAAGATCTCGCGACTTTTGCATCTCGCCGAAGTTGCGCTCAATAGTGAGGCTACGACGCGAGGACATGTGTGCAAGCTTTAGCGCGCACAGATGGGCTCGCACAGATTCATGAGCAAGAGCCTTGGTGGACTCCAGGTCATAGATGCTGGCGTCCTCCCAGCTGTACAACCCGAAGACAACCCCGAAAGCATTGCCGCAACAGGTATCCTGCTCCATCCACGAGGGAAGAGTGACGAGATGGAGACTCGATTAGCCTTAGGATCCCACTGAAGTAGTGGTTGTCCCTATTCATCCAGATGCCTTGCGCCGAGGCAAAAATTCTGGTGCCCTCTCGGCACCAGCTTCTCAGGAGTCTTCTCTGATACAACGTCACCCCTCGCGATAATTTTCGTTTTATCTGTTGCGGGTGGGTTCAGGGCAGGGGTTTCGACGACGGATTTGCCCTTGTCCGTCGCGGATGGTTTGGACTTCTTGGAGGGGGGCATCAGAGGAGCATTAGATTTTCGCTTCCGGGCACTTGGCTGGGAAGATGGGCCCGGCTCATTTCGGCAAGCAAGGGCCGCAAATTGGGCGCGAGCAAAGGTGGAGGCGGAAGCCCTGAACTTATCAAAAGGTTGGTTGATGGGGATTTCCCGCTCACCTACAAGAGCCATAAATATGAGCTTTTCCTAATCCAAGGCAATAATTTAAGTATATGAGGTGGAATGGTACCTTCGCCGGTGGGAGTGTAACACCCCAAATCCCAGATTGGGTTCAAGTGGGGTGACACGGCCTGGGACACAGGCATGCCCAAGGGCGTGTCTTGCTCGGTATAAATGAGCAGTCTGTCGAGTTGTCGATGAACTGCACTTGACGAGTTCTCGAGAGGGAACACGCCCTACGACACGGGCGTGTATGAGGGTGTGTCCTCCTCTGGTCGACGAACTTCACTCAAGTAGATGCGCCCGATGAATTCTCGAGAGAGAGGGTACACGGCCTATGACACGGGCGTGTCACATGGCCTTGTCCCACTCTGTAGCTACTTGAGTGGGTCTTGAGGGGGTGTCTCGAGTAGGTCATCAATGTCTCGAGTACTACTGGGACACAGACGTGTCAGCCCTACGACACGGGCGTGCCATGCCCAATTACTCGAGTGCTTGTCTCGAGTAGGTCTCGAGTGGGTCTCGAGAGCCTGACACGGGCGTGTCAGCCATGTGACACAGGCGTGTCACATGGCCGTGTCCCGCTCTGGTTGTTTTGATTGTGTGCATCCTGAGGTACATGACAACAGACACGGGCGTGTCTGAAGGCGTATCAGGTCACACGGCCTGTGACACGGGCGTGTCACATGACCATGTACTAGTCTAGTTGAGTCGGTTGAGTGCCGCTTAAGGTACACGGCCTGTGACACGGGCGTGTCACAGGCCGTGTCAGCAAAAAAATAGCCTTTTGTGGCAAAATCGTGGCCGTCCATTTTCTTCAGCTGGGATCTAATGGCCCAGACTTTTTCCCCCTGCTTTAAGGCCGAGAATGAGAAGGAAAATCTCATTCTTTTCTTGGCCATCCTCTTTCTAAGAAACTAGAGAGAGAGGAAGAGGAGGAGGAGAGGGGAGCCGGCCACCGGTGGAGCTGCGGAGTTCCTATTTGAGATCCGAGGCTAGCGTTGTGGAGGCAAGGCCGCTGCGGTGCTTTCCAGCCGGCTAGAAGCCTATGACTCTGAAGCAATCTTCAAGGGTAACGATCTTCCTTCTTAGCCATGTGAAGGCTTCCTTTTTGGCATGTGCATGAGATTTCCCCCACTAGAGGGTGGATTGTGAAGGGATTCCCTTGAGTTGATTCTTGGAATCCCCAATTATCTTGCATATAGATCCGTATCAGGTCACACGGCCTGTGACACGGGCGTGTCACATGACCATGTACTAGTCTAGTTGAGTCGGTTGAGTGCCGCTTAAGGTACACGGCCTGTGACACGGGCGTGTCACAGGCCGTGTCAGCAAAAAAATAGCCTTTTGTGGCAAAATCGTGGCCGTCCATTTTCTTCAGCTGGGATCTAATGGCCCAGACTTTTTCCCCCTGCTTTAAGGCTGAGAATGAGAAGGAAAATCTCATTCTTTTCTTGGCCATCCTCTTTCTAAGAAACTAGAGAGAGGAAGAGGAGGAGGAGAGGGGAGCCGGCCACCGGTGGAGCTGCGGAGTTCCTATTTGAGATCCGAGGCTAGCGTTGTGGAGGCAAGGCCGCTGCGGTGCTTTCCAGCCGGCTAGAAGCCTATGACTCTGAAGCAATCTTCAAGGGTAACGATCTTCCTTCTTAGCCATGTGAAGGCTTCCTTTTTGGCATGTGCATGAGATTTCCCCCACTAGAGGGTGGATTGTGAAGGGATTCCCTTGAGTTGATTCTTGGAATCCCCAATTATCTTGCATATAGATCCGTAAATGGAGTACGGAATAGGCATGATGTGTGAAGCCCATCTGGATAGGTTGGTCTGGATTGGTGATGTTGCATATACACACCGGAGAAGACTCCGTGATTAAACATGTAGTTTATGGAGTCAATTGGGTTGTGCCTGTGAAGGCGAGTAGTAGGAAGTACTGGAGTGGTAGTCCAAGAAAAGACCCTTGTAATGCTTGTGATGCTCGATGGGTTGGACCTGTGAAGGATAGTAACAGGAAGTACTGGTGCAGAAGTCCAGGAAAAGACCATCTGATGCTTGTAATGCTTATGACACTTGATGGGTTGTGCCTTTGAAGGGTAGTAGCAGGAAGTACTAGCTTGACAGTACAGGAAAATACCCTCAAGTGTATGCTATGAATGTATGGTTAAGTCTAGGGATGGAAAATGAGTTCTGTCACTAACGCGAGGCGTAGCTCCTAGCTAACCGATAAATGTAAAGCAAGTCCCGTGAGAACGGTCTGGCCATGTGTGAGCTTGATAAGCTCTTACGGCTTTATGCCAAACAGGTAATGTGAAACCGACCCCCACCTTTTTCTTAGCCACGAGTACGATGTACTCGGTGATGGTAAGGCAATTTGAGCAACGGGAGGTGGTTGATCCGACCTGCGTTATGTCTGTCCGACTTGAAGACCTGAAAGTGCGGTATGTTGGAGCGCATAGCGAGAGTCTTAGGCCTGCGCGCCACGACACCATTGGGGGCTATGGGCCAATCCTGGGTCATTAAGACTAAAGTCCCGGCTGCACGCCATGGAGCAAAATACTCAAGTTTGTCGTTGGACTTCCGGCCTTGAACGGCTGTGGGCAACTGGTTTATCCGGTACACCAAGAATGTGCCCTGAGTGCACAGATCATCAGGCCGTGTGGCTGACGGTTGTGATGGATTGCTCATGCGTGAGAGCACAATGTGTGATATATATCTGCATATGATTTCCTATGCCTGCAGAGAAGGAATACCACTGCCCCGGGTAAAGGGTAAGGTCGTTATAAATTGGTCAGCTGAATGCTGACCGTTGCCTTGTTTGCCACCATTGGGTGGGTTGTCCTTGTACAGGTGCTGGAGAACCGAGCGGGACATTTAAAGGATGAAATCCCTACTGCTGTTGTTGTTGCTAGCCCTTGAAGTCTAGAATGAAAATATTATGTTTTGTTCATGTGTGGCCGCCCTGCGCGCCGATGTTTGGAAGCCACATTTGTAAAGAGCAAATGTAAGGCCCTAAGGCTAAATGACATTGTATTTGTTACATTCTTATATAAATGTGGGTATTTATATTAGTGTACATTCATGGTTGGAGTTCAATTTTATTTTAACAGCTTCCGCTAGAATGCTGAGTTAGGACGCGCAACTCTGATATCAACCTGTGACTTCTCTGCCTGTTTTGTAGCATATGGTGTGGGGCCCCGGCCGGACCTTCTATTATATGTTATACGAACGGATGGAGTCGTTACATTTTTGGTATCAGCAGTCTCGGTCTTTTCCTTTCGAATTCGTGGTCGAATTCTTTTGTGGGGTGGCGAGCACGTGTAAGTGCGAACCGCGTTAACACTAACGAACTCTTGAATGTCCACTTAGGAATGCAAATACATGTGTTTGAGGAACCTGTGCTTTCCTATCTTGTTGTTTTTGCTTGTGCGCGGTCGCTAATGTGTGTGTCTTGTGCACCTATAGGTGACTCGGAGTAGCGCTGGGCAGTCGGAGCCCCAGCATTCTGATGAGAGTACGACACCAGATGAGGTGCCTACACCTCCACCATCTGCGGAAACTATTTGTTTAGTTGCTAAGGCCCTGTTTGCGATGATTCAAGCACAACCTACTGGGCAGGCGCAACCGGCATTGAGGCCAGAACAGGTTGCGGTGAGACCAGAACCTGTTGCAGTTGTGGATCCTCGAGCAGCTGAAAGACATTTGAAGCAGTTCACGAGCTTCAATCCGCCTACGTTTACGGGTGTGGGAGCCCCTACACAGGAAGAGGACTGGTTGTCGCGCGTCAAGCGGATAATGACGACGATCAGGACGGAGGAGGATTAGAAGGTCAGCTTGGCCACCTTCTTACTGGAAGGAGAGGCTCGTTTATGGTGGGACGAGATGGAATTACACCACTTAGCGGGCAGGCCATTAACACAAGTGTCGATGGAGGAGTTCTCATGACTCTTCCTGGCAAAGCACCTACCAGCGGCACAACGCATTGCCATGGAAAACGAGTTCCAAAGGCTAACACAAGGAGAAGGTAGTGTGGAGACGTACCTGCATGAATTCACACGGTTGGTACGATATGCGGGCTCAATCTTCGCCGATGAGCAGCGGAAAACCAATAGGTTCTATGAAGGATTGCGGGACGAGTGCGATTCCTGCTTTTCGAGTTCAGTGAACCAAGGATTCCAAGTGTTGGTTAATACTGCATGCGCGCTGGAGAAGGACATGAAAAGGGTGCAAGAAAAGCGGGCCTTGGCGGTGACAAAACCAGAGTTCAAGGCCCCCCGACCTGGGAAATCGTATTATAAAAAGAAATGGGGCAAGAGGTCCAAGTCGGTTGGACAAGCTCCTTCTACGGTTACATCGGGTGCAACTTCGGGGGCCACGTCAAGGCCTGAAACTCATACGTGCTTTACTTGTGGACGAGTGGGTCATATAGCCCGTGACTGTCGGGTTGGTCCGCCAAAGGGAGAAAAGAAGGCGAGAGCATCTTATGCTGAGAAGGGAAAGACAGTGGTGGAGTCCTCTGCATCCCAGGCGCAACCCCGAGTCTACAACCTTGGACTACAGGAGGCCATAAAGCAAAGTGACGTCATCACATGTACGATTTCAGTTATTGCATTGTTTTGCTTATTGCATGTTTTGTGTATGGCCTTTGTGTGATGTGATTGACACAGGCTTTGTGATGATTCGAAATACGCTGGCGAGAGCACTATTTGATACGGGTGCTTCACATTCATTTCTGTCTAAGGACTTCGTAGCTCAAATTGGAGTACCTAGTCATGTGAAAACAGAGAGCGTGAGGGTGTTATTACCGAATGGTTGTTTGATGCTTGCAGATTGAGCTTGCGATGTGGCGGTTCAAATTAGAAGTCGGGATTTATGTTTGACTGAGTCTGTACTGCCGATATCGGAATTCGATGTGATCTTTGGTATGGACTAGCTCGCAGAGCAACATGCCTTGATTGATTGTAATGCCAAAGAGGTCACAGTGGGCCAGAATTCCGAGCACGAGACTAAGTTCGCGGGTATGCGAGGAGTGGGCGGGACCTTGATGTTTGCACTCCAAGTCGTCAAAGCTGTTCGGAAGGGTGCAGAGTTATTCTTCACGTTGATTCAGCTGTTGAGCCTAAGACCAGTCTGAGTGACATTCCAGTGGTATCAGAGTTTGCGGATGTGTTCCCTAAAGATCTCCCTGGGCTACCACCCCAGCGGGAGATTGACTTCACGATCGAGTTGGTGCCAAGTGCGAAACATGTGGCCTGCTCGCCACATCGCGTCGCGCCAAAGGAAATGACGGAATTGAAAGTCCAATTGCAAGAGTTGCTGGAGCAGGGATATATACGCCCAAGCATGTCACCTTGGAGCGCACCTGTTCTGTTTGTGAAAAAGAAAGACGGTGGGTTGCGGCTATGTATTGACTACCGTGAATTGAATAAGCTGACAGTGAAAAACAAGTATCCGATTCCACGGATCGATGAATTGTTCGATCAGCTGGTGGGATCAACCGTCTACTCTAAATTGGACTTGAAATCTGGATATTACCAATTGAGAATTCGGGAAGGTGACATTCCCAAGACCGCATTTGGAACACGCTACAGTCATTATGAGTTCACGGTAATGTCGTTTGGGCTATGCAATGCACCATCGGTATTCATGGACTGATGCACCGAACATTCCGAGAGTACTTGGACCTGTTTGTGATTGTATTCATTGATGATATTTTGGTGTACTCTCAATCTGAAGCTGATCATGCAAACCACTTGCGGTTGGTGTTGCACACCTTGCGAAAGAATAAGATCTACACCAAGTTCTCGAAGTGCGAGTTTTGGCTGTCGTCAGTGGCTTTTCTTGGCCATGTGGTAAGTGGAGAGGGCATAGTAGTGGATCTGTCAAAGATAAGAGCCATTCAGGAGTGGCCGGTGTTGTCTTCAGTGGACGAGATCAGGAGCTTCCTTGGACTGGTAGGCTACTACATACGTTTTGTGGAAAACTACTCGCGGATCGCTTTGCCTCTGACCACACTGACGAGAAAGGATCAGAAGTTCATTTGGACGTCGGAGTGTGTGCGAGCTTTTGAAGAGCTAAAGGGTCGTTTGACCACGGTGCCTGTGTTGATATTTCCATGTGGTACCGACGGGTATGAGATATACAGTGATGCTTCAGGGAGCAGCTTAGGCTGCGTTCTTCTGCAATTTGATAAAGTGATTGCTTATGGCTCACGCTAGTTGAAAGTGCACGAACGAAATTATCTTGTCCACGACCTGGAGTTGGCGGCGGTGATCTTTGCACTGAAGTTATGGCGGCATTATCTTTACGGCGTAAAAGTGAATATCTTTACGGACCATAAGGGCCTAAAGTACTTGTTGGAGCACAAGGATCTGAATATGCGACAAAGAAGGTGGTTGGAATTCCTTGGGGACTACACCTTCGAGATTCATTATACTCCCGGGAAGGGAAACGTGGTCGCTGATGCCTTGAGTCGGAGGGCTCCGACAAGGGCAAATTGGTTGTAGAAGCACGATGAACGTCTAATCCAGGAGTTGGAAGTGTTAGAGATTTCATGTGTTGACAAGAATTCCACAACCGATGCATGCTTGAACTGGACGGAGGTGCAATATGACCTTGCGGACAGGATTCGACGAGCAACGGAGCTGGATGAAAGTCTCCAACGCTATGCAAAGGATGGGCCAGAGGGCAAATTCTCCTGGGATGACGGCCTATTGCGGAAAGAGGGCCGGTTGTGCGTCCCGAGTATGGGTAAGTTGCGAGAAGAGTTGATGTACGAAGCTCATTTCACCAAGTACTCAATTCACCATGGGAGCACAAAGATGTTCAGAGACCTGAAGAAGCTGTTCTGGTGGTCAGGACTAAAGAATGATATCGCTTATTACATAGCCAAATGCCAAACTTGTGCTTTGGTGAAGGCAGGATGCCAGAAACCTGGCAGTTTCTTGAAGTCATTGCCGATTCTGGAATGAAAGTTCAATGATATGTCAATGGATTTCGTTCACGGGTTGCCAAGATCTCAACGCGGGAATGATTCAATCTGGGTGATTGTAGACCGGCTGACGAAAGTGGAGCACTTCCTTCCGAACAAGCGGGACGATTCAGTGGAAAGTTTGGCAAAACTTTATCTTGAACAGATTGTACAGCTACATGGTGTTCCTCGTAGCATCATGAGCGATCGTGATGGGCAATTTACATCGAATGATTGGAGGTTAGTCCATCAGCTGTTGGGCACAAAGTTGATGTTCAGTACGACCTTTCATCCCCAAATGGATGACCAAAATGAAAGGACGAACAGAACTGTGGAGGATATGCTCCGAATGTGCGCCCTGGATTTTGGTAAGAGATGGAAAGATCATCTCTATCTGGTGGAGTTTGCCTACAACAACAGCTACCAAGCGAGCATCGGTATGACACCGTTTGAAGCTCTGTATGGTTGCAAGTGTCATACACCGTTAGCTTGGGCAGAAGCAGGCGAATCCAAACTCTATAACCGTAAAGAAGTCGATGAAGCTAACTCGACGATACGCACTATTCGGGAGAGGCTACTGATAGCCCAAGATTGACAAGCAAAATACTACAATACCAAGCACCAGAACGTGTTGTTCGCGGTGGGCAATTGGGTATATTTGAAGATCAAACCCTTCAAAGGCGTGTCCAGGATTCAGCATTTGAAAAGTTGAGTCTGAGATATCTTGATCCGTTTGAAGTGGTAGAGCGAATTGGAGAAGCTGCATATCGGTTAGCTCTATCGGCAAACTTGGGTGGATTACATGATGTGTTTCACATCTCTGTACTTCGGAAAGCCGTCAAAGATCCAGCTCAAGTGATCGAGAATGATCGCGTGCCGGTGGAGTATGGGCTAAGGACAAAAGTTAGGCCCATTCGGATCGAGAATCGCGTCGATAAACAGTTGCGGAACAAGACAATCGGGATGGTCAAATTCAGGTGGGACAATTTTGGCCGTGAGGAGCTAACATGAGAGCGAGAGCAGACCATGCAAGCGAAATTTCCCGAATTGTTTGTATAAACTATTATGCAGTGCATATCTTATTGTAACGGACATGTTGAAAGTTATAATATCTTGTTTTTGATTTCCTTACTGTGCGCAAATTTCGGGACAAAATTTTTTGTAAGGAGGCGAGGGTTGTAACACCCCAAATCCCAGATTGGGTTCAAGTGGGGTGACACGGCCTGGGACACGGGCGTGTCCCAGGGCATGTCCTGCTCGGTATAGATGAGCAGTTTGTCGATTGGTCGACGAACTACACTCGACGAGTTCTCGAGAGGGAACACACCATGCGACACAGACGTGTTCGAGGGCGTGTCCTCCTCTGGTCGACGAACTTCACTCGAGTAGATGCACCCGACGAATTCTCGAGAGAGAGGGTATATGGCCTGTGACACGGGCATGTCACATGGCCGTGTCCCACTATGCTGCTACTCGAGTGGGTCTCGAGGGGGTATATCGAGTAGGTCGTCTATGTCTCGAGTACTGCTGGGACACTGGCATGTCAGCCCTACAACACGGGAGTGTAATGCCCAATTACTCGAGTGCTTGTCCCGAATAGGTCTCCAGTGGGTCTCGAGAGCCTGACACGGGCGTGTCAGCCATGTGACACGGGCGTGTCACTTGGCCGTGTCCCGCTTGGGTTGTTTTGATTGTGTGCAGCCTGAGGTACACGACCACAGATACGGGCATGAATGAAGGCGTGTCAGGTCACACGGCCTATGACACGGGCATGTCACATGGCCGTGTACTGGTCTGGATGAGTTGGTTGTGTGCCGCTTAAGGTACACGGCCTGTGACACGGGCGTGTAACAGGTCGTGTCAGCCAAAAAATAGCCTTTTTGGCAAAATCGTGGCCGCCCATTTTCTTCAGTTGGGATCTGATAGCCCAGACTTCTTCCCCCTACTTTAAGGCCGAGAATGAGAAGGAAAATCTCATTCTTATCTTGGACATCCTCTTTCTAAGAAACTAGAGAGAGGAAGGAGGAGGAGGAGAGGGGAGCCGGCCACCGGTGGAGCTGCGGAGTTCCGATTTGAGATTCGAGGCTAGCATTGTGGAGGCAAGGCCGCTGTAGTGCTTTCCAGCCGGTTAGAAGCTCATGGCTTCGAAGCAATCTTCAAGGGTAACGATCTTCCTTCTTATCCATGTGAAGGATTCCTTTTTGGCATGTGCATGGGATTTCCCACACCAGAGGGTGGATTATGAAGGGATTCCCTTGGGTTGATTCTTGAAATCCCCAATTATCTTGTATATAGATCCGGAAATGGAGTATGGAATAGGCATGCTGTGTGAAACCCATCTGGACAGGTTAGTCTGGATTGGTGATGTTGCATATACACACCGGAGAAGACTCCATGATTAAACATATAGTTTATGGAGTCAATTGGGTTGTGTCTGTGAAGGCGAGTAGCAGGAAGTACTGGAGTGGTATTCTAGGAAAAGACCCTTGTGATGCTTGATGGGTTGGACCTGTGAAGGGCAGTAGCAGGAAGTACTACTGCGGAAGTCCAGGAAAAGACCCTCTGATGCTTGTAATGCTTCTGACGCTTGATGGGTTGTGCATGTGATGGGTAGTAGCAGGAGGTACTGGCGTGGCAGTCCAGGAAAATACCGTCAAGTGTATGTTATGAATGTACGGTTAAGTCTAGGGACGGAAAATGAGTTTTATCACTAATGCGAGGCGTGGCTCCTAGCTAACCGATAAATGTAAAGCCAGTCCCGTGAGAACGGTCTGGCTATGTATGAGCTTGATAAGCTTTTACGACTTTGTGCCAAACAGGTAAGGTGAAATGGACCCGCGCCTTTTTCTTAGCCGCGAGTACGCTGTACTCGGTGATGGCAAGGCGATTTGAGCAATGGGAGGTGGTTGATCCGACCTGCGTTATATTCGTTCGACTTGAAGACCTGAAAGTGCGGTCTGTTGGAGCGCATAGCGAGAGTCTTAGTCCTGCAAGCCACGACACCATGGGGGGCTACAGGCCAATCCCGGGTCATTAAGACTAAAGTCTGCGGCTGCACGCCATGGAGCAAAATGCTCAAGTTTGTCGTTGGGCTTCAAACCTTGAACTATGGTGGGAAACTGATTTATCAGGTACACCAAGAATGTGCCCTGAGTGCACAGATCGTCAGGCCGCGTGGCTGACGGTTGTGATGGATTTCTTGTGCGTGAGAGCACAATGTGTGATATTTATCTGCATATGATTTCCTATGCCTACAGGGAAGGAATACCACTGCCCCGGGTAAGTGGTAGGGTCGTTATAAATTGGTCAGCTTAATGCTGACCGTTGCCTTGTTTGCCACCATTGGGTGAGCTGTCCTTGTACAAGTGCTGGAGAACCGAGCGGGACGTTTAAAGGCTGAAATCCCTGCTGCTGCCGCTGCTGCTATTGCTGCTAGCCCTTGAAGGCTAGAATGAAAATATTATGTTTTTGATGTAATGACCCAGAGCCAACCCGCTCTGTCGACCAGGCCTTGCACCTGGCCTAGCCAAAGGCCCACGTCCGGCGGCCCACTGCCGGGCTGCAGCCCAAGCACCCCACCCATGACCGCACCTATTCTCAGCGCGGCGGGATGTTGAGGCCAGGTCTCGAACCCAGCCCCCTTGATAAAGAGCTTTCCTAACAGCTCTCATCACCAACTGAGCTGTTCATGGGTGTGGTGCTTGGGCTGCAGCCCGGCAGTGGGCCGCCGGACGTGGGCCTCTGGCTAGGCCAGGTGCGAGGCCTGGTCGACAGAGCGGGTCGGCACTGGGTCACTGCATCAAAAAAGTGCATATTTTTGATGCAGTGACCTAGAGCCGACCCGCTCTGTCGACTAGTCCTCGCACCTGGCCTAGCCAGAGGCCCACGTCCAGCGGCCCACTGGCGGGTTGCAGCACAAGCACCCCACCCATGACCGCACCTATTCTCAGCGCAGCGAGATGTTGAGGCCAGGTCTTGAACCCAGCTCCCTTGATAAAGAGCTTTCCTAACAGCTCTCATCTTCAACTGAGCTGCACTTTTTTGATGCAGTGACCCAGAGCCGACCCGCTCTGTCGACCAGGCCTCGCACCTGGCCTAGCCAGAGGCCCACGTCCGGCGGCCCACTGCCGGGCTGCAACCCAAGCACCCCACCATGACCGCACCTATTCTCAGCGCGACGGGATGTTGAGGCCAGGTCTCGAACCCAGGCCCCTTAATAAAGAGCTTTCCTAACAGCTCTCATCACCAACTGAGCTGCTCTCATCACCAACTGAGCTGCAACTCAGTTGGTGATGAGAGCTGTTAGGAAAGCTCTTTATCAAGGGGGCTGGGTTCGAGACCTGGCCTCAACATCCCGCCGCGCTGAGAATAGGTGCGGTCATGGGTGGGGTGCTTGGGCTGCAGCCCGACAGTGGGCCGCCGGACGTGGGCCTCTGGCTAGGCCAGGTGCGAGGCCTGGTCGACAGAGTGGGTCGGCTCTGGGTCACTCCATCAGTTTTGTTCATGTTTGGCTGGCCTGCGTGCCGATGTTTGGAAGCCACGTTTGTAAAGAGCAACTGTAAGGCCCTATGACCAAATGACATTGTATTTGTTACATTCCTATATAAATGTGGGTATTTATATTAGTGGACATTCATGTTTGGTGTTCAGTTTTATGTTAACAGCTTCCGCTAGAATGCTTTGAGTTAGCACGCGCAACTATGATATCAACCTGTGACTTCCACGCCTGTTTTGTAGCATATGGTGTGGGGCCCCGGCCAGACCTTCTATTATATGTTATACGAACGGATGGAGTCGTTACAGGGAATCACTGGAAGAGAGTCGAGATCCCTCCGCAAGAACTTGACGTCAAAGTTCTTGATCACGAAGAAGTTGATGTAGGCAGTGTCGTGCCCCCCAAGTGCGGGAGGCTTATAGGTCGTCTCATTGTACTGTATGAGTGAGAAGGGAATGTCCCGAGAAGAAGACGATCCCGCCTTGGGATTGGAAGTTGAACAAATTTCGAAAGATTAGAATACTGAACTCAATCCTTTCCGCACATATGTAGCAGGCGAAAGCCACCAGAAGCGCAACTGAGTTAGGGTTAAGTTGGGTTGAGACCACTCCATAGTATCAGAGGGCCCGACTCACTTTCGGCAAGAGGGGGAGGCGAAACCCCACCTCAAAATGCTCCAGCGGGATGAAAAGCTCCCCTTTTGGCGTGAAGTTTACTTTATCTACACTCTTAGGTTTCCACGCAACGAACCCCAGCGGAACGTCGTTCGCAACGGCGGAAAGGTATTCCTTCTCAGTCAGCCTACATAGAGGAAAGTCGTGGTCCAGAAAACTCTACGTGCACTTCGTACGACCTTCACTCTCGCCCGACATGTTGTGAGTGCATAGAAGGGAGGTCTGGTTTGCGCAAGCGCGAGCTCGAGAAGAGGCGAGTGGGTTATAGGGGAGCGAAGGTTCAAAGTTCAAACAGATTTAAATGTGGTTGGTAAGACGACCTATTTAAATAAAAATTCGGCAATCATGAGATTTTTCATAACGACGGAAGTGCAGATAACAATTTTTTATAATTTGACGCCTCATATTTTTCCCGGGCCCGCCAACGCTTCCCATACCTGCGAATGGTGAAAGCCTTCGGGAGAGGTCCTGGGGAAAGTCAGAGAAAACAGGGATATAAAACAAAAATGACGCAAGAGCAGAGCATTCAGCAAAAGCGGTAGTTCCACAGGAAATAAGAAAAACATAATAAAAAAATAAATGGACCACGGGCCACTCGTCGAGCGAGAGCTATATGAAATATATATATACGCTGTCTATTACATTGAGTGAAAGTGGTACATGGGGGAGAAGGGTGTAACAGCCCAAAGTTCGGAAACAGGCATTTTTGGGTGACACGGCCTGGGACACGGGCGTGTCCCAGGGCGTGTCAGTTGACACGGCCTGCGACATGGGCGTGTCGCAGGGCGTGTCGAGGCCGTGTCAGAGGCCATGTCGGGTCAAAATCAGTGATTTTGGCAGAATCGTGACCGTCAATTCTTTCAGTCTGGATCCAAGGGCTGAAGCTTCTTCCTCTTTTTCCTTAAAGGCCGAAATCAGAGAAGGATTCTCATTTTCTTTGGCCTTGATTTTCTTCAAGTTAAGAGAGAAAGAGAGAGAGAAAGGAGGAGGAAGAAGGAAAGGGGGGCTGCTGGTGGTGGTGCTGCGGTTTACCGACGAGAGATCCGAAGCCGGCGTTGCGGAGGAATCAATCTTGCGAGTTTTGCAAGCTAGCTTGGAGGTCATGACACCGAAGCGGTCGTCAAGGGTAACGACTTTTCTTCCTAGCCATGTGAAGGCTTCCTTTTTGGCATATTTTGTGATTTCCCCCACCAAGAGGTGGCTGATTTTGGAAATCTTTGGGTGGATGCTTGAAATCCCCTTTTGTTAGCATATAGATCCGGAAATGGAGTACGGAATAGGCATGCTGTGTGAAGCCCATCTGGACAGGTTGGTCTGGATTGGTGATGTTGCATACGAACCGGAGAAGGCTCCATGATAACGTGTAGTGTACGGCGTTTACGGGTTATACCTGCGAAAAAGGAGTAGCAGGAAGTACTGGAGTGGTAGCCCAGGAAAAATAGCCATGTGATGTTTTGGGTTCACCCTGTGATTGAGGCACAGGAAGTACTGGTGGAACCAGGAAAGGCCCTTTTGGTGATGCTTGATGTCGTAAAGTGTCCACCTGTGAAGCGAGTAACAGGAAGTACTGGCATGAGAGCTAGGAAAGACCCCTGACATTTGTGCTTATGCGGTGTCCACCTGTGGAGAGAGTCACAGGAAGTACTGGTGTGCCCAGGAAAGACCCGCTGTTGCTGTGAGGAAATGGGTATAGAGAAATACCCAGGCTTGAATGCCAAGAACAGGATTGGTGAGACCGACCCGCGCCTTTGATATAGCCATGAGTACGCTGTACTCGGAGAAGGCAAGGCGATTTGAGCAACGGGGGGTGGAGGATCCGACCTGCGCTATGTCCGTCCGACGTGAGACCAAAAAGTGGGGTCTGTTGGAGCGCATAGCAAGAGTCTTCGGTCTGTGCGCCATGACACAATGGGGGGCTACGGGCCATCCCGGTGTAGGAAGACTAACTCCGGCTGCACGCCATGGAGGAAATGCTCAAGAGAGTTACCGTTGGGTTGTAACCCTGATACGGTGGTGGATAAGAGGTTGCCAGAACACCAAGAATGTGCCCTGAGTGCACGGACCGTTGGGCCGGGTGGCGAACGGTTGTGATGGCTTGTGTGCGTGAAAGCACATTTTGATGATATAGCTTGCCATACTTGTGATCTAATATGCCTGCAGGGAAGAATACCGCTGCCCCTAGAGAAGGGGTAGGGTCGTTATAATTTGGTCAGCTGAACGCTGACCGTTGCCTTTGTTTGCCACCGTTGGGTGGATTGTCCTTGTACAGGTGCTGGAGAGCCGAGCGGGACGCATAGAGGTTGATGTTCTTGCTGGTGTTGCTGCGATTGCTGCTAGCCCTCGAAGGCTCAATGTGTACTTTTGTGTGTTTTCTTTTCTTGTGGCCGGCCTGCGCGCCAATTTGTTTAGGCCACTGTGTGAAAGCCATGTAAGGCCATAAGGCCAACTCTTTTGATTTGTTGTAAGACATTCCTATATGATATAAAATATGGAGTTTTATGTTTGGACATTCATGAGGAGTTCCAGTTGTAGTCTCAGCTTCCGATAGAATGCTTTGTGTTAGGTGCGATGCGCGACTCTGGTATCATCCTGTACCTTCACCGACTGTTTTGTGATATATTCTGTGGGGCCCCGGCCGGACCTTCTAGAATATACCATATGAACGGATGAGGTTGTTACATTTTTGGTATCGGTCGTCTTGGTCGTTCCCTCTCGAAGTCGTGGTCGACTTCTTTTGTGTGGTGGCGCGCACGTGTTTGTGCACACCAAGGTCTACGAATGAACTCCTGAATGTCCATGATAGGAATGCATATTTGTGTGTTTGAGGAACCTGTGTGTTCTGATTTTGTGTTGCTTGCTTGGGTACGACTGCTAATGTGTGTGTCTTGTCCACCTTTAGGTGACACGAAGTGGAGCTGGGCCGTCTGAGCCCCAGCGTTCTGATGAAAGTACGGCACCAGCCGCGGTGCCTACACCTCCACCATCTGCGGAACATGTGCGTTTAGTTGCGGAGGCCTTATTAACCATGATCCAAGGCCAGCCCCTTAGGCAGGAGCAAGCGGCTGTGAGGCCAGAACAGGTGACGGCAAGGCCTGAACCTGTCATGGATGAGGTTCCTCGAGCGGCTGAGAAGCAGCTAATGCGGTTTATGAGTTTCCATCCGCCTACGTTCTCGGGAGCGAGAACCCCGACGCAGGCTGAGGATTGGCTATCGCGTGTCAAGCGAGTGATGACGGCGATAGGAACGGCGGAGCATCAAAAAGTTACCTTAGCCACCTTCTTGCTTGAAGGAGAAGCTCGATTATGGTGGGATGAGATGGAGTTGCATCATTTGGCAGGTCGTCCGTTAACCCAAGTGTCGATGGATGGAAGAATTCTCCCGACTCTTCCTCGCGAAGCACCTTCCTGCGGCTCAGCGGATAACCATGGAAAATGAATTCCAACGGTTGACTCAAGGTGATGGCAGTGTTGACGCATACTTGCATGAATTTACTCGCTTGGGGCGGTATGCGGGTTCTATTTTTGCTGATGAGCAGAGGAAGACTAATCGGTTCTATGAAGGCCTGAGGGATGAGCTGAGGTTCCTTGTGTCCAGTTCTGTGAACCAAGGTTTCCAAGCGCTGGTTGACACCGCGACCGCGTTGGAAAAGGATATGAAGAGGGTGCAAGGGAAGAGAGCTTTGGCTGTGACGCAATCGGAGTGGAAGGCGCCCCGATCAGGAAAACCATTTTATAAGAAGAGATGGGGTAAGAAGTCCAAGCCTAGTGGACAAGCTCCTTCATCAGTTGCAACGGGAGCAACATCAGGGGCGACCTCCAAGCCAGACACTCGTATCTGCTTCAATTGTGGCCGGATGGGGCATATTGCGCGAGATTGTCGGATGCCGCCAAAGAGTGAAAAGAAGGCGGGTGCATCTTATGCGGAGAAAGGAAAGGCAGTGGTGGATTCCTCTACCTCGCAGGCGCAACCCCGGGTCTACAATCTTGGCCTGCAAGAGGCCATCAAGCAGAGTGACGTGGTCACAGGTATGAGTTTAGTTTTGCATATGCTATTGTTTGTATGTTTTACTTAGTACTCCTATGTTTGCGGTTTGTGTGTGTGTGACATGTTTGTCATAGGCTTTGTGATGATTCGGGACACGCTGGCGCGAGCACTGTTTGATACAGGTGCATCACATTCTTTTCTGTCTAGTGAGTTTCTTACGCGGCTTGGGATACCTAGTCGTACAAAGGCAGATAACGTCAGAGTGGTGTTGCCGAATGGTTATTGGATGCTTGTGGATCAAGCTTGCAATGTGGCGGTTCAGTTCGGAAGTCGGGATTTTTGTTTAACCGCATTTGTTTTGCCAATATCGGAATTCGATGTGATTTTTGGGATGGATTGGCTTGCGGAGCAGCATGCTATGATTGATTGTCAGTCCAAAGAAATCACGTTGGGCCAGAATACCGAACAGAAGACCAAGTTCGCGGGTATGCGAGGAGTGAGCGGGACGTTGATGTCTGCACTCCAGGTAGTCAAAGCTGTTCGGAAGGGTGCGGAGTGTTACTTTGCACTAATTCAGGCTGTGGAGCCTAAGGCCACTTTGTGCGAGGTTCCGATTGTGGCAGAATTTACAGATGTGTTTCCCACGGATCTCCCTTTGCTACCACCCCAGCGGGAGATTGACTTCACAATTGAGTTGGTGCCAGGTGCGAAACCTGTGGCCCGCTCGCCATATCGCGTTGCGCCTAAAGAGATGGCTGAGTTGAAGGTTCAACTACAAGAAATGCTAGAGCAAGGTTATATCCTCCCAAGTATGTCACCTTGGAGCGCGCCTGTGCTTTTTGTAAAGAAGAAAGATGGTGGATTGCGGTTGTGTATCAATTACCGTGAATTGAATAAGGTGACCAAGAAGAATAAGTATCCTATACCCCGGATTGATGAATTATTTGATCAGCTGGTGGGATCTACCGTCTATTAGAAGTTGGACCTGAAGTCTGGTTATTACCAGTTAAGAATTCGGGAAGGTGACATTCCCAAAACCGCATTTGGAACGCGTTATGGGCACTATGAGTTCACAGTCATGCCCTTTGGATTGTGTAATACGCCCTCGGTGTTTATGGATCTGATGCACCGTATTTTTCGTGAGTACCTGGATCTGTTTGTGATAGTGTTTATTGATGATATCCTGGTGTACTCAAAGTCCAAAGCCGAGCATGAGATTCACTTGCGGTTGGTGTTGAACACGTTGAGGCAAAATCAGCTATATGCCAAGTTCTCGAAGTGCGAGTTTTGGCTATCGTCAGTGGCATTTTTGGGCCATGTGGTGAGTGGAGCGGGCATTGCAGTGGATCCAGCGAAGATAAGAGCCATACAAGAGTGGCCAAGATTGTCTTCCGTGGCCGAGGTCAGGAGTTTCCTTGGACTTGCGGGCTACTATAGAAGATTTGTGGAGAACTTCTCGCGGATCGCTTTGCCGCTAACCAAACTAACGCGAAAAGATCAGAAGTTCGTTTGGACGCCAGAGTGCGCACGAGCTTTTGAAGAGCTGAAGGTTCGGTTGACCATGGCGCCGGTATTGTCTTCGCCATGTGGAACCGATGGCTTTGTGATTTATAGTGATGCCTCAGGGAGCGGCTTAGGCTGCGTTCTTCTGCAGAGCGAAAGGTGATTGCTTATGGCTCACGCCAACTAAAGGTGCACGAGCGAAACTATCCGTCCATGATTTAGAATTAGCGGCGGTGATTTTTGCACTCAAGTTGTGGCGACACTACCTTTATGGAGTGAAGGTGGAGATCTATACCGATCATAAGAGCCTAAAGTATCTTTTGGAGCAAAAAGACTTGAACATGCAACAATGAAGGTGGTTGGAGTTCCTTGGGGACTACACTTTTGAGATTCACTATACGCCGGGAAGGGGAACGTTGTCGCGGATGCCTTGAGTCGGCGAGTTCCGGCTAGAGCAAATGGTTACAAAGGCATGATGAACGTCTTATCCAGGAGTTGGAGGCATTGGAGATCGATTGTGTTGACAAGAATTCCATTGCCATTGCATGTTTGAACTGGACTGAGGTGCAATGTGACCTTGCAGACCGAGTTCGACGGGCAACGGAGTTGGATGAAGATCTCTTGCGCTATGTGAATGAAGGGCCAGAAGGCAAATTCACCTGGAATGACGGTCTTTTGCGAACAGAGGGCCGTTTGTGCGTCCCGAATGTGGGGAAATTGAGGCAGGAACTGCTATATGAAGCGCATTATACAAAATATTCCATTCACCCCGGGAGCACAAAGATGTTCAACGATATGAAGAAGCTTTTCTGGTGGCCAGGGCTCAAGAAAGATGTTGCCCTTTATGTCTCTAAATGCCAAACATGTGCGATGGTGAAGGCGGAATGCCAAAAGCCGGGTGGATATTTGAAGTCATTGCCGATCCCAGTGTGGAAATTTGATGATATTTCCATGGATTTTGTGCATGGGTTGCCAAGATCGCAGCGAGGAAATGATTCCATTTGGGTGATTGTTGACCGGCTAACGAAAGTAGCACATTTTCTCCCGAACAGGCGGGATGATTCAGTTGAAAGTTTGGCAAAGTTATATGTTGACCAGATTGTGCGGCTTCACGGTGTTCCTCGGAGCATCGTAAGTGATCGAGATGGGCGATTCACGTCAAATGATTGGAGGCTAGTTCACTGATTGTTGGGTACGAAGTTGACTTTCAGTACGGCCTTTCATCCCCAAACGAATGGCCAAACTGAACGTACCAACAGAACAATGGAGGACATGCTCCGAATGTGCGCCCTTGACTTCGGAAGGAGCTGGGAAGATCATCTCTATATGGTAGAGTTTGCATATAATAACAGCTACCAGGCGAGCATTGGGATGGCACCATATGAAGCTCTATATGGAAGGAAGTGTCGTACTCCCTTGGCTTGGGTAGAAGCGGGCGAAGCTCGGGTTGTTAAACCAAATGAGGTTGAGGAAGCAAACTCAACCATACGGACAATTCGAGAAAGATTGCTTATTGCTCAAGATCGACAAGCGAAGTACTACAACGCCAAGCACCGGAACGTAGAATTTGTGGTTGGCGATTGGGTCTACTTGAAGATCAAGCCATTCAAAGGTGTCTCCAGGATTCGACGATTGAAAAAGTTGAGTCCCAGATATTTGGGTCCGTTTGAAGTGGTTGAGCGAGTTGGCGAAGCGGCTTGTCGGCTAGCTCTGTCGGCGGACTTGGGTGGGTTACATGATGTCTTTCACATCTCGGTGCTTCGGAAGGCCGTGAAAGATCCAACTCAAGTGATCGCGGATGATCGTGTGCCGGTGGAGTATGGGCTAACAACGAAAGTTAGACCCATTCAGATCGAAGATCGAGCGAAAAACAGTTGCGAAACAAGACGGTCGGTATGGTAAAAGTCCGGTGGGACAACTGCGGCCGTGAAGAACTGACATGGGAGCGCGAGCAGACCATGCGAGAAGAGTTCCCTGAGCTGTTTTTGTAACCTGTAGCAAGAATGTTGTAACATAAATTTTTATATGTTGTCACATTTTTCTTGCTGTTTTCTATTGCCTTTCCTATGTCTGAATTTCGAGGACGAAATTCTTGTAGGAGGGGAGGATTGTAACAGCCCAAAGTTCGGAAACAGGCATTTTTGGGTGACACGGCCTGGGACACGGGCGTGTCCCAGGGCGTGTCAGTTGACACGGCCTGCGACACGGGCGTGTCGCAGGGCGTGTCGAGGTTGTGTCGACGATCGACCTTTGTCTCGACAATTTTTCTCGCGTCGATGCGTCGAGAGGGGGCACACGGCCCAGGATACGGGCGTGTCCAAGGCCGTGTCGTATGCTCGACGATTTTGTCTCGACGATCGTCGAGTGTCGAGAAGTGAGTGTTGAGTGTTGAACACGGCCTGTGACACGGGCGTGTCACAGGGCGTGTCAAATCAGGCGACGAACTCAGCCCGCCGAAGGTTTCGACAGGGCGTGTCTTTGTGCCGTGTCTGGGCACACGGCCTGGGACACGGGCGTGTCACAGGCCGTGTGAAGTCTCGGGATGATTTGAGATTTTTTTTCACCCAGGTACACGGCCACAGACACGGGTGTGTCTGAAGGCGTGTTGGTGACACGGCCCATGACACGGGCGTGTCCCATGGGCGTGTCACTGGTTTGGATAAGTCGGTTGACCACCGCTTGAGGCACACGGCCTGGCACACGGCCGTGTCAGAGGCCGTGTCGGGTCAAAATCAGTGATTTTGGCAGAATCGTGACCGTCAATTCCTTCAGTCTGGATCCAAGGGCTGAAGCTTCTTCCTCTTTTTCCTTAAAGGCCGAAATCAGAGAAGGATTCTCATTTTCTTTGGCCTTGATTTTCTTCAAGTTAAGAGAGAAAGAGAGAGAGAAAGGAGGAGGAAGAAGGAAAGGGGGGCTGCTGCTGGTGGTGCTGCGGTTTACCGACGAGAGATCCGAAGCGGGCGTTGCGGAGGAATCAATCTTGCGAGTCTTGCAAGCTAGCTTGGAGGTCATGGCACCGAAGCGGTCGTCAAGGATAACGACTTTTCTTCCTAGCCATGTGAAGGCTTCCTTTTTGGCATATTTGTGATTTCCCCCACCAAGAGGTGGCTGATTTGGAAATCTTTGGGTGGATGCTTGAAATCCCTTTTGTTAGCATATAGATTCGGAAATGGAGTACGGAATATGCATGCTGTGTGAAGCCCATCTGGACAGGTTGGTCTGGATTGGTGATGTTGCATACGAACCGGAGAAGGCTCCGTGATAACGTGTAGTGTACGGCGTTTACGAGTTATACCTGCGAAAAGGAGTAGCAGGAAGTACTGGAGTGGTAGCCCAGGAAAAATAGCCATGTGATGTTTTGGTTCACCTGTGATTGAGGCACAAGAAGTACTGGTGGAACCAGGAAATGCCCTTTTGGTGATGCTTGATGTCGTAGGGTGTCCACCTGTGAAGCGAGTAACATGAAGTACTGGCATGAGAGCTAGGAAAGACCCCTGATATTTGTGCTTGTGCGGTGTCCACCTGTGGAGAGAGTCACATGAAGTACTGGTGTCCCCAGGAAAGACCCGCTGTTGCTGTGAGGAAATGGGTATAGAGAAATACCCAGGCTTGAATGCCAAGAACAGGATTGGTGAGACCGACCCGCGCCTTTGATATAGCCATGAGTACGCTGTACTCGGAGAAGGCAAGGCGATTTGAGCAACGGGGGGTGGAGGATCCGACCTGCGCTATGTCCGTCCGACGTGAGACCAAAAAGTGCGGTCTGTTGGAGCGCAAAGCAAGAGTCTTCGGCCTGCGCGTCATGACACAATGGGGGGCTACGGGCCATCCCGGTGTAGGAAGACTAACTCCGGCTGCACGCCATGGAGGAAATGCTCAAGAGAGTTACCGTTGGGTTGTAACCCTGATACGGTGGTGGGCAAGAGGTTGCCAGAACACCAAGAATGTGCCCTGAGTGCACGAACCGTTGGGCCGGGTGGCGAACGGTTGTGATGGCTTGTGTGCGTGAAAGCACATTTTGATGATATAGCTTGCCATACTTGTGATCTAATATGCCTGCAGGGAAGAATACCGCTGCCCCTAGAGTAGGGGTAGGGTCGTTATAATTTGGTCAGCTAAACGCTGACGTTGCCTTTGTTTGCCACCGTTGGGTGGATTGTCCTTGTACAGGTGCTGGAGAGCCAAGCGGGACGCATAGAGGTTGATGTTCGTGCTGGTGTTGCTGCGATTGCTGCTAGCCCTCGAAGGCTCAATGTGTACTTTTGTGTGTTTTCTTTTCTTGTGGCCGGCCTGCGCGACAATTTGTTTAGGCCACTGTGTGAAAGCCATGTAAGGCCATAAGGCCAACTCTTTTGATTTGTTGTAAGACATTCCTATATGATATAAAATGTGAAGTTTTATGTTTGGACATTCATGAGAAGTTCCAGTTGTAGTCTCAGCTTCCGATAGAATGCTTTGTGTTAGGTGCGATGCGCGACTCTGGTATCATCCTGTACCTTCACCGACTGTTTTGTGATATATTTTGTGGGGCCCCGGCCGGACCTTCTAGAATATACCATATGAACGGATGGAGTTGTTACAAAGGGTAGGCAAGAAGTTGGTGCAAGAGTAGGCAAAAGCAAGCTGACTCAATATTGGACCCACTGCCAACGACCCCGACCCCGCCTCCCGATCCTCGGAGGCACTCACAGATAGTGGTGGGCGGTCATTACGGTGAGCTCCTGGTGGACCAAAAGCAGCTGGTCCCGGGCTCACGCGATGTGTCTCCCGGTGGAGGTCTCCTCGTACCCACCACCCTAGAGCTCCATCTCGTCGATAAGGTGTGAGTAATCTCTCTCGAGCATACCTAGCGGGCGCTCAGTTATCGCCTGATGTGTGCTCACATGTAAGGAGTCCTCTCGTCGCATCCAGATGAGTTAGACAACTCTCTCTCCGTCGCGCCTCGTCGTCCCCAAAAGCGTCAAGAAAGTCCTCCATCTCGCTAGGGGAAGGCAGGGGCGAGATCACTTCCCTGTTTTCGTCAGTCCCCGCCCCTGCAGTCTCCCAAACTAGCGGGAAGTTCAGTTAGAACAATGTGAAGAGAAAAGATAAAGTGAGATACTGTTTACCTGGCGCAAAGGTGGGGTTTTCAGTTGTTATTTGGCGGGAGGGGCCGGGCTGCCCTTCAAAGGGTAAGAATAAGTGACGCGACTTTCCCTGTCCCGGGTGGTATGACATGCATTCAGTCGCATGGATCTCGGCCAACGATGGGATGGAGGCTTCTTCTCTCGCCAGGGGCCGGGAACCCGACGCTGGCACAGGTGATTCGGCAGCGGCTTCCTCAGCTGAAGGCAGGTGATCGAGCGCTGTGTCGATGGGGTACTTGGCGATTGGAGTTCTCGGCCTCAGATTGACAAGTCCCATGGTTCCGAAAGTGGGCGATGCGGGAAGTCAAGTCAGCGGAAAGAGGATGTGGCTAGGTAAAAAGAAAGCCAGGAAAGTGAATTAACAGGAGCGACCATGGACTCGACCTGAACCACTGGAGGGATAACCTTTGGAATCAGCTGCTCATTCCCATCGGGAGGTTGGCTTGTCTCGGTATGTACAGGGGGAACGATAACATCTCTCGGTATTGTTTCATGCGAAAGGGTTTGCAGATCGATATGAGATCTCGTTCCAGAAGGTTTCCGCTGAGGGTAAAGTAAGAAAAGTACCTCTGATAGAGGAGTAGGTTCCTCGTGGACAAAGGTTGGGGTCAGTGAGGCGGACTCATTCTTAGAACGATCTCGCCGAAGTGACTTGGCCCTTCTCGGCTGGTAGGCAGAATCTGCCGGCCTCTTGCCCAAATCCAGGGGTCATACCTAGAGCGTTGGCAAGAGCTTTCTTCTGTGCAGCAGCGAGGCGGTCCTGTAACTCTTGCGAGAGAGGTTTGGTGGCTCGTTTGGCATACATCTTCAGAGCGGCGAGAGCTCAAGGGATAATTAGTGAAGCAAAGAAACACGATGAGAAGGCCGAGTCCTGTGACATATATGTATAGGGTCGTGACCGCGCCCACAAAAGATTCCCTTCTAGGTCAGCAAGCACTCACCAAATATCAGGGGTTGAACTTTTCTTTTCGAGCGCAGGACTGGCTCGAAAAGAGCGAAGACTGTGTACAACCTCGTATTCGTCGAGTGGGTCCTTTACCCAGGGCAGGTAGTGCAAAAAGCCTTTCGCCAGGGAAGGCGGAATGGCTTCCGCCTGTGTAGGCGAAAGGCCCCCGGAGTTGGCCGAACTCTCATGCCTTAACGTCGAGTGATCACCCTTCACTCGACACTCTCAGCGCTTTCTGCCTTAAGGTGTCGAGTGATCACCCTTCACTCGACGCTCTCAGCGCTTTCTGCCTTAAGGCGTCGAGTGATCATCCTTCACTCGACGCTCTCAACGCTTTTCGGCTTCAGGCGTCCAGTGATCATCCTTCACTCGACGCTCTCAACGCTTTTCGGCTTAATGCGTCCAGTGATCATCCTTCACTCGACGCTCTGAACGCTTTTCAGCTTAAGGCGTCGAGTGATCATTCTTTACTTGACACATCAGCACTTGGACAAAGTTTCTTGGGCTTAGGATGGTCCAGTCAAATAACTAAAGCAGGCGAGAAGGCGGGCAGGCCTGCATTCAACCAGACAATTGAAAAGCTTTTCGCCAGGGCATGCCGAAGGGCTTCCGCCTAGGTTTGCGAAAAGTGTCCTTCCCAGTATGGTCCAGAGGTAAGATTACCTGGATGCCCTTAGAGGTCTGCGTTTAGCTCTTCAAAACAACGAAGCTACGTGTTGACAGACCTAGCTGAGCTGCATATAGTATTTTAGAACAGCGGAGCTACGTTGTTGACATACCAGCTTTTTGGAATCTATAAATAGACCCACATGGTATCTCAGAAGACATATTTTTTCATTATTTCAAGTCTTTCTGCTTTTTCTGAGGTATCCTTAACTCAACACCGACAAAGGAGGAGAAGCTCTCTGAGATCTTCTGGGTTAGTGGAGGGACCTCCACGCTGTATCACATGATTGATTCATTAGTTCTTAGCAGCTGGTCAAAAATCTAAATTTGAGAAAAATAGGTATGACATACACCACAGAGTCCATAATCTCGTTGAGATCAACTTTTGATTCCAACAAGGCATATTTAAAAAAATATCCAAAAGTGTTCGGAAATATAATGCAAGCCTGTTTTCAATGTTTTTCATACATTTTAAAAAACAAATCTAATAAAGACTTTTTTAAAATAACTCATATTTATGTATATTGTCTCCGTTTTATATTGGGTAAAATATTATTAGAAATGTTTTTATGCAGAAATTCTCAAATATATTACTATTTTAAATAAAATAGTGTATTAATATTTTATATATTCTAATATTCTATGAAATAATAAAATTTTACTTTTATAAGGCGACTCTTTCTAACGCCAACTCCGATCAGATCGTTAGAAAAAAGGTTGAACGTGAGACATTTGATGAAAATAATAATGTAAATCAACTATATATTACGAAAAATTAATAATAGATTTGATTTGAGGTGTAGGTTGAGTCGAGTCTGCTTGAAAGCTTGTCGAGCCGTGTTGAAAAAAAACTTGTTTTGAACTTGAGCATGCCTCTTGTTCAAGAACTCACGAGCTTTTTTTAATTATATAATAATAATATTTATTAATTTTTTATAAATAATAATATTATACAATTTATTTATTATGAGTGATAATGTATGAGACCTCGTGTCCAGCGCGACAGTATCCCGTCCGCGACGGAATTCGCCCGCCCCGGTCCATGCCCCAATTTTTTTTAAAATAATTTAAAATTTGTAATTTTAGTTATTATATATTAAGATTTCTTATTCAGAATTTTTAATTTTTAAATAGTTTTTATTTGTTTTTTTAAGATTATTTTAATATATTTTAAAATTATATTTAATTTTGCCTATGATTAATGATCATAAGTTTTAATTTTTAATTAAGCTCCGCCGCTTCTCCTACATCTACGCCTCCTCTCCCGCCACTCCTTCTCCGCCTGCCCGTGAAGGGCTCGCCGCCGCAGACGAAGTTGTCGGCGACCTGCCCGGCCCCTACCGGCGGGTTCTGCACCCGCAGAATCCGCCGTGGATTGTCCGGCGGAGAGCGGGTGGCGGTGCCCTTTCCGCTCGTGCCAGAGAACCCCCGGCTGGGTCGCAGAGGTCCAGAGAACCTGCCAGTGGGGGTTGGGCTCTCCGCGGTGGCTTCGCCGGCAGCGAAGGTCTCAACCGCGAAGGATTTTTTTTCGTCAGTATTGGCGAGCATCGACTTGGTAGGCGGAATCGAAGGGCACAAGATGAACGACTGAGATTATTTTTGCGGTACGCGCTCGTTACATGATATGCACAAAATTACTTTGTATATAATATATAATATATCTATACTATGTATAAGAGAAGGTTGGAGTTGAACAATTACTTGCTGTAAGTTTACATATTATATACATACACACCATATATATATAAATTATATATATATAATTAATTATTTTATAATTTTATATATTACGAGCATCTTTGCACGGGCGTAAATTTACGAGCCTTTGCGTAGCCGTCTCGATGCTCTCGGGCGGATTCGGCTGCATCAGACAGGATTCGTCCGCCTGCGTACGGGTTTCGCCCGTGCTTGATGCTTTTGGTGGTCTCGGCCGCATAGAAGCGGATTTCGCAGCTTCCACGCAATTCACCATCTTGGCGCCGCACCCGCCACTCGCGGCCGCTGGAGCAAAATCTATGCGGCCGAAGACTACCCAAAGCATCAAGTACGTGCGAAGCCCGTGCGCAGGCGGGTGAAACCGCCTGATGCGGCCGAAGGCCGCCTGAGAGCATCGAGCACGCGCATAGCCCGTGCGAAAATGCTCGTGTATATATATATATGTGTATTTTTATTTTTTATTTTTAAAAAATTATTTTTAAATATCAACCAAAATACATTTAATTTTTATTAAAAAATACACTATCTACCTCATGAAAAGGTGGGGGCTGCGAAGAACGGATCCACTACGGCGGACGACCACTATTGCTGGCAGCGGCCGGAGGACATGTCCTACCCCCGCCCCGTCATCGCCGTGACCTCCGGCCCCGACATTGCAGGCGAAGTTGCCGCCGCTCTCGCCTCCGCCTCCATTGTCTTCCGCGACAACCCCGCCTACTCTTCCCGCCTCATCACTGGCGCCATCGCAGCCTACAATTTCGCACGCCTTCAAAGTCACCGCACGATTTATTCTCTGGGAAACCCAGAAATCGCCGACTTCTACAACTCGAGCGGCTATTGGGACGAGTACATGTGGAGCGCAGCATGGATGTACTACGCCACAGGGAACTCGAGCTACGCTACCTTCGCCACCGACCCGCGGCTGCCGAAGAACGCCAATGCGTTCCGGAGCATACCGGACCTCGGCGTGCTGAGTTGGGACAACAAGCTGCCAGCGGCGATGCTATTGTGGACCAGGTTGAGAATGTTTTTGAATCCTGGTTATCCTTATGAGGAGACACTGAGGGGATACTTCAATGCCACGGGACTTAACATGTGTGCAAACCTCAGAAGATTCAACGTCTTCAATTGGACCAAAGGTAAGAATCTCCTGGTTTATCTCAAAACACAGTTTTACTCGTTTACCATCGGAATTTCCCTTGTCTACAAAATTATTGCTCATTCTATATTTATATCAACAGATTTTTCATATTTAGTAATCACGACGCCTAATGGCTACAGTATCTCAACTGCGATAGGTTCGACCTTGCTTCCTCAATTTGGAGCATATCAAAACTAATTCGATTACCATCGGCCGCGTGAAGCGTGAAATTCCAGCAGAAGCTCGTTCATTTCACGTAAGGATAGTGTAGCCACAACCAACATCTTCTTTTCCATCAAGATAGTGGAACTACTTGCATTTGAGTCAAATTTATCTGAAACTACTTCTTCTGATATGGGAATTGGTATCAAGGCTTTTATCCAGTTTCATTGTTCCATTGCCCAGAACTAGTGTTTGCTCAAACACTAGAGGGGTATGTGTTGAATGGATAGCCGGCCGCCTGGTACATTTTGCAAAAATTAGTGTTGTGAAATTGGGACCGGATCCGCGACTACGGTGGTTCGCCGCGGATCTAGCAACGGAAGCTAATCTGAGCAATACTATGATAAACGAAATTTAAATCCAAAACCAAGCAACCCAGACGACAAAATATATACGTGGTTCGGAGTTGAGACTCCTACTCCACGGGAAGAGCGCGCGCAGAAAGATCCACTAAAACTGATGAGGTTACACAGATACAACCAGAGACCAAACAGATACGGTCGAACAACAAAGGAAAACCAAAGAACCCAAAACTTGAAGAACCGATATCGCCGGGCGGTATCGATGTCGCCGGGCGACAGCTCCTGTTCTTCTTCCCCGATGGATCTGTCGTTCCTGCACCTGTTGTCGCCGCCTGGAGCTGTCTGCCGCCGCTGGACAGAGCCACCTCCACCTGAATCCTCCTGCTACTGCTGCCGCCTCCTGGAGCTGCCTGCCGCCGCTGGACAAAGCCGCCTCCGCCTGAGTTGAGCCCGATGCGCCGCCTCCGCCGCAGCACGCCTGCTGCCGCCGCCGCCGCCGCGCCTGGTCTGAACTGGAGTTATCGTCGCTGCCGCCGCCTGAACACCTCTCGATGCCGCCTGGAGATCGCCGCTGCAACACGCCTGTCGCCGCCTCTGATCCTCCTGCACTGCGAGGTCCCCTCGCCGCCGCCGCCGCCGCTGCCGCCGGAAACCGCCTCCACAGAACCTGCTCTCACACTCCTCACTGGTGGCCGAAAATAAGCTGGATTCCTCTCTAATTCTTGCTTGAATGAAACGGCAAGAGCGAGCTCCTATTTATAGGATCAAGATCAAATATCAAATTAGGAAGATGATCTCCTATTTAGGAGATTGCCTCATTTTTCCTCATAAAGATATTCCAAATATAGGACTCCTCCAAAATTAGGAATTATGGAGGCACACGGATTGATGAGGTGTCATAATCCTATAATTAAATATCCTCTTATTAATGATCTTCCTAAATAATATTCCTAAATAGGTTTAGCCTGGATTAGGAATTGTGGTCTCCCACGGATCGATGACGTGTCGCGATCTCGACGATCCGGTCACGTGGATCGCGGAGGTGTCATAATCTCAACAATCTCCACCTTGACGCCTCACGCGATGAACACCACCACGAACTCCACCTCGAAGCCTAACAAACGTATCTGAACCTCCAACCTGGATCTCCCCTACTGGCGACTACAAGCCCCCTCTCCCGGGGTCCTCACGATCAACATGCATCAGTCTGAGTCAAGTCAAGACCGCTCTTGAACTTGACTTCTCTCACTGATTTCTCTCGCATGCTCGTAACATTTTCCTCTGTAGATATCTCCCGCAACTCCACGCCTCCACCTACAGTGAACTCCCTCGACTCCTGATGGCGCACACCACTGTGCAGCTCCACCTTCTTCTGAGTAAACCTGAGTTTCTTGGTGGGACTCCTGAGCAGATGGCTCCCTTTGCGGAGCCTGGGTACTCCTGAGATGACTCTCTACCCGTCTCCTCTACGGCTGCAAAGATTCCTACTCCGCCAAGGTCCTCTCTCCGAGACACACGCCCTAGCCACGAATCCTGCCCCGCTCCTCCGCTGGTCCTTCCTAGCTTTTCGCTGAGAACGGTTCTCTGCTTTCTAAAGCTCTATCGAAGGAACCGCAAATCTGAGGAGATCGCCTGAAATGCATACGCTACCGTATCCTGAAGCTCGAGAGACGGTGTGACCTCTCTCCTCGCATTCCCTTGGCAATCGTGGTGCAATCAGTCTATAGAGCGATCCAGAAATGCTTCCTCTCAAAACTGTCTGCGCGCCTCTCCTGACCTCCAAATATCCGCCGTTGCCGGATAAGAATACCCGGCAGCCTCCAGAGTGCTAAAGAAAGCAAGCTCTTCCTCAAACTGGCACATACCGAACGTCGGTGAGGGTCCTAACCACTCCATCGAACATCCTAATCCTGATGCTCCCGACTCCAGATATCTCGCACTCTGACCAGGTCCCCATCCGAACACGACCACCTCCACAGTGCCTAATACTGGAGAAACCCATTCAATGTTCGGGCACATGTGGAACGAACATCCTGTATCCATAATCCAGGAATCTGTGGTCTCACCGCTGGGTGAAATATGAAGAACGTCGGCGTCGTTCTCATCCTCGGATGCCACCGCAGCCTGATGTGGCTCATGCGTCTGTTCTCTAAACTTCCTCTTCGGGCACTCATTCTTCCAGTGCCCCTCCTCCTTGCAGTAGTGGCACTTTGTATTCCTGCCCCCAGACTTAAACTAGGTCGGTCTTCCTCCTTCCCTTTTCCCTCTCGATCTACCCCGGGTGGGGTCCTTGCTCTTCACGAATAGGCCCTCGTCGGCTCTAGTGCTCGACTTGCTTCTCGTTTCGTTCGAGAGCAGCGTTGTCATCACTTCTTCCATCTTCAGGGTGTCCTTCCCATACAGGATCGTGGTGACCAGATGATCGAAGGACTTCGGCAATGAAGACAATAGGAGAAGAGCCTGGTCTTCCTCCTCGACCTTAATGTCCATACTACGCAACTGAGAGATAAGTTTATTAAACGCATTCATGTGATCAAGAAGCGGAGTGCTGTCCGACATCCTCAAGCTGTAAAGTTGTTTCTTTACGTACAGCTTATTTGTGAGGGATTTTGACATATAAAGCTCCTCCAACTTCTTCCACAGATCCGCTGTAGTCTCAGCATCGACTACATTATACATAACCTCATCGGCCAAGCACAACTGGATTGTGCTGATGGCCTTCAGATCTAGCTCATCCCACTCGTCGTCCTTCTTCCCAGACTTCTCCTTTCCGAGGAGAGCCTTATGAAGACCTTGCTGGACGAGAACCGCTTTGGCCCGTTTCTGGCACAGACCAAAGTCAATTTTGCCGTCATACTTGGGGACTTCAAATTTCGTTGTCATTATTGCTCACCGGGGTCCGAAGGGTCGAACCTCGCTTTGATACCAATTGTTGTGAAATTGGGACCGGATCCGCGACTACGGTGGTTCGCCGCGGATCTAGCAACGGAAGCTAATCTGAGCAATACTATGATAAACGAAATTTAAATCCAAAACCAAGCACAACCAGACGACAAAATATATACGTGGTTCGGAGTTGGGACTTCTACTCCACGGGGAGAGCGCGCCAGAAAGATCCACTAAAACTGATGAGGTTACACAGATACAACCAGAGACCAAACAGATACGGTCGAACAACAAAGGAAAACCAAAGAACCAAAACTTGAAGAACCGATATCGCCGGGCGGTATCGATGTCGCCGGGCGACAGCTCCTGTTCTTCTTCCCCGATGGATCTGTCGTTCCTGCACCTGTTGTCGCCGCCTGGAGCTGTCTGCCGCCGCTGGACAGAGCCGCCTCCACCTGAATCCTTCTGCTACTGCCGCCTCCTGGAGCTGCTGCCGCCGTTGGACAAAGCCGCCTCCGCCTGAGTTGAGCCCGATGCGCCGCCTCCGCCGCAGCACGCTGCTGCCGCCGCCGCCGCCGCGCCTGGTCTGAACTGGAGTTATCGTCGCTGCCGCTCGCCTGCCTGAACACCTCTCGATGCCGCCTGGAGATCGCCGCTGCAACACGCCTGTCGCCGCCTCTGATCCTCCTGCACTGCGAGGTCCGCTCGCCGCCGCCGGCTGCCGCTGCCGCCGGAAACCGCCTCCACAGAACCTGCTCTCACACTCCTCACTGGTGGCCGAAAATAAGCTGGATTCCTCTCTAATTCTTGCTTGAATGAAACGGCAAGAGCGAGCTCCTATTTATAGGATCAAGATCAAATATCAAATTAGGAAGATGATCTCCCTATTTAGGAGATTGCCTCATTTTTCCTCATAAAGATATTCCAAATATAGGACTCCTCCAAAATTAGGAATTATGGAGGGCACACGGATTGATGAGGTGTCATAATCCTATAATTAAATATCCTCTTATTAATGATCTTCCTAAATAATATTCCTAAATAGGTTTAGCCTGGATTAGTAATTGTGGTCTCACAACGGATCGATGACGTGTCGCGATCTCGACGATCCGGTTCACGTGGATCGCGGAGGTGTCATAATCTCAACAATTAGTGACTCAGAAGGTCAAAATTGTGCATAGACGGTCCCAGTTCACGCCGCAATTACCAGTTCACGCCCCCCCCCCCCCCCCAAAAAAAAAAATACAAAAGACACTCATGTCTTCATTTTCAAGGGGACAAAAAACAATAAGAAAAGACAGAGTTCTGAGTTTTTTTCACGAAGACTTGGTTCTATGTATGTTCGCTTTCTTGCATACTGTTCTCGCTTCTTATAACAGAGACTGTTACAGGAGAGACTGTTACAACAGAGACTGTTATAGCGGAGTCTGTTATAGTGGAAGCTGTTATACTAGAGATTTTACAGAGAACACTGCAAAGATGTTGATATTTCCAAGATGATCACAAAACAATCAAATAGTTAGTCTCACTGTCAACACGATATAAACATATATGATCACACATAAGAGTGTTTGGAGAAATTAGTGGAAAGATTGTGTTGCACCCGCTCATATGAGATATGATAAAGTGATCAAATCTATGACAAAGAATTCTGACGAATTGCGTCGAGTGCGTATCGACGCACATCGACTTTATGTCAACGCAGCCAAGCGCAACATCGAAACAAGTGCTTTATCGACGCTACATCGAGTACAAATTGACGCAACATCAAATTCTACTCGATGCATGTACGTCGACTGCGTGTCGACGCAGTTGCGTCGAATGTCGTCGAGTTCTTATCGACACATATTGATTTTTGTCGGATTTCTAAGGGAACTTTTGTCTGTTTGTTTTCTTGGAGCATAAATAGATTTGAAAAAGAGTTTTCCAAGTAACTAGCAGTGTGTGCTTTTGAAGCTGTCACTAACCCTAGATCCCGTCGTGACTTCACCTTGTCGCTGCCCCTCCTGGAGCAAATCTAGCAGTTTGTGGAGATGCAAAAGACATTCTTTTCTGCATATCAAATCTTGTTGGACAAGGTCTTGGTGCTCTACTCCACTCGTATGGATACTTGTAGGGCCGCAGATCTATTTCTGCGTGGACTCCACCATTTGGAGCATCTTGGTTGAGTATTGACTCAATCCATCTGAGATATATTGCAATCTCTTTTTTGTTTTACTTTTTGATCAATGTTTCATCGCAAAATTCAGTTTCTGTTTAGGGTTTTTCTTGAACTCTATTCTGCTACGCACATATGATGTGCTGTTCCAGTTCTTTATAGAAAACTCAAAAGTGGTATCGGAACCAGTTTATAAGATGATCATTGTTTCAGAAGTTTGTTGAATCCAGTGTATGTAAATCTGAAGGTTTAGAAGTGTTTTAAATGCTCAAATTTATTCCTGAAACATTAAAGGTTTAGAAGTTTGCTGAATCCAGTGCATGTAAATCTGAGGTTTGCTTTTGAAGCCATCACTAACCCCGCTCGCTGATCGGTTAGCGAGACCTCCAGAGACGCAACCCTTTAGAATTTCGCTAGGAACGCCCTTGATTGCGTTGTTTTTTTCTTGTTTTTAGGAATTGTTTCTCCTTAGCAGTAATCGTCTCTCTAAATGGTTTGTGAAACCAAATATCTTAGATTTTGAATCTGACATTGAGAGACGAGCTTGACTACTGCTTATGTGGAGTTATTTTTGCCCGTGTCTAATGCATGTAAATTTGAAGATTTAAAATGGTTCTAAATGTTCAGATTTAGCATTTTTTATCAAGGGTTGAGGTTTTTTTATGCATATCTGAGATGTATTTGGAATGTGAATGTTGTAATTTTATGAATGTGCACAATGGTTACGTGTTAATTACGATTAAGTGTTAATCAATCATATTAAAATCTCTTCTCCAATATTAAGTATTCGGATGCCTTCTAATTGATGACACTCTTCCTTCCTCGATCAATGAAGTGTGAGCTTGCCAAAGTAAGGTACATTAATATATCTTGGTAAGAGTGCGAGTGAATAATTATGATATCCCAATGTCGGCATGAGGTACAACTTAACCAAGTGAACTCAAAAGTTAAGTGCCTAGAGTCATATGGTTGACATGCACAATTTGATGGATGTGAATAAAGAGTTATTCACCAACCATACAAGAGTTGCATGATGATGCAATTGGCAAGCGTTGCTTACCTAAATAACTACACTATGGGTGATCAACAAAAACTGACTTATAGTGTTGGTGAAATACAGATCTTGTGCACTAATGAGAAGTTCGCATAAACTTTCTGAATTAATATTGAGGGTTATCAATTTGATTAAAATAATGAGAGTTTTTTAATTAAAGTCCATATTAAAATAAAATATATTTTAAAATATAGTACTTAAACTTTGCATATTTTTGTAGAATTTTCATTGCAAGTGGATCGCAGTCCACCCTGTCACTGACATTTATTCTTGAGAAGGATAAGTTGAGTGACACAAATTTCCTAGACTGGTACAAGAACCTGAGAATTGTTCTTAAACAAGAACACAAACTCTATGTCTTGGAAGAACCGCCTGCTGAGCCAACCGCTACTGCTACTCGGGCAGATAAAAATACTTACAAGAAGTATTATGACGGTTCCCTGGATGTTGAATGTCTCATGCTTACTATTATGAACTCTGAGCTTCAAAAACAACATGAGAATATGACATATTATGAGATGGTCGAACACCTAAAGAAAATGTTTCAAGTGCAGACTCGACAAGTGATGTTAGACATATTAAGGGTGTTGTTTCATTGCAACATGAGAGTTCGAGACCCAGTAGGGACTCACACACTCAAGATGAATTGTTATATAGAGAACCTTGAAAGACTGAGCTTTCCTTTGTGCCAAGAGTTGGTCACTGATCTGATCCTGCAATCGTTGCAGGACAGTTATGAGCGGTTCCTTTTGTACTACAATATGAATGAAATTGACAAGATACTGCCTGAGCTCCTATGCATGTTTAGAACTGCCGAAATCAACATGAAGAAGGTCATGCCTGCTAGCCCTATCCTAATGGTGCAAAAAGGCAAGAACAAGATCAAAGGATCACAGAAGACTAAGGTGGGACCTAAGTCACAGCGGTCTGGTGAAACCGCAGCAACATATATGAAGCTGCAACAGTGATCTGCCAGTGGCTGCAGTTATGGTTTGAGTGTTATCCGCAGCGGTCTTGTGAAGCCGCGACGGTCTGATTGTAGCCGCTACTGTGCGTGACGGTTTGCCGCAACTGCGGTTAGGTTGCAGCCCGCAGTTTGTAATCAGGAGGATTGCAGAAGCTTCGGCTTGATGGGTAGCCGCACCGCGGTCTGGTGGCAACCCGCAGGTGCGGCCTGGCGACTTGTCTGGCTGTCTCTCATAGATTATGACGGTCTCCTCTAGTGGCCGCAAGATGTATTATTGTATTTTATGTAGTGTGCGGTTTGTGTATGTAAAACCGCGCTAGCCGCCCGACTTAAGTTTAGTCTCACATCGTGTATTTTACTCTCTCACCTCTCCCGTTTTCTATAAATAAGGGGACATACCTATGTATTACTTACTTTTTTGGAGCAATAAAATTTGCGGTTATTTACCTCTTGTCCGTTTTTTTTCTCATTTTTCAATTGGTATCAGAGGAAAACCGGTCCTTTGCTCCAAAATTGTTGCTTCGTGTTCATTGCGGTTTGTCCTTTGAGACCACACGGGTCGGTTTTTTGCCCTCCCTTCTTCCGACTTCATCCAGCTTCTTCCCTCCCTTTCTTTCTTTCTGCTCGCGCGGTTTCCGCCTTGTTCGCGCGCTCTCTTGCTCTTCTTTCCTTTCGCGTGGCTTCTCCACCTTTAGGTCGTATTTTTTTTTCTACTGCTGGTGTGTTCACACCGAGACTAGGAGGCTTGTTCTTCCTGTTCGCGCGTGTTCTTCTCTTGTTGTCTGCCCGCGCGGTTTCCATCTTGACCGTGCGGCTTGCTTTCTTTCTTGATGGACACTCCGTCGTCCTCTGCTACTTTCTCTGTCCATCTCTCCCATTCTTCTACTTTTGTATCTACTTCGGGTAATTTGGGTACAGTGTCTAAGCTTACCTGGCCAAATTATCCTGACTGGAGTATCTTTTATCTTCCTTTTACGTTCTCAGCATAAGCGCTCTCACTGGACTGATGACCCTCCTCCCGTTGGCTCTGCTGCTTACGACGATTGTGATGCTTCTGATGCCTTGGTCTGCACTTGGTTGACCAACAGTTTATCTGATGACTGTCTTCCTGTCATCCGACATGATCAAACAGTCAAAGCTATGTGGAATCATCTGGCTGCTTTATATTCTAAAGCAGCTCAGACTTTGCGCATCAATACTCTGTATGCAGATCTCTTTGGTCGTCCTGTTATGACCCCTGTTGCTGCTTATCAGGAGGTCCAGAGTCTTGGGGCTGAACTTCTTCAACACCGTCCCTTTTCTGCTGATCTTGCTGAGCAACATAAATATTTTCAGGAGCTTCTTGTGGTTTGCTACTTGCTTCGTCTTCCTGACTCCTATGACATGATTCGTCAACAGATTCTCGGAGAGGCGGACACTCCGACTCTCGATGCTACTGCTGCCCGTATTTCTGCTGTTACTACTTTACTTCAGCGTCCTTTGCTTCCCTCTCCCTCTCCTAATATTATTGCTCATCCTGCCCGTAATGATAATTCTGGTGGTCGGGGTGGCCGTACTGGCGGCCGTGGTTATTCGAAATTTCTCTGTTCTCATTGTGGAAAAACTGGCCACTTGATTGATCGTTGTTGGGTCAAACACCCTCATCTTCGTCCTGCTTCAACTGATTTTGCCAAGAAGTCTACTACTTTTCTTGCTACTTCTGGTGCTGCTCAGTTAGCTACCATGGGTATGTGGCTTATTGACTCTGGTGCTACCAATCATATGACAGAGAATTCTTGGTTTTTTTCTTCCCTTACTAAGAGTAACCAAATACCTCCTGTTCTTATTGCTGATGGTTTTCCGTCACCGGTTCACGGGTCTGGCACTGTGCATGTTACTCCTCTTCAGCTTCGGGACACTCTCTATGTCCCCAACTTTCCATGCAATTTTTTTTCTGTTACTGCTCTTTGTAAGAAGTTAGGCTGTGAAGCGATATTTACTGCGTCTACTTGTGCTTTTCAGGTTCCTCAGTCCAAGGAGACGGTTGCTACAGGGATTGAGAGCGGCGGCTTGTTCTATCTTGATACTTCTTCTGCCTTTTCTGTCTCCTCTTCTTTGCTTCAGTGACATCTTCGGCTTGAACATCCTCCTCCTCGGATTCTTTATCAGCTTCTGCCTGATTTACCTCGGGGGGATTCTTCTCTTCATTGTGAAGCTTGTCAGTTTGGAAAACATCATCGTTCTACTTTTCCTGCATGCAATGGATGTAGTTCTTCTCATCCGTTTGATATTGTCCATTCTGATATATGAGGCTCTGCTCCTACTCAAACTGTTGGTAAGGGTAACTTATATTTTGTGTCATTTATTGATGATTTTTTTCGTTGTACATGGTTATATTTGCTGCGCGAATGTTCTGAACTTTATTCTATTTTCACTGCTTTTTACAATGAGATACATACACAGTTTGATGCTTCTATTAAAATCCTTAGATCTGATAATGCTAAGTAATATCTTAGTCATCAATTTACATCGTTTTCTATGGATCATGGTATTGTTCATCAAACCACTTGTCCTTATACATCGCAACAAAATGGTGTTGCTGACCGAAAGAATCGTCATCTGCTAGATGTGGCTCGGAGTCTTCTTACTCATATGCATGTTCCCAAGTTCTATTGGGGGCATGCAGTTCTTCTCTCTTGTTTTCTTATTAATCGTGTTTCGTCCTCTGTTATCGGTGGGAAGACTCCCTTTTCTATCCTGCTTCCTGATGCGAACCCTTTTCCTTTGTCTCCTCGTGTCTTTGGGTGCACTGCATTTGTTCATTCTCCTTCTTCTGGTCGTGATAAACTGTCACGACGCTCGATTAAATGTATCTTTCTGGGCTATTGTCCGACTCAGAAAGGATACAAGTGTTATGATCTTGTTCTCCACTGACAGTATGTTTCTGCCGATGTTACTTTCTTTGAGAATGTTCCATTCTTTTCCCCTTCCTCTATTCTTCCTTCTTCTGATGATTCAGTTCCTTTTCCTCTTATTTCTGCACCTTGTCCTAAGCCTACTATTTCTTCTTCCTCTTATGACTCTCCTGCTCTTCCTGATTCCTCAGTTGAGTCGCTGCTCATGGTTCCTAGTTTGTTTGCCTCTCCTTTGGATGGACCTAAGCAAGTAGACATGACTGATCTTGATCTTCCAATTGCTCTCAGGAAAGGTGTTCATTCGTGCACTCAACATCCTCTTGCTAGTGTGGTATCTTACACCAGACTGTCTCCTCGGGCGCAGAGTTTTGCTTTTGCCCTCTCGGCCAATGTTCTTCCTGCGTCTTATCGTGATGTTCTGATTATTCCACATTGGAAAGCTGCTATGGATGAGAAGATGAAAACTCTAACTGAACGAGATACTTAGTCTCTTGTTCCCACTCCTCCTGGTGCTGATGTGGTTGACTGTCGTTGGGTCTTTGTTATCAAGTATCTTCCTGATGGTACGGTTGATCGTTACAAAGCCTGTCTTGTGGCCAAAGGCTTCACGCAAACTTATGGTGTGGATTTCTTTGATACATTCTCTCCTGTTGCCCGGATTACTACGATCCGTGTTCTCTTTTCTGTGGCTGTGAACAGAGATTGGGAAATGTCTCAGTTTGATGTCAAGAATGCCTTTATTTATGAGGATTTGAACGAGACAGTTTATATGGAGTAACAACCTGAGTATGTTGCTCATGGGGAGTCTCAGGTGTGTAAGTTGAAGAAAGCCATTTATGGTCTTAAGCAGAGTCCAAGAGCCTGATTTGAAAAGTTTAACAAGGTTATTTCTGTTGTTGGATTTGTTCGAAGCGCTGCAGATCACTCTTTGTTTATTCGGAAGACCTCGTCTGGGCTGGTAATTCTTGCGGTGTATGTGGATGATATCCTTCTTACTGGGGATGATAGAAAAAGCATTGATATGACAAAATAACATCTGCTCCAACATTTTGTTACAAAGGATATGGGGTCTCCTAAGTACTTTATGGGGATTGAGATATCTCGAAAACCTGGTTCTATCGTTCTTTCACAGAGGAAGTATACTCTGGATCTTTTATAAGAGACAGGTCTTCTTGGAGCTAAACCTGCTCGGTCTCCTATGGCTGTTGGAGATGACAAATGCTGGATTGAGTACTCTCCTCTCCTTGAAGATATCACCAGGTACAGACGTCTTGTTGGTAAACTCATCTATCTGACTTTTACAAGACCAGAATTTGTTATGCGGTTGAGAAAGTAAGTCAGTTTACGCAAGCTCACATGGTGTGTCATATGCAGTCAACTCTAAAGATTCTCGAGTATGTGAAAGGTGCACCAGGGAAAGGGCTCTTATTCCTGAAAAAGGGGACATTTAAAAGTAGAGGCTTATTCTGACGCAAGCTATGCAGATGACAAGGGCGACAGGAAGTCAACATCTGGTTTTTGCACCTTCGTTGGAGGAAATCTAGTCAGTTGAAAGATCAAGAAGCAGACTGTAGTTGCCAGATCTGGTGCAGAAGCAGAGTATAGAAGCATGACTTTGACTGCTTATGAGCTTACGTGGCTTCCGACTCTCTTACTGGATCTGAGAGAGTTTTATGATCACCCCCTACCGATGTTCTGTGTCAAAAAAACAGCTATATACATTTCGAAGAATCCGGTCTTTCATGAGAGAACGAAACATATCGAGGTTGATTGTCACTTTATTAGAGAAGAGATTCTGAAGAATCGGATATATACTCAGTTCGTTACTTCTGATAAAGAGCTGACAGATTTCTTCACGAAACCGGTTACTTCGTTCACAGAAGTTTGTAGCATGCTGGACATGATTGACATATATGCTCCAGCTTGAGGTGGAGTGTTGGAACTCAGTTCGGGTGGTTAGCTGTTCTAGCCGCAGCGGTCTGTCTGGTCGGCCTTATGCCGGTTTGGCACAGCGGGCTGTTGGGTTGGATGTCCAGCGGACTAGTTTGAGACCGCAGTCATTCCTTGGTTGATTACTCGCTGCGGTCTAGGTGATAAGTCGCATCGGTCTGGTGAAACCGTAGCAGCATATATGAAGCCACAACAGTGATCTGCCTGTGGCTGCAGCTATGGTTTTAGTGTTAGCCGCAGCGGTCTTGTGAAGTCGCAGCGGTCTGATTGTATCCGCTACTGTGCGTGATGGTTTGCCGCAACTACGGTCAGGTGGCAGCCCACAGTTTGTAGTCAGGAGGATTACAGAAGCTTCGGTTTGATGGGTAGCCACACTAAGGTCTGGTGGCAACCAGCAGGTGCGGCCTGACGACTTGTCTGGCGGTCTATCATAGATTATGGCGGTCTACTCTAGTGGCCGCAAGATGTATTATTGTATTTTATGTAGTGTGCGGTTTATGTATGTCAAACCGCACAAACCGCCCGACTTAAGTTTAGTCCCACATCGTATATTGTACTCTCTCACCTCCCCCGTTTTCTATAAATAAGGGACCGTACCTGTGTATTACTTATTTTTTTGGAGCAATGAAATTTGCGGTTATTTACCTTTTGTCCGTTTTTCTTCTCATTTTTCATTGTCTTCACTGTAAGGATTTTTTCCAACCTTGTCTTCGTTTGTCGAGAGGGCTTGAAGAGAGGTTAAGGTTTTTCCATTTCTTGAAGAATCTTTCACCGTGGGTTGAGGGGGATTTGATTAATGAATCTAAGGGGTTTCTAGATTTGGCAAATCTAGATTGATTTGTTGTACTCATTATTAATAATGGATTTCATGTGCCCCTTTCTGTGATTTTTCCCTCATTGATTTGTAGAGGTTTTCCACATAAAATTTGGTGTTCTATGTGTTTTGCTATTTTTTGTTGTTGCATATTATCTTTTTGTGTTCCCGGATTGCAAGTAAGTGAATTTACAACAAGTGGTATCAGAGGCAGGTTCGTCTCAGATCGTTGGGCTATTAAAGAAGATGATGCCTGCAACATGAATGATTAGCATGAACGACAAACATTGAAGTATTTGGAAGCCACGGATGGAGGATCTCTTATCTTGCAAGGATCTCTGTACTCTATTGTTAGGGAGGCCGAGTGGAAGAAGATGGATAGGATGACAAAAGGATTCATTTGGTAGTGGCTTGATGATTTTGTCTTCCACTATGTATCGACAAAATCATCAGCTAAGGCTTTGTGGAAGAAGCTTAAAACACTGCACGAGAGAAAGACAGCGGACAACAAGGTTTTCCTGATTCAAAAGCTTGTTAATCTGAAATACAACAAGGATTCTCAGATGACGGAGCATCTGAACCTTGACTAGAGCACCATTAATTAGTTAGAGACTATGAAGATCACCTTGGGGGTCAAGCTGCAAGCATTGATGATCCTTAGTTCCTTATAGAATTGTGCGATAGTTGTGGTGTCGCTGAGCAATTCAGAACTAAATGACATTGTGACGATGAAGATGACGACGAGCTATCTTCTGAATGAGAAACTGAGGAGGAAGGACTCCGGAGTCTCTACATATGATGCCCTACTCATAGAGGGAAGGGGCAAGTTGATGAAAAGGAGTGAAATCAAAGAGGTAATTCTAGAAGTAAGTCCAAAGGCAAGTCAAAAAAGGAGATCTAATGTTTCGACTGCAAGAAAAAGTGTCACTTCAAGAAAGACTGTTACAAGCTACAAAGAGATCGAAATGAAATATGAAGGAGACAAGAGAATCCATTGAGGATGAAGGTGTAGCCTCAATTACAGAAGATGAGTTGTTGTACTTATATTGCAGTGGGTCTGCATGCCAGGAGTTGTAGACATAGACTGGGTAATGGATGGTGGTGCACCTATCACTACACTTCTCACAAAGATTACTTCTATTTATATACTATCAGATATCTTGGCACCATTCAGATGACGAATGTTGGTGTGTCGAAGATCGTTGATAGTGGAGATGTTCATTTGGAGATAGATCTTGAAAATGTTATTCTCAAGGATGTCAGTCATATTTCTGATTTTAGGATGAACTTCATCTCTGTTGGCAGATTTGATTATGGAGGCTTTACTATTATTGAAGGCGGAGGTGCCTGGAGGCTGGTGAAGGGTTCCTTGGCGGTGGCTCAGGGCAAGAAGTGATGCAATTTGTACTAAGCAAAGACCAAGATCTACAGTTCAAGTGCGAATGTAGCTGAAGGCAACTCTATGGAGTTATGACATCGCAGACTTGGTTATATTAGTGAGAAGAACTTAAAGATTCTTATGAAGAACAAGGTTCTACCAGAGCTAGCAGGGGAGTTACCTGACAATTGTGTTCACTGTCTGGCTAACAAGCAGAGAAGAGTATCCTTTACAAAGACTGAACCTAAGAGGAAGGCATAGCTGCTGAACCTGATACACACAAATGTGTGTGGACCTATAGAGCCCAAGTTAGTGGTTGGAGCAGTCTACTTTGTCATATTCGTTGACGATCACTCAAGGAAGGTATGAGCTTACTTCCTGAAGCAGAAGATTGATTTCTTGACACAGTTCATGGCGTTTAAGGCAAAGCTGGAGAAGATGACCTGGAGGTAGATCAAGCAGGTAAGATCAAACAATGGGGGAAAGTACATTCGTACTTTTGATGCCTACTGCAGAGATCATGTCATTGTATATAAGAAGATAGTTCCAAGGACACTACAACAGGATGGGTTGACGGAGAGGATGAATATGATCATTGTGGATAAAAAATGGCGAATGATTTCACAGGAAGGAATTAGTAAGCATTTTTGGGCAGATGCTGTACAGACTGTAGTGCATTTGATCAATCTGACCCCTTCTGCACCATTGGATGGAGCTATTCCCGAGCTGGTTTGGTATGGGAAGGCGGTGTCATATTGACAGGTGCGAGTGTTTGGTCGTAAAGCACATGTCCAAGAAGGAGAGATCCAAGCTTGTTGAGAAGTTCTGGGAGTGCATCTTGCTAGGTTTCCCGTATAAAGAGTTTGATTATAGACTCTGGAATCCGGAGATAAAGAAGATCATCGGCAGGGAAGTGGTCTTTGCAGAAGACCAGATTGTTGGTGATCAGAGTGTTGCTGATCCATAAGATATATAGTCCGTGGAGAGTTTTGATGTAGATCTTGAGACAGAGAATGCTAGTGCTGATGAAGGACGTGCTGAGGAGGAAGCAGTACAAATTCTAGATCGGGAATAGATTCTGGATGAAGCGGGAGATTTTTCCTGTTGATGTTCTACCGGTTTTAAAAGTATCCCTCAGGAGATCTGGCAGTGTATGGAAGTTGACCACTAGATATCCATCTCAATATTATATTTTGCTTACTGATGGTGGTGAGCCCAGAGTTTTTTGAGGAGCTTCAGAGGGCTGAAGACAGGGAGTCTTGGGTAGTAGCTATGAAGGAGTTAGACTCGCTCCAGAAGAATGCGACCTATGATCTGGTCCAACTACCAAAGGGGAGAAAAGCTTTAAAGAACAAATGGGTTTTCTAGCTGAAGACTGATGAAAACCTCTCTCGGCCTAAGTACGAGGCAAGACTGGTAGTCAAAGGGTTCAGTCAGAGACAAGGTATGGATTTTGATGAGATATTTTCACTTGTGGTGAAAATATCTTCTATCAGATTGGTACTAGGATTGTTTGTCTCCAGGAATCTTGAGATTGAACAGATAGATGTCAAGACGGCACTCCTGCATAGAGATATGGAGGAAGAGCTAACATGGAGCGAGTCGAAGGCTTTGAAGCCACTAGGAATGAGCATTTGGTTTGCCGAATTAAGAAGAGTTTGTTTGGGTTAAAGTAGACACCCTGGTAGTGGTATAAGAAATTTGACTTCTTTATGTCGAAGAGCATGTTCCCGATGATCGGGGCTGATCACTGTGTCAAAGTGAAGAAGACTGAGAATACCTTTACTATTCTACTGCTATATGTTATGACATGTTGATTGTCAGTGATGAAAAAGCCATCATTGAAGAGATAAAGAAAGAGCTCAATAAGTCTTTTGAGATGAAAGACTTGTGAGCAACAAAGAAGATCCTTGGAATGAAGATTACCAGGGATATGAGTGCAGGTCGGTTGTCGCTATCTCAAGCTGAATACGTGGAAAAGATGTTGAAGAGATTCATAATGGAAAAAACAAAGCCAGTACCTAGTCTGTTGGTTGGACATTTCAAGCTATCTAGCTCTCAGTGTTCTTCATCTGAGTTAGAAGTGGAGAAGTTGAGCCGAATCTCCTTCGTATCTGCAATGAGGAGTTTGATGTATGCTTTGGTCTGCACGGGCCCAGACATAACCCATGAAGTGCGAGTAATGAGCAGTTATTTGGCAAACCAAGGAAAGTTCTATTAGGACGTAGTGAAGTGGACACTTTGATATCTCAGAGGTACGACATGCCATTGTTTGCAATTTGGTGGAGGGTCACCAACCCTAGTTGGTTCCACATCTAGGTTTGTTGTCACATTTGCAGGGGAGCAATGTCGTGACAGTCGAGGTTGCAGAAGTGCATGTCACTTTCGACGACAGAGGCCAAATATAGAGATCTGATGGTGTCATCAAAGAAGATTTTGTGGATGAAAAAGTTCATGCTTGAACTTGGACTCCTACAAGATGGGTGCATTGTGTACAGTGACAGTCAAAGTGCTATATTTCTGGCCAAGAAACCCGCTTACCACTCCAAGGAGAAGAATATAGATGTCAGGTATCACTAGATACAGGATGCTATCGAGGAGAAGCTGCTGAAGGTAGAGAAAGTTCACACTGATGAAAACCCATAAAATATGATGACGAAGACTGCCGAGGGAGAAGCATGAGTTGTGCCAGTTGCTGGTCGGCTTGGTGTCCACCTGAAGGTGTCAGGTAAGAGAGCTCCTCTTTATGATTTGGAGGGAGGATTTTATTGTGGTCCTCTTTATCATAAAGAATTGAAAATTAGATCAGGTATGAATTATGAGTTATGCTGCAGATTATTGACTGAAAGGTTTAGGTGAGTCAACTAGAAGTCTGTTGGGTTTCGACTGGAAGCTTTGCTGCTTGTCGACTTGAAGCAGATGCTAGCGCCGCGTGGTAACCTACCGTCGGCGATAGCATATCGACTAGACGCTGAAGGCATGTTGACTAGACACTGGTAATATTGAATTGAAACTTGGGAGCAGGTACTAACGCCCAATGGTAGGGGTTACTGTTGGCGGTAGTGGTGTCGGCGAGATGAGTTGTCGATATGTGGACTAGACGGGCCATGTCGACTGGATGGCTTTATCGGCTAGAGGATGTCGCAACGCGGTAGCTGACGGACCCCGTTTCGTTGAATCTCGATCTTGAGACGTCGGATCACCTTGGAACTTGATTCAAGGGCCAAGATTGGTTCGGCCCTTTGCCTTAAATAGGCAGAGCCACCCTCCAGTAGTTAGGATTCCAAAAATTGAAGCCGTCATTCGCATTTTTCAGAGAGCGGAGCTAGAACTCGCCATTTTCGGGAAGGAACATTTGCTGCCCTTGATCGCTGGTTTTCAAGGAGGAAGAATAATTTTCCCATCCTTGGCGAGATACTTTAGAAAAGAAGGGTTTTAGGTTGAGCAGGGCAAAAACGGAGTATATGGAGCTTAAATTTAGCAGTACAAGAAGGACAGATGACTTCGTTATTAAGTCGGGTGATCAAGATATTTCCCGCAGTGAGTGTTTTAAATATCTTGGATCGATAGTTCAAAAAGATGAAGGTATTGATAAAGATGTGACACATAGAATCCAAGCGGGTTGTTTGAAGTGGAGAGGCGCGTCAGGGATCTTATGTGATCGTAAAGTACCACTAAAACTTAAGGGCAAGTTTTACCGTACTGCAATTAGACCCGCAATGCTCTATGGTTCTGAATGTTGGGCAGTGAATTGTGTACATGAGCAAAAAATGGGAGTTGCGGAGATGAGAATGCTTAGGTGGATGTGTGGACACACGAGATTGGATAAAATTAGGAATGGAAGTATCAGGGATAAGACAGGAGTAACACCAATTTCAGAGAATATGCGAGAAGCTCGTCTAAGATGGTTTGGACACGTGCAAAGGAGACCATTAGAGGCACCTGTTAGGCGTGGTGAGAGTCTAGTCACTAGGCATGTTAGACGAGGGAGGGGTAGACCAATAAAGATTTGGAATTAAACTATAAAGAAAGACATGATGTACTTAGGCATTAGTGAGATTATGACAAAAGATAGGACACAATGGCGACAAAGGATCCATATAGCCGACCACACTATAGTGGGATAAAGGCTTGAGTGTTGTTTTTGTTGTTGGTGCCATTGTCTTCACTGTAAGGATTTTTCCAACTTTGTCTTTGTTTGCCGACAGAGCTTGAAGAGAGCTTGAGGTTGTTTCCTTTTCTTGAACAAAAGTCTTTCACCGTGGGTTGATGGGGATTTGATTTGTGAATCCAAGGGAGTTTCTAGGTTGGGAAAACCTAGATTGATTTGTTGTAATTTTTATTATTGATAGTGGATTAATTTCATGTATCCCACCCCATGATTTTTCCCTCATTGATTTAGAGGGAGTTCTCCACTTAAAAGTTGGTGTTCTCTACATGTAGCTATTTTTCTTTTGCTGCATATTATTCTCTGGTGTGCCCGGAGTGCAAGTGAGTCCCAACGACATTGCATTAAAGCAGTAGTAGATATACATGTGTCCAAAAGTAAACCATATAATATCAATTTCTACAATATTTTAAAGGTGAAAATTAATTACCCATGCAAAAAATTAAAACATAATAATAGGATTGAAAAAGTTTAATTTTTAATTTCACTGAGCATCATTTACAATTTTGTTTTTAATGTCATCAGGTGGAATGATAGAGCTGAACCATGGCCGGCCACAGCCGCTACAGTACGTGGTTAATACGGCTTTTCTAGCTAATCTTTATGCTGATTATATGGACGCAAGTAAGGTTCCTGGTTGGTTTTGTGGTCCCTTTTACTTCTCCACAGATGTTCTTCGATCCTATGCTTCTTCCCAGGTACTGAATAATTGTTTAATTCCGCCATCCACCAAAGAATGTAAATTCCTTCGTTTTTTAAAAATAGGGTCATAAAACTTTTATTGTAAGAAATCAACCGTTTAGGCTCGGGTTGGCACAACGTTTTTGCACCGGTGAGTTTGGACAAAAGCGCCATAATGTATGTTTGACATGCCAACAGTTATGACTTATGACTGTCACCCAGAAAAGAGAATTAATTTTGAAAATAAAAGTGAACGAAGTTTCTTGGTGAGGTCGGACGGTCATAAATAACGGTTCATAATCTATGTTCATGATCGTCACCACCAAACAGAGCCTTCATCAACTTTGCCCAAAAATGTTAGAAGCAACAGTCCTTTCCATTTAATTCAAATTGAGGGTCTATTTTATGATCCTGTCCAATTCTTTTTTATCCAACAAATTAAATATATTTTTATGTTTTTATTATTCTCATTGCACAAATGATCCGGACAGTAAAATTGATCACCTTCATTTAGGCTAAATAGAGATGATCTTCACCTGCTGCTTAGTGAGATCCTAAAAAAATTGAAATAGTTTGCACCCAAATTCTGGAAATTAAAAAGAAGAAATTGTGACCAAACATAAAAAAACAATTAAGAAAATTTATTTGTTACACACGTTTTCCATACTTCCATTACTGAATATTATTTGAATACACATTAGAATATATTCATATATAGTACGGTCCTGATTTGGGAGGTTTCTTGTGATAGATTGAGTGAAATCTGTGTATTCATAATTGAACTAGGTAGGACATACATGTATAAGGGAGGGTGATTCTAACACCCGAGGAGACTCTAAGCTAACATTATCCCTCATAAAATATATCATATCTACCCCCCCACCCCCCCACCCACCCCCCACCCCCCACCCACCCCCCCCACCCACCCCCCACCCACACACACAAACACACACAAAAACTTACGGGGGTTCATATACCGAGAGTTTGGACAGTAAGTATGCATGCTGAGTCATCGTCTGCAGAGCAAGTGTTACGGACATAGTGCTTAAGTAGGAAGAAAACATCCACCCCAATATGCTTGGTGAGATAATGCTTCTACGAGTTTAGAGTAATCTGAATGACGCCGGTGTTATCAGAGTAGAGAGGAGTGAGACCAGGAGAAGAGACACTAAAGTTCTCAAGAAACCAACAAAGCTAAGTAGTATCCTCAACAGTGGTAGCCATGGCTCGAAGCTCAGCCTCAGTGCTGGAACGAGACACACCAGTCTGTTTCTTGGACTTCCGTGCAATAAGTGAAGAACCCAAGAATATAAAGAAACTAGTGAAAGAACGACGGTCAACAAGATCACTAGCCCAGATAAAATCTGTGTAAGCACAGAGCTGTTGAGAACTACTGCTGGAGAAGAAGAGACCACGAGAAGCCATTGCCCGAAGATAGCGCAAGAGCCGGTAGCAGATGACCATAATGTATAGAAGTGGACGCACTAACAAAATAGCTCAACACATGAACAACAATGACAATGTCGGGCCGAGTTATGGTGAGATGGACGAGACTCCCCACAAGGTGGCGATATCGAGTAATATCAGAGAGTGGAACCCCATTATCTGGACATAGCTGAATGTGGAGCTCCATTTGGGTGACCACTTTGCGAGAGTCAGAGAGAGCAGCCCAAGATAAGAGATCTGATGTGTAACGTTGCTGAGAGAGTTGAAACCCTCGGTCTGTAGAGCTGTCCACAAGACCCAACTCAGCTGTCCAAGGTCAGTCATCTGAAATTGCTGCTGAAGGTGATGTTTGACGAAGGCCATATGAGAAGAATCATCACTATTAATAATCATATCATCCATGTAGAGTAGCAAAAGGATTCGACCATGAGAGGAGCAGTGCACGAACATAGCTGGATCATGAGTGTTGGGTCTATTGATCTCAATGTCCTAGATTTGAAGAAGGGCTAACAAACAATGTATACACATATGGTGATCTAACTTGTGCTCAAGTTTAATGATCGCAAGATATCCTAGTAATAATGATGGGACAGATAGCCCAAGTGGCTAGGTCAGGTAAATACTTACCTAAGGTGTGAAAAGACAGAAAACTGTCTAAGTCCACAGACATTGAGTGAAGGTCATTCACTCAACGCCAGATGACTTATAGTGCTGAGTGAAGCCTATACAGTCAAAGTCATGAAGTGACAAGCTGAGAAAGTGGCTAAGTCCAGAGGCGTTTAGTGAAGTCAACTCACTCAACGTCATACAGCAAAAGGCTGCGAGACAGGCTAATGCAGTTAAAGCCTAAGAAGAAATGGACAGAAAAGTGGCTAAGTCCACAGACGTTGAGTGAAGATCATTCTCTCAACGTCATATCTCCATAATCGTTGAGTATAGCTCAGTCAGTCAACACCACAAGAAAACTGTGAATATTTACCAAGTCCACAAGCGTTGAGTGAGGCAAGCTCACTCAACGCCATGTGATAATGTGTTGACTAAATCTCAAAGTCAGTGTTGTTTCTTAGATACATAAATCTGGCTAAGACAGAAAGCGTTGAGTGAGGCGTGCTCATTCAACGCCATGACTCAGAAAATCTGGCTAAAGCAAAAAGCATTGAGTGAGGCGTGCTCACTCAACGCTCTCAACGCTTAAGATGCTAAAGTAGCAAAAATTTAGTTAATGCAAAAAGCGTTGAGTGAGGCATGCCCACTCAACGCTCTCAACGCCTAAATAACAGAACAGATGACTAAGGCACAAGGCGTTGAGAGAGGTGTGGTCACTCAAGGCTCTCAACTCCAGCCATATACAAAGGGCTGCAAAAATTATTAAGGTAAAAAGCGTTGAGTGAGGCTTACTCACTCAACGCTGTGAACGCTAAGATAGACAGAATTGTCTAAGTACTTTGGCGTTGAGTGAAGCTCACTCAACTCCTTTTTTACTGATGCTTCATTTTTGACTAAGTACGCAGGAGCTGACGTCAGCAAGTCAACAATTCAACTTTATTCAAATTGGTAGCGGCAAAACAACAGTACATGACAAAAGTCGCCGCAGACCTACAATACGTCAGTTAGGCGTTAAAGCAAGGATGCAGCTGTTATTAAATGTGTGAGGCCCACTACACAAATAGCCGTTTGGATATAAATGATAAAAGGAAAATCTTTTACAGAAGAATATAACTCTTGGAGCAGAGCTGTTGAAAAACTTCTTCTTCATCGCCATTGTTGTTGTGAAGAGAAGAACAGAGTGCAAAAAGACTGGAGGTCTAAAGGCTCAACAAGTTGGTTGTTTGTCTTCATCTTCGACTACAGCAAGATCAGAGTAGATCTCTGAAGTGAAGAAAGAAAGTTAGCTGGTGGTATTTTCCTTCTGCACCAGCAGGTTCTTCACAGATGCAGAGGCATAACACTGAAGAACATCTACTGGAGTTTGTGCAGAAGAAGTTAGGGCTGAACATCGTCAGCCCAAAAAATAAAGAAGAAGCAGAACTCTTTCTGCCAGTTACTTCCAGCATAAGCTGTTATCCTCGTTGTTGTGAAGAAGTTAAGCTGAGAATTATTCAGCCCAAGTAGCAGCAAGTTTTGCTGCAGTCACTTCACAGATCCAACAAGAAAAATCCCTAGAACTGTGAATAAGTTAGGATTGAGTGAATCTCAGTTTATGTAAAGGTTGACTCAAGAAATATACTCCTGGAGTCATAGTTGGGCTGAGTCTATCTCAGTCAAAGTTGATTGGCACAGAGAAATTCCTCTTGTGTCCAATCAATAACTACACTAACTTACTTCCATCTTGTAGGATCCAGTTGGATCTGAGTGGTAGGGCAAATTTGCCAAAGCTATAGGACTTGGGTTCAAGTCTGAGGTAGGTGAGTCATTCTCACTGACCTGTAGGGCACTTGTGCCTGAGGTAGGATCTGGGTGCAGATCTGAGTGTAGGGCAATATTGCCTGAGGTTGCAGGAGAGTCATTCTCTCTGAGCTGTAGGATCCCTAGTGGATTTGAGGTAGGGCTGTCCTCCCAGCCTGAGTGTAGGGCCTTTGGCCTGAGGTAGGTGGTCTGCTCACCACTATAAATCTTGTGTGCCTTGTTTGTTTTCTCTGTGTTAGTTTTATTGCAGGTTGCATATCTTGAAAGCAGAATATAATCAACCGATAAAGCATCCAAGTAAAAGAAAATAAAAGAAAACTCACTAAGGTCAAAGAAACTTATATACCCCCTCTAGATGATTTAGCCATCCTTAAAATCAAAAGACTTTTAAGCGGTATTATAAGGAGGTTACTCAAAAAGGACCTAATAGTCTGAGTAGACCTCAAAAGATAGTTAAAAGGGTTAAACTTATGTGTTCAAAAGAGAACCATAAGGTGTGGAGATCAATGTAGCTTCAAATTAGCAAAAAATGACAAGAACAACATTGGACTGTTGGCAGCTCTTGCAGAAGACAAAGTATTTCCAGATACAAGAGCAAAGATCAGAGCCCCTCTGTCACAACCCGCATGTTCTCCAACATTTAAATCATATCAGAGCAAGAGAAAATACGTGTTATGATGCTACGCCGTGCATGGGATAACTGCACGCGCTCAGGCAAAACCCATACTCTAGTTTAAACTCATAATGTAAGACGAAAGAAAACCAGTTAAGTTTGCCGGCCGTATCCCTCGTCACAGTGGATCAGGTGGTCCACAATTAGAAAAAAATATATATTTATACGCAGTGGAAAATACTTTGGTTAAGTTAATTTGACATCCTACATGAGTGTAAACGTCCACAAAGGACAAATCATGAAATGCAGGACTCTAGATTTATCATAGTATAAGAAAAAAGCCCTTTACGTACTTGAGAAGTAGTGTTTTAGTTTAAATCATGACATGCATGAGATACATATAGTAATACTTTTAGGGTTTAAAAATACCTAACATGCAACCTAGCATAAAACATTCCCAGAAGCAAGTAAACAACCGCCAAAAAGACAAAACTAGCAGTACTCAGTTCATATTAAATCACGAAAAGTAAGCCACCAGTGAGCGTCAACAACCTGACACGAACCCACTGGTGAATGTGTATGTCTATACAGAAAGAAGAAAACTACCTCGCCAAGTCGAGGAACAACAACCTCAGCTACCCCGGAGGCCACAAGCAAGCTCCACCAAAAGAACACTAGCCGCTCAATCGGCTATCACCTGAACCTGAGGCATTCAAAGAAAGAATACCTCAGCAAGTATATAAGAGAAAGAAACGGAGCATTAGATCCATAAGTAAGAAAAGAGGGCTTACCAACCCCACAACCAATGCTATTAAATGAGCAAAAGGAAACTGAATAGAACAGCAAAGTTAACACCCTGCCCAAGGCAGGATCAAGATGCACCAAGTGCGAGAGATAAGCAACATATCCTGCTAAAATCTGCAGGAGCAACAAGACAAGCATATGCCAAAAGAACAAAGGAACAAACAGTCCTAACTTGTGAATTATTAGCAGTGGTAAAGCCATAATACTCAAGGGTTCAACGGTGGCAGCCCTAAGGTGCACACACAAAAAAACAGCCCATATCAGGGCCAAAAGGTGCTCTCTACACCATAAAACAACCAGCCCATATCGGGGCTAAAATGGTGCTCTCTACACCATAAAACAACCAGCCCATATCGGGGCCAAAATGGTGCTCTCTACACCATAAAACAACCAGCCCATATCGGGGCCAAAATGGTGCTCTCTACACCATAAAACAACCAGCCCATATCGGGGCCAAAATGGTGGCCACCAAGGATTTACACCACACCACCCCTCACAGAGCCATCAAACAAAACCACCTACCATAATTCACGACTCGGCAGCCAGAACAAGCCGAGAAACACCAACAACCCGAAATACCCCATCTTAACCTCAAAAGACTTAACCACAAAACTTGAAATTCCGTCCTAAGGAAGCACGCAACGTTTTCTATACAGAGCTACAACAAACAATTTCCTACGTTCTTATTTCTATCCGGCTACAGCTATTCCCATGACCTCCAACCATGGTTTGGGCACAAAATCAGCAACCCTAACTTCTACAGAAAATATACCACACACTGACCATAAAATATGAAAGTAAAGGAAAACTTGACAAGGGCAAAGAGCACCACTTGCCTCAACCTTCAAGGCACAATAGCCGCTATCTCAGCTTTAGCACAGCTAGACAAGATTATCCATAAAACCACAAAACCTGAGGTGAACAAAATAGGGAAAACTGAGAACTTCGACAGCCCATAGCTTCTACAATAGCCCAAGAGCAAGGACATGTTACCTAAGGAGGAAAATCTAGGCGAGAACAGCTGGTTCCTCCTTCCTTCACTTCCCTTGTTCTCTCTCTCTCTCTCTTTCTTGGAAATGGGGAATGAGAAGAAGAAAAGAATAAACAAAAAAAGGAGAAAAACTCATTCTCGGCCTTATTACCCAGGGAAGAAGTCTGGTCCCTTAGATCAAAGCAATAGAGAAATTGAACGACGACAAATTTTCTGAAATTTCACAATTCGGCGCTGACACGCGCTGTGACACGCCCGTGTCACAGGGCGTGTACCTTAAGCAGCACACAAACTGACTGTTCGGGCTTATCCAGACTGTACACCGCCAGGATACACGCCCGTGCTGGCCCAGTCACGCCCGTGACTCAGGGCGTGTCACCCCTTTACTCGACACTCAACATTCGTCGAGCGAACTTCGTCGAACGAAGTTTGTCGACCCAGCGGGATACGCCCTGTGACACGCCCGTGTCACAGGCCGTGTACCCCTTCTCTCGATGATCGTCGACCTTAAGTCGTCGAAACCTCAATTCGTCGAGCTCTCGGCACGCCCGTGTCACCGGGCATGACACCCCCTAAAACTTCGTCGACCGAAATTCGTCGACCACGCGGCCATCAGCTCAACCCGAGCCAGACACGCCCTGGGACACGCCCGTGTCCCAGGCCGTGTCACTCAAATTTTGAAAATTTCCAGAATTTGAAATGTTACAGCTCTCCCCTGCTACAAGAAATTTCAACCATAAATTTGCACCTAGGGAGCAACCAATATGTTATAACCTCATATTCATATGTTACAACTTCTTATTAGCGATGTTATTGCCGAGCAAAACGATCCGAGCTCGAGCAAACTATCTCGGAATGTAACGAAATTCACACCGTAGCTAAATACCCACGCTACGAGTCTAGTGGTGAAGTCGAAATCATCATCCGACAAACAAAACTTGGGCTAACCTTGCCCGAAGCCAAAACACAAACATTTCCGAAGTGGCACCATCGAGTCACCAAAACAGACTCCGGCTTGCTTGGGAATCTTGCAAATAGGCTACCAAACCAGCCACTAAAAGGCCTAAAGAGCGAAGATCACGCTCTAACAACAGCAAAGGAAAAAAAATATGCCAACGTAATGCCAAACAAAATTACACAATTGCCAAACAAACCGGGGGCATTACACCCTCTGTCATATTCAGATAGTGACTCAGAGGTGGATGAAGCTGAGGAAGGGGAATACAGATGTTATGAACTGACATCTACTCCAGAAGAAGATTTCTTTCAGGATCAGCTTGGACAAAATCAGGTATATCCCGCTTCTAGCTCATCCTCAGAGTTTGGATATGATTCCTGCTCAAACTCTGATGCATCCTCATCAAATGATGATGAAAGTCCTCCATCAGAAGATGATATCAATCAATTGATTGAAAATCATGATGTGCTCCTGAAAGCTTTCAAGAAAAGCAAGATGGTTGTTAAGAAACAAGCAGAGGAAATTGCCTCCCTATAGTTGTCTGCTTCCTAGCAAGATGAAACTCCATCTTTGCTATATCTAAAAGAGAGAGAAATAGCTCATCTGAAGATCATGGTAGATATCCATGTTGAGTCCATAAAGTATAAGGGCTCTGTTATCAAGGATCTTGAAGAGAAACTTGAGAGTGAGAAGAGGATTGTGACCAATTTCTCTAAGATACATGCTATCAAGAGAAAATCTGAGTCTGAGTGGATTTCTAAAGTTATCCAATCTCAGAGAAGAGACAATCTTCTATCAGAACTCAGTCAACCTTTCCCAAGGTAATTCTCCCATCCAACAGGTATGACCAAGACTGTAAGTGTGGTCACTGGAGGTGTGAGAATCTTCCTTGTAAGATTACAAAAATATCTTACATTGGAAGAAGAGAGGTCATGGGTTTGAGTGCTCAGAAGGCTTCCCATGTAAAAATCCAAAAGGCCCTTCCTGGATCTTTTGTATTGCCTCAGCCCCTTCATTCAAGGATAAGACAGTGCCCTATTCTAAGGTTCTTCATGTAAGAACACAACCCAAAAGTGCTTCAGTCAGTATGGCTGACTTGGCTGCCTCTGAAGCCATTAAGAACATGCCAACTCCAAAGAAGGCTGTTACTAATGATGTTCAGATCAAGCCAAGTGCTCCCACTGACAGATTCACTTTTGATCAAGCTCTTGATAAAAGAAACATGAAGAAGGCCACAGTTCTCCCCATCGAACAGGCAGCCAGAGATGGCTTGCACACTTCAAGGTGTGTTCAGAAGAGGAGATATAACATCCATGAATGTTGGTACTGTGACAAAGTGAGCCACTTTGTCATAGATTGTTGGCACAACCCCTGTGTGCCAAAAGCAAGACAGTGTCTTCATGACAGGACTCCTGTAGGTAGACATATGCATTCTTATGCTAACAAAAACCTAGGACCCAAGTCAGCTTGGGTTCCTAAGGTAAGGTAAATATTGTCTTGCAGGATAGTCCAAATAGCCATGCCCAATTATGGTCCTTGAACAAGATGTACCAGACCTAAGTCTTGGTACAAGAATGATTCAACTAATCATCATGCACAAGATGTCAAAGACAAATGCAATTGCTGAGGGGGAACTAGCAAAGGAAAGCCAGATGCATGTCAAAGGCTAAAGCTCAGGCGCAAGGATGCTGGTGTGCTCAGAGACTATGAATCCAACATCTGCTTCCAATCTTTAGGGCCAAGATAAGTAGAATTCATCTTGTTTATGAGTCTACTAAATGTTCTCTTAATTGCAAGAGCTTTGCACTTTAGAGATAAGATAGTTGAAACAAAAGTTTGAAAAGAAGTAAGACAATTGTCTCAATAATTAAGTTAGTGACTCTCTTGCTCACCAGGCCACTAGATGTAACTAGATTTAACATCCTCAAATTAACATGAGAATGTTAAATTTAATTCAAATTGCACTTCAGTAAGACACATATTACATGTGCAATACAAGTTGAGATAAATTAGTCAAGGAAAAATGTTAGACAAGTATCAAAACTTGTTTTAACAATTGAGTTTGGGGCTAACACACTCACTGTGTCACATGATGTAACTGGGCCCTACATCCTCTAACTCAATTTGGGGGTGTTGAAATTATGTCTAGTCGCACCCCACTAGGACACATATTATAATGTGTATTGCAGGACAATCTTACCCTTGCAGGTCAGGCCAACACAGTAAGAGGCTAGATTCAATCTAATTACTAAAGAAAACAGAGGTTGAGCAAAATAAGCTTACTCAACAAAAATTGTAGAAAAGACGGCCAGCGGCTAAGTGTCGGGATTCAATGCTGGCCGCTAATCAAAATTTGATCATCAAACAAGTAAGTGTCTTTCCGCCTTCTCTCTATATAAACAACTATAAATAGAAAAGCTTGTGATAAAGCAAAAGCACTGTTCCTTGCCCTCTCCCGCCCGCATTCGCCTAATAGACGGAAAACACTTCTCGCTAGCTCTCTCAAATTCTCCGGCGAAATGGCGTCTAAAGGACAAGATTTCCTCTTCGAAGGATCCGAAGTAGTTCGAAATGGATTTGTTAATGCTCCAGAGGAAGAGCAACAGGTTCTTCATCTTCTTCACGCTTCTAACCTAGGGTTCGTCTTGACGGAGTCCTGTTTACTATGTAAACGAGAAGTCCTAGAATTATTCTCCAATGCCAAAACCGATGCATCTGGAGGCAAATTCAAGACTGTGGTCAATGGAAAGAAGATCAAAATCACTCTACGGCGGTTAAGCAAGGCACTATTGCTACCCAAGTTTTCGAAAGACGATGAGGAAGATGACCTAGTACAAGAAGACATAAAATCTGCAGTAAAATGGTGCAGATTGTCTAAGCACACCTCCGACTCCATTTTGAGAAAGGAACTGAATCTAAGAGGAAGGTTTCTGGCGGATGTCATTGGGAAGGCTTTGTTATGCAAAACAGGGTCCCATGATAAAATTTCAAAGAAGATGTTTGAAGTTATGGCTATGGTCATGCTGTCCAAAAGAACTGACTGGGGTAGAGTAGTATTTGACAGGATAGTGGAATGCCTTGCTGGACCAAATCTAGGGAGAATTCTTTCCCTATTCCTGCGACAGACTGTCCATGAAATCCGGAACTTGAAGCTTGGAGCAAGAATAAACCACATGAGAAGAATGAACTGCAAGATGCTGGAAAGGTGGGACAGGGTACTTCAACCCATGGACGATCAGCTGTAGAAAGGAAAGGAAAGAAGATAGCTGCCTCTGAGCCCTGCTCTTCCAGCAGCTTATCTGAGGAGGAAGAACCTCATAATCCAGAACTATTATCCTCGACTAAAGAGTCCAGGAAGGACTTGAATATTCAGGTATCAGCCTCTTCAGAACTTACCCCTCTAAGTCTTGTAAGCTGACCTGAGTCAGATACAGTCCCTGGGGATGATGTGCATACCGCTGAGATCGCTGAAGCAGTGGCAAAGCAAGCTGTTGACAAGATCTCTACAAGGATGGAGGAAGATGCTTCCAGACTTGATGATACAGATGGGCATTTGCCTATATCTGATGACACTGATGTACCCAGGCCTCAGAGTGAGGGGGAGATCAGTCTAGCATTTGATAGAGACTGCAATATCTGAAGGTGAGCTACTGCTGGCTCAAGTTATGGATGCTACCTTTGGTGAGGAAAAGAATGCACCAGTTGAGAGGGAGAAACTGATATAAGAAATAATGCAAGAAGCATTAGTTGTGGGAGAGCAGCTACAGGTCCCTCCAAATGTAGCTCAGACTGCTGCAGGTGATAATGATGTTACTGCTGCTGCTACTACTGTTGACCTGCATGCAAAAGAAGGCATTGCAGAGGTTGAGGGGGAGATTCCATCTAAACTCCTTGCTCATAAAGTACTTGATCTAGTCCCCTCTGAATCAGAGAAAGAGAAAACCAGTCATGAGAAAACACACTCCTCGATACACACAGAGAACAGACCAGTACAGGAAGCTCTTGATGAAGGCACATCTGCCAGAATGGATCAGCTGCCACCATCATTTCTAGCCCAGCTAAAGGGGATGCTGGATGAACAAAGGAGAGCATTAGAAAATTATGTAGATGAAGTTCTTAAAGATGTCAGGAATGATCTAGCAACTGAAATCAAGTTAATAAGATTTGAAGTAAACCTGCTGAAAGGGGAAACTGTCAAATTCTTTAAAAGAGCTGCTCCAGATGTAGACTATACCATGGAAAAACTGAATGTGTCAGGCCAAAATATTACTGTTATCATAGAAAATCAAAAGATTCAAGACAAGAACAGTGTGACCATACATGAAAATGATAAAATTCTGAGGGATCAACAGAACACTGAAATCTTTCCCAAGATTGATGTCTGCACTAAGCTACTTGATGACCATAAGATACCTGATTTCGAGCAATAAAACCCAGAGTCCAGATCTATCATTCTGCTTACTTGGGATCAGGTCAAGAACAAGAGATCAGATAGAGGAAAATGATACAACAAAACAGAATGAGACAAGATGGAGAAGAGAGACACAGAAAGAAGAAGTTACTAGAGAAATAAAAATGCCAACCTTCTTGCTCTTGATGCAGTTGAACCCTACGAATACTTTTCCAAGCCCTTCAGCTCTTTTCAAAGACAAAAAGACAAAGCTGAAGTTGTAGCTGAAAAGGAAAAAGAAGCTAAGGCAAATGCAGCTGATAAAGCATATACAAAGGGAAAGAAGATAGCTGGATCAGAGGGCAAACCTGCAAAGAAATCCAAGGGCAGTGAAATTGTTATAAGAGAACCTGAAACTTGAAAAGTTTCAGGTTCTGCTTGTAGGGCTAAGGAATGTGAAATTTGTTTTTTGCACAAACATTAAAATTCCTTATATATTAAATAGAATATTATTTGCTATGATCATGATTTATCTGATTTATCATTTGCTATGATTATGATTTATCTGATTTGTGCTTTGATAATATATTTTGTATATGTATGTTAGGAACTAGATGAGATTTGAGAGAGAAGGAGAGATTTCTAGGGTTTGAGAGGGGGGCTAGAGAATTACCTTTGATAATACTTGCATGCTCCACTCCAAAGAGGATCCGGGTACATTTATACCCGGACCAAGGCCGGCCGGCCAAGGGGGCCGACCGGCCCCAATTGGGGCTGAACCGGGTGGGTTCAGCCCCCGACGGCCGCCTTTTAGAAAGTGGGGGCTGAACCAGTTGGTTCAGCCCCGTTGTCGCCTTCGGATCCGTCCGGGGGCGTAACATTTCCTGCCCCATCAAAACCCAGCTTGTCCTCAAGGTGGGAATCTGGTGGCGCCGTCCGGCCCCTCAGGTCTACCCAAGCCGCGTCACGCCCATGTCCCTGCAGCCTCTCCAAACAGCAAAGAGAGCCCCCCGGCACTGGTGAGATGTGGATGCCCTGCAGACAGTACTGTCTCCCACCCTTAGCAAACTCCATAGTGAACTTCTCCCAATCCAGAGTCACCCTACCCAGCTGTCGCAACCACTGGGCCCCCAGAATCACATCTGGCCCCTGGATGGGCAATAGGTAGACATCCATGTTGTCGGTGTATCCCTGCACACTGATTTCCACGTCCCGAAGCACTCCTTCGCACTGCAGCTCGTGTCCACCGGCCACCACAACCTGGGAAGTGGCATCCTTGATGATCTCTAGCCCCAATGTCTGTGCCACCGTCGGGCTAATGAAATTATGTGTGCTCCCACTGTCAAACAGAAAGGTCACCTGCTGTTGGCCAATCCGCCCCGCAATACTCATAGTGGTCGGAGCGGAGTCTCCCGCCATGGCAAGGGAAGATACCCCGTACTCGATTGTATCCAGAATGTGCTCCTGTTCCCCTCCGTCTACATCCGACATCAGACTTTCCTGCAACATGTAAACCTGGATCCTCTGACATTTGTGGCCTGGGGTAAATTTCTCATCGCAGTTGAAGCACAAGCCCTGTTCCTTCCTAGCCTGTAGCTCTGTCCAAGTCAATTTCTTCAGCGTCGCCCGTTCTGTAGCTGCGTGATCCTTTTTTGCGTCGGGAAGGTGTGTAAGGTTCCTCGGAGTGTCCCCCCGGGACTTCTGTCGAATGATACGCTCTTCTTGAATCCGGGCCAAGTTGATAGCGTGTGTCAAACTGCGCGGTAGATAGGCATGCACCTCGTCTCGGATGTCCTCCTTCAAACCGGAAATAAAACAACTTGTTAAGGTCCTCTCGCCCCACTGCACCCGGTTGGCCAACCGTTCAAACTCGGTTCGATACTCCATCACCGTCCCTTTCTGACGCAACTTCTGAAGAAGAGCCTCGAAGTCTTCATACTCAAGTGGACCAAAGCGGGCGATGAATCCGTCGACAAACTCGTGCCATGGCGCGTGATCCCGTCCCCGGAGGAACCATTGGGTCCACTGGTATGCGTCCTCTTCAAGGTGGAAGGACGCCAACCTTACCCATTGTGCCTCTGGTATCTCCTGATAGCTGTAAAATAACTCTGCCTTTTGGACCCATTCGAGTGCATCTCCTCCTTTGAACTTGGGGTAGTTCATACGGGTAACCTTCGGCGGTAGATAGGCGCGTGGTAGTTGGTGCCCGGGTCCTCCGTACTCTTGCCCGTGTCCAAGCGGTTGTCGTCGATCAGCGGCCACGTGTGGGTACCCCCAATCCCTTCCATAGGGGTTCCCCAAGACTGGAGGCCTAAACTCCCATCTGCCTCCTCCCCTTCCGCCCGCGACGTGTCCTGGTTCTCCTGGAATAGGGAGGAGCCCATCACGAGGTGGGCACCCGATCCCGTTGGGTCGTTGGTCCTCCTGGAGGTCTTCACGGTAAGGAGGAAAATCCAAGGCAGACGCGGCGATGCCGCCAAACTGGGTTGCCTCGGACCAAGCTTGTGGTCGCCGTGAGCCTCCTACCCTTCCACTGTCAATGCCAAGCCTCCCATTGAGGCTAGAGGCCCGATCGTCGTGCCCCGATGCTGGAGTAGGGAGGGGAAGCTGGACTGCGTTGGCCTCGCCCACAACAGCTTTTCCTTTAAGGTGTTGGGTTAACATATTTTTAAGCTCGTCCATGCGGGCGTCCAATTTCTCTTCGAGACGTTGTTCCGATGCTGTTAACTTATCGGCGAGGGCTGCCACGGTGGCGGTCAGCCCGGTGTAGTTTTCTTCCAGATGTGCGAGCCGATTGGAGTCTTCTTGGGTGCGAGTCACCATGGTGGAACCCCGGGCGTGCGCGAATGGCAACAGATGCAGCAACCGGCAGCAAGATCGACGCAGTAACCGGCAGTCGGCAGTCGATGCGGAGCAAAAGCGGGATTCGGCAGTCGATCGATGATCGGGAGCGATGCGGAGCGATCGGGAGCCGACGCCGGGATGCGAGCGGGATGCCGACGCCGGGATGCGAGCGGGAGCCGACGCCGGGATGCGAGCGGGATGCCGACGCCGGGATGCGAGCGGGAGCCGACGCCGGGATGCGAGCGGGAGCAAGATCGACGATCGGGAGCCGACGCCGGGATGCGAGCGGCAGCAAGATCGACGATCGGGAGCGATCGGGAGACGACGCCGGGATGCGAGCGGGATGCCGCAATCGGATGCGAGCGGGCGTCGACGCGGGATCGATGCTGGAAGGAAAAAAGATTTGGGAGGAAGAATCCTCTGATACCAAATGTTAGGAACTAGATGAGATTTGAGAGAGAAGGAGAGATTTCTAGGGTTTGAGAGGGGGGCTAGAGAATTACCTTTGATAATACTTGCATGCTCCACTCCAAAGAGGATCCGGGTACATTTATACCCGGACCAAGGCCGGCCGGCCAAGGGGGCCGACCGGCCCCAATTGGGGCTGAACCGGGTCGGTTCAGCCCCCGACGGCCGCCTTTTAGAAAGTGGGGGCTGAACCAGTTGGTTCAGCCCCGTTGTCGCCTTCGGATCCGTCCGGGGGCGTAACAATGTAACATAAATATGTTAGTGTATACATTGTCTTAGATTTTGACTTTTTCAAATAGGGGGAGATTGTTGGGTCCATTGATCCCAATATCCTAGATTTGAAGAAGGGCTAGCAAACAGTGTATACACATGTGGTGATCTAACTTATGTTTAAGTTTAATGATTGCAGGATGTCCTAGTAACAATGATAAGACAGATAGTCCAAGTGGCTAGGTCAGGTAAATACTTACCTAAGGTGTGGAAAGACAGAAAACTGTCTAAGTTCACAGGCGTTGGGTGAAGATCATTCACTCAACGCCAGATGACTTATAGTGCTGAGTGAAGCCTATACAGTTAAAGCCATGAAGTGGCAAGCTGAGAAAGCGGCTAAGTCCACAGGCGTTGAGTGACGTCAACTTACTCAACGCCATACAGCAAAAGACTGTGAGACAGGCTAATGCAGTCAAAGCCTAAGAAGAAATGGACTGCAAAGTGGCTAAGTCCACAGGTGTTGAGTGAAGATCATTCACTCAACGCCATAGCTCCATAATCGTTGAGTATAGCTCAGTCAGTCAACGCCACAGGAAAACTGTGAATATTTACCAAGTCCACAAGCATTAAGTGAGGCAAGCTCACTCAACTCCATGTGATAATGTGTTGACTAAATCTCAAAGTCAGTGTTGTTTCTTAGACACAAAAATCTGGCTAAGACAGAAAGCGTTGAGTGAGGCATGCTCACTCAACGCTCTCAATGCCATGACTCAGAAAATCTGGCTAAAGCAAAAGGCTTTGAGTGAGGCGTGCTCACTCAACGCTCTCAACGCTTAAAATGTTAAAGTGGCAAAATTTTGATTAAGACAGAAAACATTGAGTGAAGCATGCTCACTCAACCTCTTAACGTCTAAATAACAGAAAGCATGGCTAAGGCACAAGGCGTTGAGAGACGTGTGGTCACTCAACGTTCTCAAGCCAGACATGCACAAAAGGCTGCAGAAATGGTTAATGTAAAAAGCGTTGAGTGAGGCTTACTCAACGCTGTCAACGCCAAGATAGACAGAATTGTCTAAGTACTTTGGCGTTGAGTGAAGCTCACTCACTCAACGCCTTTTCTACTGATGCTTGATTTTTGACTAAGTCCGCAGGTGCTGACGTCAGCAAGTCAACAAGTCAACTTTATTCAAATTGGTAGTAGCAAAACAACAGTACATGATAAAAGGCGCCGCAGACCTATTATACGTCAGTTAGGCGTTAAAGCAAGGATGCATCTGACATTAAATGTGTGGGGCCCACTACACAAAGAGCTGTTGGGATATAAATGATAAAAGGAAAAGCCTTTACAGAAGAATATAACTCTTGGAGCAGAGCTGTTGAAAAACTTCTTCTTCATCGTCATTGTTGCTGTGAACAGAAGAACAGAGAGCAAAAAGACTGGAGGTCTAAAGACTTAAAAAGTTGGCCATTTGTCTTCATCTTCGACTACAACAAGATCAGAGTATATCTCTGAAGTGAAGTAAGAAAGTTAGTTGGTGGCATTTTCCATCTGCACCAACAGGTTCTTCACAGATCAAGAGACATAACGCTGAAGAACATCTACTGGAGTCTGTGGAGAAGAAGTTAGGGCTGAATATCCTCAGCCCAGGAAATAAAGAAGAAGCAGAACTCTTTCTGCCAGTTACTTCCAGCATAAGCTGTTATCCTTGTTGCTGTGAAGAAGTTAAGCTGAGAATTATTCAGCCCAAGTAGCAGCAAGTTTTGCTGCAGTCACTTCACAGATCTAGCAGGAAAAATCCCTAGATCTATGAAGAATAAGTTAGGATTGAGTGAATCTCAGTTCATGTAAAAGTTGACTCGAGAAATATACTCCTGGAGTCATAGTTGGGATATGTCTATCTCAGTCAATGTTGATTGGCATAGAGAGATTCCTCTTGTGTTCAATCAAGAACCACACCAACTTACTTCCATCTTGTAGGATCCAGTTGGATCTGAGTGGTAGGGCAAATTTGCCTGAGCTGTAGGACTTGGGTTCAAGTCTGGGGTAGGTGAGTCATTATCACTGAGCTGTAGAGCACTTGTGCCTGAGGTAGGATCTGTGTGCAGATCTGAGTGTAGGGCAATATTGCCTGAGATTGTAGGAGAGTCATTCTCTCTGAGCTTTAGGATCCCTAGTGGATCTGAGGTAGGGCTGTCCTCTCAGCCTGAGTGTAGAGCCTTTGGCCTGAGATAGGTGGTCTGCTGACTAAGATCCAACACACTGACCACTGAGTTGTAGGCCCTTTGTGGCTGAGCTGTAAGTCTTGGAGGAGAGTGAGAGATCCTGAGTGATCTGAGGTGTAAGCTCTTTAGATCAGAGTTTTAGAGAAGTATCTCGTCCAACAAGATAGTTGGATAGGTGGGAGGGAAAGTGGATGTACCATAGTTAGGGGAACCACTATAAATCTTGTTTGTTTTCTCTGTGTTGATTTTATTGCAGGTTGCATATCTTGAAAACAGAATATAATTAACCGATAAAGCGTCCAACTAAAAAAACTCACTAAGGACTAAGAAACCTATTCACCCCCCTTCTAGATGATTTTGCTATCCTTGAAATCAAAAGATTTTCAATGAGGATATTGCTAGAAACCTGCGTTTGTAATGACCGAGCTGAAATGCGCAAACCAAGCACGAGGGGACCTGCTTGAGCCCATAAAGGGCTCTCCTCAAATGACAGACAAGGCCTGAAGGGGAAAATAGAACAGGAGGAGGAAGCTTGTATACCTCCTATTGAAGATCACCATGAAGAAAGACATTCTTCACATCGAGCTGTGACAGAGACCAGTGGCAAATAGCTGCAACTGCAATATGAGTCCGGACCGTAGACATATGAGAGACTGGAGCAAAGGTCTCATCATAGTCTCTCCCCCGCTCCTACTGAAAATCACGAGCATTAAGCAGAGCTCTGTACCTCTCCACAGAATCATCAGAGCGAGTCTTGACCTTGAAGATCCACTTGAAAGTAACAGGAACAACACCAGGTGGAAGAGGAACCAGGTCCCATGTACGAGTGTGCTCGACCGTCTCCAACTCAGCAGACATAGCAACCTGTCACTCAGGTATCTGGGCAGCCTCACGATAGGAAGTTGGCCCTGGAGTACTACATACAGTATCAGAAAGGGTAGGTAGGTCCAGCTGTATGGTAGCAAGGCTAAGGCGGTCAGTAGGATGACTCTCACGAGGTGGGTTGTGATGCACATGAGGATCATCCACAGGACACTCGCTGGAGAAGACATGCATGGAGTCTGGGGGAACTGGAGGCGAGACAACAAAAGGGGGGCGACGAGTGTAGTGATATGGAAGGGGTACGATGAGCGTGTCAGAGGGATAGGTAGGTGGCGAAGTGGAGGAATGAAAAGGTGACGGAGTAGACCACAACAAGGAAGAGGAGGTGACAGAGTAGACTGTGACAAGGAAAGAGGAGCCGGACATACCGAAGGATACATGAGGCAGAGAGATGAAAAGTATGAGAAACCGCACGTCAGAGGGAATAACAGATGAGTGTGAGATCAAGTGGACAGAGGACACGAACAAAGGGTGAGGCTCGTCGAAGGTAATATCACGTGAGATGCGAAGTCAATGAGCAACATGGTCATAACATCGATAACCCTTATGCTTAGTACTCTGTCCAAGTCATAAGGAACAGACCGAGCAAAGAGCTTTGTATGCTCACGTGGAGGGAGGAGAACATAACATCGACATCCAAAAACACAAAGACGAGTGTAATGTGGGGGTCGAGAGTACAGAAACTCACCAGGACACTGGCCCTAGGCCTGCGAGGAGTTCAATTTGGGTCTATTTGGACCCAAACTGAAACCAAATCAACATGCCTCGGTTTTTGAATTGTCTAAACCGAACCGAACCGTTTGGTTCGATTCAAAGTCGGTTCGATTTTTAGTCGATTTTTACGATTTGATGTCGGTTTTCTGCAAACAAATTTCTCACCAAAATGGAGCCCAGGAACTCCCTATGTCAAGATCAGCTATGTGAGCCAAACAACTGCTGATGGTTTCACTAACAGGGGATAGCATTTGGTGGAATGGACATTTGGAAGAGATGCCTTGTAATTTTTTGCCCTATCCTTTGGCTGTTAAAACTTAAATATTTTCACAATTTTTGAAAAACATCATTTTTTTAATCACATTTTAGAAGCAGGTGACAACTCATGTAATAATTTACACTGATTATTTATCAAACAACAAAAAAAATACTTTCAAAAACCACCATGGAAGATGTTTAGATACCATGACTTTTAACAATTTAGGGGGGCCTTTTCATCAATAGCAATGAAAATTACATTGTAGGAAGTTTTGGAGCTAATTACCAGGAAACTACAATTTTTCATTATAAGTTTAAACCAAATGCGAAGAGTAATGAATGTATTCAAGAGCATTCAAAATAAAAGGAGAAAATGAAAATAGTTGTCGGTTCGGTTTAGAATAAAAGTCATTTTGAGACTTATGGACCATGATTTTGCCAACACTCATTTGCAAGATGCAACCTCCTCATCCAGACGTTTTAATGCTCATGATTTTTTTCACTCTATTCAAATCTTCATGTAGTCCATCCAACAAAAATGCAAGAAGTTCCTATAAATAAGCTATTGTTTCTTATTTCATTTTTTGTGAACAGGTGACTAAATGAGCCAAGTCAAAGTGCCAGTTGTCCAAAACCAACTGAACCAACCGAACTGAACAAATCTGCGCCCATATTACTTGGTTCGGTTCGGTTTAGGCGGTTTTCACAACGAGAAAACTGACCCGAACCGATGAGCCTTCGGTTTTCAAAAGCTTCAAACCGACACTGAACCGGGCGGTTCAGTTTCAAAGTCGGTGCGGTTTGGTCTGTTTGGTCGGTTTAGTTGGTTTTCGGTTTTCGCTTCTCACCCCTAACTGGCCCTGAAGGAAATTAAAGGACTGCAGGTTAATAGGATAGACAACGGTGAAAACAGTCTCAGCCCAAAAATGGGGAGGAATGCGCAAGGAAATAAGAATGTGAGCTGTCTCAATAATGTGGCGATGCTTCCTTTGAACGGTGTCATTCTGAGCGTGTGCACCGGGACAGACAAGTTGAGGAAAAGTACCGTGTGTAGCAAGCAGATCTTGAAAGATATAATAGAGATACCCCCCCCCCCCCCCCCCCGAGTCAGAACGAAAAATGCGTATGAAAACAAAAAACTGTGCGCGCATCGTAGCAGAAAATGTAACGTTGACTTGAATACTTTCAGATCGAGAATGCATAAAATAGACCCAACAATAACGAGAATAGTCATCAATGAAGAGAACATAATACCGGTGTCCTACCTTGGATACAAAAAGTGTTGGTACCCATACATCAGAATGAACTAAATCAAAAGGACGCTGAGATCTGAACTCACTAAACGGATATGGGAGTTGACATTGTTTACCAAGCATACAACCCGAACAAGAGTGAGACCGATCAATCGAAACATGACCGAGGAAACCATGATTAATAAGAGAAGCTAGACGTGAACCATTGGGATGACCAAGACGGTGATGTCACTGAGAGAAACCCACCGAAGGAAGGCAAAGGGAGGAAGTTATAGGTGACGATGAAGTGGATGGAAGGTGGAGACAATCAAGAATATACACCCTGCTATGACGACCGCCAGCTCCAAGGAGTGTCCCAGTCAGACGATCCTGCACACTGCAAGTAAAATCATAAAAAATAACAAGACAACTGTGTGATGTGAGTTGGCTGACGCATATAAGGTTCATGGATAACTTGGGTATGTATGCAACATCGGGGACATGAAAATGACTAGTATGAAGGAGGTCACGACTGGTGATGTCGTGAGTGGTGCCATCTGTCACCATGATTCTAAGGGCAGATGAGACGGGCTGACATGACAAGAGTTGGGTGACATCATATGTCATGTGAAAGGAAGCTCCAGAGTCAAGAAACTAGTCAGAGGGGGAGATACCATTAGAGACGGAGGCAGCCGACTGAGAGGAGCGAGACAGTGAAGCCTGCTGGGAGAACTGGTGGGCAATCAGCTGAATAAGCGCAGATATGGAGAAGGGCTGCATCGTATCTGAGAAGTGTGCGGAAGGAGCACCAGGAGCACGCTGCTGATCAGATTGTTGAGCCCTCTGAAGCTTGCGGCACTCAGATTTGACATGAACAGGACACTGACAGTAGTGGCAACATACAAGTGGGCAACGAGTAGCAATAGACTGAGCTACAGTAGGTGCTGAAAGAGGACGAGCACCGAATGCAATCGAGAGGATCAACTGAGCAGGTCGGGGCTACGGGATCAACCAGAGACATCAGATCAGCCGAGGGAGACCCTTGATCAGCGGAGGAAGACACCGTTGGATCGGAAGCAGCAACGAAAGCGGCTGGACAGTTGTAGTCGGGTTGCAGAAGGTAGCAGAAGAGGCTGGCGTTGCTAGACGGGCTGCGGGTGGCAGCGGAGGAGACCGACAGAGATATACATGCAAAAATTGTCGTTCGAGGTCAGAGCAGGACACAGGCAAGGAAGGGCTTACAGTAGTGGAGAAGAGTCATCCTGGCTTGCGGGATCTACAGAGGAGCCTGGGGAAGCGGCGGGAGATCGATCGCGCGACTTGAGATCGATTGGGAAGCAGATTCATCGCCTGTGTCGCAGCGACGCGATCAATCGGGATATGGGAAGCAATGAGAGATCAATCGGGGGATCCACCTTCTCCAATGACGGGATGGAGCGACAAGGAAGCAACGGGAGGATCCGGATTCTTTCCATTTCAAGTCAAATGGAGGGGATCCATTTCATGCTTTAGTGGACAAGATAAGTCCAAGAAATATCCAGTGAACAAGAATTTTTTGATTAAAAAAAATATAAAATGATTGAAAATGCTGAATCCGTTGGATCAAAAATCAATCAATCATGGCCATGAGATGGATCCCCTCCATTTCAAGTGAAATGGAGAGGATCCTGATATGCAACGGGATCGATCGCGGGATCCACCAGAAGCATCGACGGGATTGAGCGACAAGGAAGCAGCAGGATCGATTGGGGAATCGGCTAGGTTTTTCCTAGCTCGGATACCATGATAGATTGCGTGAAATCTGTGTATTCACATTTGAACTAGGCAATACATATACATGTACACGGGAGGGTGATCCTAACACCCGAGGTGACTGTAAGCTAATATTATCACTCATAAAGTACATCATATCTAACATCCTGTAGTAAATATTTCATAATGTAATTAACACCACGATTGAGGGTACTTTTGAAGCAATTTTTTTTGCTTTGATGAGTTTGCATAAAAATACTCTCACCATTAAATGTGTTTGATAAGACATTCGTAGGTGAGGTTTGGCGTTAAGCAATGACAGTTCATGACCATGACATTGACGATTGCCACCGTTATGTCAAACGGACCATGAGTATCGAACAACTTTGAATCATGACCGCGAGTACGAAAAAGAAAAAAATGATGCATTAAGTCTTTTTGTCCAACTCTGCGGGGGAGCTAAAAACACCTATAAATTATGGCTTTAGAAAATGAGGGATTGACTGTTTTCATCCTGCTGCATAGATATGATGAGTTGAGTGTCACATAATTTTCTTGTTAACTTTTCTAATATTAGGTCATGTGAGGACTGATTTCAAGCAGGTTAAAAATACGAGAATTAAATCATGCAAAAATAAATTGTAGGACTGATTTTACCATTTTGTTTATTTAAATTTTATCACTTGATATTTAAATTTTTTTAAAAAACGCAAACTCTGATTTGTAATTTTGAAGATTTATGAGGTTTCTAAAAATACCAAATAACTATACTAAACCATACATAGATGTAAGTGTTTATGACATGTTCTACCACACATTATTAGTGTTAGAATATTTGTTTCACAATATGAATGTATGATGATTATTTACTGCAAATGAAAGAATTGTGATGAACTTGATGCCTTTATGCTGCAGATCAACTATGTGATTGGAGATAATCCGCGAAAGATGAGCTATGTGGTTGGCTACGGCCAGAACTATCCCCGCCATGTTCACCACCGCGGCGCCTCCATCCCGCACAACGGAGTCAAATATTCCTGCACTGGCGGCTGGAAATGGCGTGACACAAGGTCGCCAAATCCCAACAACATCATCGGTGCCATGGTCGGCGGCCCAGATCGATTTGATGGCTTCTCTGACGTGCGGTCGAATTACAACTATACTGAACCTACAATGGCCGGCAATGCTGGACTCGTCGCGGCACTTATCTCCCTCACCAACACTGGCGAAGCTGGCATTGACAAGAACACCATCTTTTCCTCCCTACCGCCATTCTTCCCACCTGTGTCCCCGCCTCCACCCCCGTGGAAGCCTTGAGCAATAATTTTTTTCTATTTTTGTATAACATTGTGCATGAACTGCAACTCTATGGTCTAAATATAAGCAATAAATTGGTCCTGTTGAACATGTTTTGAAGATCAATAGATGGAATTTGCAAACTTACAGATTAAAACATCAAAAGATTACTGTCATGAATGGCAAAACATAACCACACATGATTCTCACGCTTTTCCAAACTTTGCAGGACGTTTGATAGAGTTCTGATGACCCAATCAATACTACTGACAGTAGCCAAAAATGGTCACAATATGCGGGACATTGAGGAAATCAAAATCTCGAATGGTCGCCTCGTTTGGACATAATTGAAATTTGATATTGAAATTGAATATTGGTGAATATTATGAAATTTAATGTTAATGAATAATTTCAATTTCAGCGTTCACTTAATAAACAATAGGCAAAACTATGATATCAGTCCCCAAACTTTACATGATTTATGAAATCAGTCCCTATAAATAATTTGTTTTGATTGAATTTGGTCCCCAAAGTTTTCAAAATGTATGAAATTAATCCCTATCTAAAATTTGTTAGTCTAGTTAACGGAAAAGTGCAAATCACCTTAACTCTGCCACAAATCTGTGATCTCAAGAGAGGTGCTCCATGATTTTCCAGAGAGCTACTTCAAATCCGTTCATTGAAATTTGAAGAACCCCATTTGACGGCCTCCCCACGTCACCGGAAACATGCATACCCCATCCGCCTCCACCTCCACTCCCACCTCCGCCGCCGAAGACATCTCTGAGCAGCTCACTTCAAATTCCTCCAGCCGTCGGAGACTGTTGTGTTCCTCTAATGCCTAGCGTCCTTGAAAGTCCACCTAGTGTCAACAAAGTTCACCTATGGGGGGGGGGAATAGGTGACGAGCAATGCTTTTGCGGAATTTACGAATGTACCTGCACAATAAAAATAAAAAGCACAGCACACAAAATACACAGGCAATTTATAGTGGTTCCCCGACTTGGGTACATCCACTTTCCCCCTTCGACCTATCTCCCAACAAGGGACGACTCGGTCACTTCTCCAACAGGATTGAAATCCAATCCTTGCACTAACGGAAGGAACCCTTCCACACATAGGAGTCAACACTCCACAAACCGGGTTGCACCCAACCCTTACAACACGGAACAATCGTTCTTTTACAACAAAAGTAAAAATAGAATGTACACGAGATACAAACTTCGTTTGGAGACTACGGTGTTCCTCTTCGTTCGACGACGTGTTCGTGAAGTCAACGAAGAGTCTACAACCTTGGTCTCTCTTGTAAAGGATCTCCCCGGAACCGGCGGCGTCAATACAAACAACGGCTTGGTTCGGGATCGGCGGGGACGACGATGTGCGGCTGCACTTCTTTAGAGATCCAAACTTCGTAGCGAAGCTTGCTAGGTCTACCAACGGTCACACTAGGATCAATCGTCTCGATCGATTCGGATGGGGAAGACTTTCCCGATCTACAAATCGAGAGACAAGAGATCTCCGGTTAGACACGTGAGACGCTGAGCTTAGCTAGGCTTCTATCGACCGGAGATCTGGAAGAAAACACGATCACGACCGGCGATCTACACTCTCGCGCGGCGACGGAGGCGGCGGCGGAAATCGCGAACTAGGTCAAGTCGCGGCTCTGCTTTGTATATCTTTTTTCCATAAAAATACTGTTCAAAAATACCCGTGTATTTATACACTGTAGATACTAACAATATGACCGTTGTGGGTCCCACAAGTAGAAACCCGAAATCCGGTTCAAAATAGTCCAGCGGTAGAATCCGGTCCAGCAGGTAATAGGATAGACAACGGTGAAAACAGTCTCAGCCCAAAAATGGGGAGGAATGCGCAAGGAAATAAGAATGTGAGCTGTCTCAATAATGTGGCGATGCTTCCTTTGAACGGTGTCATTCTGAGCGTGTGCACCGGGACAGACAAGTTGAGGAAAAGTACCGTGTGTAGCAAGCAGATCTTGAAAGATATAATAGAGATACCCCCCACCCCACCCCACCCCCCCCGAGTCAGAACGAAAAATGCGTATGAAAACAAAAAACTGTGCGCGCATCGTAGCAGAAAATGTAACGTTGACCTGAATACTTTCAGATCGAGAATGCATAAAATAGACCCAACAATAACGAGAATAGTCATCAATGAAGAGAACATAATACGGTGTCCGACCTTGGATACAAAAAGTGTTGGTACCCATACATCAGAATGAACTAAATCAAAGGGCGCTGAGATCTGAACTCACTAAACGGATATGAGAGTTGACATTGTTTACCAAGCATACAACCCGAACAAGAGTGAGACCGATCAATCGAAACATGACCGAGGAAACCATGATTAATAAGAGAAGCTAGACGTGAACCATTGGGATGACCAAGACGGTGATGTCACTGAGAGAAACCCACCGAAGGAAGGCAAAGGGAGGAAGTTATAGGTGACGATGAAGTGGATGGAAGGTGGAGACGATCAAGAATATACACCCTGCTATGACGACCGCCAGCTCCAAGGAGTGTCCCAGTCAGACGATCCTGCACACTGCAAGTAAACTCATAAAAAATAACAAGACAACTGTGTGATGTGAGTTGGCTGACGCATATAAGGTTCATGGATAACTTGGGTATATATGCAACATCGGGGACATGAAAATGACTAGTATGAAGGAGGTCACGGCTGGTGATGTCGTGAGTGGTGCCATCTGTCACCATGATTCTAAGGGCAGATGAGACGGGCTGACATGACAAGAGTTGGGTCACATCATATGTCATGTGAAAGGAAGCTCCAGAGTTAAGAAACTAGTCAGAGGGGGAGATACCATTAGAGACGGAGGCAGACGACTGAGAGGAGCGAGACAGTGAAGCCTGCTGGGAGAACTGGTGGGCAATCAGCTGAATAAGCGCAGATATGGAGAAGGGCTGCATCGTATCTGAGAAGTGTGCGGAAGGAGCACCAGGAGCATGTAACAGCCCAAAGTTCTGAAACAGGCAAATTTGGGTGACACGGCCTGGGACACGGGCGTGTCCCAGGGCGTGTCAGGTGACACGGCCTGCGACACGGGCGTGTCGCAGGGCGTGTCGAGTTGTGTCGACGATTGGGCTTTGTCTCGACGATTTTTTTGGTCTCGACGATCGTCGAGAGGATGCACACGGCCCAGGACACGGGCGTGTCCAAGGCCATGTCGCATGCTCGACGATTTTTACTCGACGATCGTCGAGTGTCGAGAAGTGCGTGTCGAGTGTTGAACACGGCCTGTGACACGGGCGTGTCACAGGGCGTGTCAAATCAGGCGACGAACTCAGCCCGCCGAAAGAATTCGACAGGGCGTGTCTTTGTGCCGTGTCTGGGCACACGACCTGGGACACGGGCGTGTCACAGGCCGTGTGAAGTCTCGGGATGATTTGGGATTTTTTTCACCCAGGTACACAGCCACAGACACGGGGTGTCTGAAGGCGTGTTGGTGACACGGCCCATGACACGGGCGTGTCCCGTGGGCGTGTCACTGGTTTGGATAAGTCGGTTGACCACCGCTTGAGGCACACGGCCAGGCACACGGCCGTGTTCGAGGCCGTGTCGGGTCAAATGTGTATTTTGGCAGAATCGTGGCCGTCCATTTCTTCAGTCTGGATCCAAGGGCTGAAAGCTCTTCTTCTTTTTCCTTAAGGGCCGAATTCAGAAAAGAATCCTCACTTTGAATTGGCCTTCATCTTTCTTCAAGAGAGAGAGAAAGAGAGAGAGAAAGGAGGAGGAAGAAGGGAAGGGGGCTGCTGTTGGTGGTGCTGCGGTTTACCGGCGAGAGATCCGAAGCCAGCGTTGCGGAGGAAACGCTCTTGCGAGTCTTGCAAGCAAGCTTTCAAGCCATGGCACCGAAGCGATCGTCAAGGGTAACGACTTTTCTTCCTAGCCATGTGAAGGCTTCTGTTTTGGCATATCTTTTGATTCCCCCACCAAGAGGTGGCTGCTTTTGGGAGTTATTTGGGTGGATGCTTGAAATCCCCTTGGTATTGCATATAGATCCGGAAATGAGTACGGAATAGGCATGCTGTGTGAAGCCCATCTGGACAGGTTGGTCTGGATTGGTGATGTTGCATATGAACCGGAGAAGACTCCGTGATAAACGTGTAGTGTAAGGAGTCTATGGGTTATGCCTGCGAAAAGGAGTAGCAGGAAGTACTGGGGTGGTAGTCCAGGAAAATAGCCTTGTGGTGGTTTTGGGTCCAACCTGTGGTTGAGGCACAGGAAGTACTGGTGGGACCAAGAAAGGCCCTTTTTGTGATGCTTGATGTCATAGGGTGTCCACCTGTGAAGCGAGTCACAGGAAGTACTGGTGTGCCCAGGAAAGACCCCTGACATTTGTGCTTATGCGGTGTCCACCTGTGGAGAGAATCACAGGAAGTACTGGTGCGCCCAGGAAAGACCCGTTGTTGCTGTGAGGAAATGGGTATAGTGACATACCCAGGCTTGAATGCCAGGAACAGGATTGGTGAGACCGACCCGCGCCTTTGATATAGCCGTGAGTACGCTGTACTCGGAGAAGGCAAGGCGATTTGAGCAACGGGGGGTGGAGGATCCGACCTGCGCTATGTCCGTCTGACGTGAGACCAAAAAGTGCGGTCTGTTGGAGCGCATAGCAAGAGTCTTCGGCCTGCGCGCCATGACACAAAGGGGGGCTACGGGCCATCCGGTGTCCGAGGACTAACTCCGGCTGCACGCCATGGAGTAAATGCTCAAGAGTGTTACCGTTGGGTGATAACCCTGATACGGTGGTGGGCAAGAGGTTGCCAGAACACCAAGAATGTGCCCTGACTGCACGGACCGTTGGGCCGGGCGGCGAACGGTTGTGATGGCTTGTGTGCGTGAAAGCACCTTTGATGATATAGCTTGCCATACTTGTGATATGATATGCCTGCAGGGAAAATACCGCTGCCCCGAGAGGAGGGGTAGGGTCGTTATAATTTGGTCAGCTGAACGCTGACCGTTGCTTTTGTTTGCCACCGTTGGGTGGATTGTCCTTGCACAGGTGCTGGAGAGCCGAGCGGGTCGCATAGAGGTTGATGCTCCTGCTGGTGTTGCTGCTGCTGCTAGCCCTCGAAGGCTAATGTTCTTTTGAGTGTTTTCTTTTTGTGGCCGGCCTGCGCGCCAATTTGTTTAGGCCACTGCATGAAAGCCCTGTAAGGCCATAAGGCCAATACTTTATACATGTTGTAAGACATTCCTATCTATATATAAAATGTGGAGTTTATATTTGGACATTCATGAGGAGTTCAAGTAGCTTAGGCTTCCGCTAGAATGCTTGGGATAGGTGCGATGCGCTGCTCTGGTATCATCCTGTACCTTCACCGACTGTTTTGTGGTATATCCTGTGGGGCCCCGGCCGGACCTTCTAGAATATATCATATGAACGGATGAGGTTGTTACATTTTTGGTATCAGCGGTCTTGGTCTTTCCCTCTCGAAGTCGTGGCCGACTTCTTTTGTGGGGTGGCGAGCACGTGGTTGTGCACACCAAAGTCTACGATTGAACTCCTGAATGTCCATGATAGGAATGCATTTTGTATGTTTGAGGAACCTGCGTGTTCCTATTTTGTGTTGTTTGCTTGGGTACGACCGCTAATGTGTGTGTCTTGTCCACCTTTAGGTGACTCGGAGTGGAGCTGGGCAGTCTGAGCCCCAGCGTTCTGATGAAAGTACGGCACCAGCCGCGGTGCCTACACCTCCACCGTCTGCGGAACATGTCCGTTTAGTTGCGGAGGCCTTGTTTACCATGATCCAAGGCCAGCCACTTAGGCAGGAGCAAGCGGCTGTAGGGCCAGAACAGGTGGCGGCAAGGCCTGAACCTGTCGTGGATGTGGTACCTCGAGCGGCCGAGAAGCAGCTAACGCGGTTTATGAGTTTCCATCCGCCTACGTTCTCGGGAGCGGGAACCCCGACGCAGGCTGAGGATTGGTTATCGCGCGTTAAGCGAGTGATGACGGCGATAGGCACGGCGGAGCATCAGAAAGTTACCTTAGCCACCTTCTTGCTTGAAGGAGAAGCTCGGTTATGGTGGGATGAGATGGAGTTGCATCATTTGGCGGGTCGTCCGTTAACCCAAGTGTCGATGGAAGAATTCTCCCGGCTCTTCCTTGCGAAGCACCTTCCTGTGGCTCAACGGATAGCCATGGAAAATGAATTCCAACGGTTGACTCAAGGTGATGGCAGTGTTGACGCGTACCTGCATGAGTTTACTCGCTTGGGGCGGTATGCGGGTTCGATTTTTGCTGATGAGCAGAGGAAGACTAATCGGTTCTATGAAGGACTGAGGGACGAGTTGAGGTTCCTTGTGTCTAGTTCGGTGAACCAGGGTTTCCAAGCGTTGGTTGACACTGCGACCGCGTTGGAAAAAGATATGAAGAGGGTGCAAGGGAAGAGAGCGTTGGTGATGACGCAACCGGAGTGGAAGGCGCCCCGATCTGGAAAATCGTTTTATAAGAAGAGATGGGGTAAGAGGTCCAAGCCGAGTGGACAAGCTCCTTCATCAGTTGCAACGGGAGCAACATCAGGGGCAACCTCCAAGCCAGAAACTCGTACCTGCTTCAATTGTGGTAGGATGGGGCACATTGCGCGAGATTGCCGGATGCCGCCAAAGAGTGAAAAGAAGGCGGGAGCATCTTATGCGGAGAAAGGAAAAGCGGTGGTGGATTCCTCTGCCTCGCAAGCGCAACCCCGGGTCTACAATCTTGGCCTGCAGGAGGCCATCAAGCAGAGTGACGTGGTCACAGGTATGAGTTTAGTTTTGCTTATGCTAATGTTTGTATGCTTAGCTTAGTACCCCTACGTTTGTGGTTTGTGTGTGTGACATGTTTGTCATAGGCTTTGTGATGATTCGGGACACGCTGGCGCGAGCACTGTTTGATACAGGTGCATCGCATTCTTTTCTGTCTAGTGAATTTCTTACGCGGCTTGGGATACCCAGTCGTGCAAAGGCAGATAGCGTCAGAGTGGTGTTGCCGAATGGTTGTTGGATGCTTGCGGATCAAGCTTGCGATGTGGCGGTTCAAGTAGGAAGTCGGGATTTTTGTTTAACCGCATTTGTTTTGCCAATTTCGGAATTCGATGTGATTTTTGGGATGGATTGACTTGCGGAGCAGCATGCTATGATCGATTGCCAGTCCAAAGAAATCACGTTGGGCCAGAATACCGAACAGGAGACCAAGTTCGCGGGTATGCGAGGAGTAGGCGGGACGTTGATGTCTGCACTCCAGGTAGTCAAAGCTGTTCGGAAGGGTGCGGAGTGTTACTTTGCACTAATTCAGGCTGTTGAGCCTAAGGCCACTTTGTGCGAGGTTCTGATTGTGGCAGAATTTGCTGATATGTTTCCCGCAGATCTCCCTGGGCTACCACCCCAGCGGGAGATTGACTTCACAATTGAGTTGGTGCCAGGTGCGAAACCAGTGGCCCGTTCGCCATATCGCGTTGCGCCTAAAGAGATGGCTGAGTTGAAGGTTCAACTACAAGAAATGTTAGAGCAAGGCTATATCCGCCCAAGTATGTCACCTTGGAGCGCGCCTGTGCTTTTTGTAAAGAAGAAAGATGGTGGGTTACGGTTATGTATAGACTACCGTGAATTGAATAAGCTGACTGAGAAGAATAAGTATCCGATACCTCGGATTGATGAATTATTTGATCAGCTAGTGGGCTCGACCGTCTATTCAAAGTTGGACCTGAAGTCTGGTTATTACCAGTTAAGGATTCGGGAAGGTGACATTCCCAAAACCGCATTTGGAACGCATTATGGGCACTATGAGTTCACAGTCATGCCCTTTGGATTGTGTAATGCGCCCTCGGTGTTTATGGATTTGATGCACCGTATTTTTCGTGAGTACCTGGATCTGTTTGTGATAGTGTTCATTGATGATATCCTGGTGTACTCGAAGTCCAAAGCGGAGCATGAGATTCATTTGCGGTTAGTGTTGAATACGTTGAGGCAAAATCAGCTTTATGCCAAGTTCTCGAAGTGCGAGTTTTGGCTATCGTCAGTGGCATTTTTGGGCCATGTGGTGAGTGGAGCGGGCATTGCAGTGGATCCAGCGAAGATAAGAGCCATACAAGATTGGCCAATACTGTCTTCCGTGGCCGAAGTTAGGAGTTTCCTTGGACTTGCGGGCTATTATAGAAGATTTGTGGAAAACTTCTCGCGGATCGCTTTGCCGCTAACCACACTGACGCGAAAAGATCAGAAGTTCGTTTGGACGCCAGAGTGCGCACGAGCTTTTGAAGAGCTGAAGGTTCGGTTGACCACGGCGCCGGTGTTGTCTTCGCCATGTGGAACCGATGGGTTTGTAATATATAATGATGCCTCAGGGAGCGGCTTAGGCTGCGTTCTTCTGCAGAGCGGAAAGGTGATTGCTTATGGCTCACGCCAGCTGAAGGTGCACGAGCGGAACTATCCCGTCCATGATTTGGAATTAGCAGCGGTGATTTTTGCACTGAAGCTGTGGCGACACTACCTTTATGGTGTGAAGGTGGAGATCTATACTGATCATAAGAGCCTTAAGTATCTGTTGGAGCAGAAAGAGTTGAACATGCGACAACGAAGGTGGTTGGAGTTCCTTGGGGACTACACTTTCGAGATTCATTATACACCCGGGAAGGGGAATGTTGTCGCGGATGCCTTGAGTCGGCGAGTTCCGGCTAGAGCGAATTGGTTACAAAGGCATGATGAACGTCTGATCCAGGAGTTGGAGGCATTGGAGATCTATTGTGTTGACAAAAATTCCACTGCCATTGCGTGTTTGAACTGGACCGAGGTGCAATGTGACCTTGCGGACCGAGTTCGATGGGCAACGGAGTTGGATGAAGATCTCTTGCGCTATGGGAATGAAGGGCCAGAGGGCAAATTCACCTGGATTGACGGTCTGTTGCGAAAAGAAGGCCGATTGTGCGTCCCAAATGTGGGGAAACTGAGGGAAGAACTGATGTATGAAGCACATTATACGAAGTATTCCATTCACCCCGGGAGCACAAAGATGTTCAACGATATGAAAAAGCTCTTTTGGTGGCCAGGGCTTAAGAAAGATGTTGCCCTTTACGTGGCCAAATGCCAAACATGTGTGATGGTGAAGGCGGAATGCCAAAAGCCGGGCGGTTATTTGAAGTCACTGCCGATCCCATTATGGAAATTTGATGATATTTCCATGGATTTTGTGCATGGATTGCCAAGATCGCAGCGAGGAAATGATTCCATTTGGGTGATAGTTGACCGGCTAACAAAAGTAGCACATTTTCTCCCAAACAGGCGGGATGATTCGGTTGAAAGTTTGGCAAAGTTATATGTTGATCAAATTGTGCGTCTTCACGGTGTTCCTCGAAGCATCGTAAGTGGTCGAGATGGGCGATTCACGTCAAATGATTGGAGACTAGTTCACCGACTGTTGGGCACGAAATTGACCTTCAGCACGGCCTTTCATCCCCAAACGGATGGCCAAACTGAACGTACCAACAGAACAATGGAGGACATGCTCCGAATGTGCGCCCTTGACTTCGGAAAGAGATGGGAAGATCATCTCTATATGGTCGAGTTTGCATATAATAACAGCTACCAGGCAAGTATTGGGATGGCACCATATGAAGCCCTATATGGCAGGAAATGTCGTACTCCCTTGGCTTGGGTAGAAGCGGGTGAAGCCCGGGTTGTTAAACCAAATGAGGTGGATGAAGCAAACTCAACCATTCAGACTATTCGAGAGAGATTGCTAGTTGCTCAAGATCGACAAGCGAAGTACTACAACGCCAAGCACCGGAACGTTGAATTTGCGGTTGGCGATTGGGTCTACTTGAAGATCAAGCCATTCAAAGGTGTCTCCAGGATTCGACGATTGAAAAAGTTGAGTCCAAGGTATTTGGGTCCCTTTGAAGTGGTTGAGCGAATTGGCGAAGCAGCTTATCGGCTCGCTCTGTCGGCGGACTTGGGTGGGTTACATGATGTCTTTCACATCTCGGTGCTGCGGAAAGCCGTGAAAGATCCAGCTCAAGTGATCGCGGATGATCGTGTGCCGGTGGAGTATGGGCTAACAACGAGAGTTAGACCCATTCGGATCGAAGATCGAGCCGAGAAACAGTTGCGGAACAAGACGGTCGGTATGGTGAAAGTCCGGTGGGACAACTGCGGCCGTGAAGAGTTGACGTGGGAACGCGAGCAGACCATGCGAGAAGAGTTCCCTGAGTTGTTTCTGTAATTGGTAGCGAGACTGTTGTAACATAAACATTGAGATATTGTTACATTTTTCTTGCTGTCTTTTTGTTACTTTCCTGTCTCTGAATTTCGAGGACGAAATTGTTTTGTAGGAGGGGAGGATTGTAACAGCCCAAAGTTCTGAAACAGGCAAATTTGGGTGACACGGCCTGGGACACGGGCGTGTCCCAGGGCGTGTCAGGTGACACGGCCTGCGACACGGGCGTGTCGCAGGGCGTGTCGAGTTGTGTCGACGATTGGGCTTTGTCTCGACGATTTTTTTGGTCTCGACGATTCGTCGAGAGGATGCACACGGCCCAGGACACGGGCGTGTCCAAGGCCGTGTCGCATGCTCGACGATTTTTACTCGACGATCGTCGAGTGTCGAGAAGTGCGTGTCGAGTGTTGAACACGGCCTGTGACACGGGCGTGTCACTGGGCGTGTCAAATCAGGCGACGAACTCAGCCCGCCGAAAGAATTCGACAGGGCGTGTCTTTGTGCCGTGTCTGGGCACACGACCTGGGATACGGGCGTGTCACAGGCCGTGTGAAGTCTCGGGATGATTTGGGATTTTTTTCACCCAGGTACACGGCCACAGACACGGGCGTGTCTGAAGGCGTGTTGGTGACACGGCCCATGACACGGGCGTGTCCCGTGGGCGTGTCACTGGTTTGGATAAGTCGGTTGACCACCGCTTGAGGCACACGGCCAGGCACACGGCCGTGTTCGAGGCCGTGTCGGGTCAAATGTGTATTTTTGGCAGAATCGTGGCCGTCCATTTCTTCAGTCTGGATCCAAGGGCTGAAAGCTCTTCTTCTTTTTCCTTAAGGGCCGAATTCAGAAAAGAATCCTCACTTTGAATTGGCCTTCATCTTTCTTCAAGAGAGAGAGAAAGAGAGAGAGAAAGGAGGAGGAAGAAGGGAAGGGGGCTGCTGTTGGTGGTGCTGCGGTTTACCGGCAAGAGATCCGAAGCCAGCGTTGCGGAGGAAACGCTCTTGCGAGTCTTGCAAGCAAGCTTTCAAGCCATGGCACCGAAGCGATCGTCAAGGGTAACGACTTTTCTTACTAGCCATGTGAAGGCTTCTGTTTTGGCATATCTTTTGATTCCCCCACCAAGAGGTGGCTGCTTTTGGGAGTTATTTGGGTGGATGCTTGATATCCCCTTGGTATTGCATATAGATCCGGAAATGAGTACGGAATAGGCATGCTGTGTGAAGCCCATCTGGACAGGTTGGTCTGGATTGGTGATGTTGCATATGAACCGGAGAATACTCCGTGATAAATGTGTAGTGTAAGGAGTCTATGGGTTATGCCTGCGAAAAGGAGTAGCAGGAAGTACTGGGGTGGTAGTCCAGGAAAATAGCCTTGTGGTGGTTTTGGGTCCAACCTGTGGTTGAGGCACAGGAAGTACTGGTGGGACCAGTAAAGGCCCTTTTTGTGATGCTTGATGTCATAGGGTGTCCACCTGTGAAGCGAGTCACAGGAAGTACTGGTGTGCCCAGGAAAGACCCCTGACATTTGTGCTTATGCGGTGTCCACCTGTGGAGAGAATCACAGGAAGTACTGGTGCGCCCAGGAAAGACCCGTTGTTGCTGTGAGGAAATGGGTATAGTGACATACCCAGGCTTGAATGCCAGGAACAGGATTGGTGAGACCGACCCGCGCCTTTGATATAGCCGTGAGTACGCTGTACTCGGAGAAGGCAAGGCGATTTGAGCAACGGGGGGTGGAGGATCCGACCTGCGCTATGTCCGTCCGACGTGAGACCAAAAAGTGCGGTCTGTTGGAGCGCATAGCAAGAGTCTTCGGCCTGCGCGCCATGACACAAAGGGGGGCTACGGGCCATCCCGGTGTCCGAGGACTAACTCCGGCTGCACGCCATGGAGTAAATGCTCAAGAGTGTTACCGTTGGGTGATAACCCTGATACGGTGGTGGGCAAGAGGTTGCCAGAACACCAAGAATGTGCCCTGAGTGCACGGACCGTTGGGCCGGGCGGCGAACGGTTGTGATGGCTTGTGTGCATGAAAGCACCTTTGATGATATAGCTTGCCATACTTGTGATATGATATGCCTGCAGGGAAAATACCGCTGCCCCGAGAGGAGGGGTAGGGTCGTTATAATTTGGTCAGCTGAACGCTGACCGTTGCTTTTGTTTGCCACCGTTGGGTGGATTGTCCTTGCACAGGTGCTGGAGAGCCGAGCGGGTCGCATAGAGGTTGATGCTCCTGCTGGTGTTGCTGCTGCTGCTAGCCCTCGAAGGCTAATGTTCTTTTGAGTGTTTTCTTTTTGTGGCCGGCCTGCGCGCCAATTTGTTTAGGCCACTGCATGAAAGCCCTGTAAGGCCATAAGGCCAATACTTTATACATGTTGTAAGACATTCCTATCTATATATAAAATGTGGAGTTTATATTTGGACATTCATGAGGAGTTCAAGTAGCTTAGGCTTCCGCTAGAATGCTTGGGATAGGTGTGATGCGCTGCTCTGGTATCATCCTGTACCTTCACCGACTGTTTTGTGGTATATCCTGTGGGGCCCCGGCCGGACCTTCTAGAATATATCATATGAACGGATGGGGTTGTTACAGAGCACGCTGCTGATCAGATTGTTGAGCCCTCTGAAGCTTGCGGCACTCGGATTTGACATGAACAGGACACTGACAGTAGTGGCAACATACAAGTGGGCAACGAGTAGCAATAGACTGAGCTATAGTAGGTGCCGAAAGAGGACGAGCACCGAATGCAATCGAGAGGATCAACTGAGCAGGTCGGGGCTACGGGATCAACCAGAGACATCAGATCAGCCGAGGGAGACCCTTGATCAGCGGAGGAAGACACCGTTGGATCGGAAGCAGCAACGAAAGCGGCTGGACAGTTGTAGTCGGGTTGCAGAAGGTAGCAGAAGAGGCTGGCGTTGCTAGACGGGCTGCGGGTGGCAGCGGAGGAGACCGACAGAGATATACATGCAAAAATTGTCGTTCGAGGTCAGAGCAGGACACAGGCAAGGAAGGGCTTACAGTAGTGGAGAAGAGTCATCCTGGCTTGCGGGATCTACAGAGGAGCCTGGGGAAGCGGCGGGAGATTGATCGCGCGACTTGAGATCGATTGGGAAGCAGATTCATCGCCTGTGTCGCAGCGACGCGATCAATCGGGATATGGGAAGCAATGAGAGATCAATCGGGGGATCCACCTTCTCCAATGACGGGATGGAGCGACAAGGAAGCAACGGGAGGATCCGGATTCTTTCCATTTCAAGTCAAATGGAGGGGATCCATTTCATGCTTTAGTGGACAAGATAAGTCCAAGAAATATCCAGTGAACAAGAATTTTTTGATTAAAAAAAATATAAAATGATTGAAAATGCTGAATCCGTTGGATCAAAAATCAATCAATCATGGCCATGAGATGGATCCCCTCCATTTCAAGTGAAATGGAGAGGATCCTGATATGCAACGGGATCGATCGCGGGATCCACCAGAAGCATCGACGGGATCGAGCGACAAGGAAGCAGCAGGATCGATTGGGGAATCGGCTAGGTTTTTCCTAGCTCGGATACCATGATAGATTGCGTGAAATCTGTATATTCACATTTGAACTAGGCAATACATATACATGTACACGGGAGGATGATCCTGACACCCGAGGTGACTCTAAGCTAATATTATCACTCATAAAGTACATCATATCTAACATCCTGTAGTAAATATTTCATAATGTAATTAACACCACGATTGAGGGTACTTTTGAAGCAATTTTTTTTGCTTTGATGAGTTTGCATAAAAATACTCTCACCATTAAATGTGTTTGATAAGACATTCGTAGGTGAGGTTTGGCGTTAAGCAATGACAGTTCATGACCATGACATTGACGATTGCCACCGTTATGTCAAACGGACCGTGAGTGTCGAACAACTTTGAATCATGACCGCGAGTACGAAAAAGAAAAAAGGATGCATTAAGTCTTTTTGTCCAACTCTGCGGGGGAGCTAAAAACACCTATAAATTATGGCTTTAGAAAATGAGGGATTGACTGTTTTCATCCTGCTGCATAGATATGATGAGTTGAGTGTCACATAATTTTCTTGTTAACTTTTCTAATATTATGTCATGTGAGGACTGATTTCAAGCAGGTTAAAAATACGAGAATTAAATCATGCAAAAATAAATTGTAGGACTGATTTTACCATTTTGTTTATTTAAATTTTATCACTTGATATTTAAAATTTTTTAAAAAACGCAAACTCTGATTTGGAATTTTGAAGATTTATGAGGATTCTAAAAATACCAAATAACTATACTAAACCATACATAGATGTAAGTGTTTATGACATGTTCTACCACACATTATTAGTGTTAGAATATTTGTTTCACAATATGAATGTATGATGATTATTTACTGCAAATGAAAGAATTGTGATGAACTTGATGCCTTTATGCTGCAGATCAACTATGTGATTGGAGATAATCCGCGAAAGATGAGCTATGTGGTTGGCTACGGCCAGAACTATCCCCGCCATGTTCACCACCGCGGCGCCTCCATCCCGCACAACGGAGTCAAATATTCCTGCACTGGCGGCTGGAAATGGCGGGACACAAGGTCGCCAAATCCCAACAACATCATGGGTGCCATGGTCGGCGGCCCAGATCGATTTGATGGCTTCTCTGACGTGCGGTCGAATTACAACTATACTGAACCTACAATGGCCGGCAATGCTGGACTCGTCGCGGCACTTATCTCCCTCACCAACACTGGCGAAGCTGGCATTGACAAGAACACCATCTTTTCCTCCCTACCGCCATTCTTCCCACCTGTGTCCCCGCCTCCACCCCCGTGGAAGCCTTGAGCAATAATTTTTTTCTATTTTTGTATAACATTGTGCATGAACTGCAACTCTATGGTCTAAATATAAGCAATAAATTGGTCCTGTTGAACATGTTTTGAAGATCAATAGATGGAATTTGCAAACTTACAGATTAAAACATCAAAAGATTACTGTCATGAATGGAAAAACATAACCACACATGATTCTCACGCTTTTCCAAACTTTGCAGGACGTTTGATAGAGTTCTGATGACCCAATCCATACTACTGACAGTAGCCAAAAATGGTCACAATATGCGGGACATTGAGGAAATCAAAATCTCGAATGGTCGCCTCGTTTGGACATAATTGAAATTTGATATTGAAATTGAATATTGGTGAATATTATGAAATTGAATGTTAATGACTAATTCCAATTTCAGCGTTCACTTAATAAACAATAGACAAAACTATGATATCAGTCCCCAAACTTTACATGATTTATGAAATCAGTCCCTATAAATAATTTGTTTTGATTGAATTTGGTCCCCAAAGTTTTCAAAATGTATGAAATTAATCCCCATCTAAAATTTGTTAGTCTAGTTAACGGAAAAGTGCAAATCACCTTAACTCTGCCACAAATCTGTGATCTCAAGAGAGGTGCTCCATGATTTTCAGAGAGCTACTTCAAATCCGTTCATTGAAATTTGAAGAACCCCATTTGACGGCCTCCCCACGTCACCGGAAACATGCATACCCCATCCGCCTCCACCTCCACTCCCACCTCCGCCGCCGAAGACATCTCTGAGCAGCTCACTTCAAATTCCTCCAGCCGTCGGAGACTGTTGTGTTCCTCTAATGCCTAGCGTCCTTGAAAGTCCACCTAGTGTCAACAAAGTTCACCTATGGGGGGGGGGGAATAGGTGACGAGCAATGCTTTTGCGGAATTTACGAATGTACCTGCACAATAAAAATAAAAAGCACAGCACACAAAATACACAGGCAATTTATAGTGGTTCCCCGACTTGGGTACATCCACTTTCCCCCTTCGACCTAACTCCCAACAAGGGACGACTCGGTCACTTCTCCAACAGGATTGAAATCCAATCCTTGCACTAACGGAAGGAACCCTTCCACACATAGGAGTCAACACTCCCACAAACCGGGTTGCACCCAACCCTTACAACACGGAACAATCGTTCCTTTACAACAAAAGTAAAAATAGAATGTACACGAGATACAAACTTCGTTTGGAGACTACGGTGTTCCTCTTCGTTCGACGACGTGTTCGTGAAGTCAACGAAGAGTCTACAACCTTGGTCTCTCTTGGAAAGGATCTCCCCGGAACCGGCGGCGTCAATACAAACAACGGCTTGGTTCGGGATCGGCGGGGACGACGATGTGCGGCTGCACTTCTTTAGAGATCCAAACTTCGTAGCGAAGCTTGCTAGGTCTACCAACGGTCACACTAGGATCAATCGTCTCGATCGATTCGGATGGGGAAGACTTTCCCGATCTACAAATCGAGAGACAAGAGATCTCCGGTTAGACACGTGAGACGCTGAGCTTAGCTAGGCTTCTATCGACCGGAGATCTGGAAGAAAACACGATCACGACCGGCGATCTACACTCTCGCGCGGCGACGGAGGCGGCGGCGGAAATCGCGAACTAGGTCAAGTCGCGGCTCTGCTTTGTATATCTTTTTTCCATAAAAATACTGTTCAAAAATACCCGTGTATTTATACACTGTAGATACTAACAATATGACCGTTGTGGGTCCCACAAGTAGAAACCCGAAATCCGGTTCAAAATAGTCCAGCGGTAGAATCCGGTCCAGCAGGTTAATAGGATAGACAACGGTGAAAACAGTCTCAGCCCAAAAATGGGGAGGAATGCGCAAGGAAATAAGAATGTGAGCTGTCTCAATAATGTGGCGATGCTTCCTTTGAACGGTGTCATTCTGAGCGTGTGCACCGGGACAGACAAGTTGAGGAAAAGTACCGTGTGTAGCAAGCAGATCTTGAAAGATATAATAGAGATACCCCCCCCCCCCCCCCACCCCCCCCGAGTCAGAACGAAAAATGCGTATGAAAACAAAAAACTGTGCGCGCATCGTAGCAGAAAATGTAACGTTGACCTGAATACTTTCAGATCGAGAATGCATAAAATAGACCCAACAATAACGAGAATAGTCATCAATGAAGAGAACATAATACCGGTGTCCGACCTTGGATACAAAAAGTGTTGGTACCCATACATCAGAATGAACTAAATCAAAAGGGCGCTGAGATCTGAACTCACTAAACGGATATGAGAGTTGACATTGTTTACCAAGCATACAACCCGAACAAGAGTGAGACCGATCAATCGAAACATGACCGAGGAAACCATGATTAATAAGAGAAGCTAGACGTGAACCATTGGGATGACCAAGACGGTGATGTCACTGAGAGAAACCCACCGAAGGAAGGCAAAGGGAGGAAGTTATAGGTGACGATGAAGTGGATGGAAGGTGGAGACGATCAAGAATATACACCCTGCTATGACGACCGCCAGCTCCAAGGAGTGTCCCAGTCAGACGATCCTGCACACTGCAAGTAAACTCATAAAAAATAACAAGACAACTGTGTGATGTGAGTTGGCTGACGCATATAAGGTTCATGGATAACTTGGGTATATATGCAACATCGGGGACATGAAAATGACTAGTATGAAGGAGGTCACGACTGGTGATGTCGTGAGTGGTGCCATCTGTCACCATGATTCTAAGGGCAGATGAGACGGGCTGACATGACAAGAGTTGGGTCACATCATATGTCATGTGAAAGGAAGCTCCAGAGTCAAGAAACTAGTCAGAGGGGGAGATACCATTAGAGACGGAGGCAGACGACTGAGAGGAGCGAGACAGTGAAGCCTGCTGGGAGAACTGGTGGGCAATCAGCTGAATAAGCGCAGATATGGAGAAGGGCTGCATCGTATCTGAGAAGTGTGCGGAAGGAGCACCAGGAGCACGCTGCTGATCAGATTGTTGAGCCCTCTGAAGCTTGCGGCACTCGGATTTGACATGAACAGGACACTGACAGTAGTGGCAACATACAAGTGGGCAACGAGTAGCAATAGACTGAGCTATAGTAGGTGCCGAAAGAGGACGAGCACCGAATGCAATCGAGAGGATCAACTGAGCAGGTCGGGGCTACGGGATCAACCAGAGACATCAGATCAGCCGAGGGAGACCCTTGATCAGCGGAGGAAGACACCGTTGGATCGGAAGCAGCAACGAAAGCGGCTGGACAGTTGTAGTCGGGTTGCAGAAGGTAGCAGAAGAGGCTGGCGTTGCTAGACGGGCTGCGGGTGGCAGCGGAGGAGACCGACAGAGATATACATGCAAAAATTGTCGTTCGAGGTCAGAGCAGGACACAGGCAAGGAAGGGCTTCCAGTAGTGGAGAAGAGTCATCCTGGCTTGCGGGATCTACAGAGGAGCCTGGGGAAGCGGCGGGAGATCGATCGCGCGACTTGAGATCGATTGGGAAGCAGATTCATCGCCTGTGTCGCAGCGACGCGATCAATCGGGATATGGGAAGCAATGAGAGATCAATCGGGGGATCCACCTTCTCCAATGACGGGATGGAGCGACAAGGAAGCAACGGGAGGATCCAGATTCTTTCCATTTCAAGTCAAATGGAGGGGATCCATTTCATGCTTTAGTGGACAAGATAAGTCCAAGAAATATCCAGTGAACAAGAATTTTTTGATTAAAAAAAATATAAAATGATTGAAAATGCTGAATCCGTTGGATCAAAAATCAATCAATCATGGCCATGAGATGGATCCCCTCCATTTCAAGTGAAATGGAGAGGATCCTGATATGCAACGGGATCGATCGCGGGATCCACCAGAAGCATCGACGGGATCGAGCGGCAAGGAAGCAGCAGGATCGATTGGGGAATCGGCTAGGTTTTTCCTAGCTCGGATACCATGATAGATTGCGTGAAATCTGTATATTCACATTTGAACTAGGCAATACATATACATGTACACGGGAGGGTGATCCTGACACCCGAGGTGACTCTAAGCTAATATTATCACTCATAAAGTACATCATATCTAACATCCTGTAGTAAATATTTCATAATGTAATTAACACCACGATTGAGGGTACTTTTGAAGCAATTTTTTTTGCTTTGATGAGTTTGCATAAAAATACTCTCACCATTAAATGTGTTTGATAAGACATTCGTAGGTGAGGTTTGGCGTTAAGCAATGACAGTTCATGACCATGACATTGACGATTGCCACCGTTATGTCAAACGGACCGTGAGTGTCGAACAACTTTGAATCATGACCGCGAGTACGAAAAAGAAAAAAGGATGCATTAAGTCTTTTTGTCCAACTCTGCGGGGGAGCTAAAAACACCTATAAATTATGGCTTTAGAAAATGAGGGATTGACTGTTTTCATCCTGCTGCATAGATATGATGAGTTGAGTGTCACATAATTTTCTTGTTAACTTTTCTAATATTATGTCATGTGAGGACTGATTTCAAGCAGGTTAAAAATACGAGAATTAAATCATGCAAAAATAAATTGTAGGACTGATTTTACCATTTTGTTTATTTAAATTTTATCACTTGATATTTAAATTTTTTTAAAAAACGCAAACTCTGATTTGGAATTTTGAAGATTTATGAGGATTCTAAAAATACCAAATAACTATACTAAACCATACATAGATGTAAGTGTTTATGACATGTTCTACCACACATTATTAGTGTTAGAATATTTGTTTCACAATATGAATGTATGATGATTATTTACTGCAAATGAAAGAATTGTGATGAACTTGATGCCTTTATGCTGCAGATCAACTATGTGATTGGAGATAATCCGCGAAAGATGAGCTATGTGGTTGGCTACGGCCAGAACTATCCCCGCCATGTTCACCACCGCGGCGCCTCCATCCCGCACAACGGAGTCAAATATTCCTGCACTGGCGGCTGGAAATGGCGGGACACAAGGTCGCCAAATCCCAACAACATCATGGGTGCCATGGTCGGCGGCCCAGATCGATTTGATGGCTTCTCTGACGTGCGGTCGAATTACAACTATACTGAACCTACAATGGCCGGCAATGCTGGACTCGTCGCGGCACTTATCTCCCTCACCAACACTGGCGAAGCTGGCATTGACAAGAACACCATCTTTTCCTCCCTACCGCCATTCTTCCCACCTGTGTCCCCGCCTCCACCCCCGTGGAAGCCTTGAGCAATAATTTTTTTCTATTTTTGTATAACATTGTGCATGAACTGCAACTCTATGGTCAAAATATAAGCAATAAATTGGTCCTGTTGAACATGTTTTGAAGATCAATAGATGGAATTTGCAAACTTACAGATTAAAACATCAAAAGATTACTGTCATGAATGGAAAAACATAACCACACATGATTCTCACGCTTTTCCAAACTTTGCAGGACGTTTGATAGAGTTCTGATGACCCAATCCATACTACTGACAGTAGCCAAAAATGGTCACAATATGCGGGACATTGAGGAAATCAAAATCTCGAATGGTCGCCTCGTTTGGACATAATTGAAATTTGATATTGAAATTGAATATTGGTGAATATTATGAAATTGAATGTTAATGACTAATTCCAATTTCAGCGTTCACTTAATAAACAATAGACAAAACTATGATATCAGTCCCCAAACTTTACATGATTTATGAAATCAGTCCCTATAAATAATTTGTTTTGATTGAATTTGGTCCCCAAAGTTTTCAAAATGTATGAAATTAATCCCTATCTAAAATTTGTTAGTCTAGTTAACGGAAAAGTGCAAATCACCTTAACTCTGCCACAAATCTGTGATCTCCAGAGAGGTGCTCCATGATTTTCAGAGAGCTACTTCAAATCCGTTCATTGAAATTTGAAGAACCCCATTTGACGGCCTGCCCACGTCACCGGAAACATGCATACCCCATCCGCCTCCACCTCCACTCCCACCTCCGCCGCCGAAGACATCTCTGAGCAGCTCACTTCAAATTCCTCCAGCCGTCGGAGACTGTTGTGTTCCTCTAATGCCTAGCGTCCTCTAGCCCCAGCGTCGGAGACTGTTGTGTTCCTCTAATGCCTAGCGTCCTCTAGCCCCAACGTCCTCAGTCCTCCATTTTTATTCATATCGTTGATTAGATCGCCTCCTTCGTTCCGCTGACTGAGGCCGTGTCTTCCTCCTCCAGTGAATGCAACTCATTGCCTTCCCCACTTGGCTCCTTTGACGTTTCCCTATAAACCGCGGACTTCGCCTCTCCCCCATGGTCTTCCTTCATCGCCGACGGGACGAAGGAGCCTTTTGGATCATAGATTTACGGCTAACAGTCTCTTTTCCGTTAACTGAACTAATAGATAAATTGTAGGGACTGATTTCATGTATTTCTTGAACTTTGGGGACCATTTTCAATCAAAATAAAATATATGAACTAATTTCATAAAACATGTAAATTTTGGGGACTTATTTCATAGTTTTACCTAAATAATATTAGTGAATATTGTTAAATTAATCAATTCTTTTATTCGTTTATTAAATAAAATTTAATTTAAGAATTGAAAAATATTATGAAAAAACTAATATTTTTTTCTTATATATTATAAAAAAAATTTGTATCCGGGCAGAAAAATGTGCATCCGGGTATACAAGCGTGCCCGTTAAAAAATGTACGCACAAAAGGAAAAACATGTGCCCGAGCGAAAAAAGCAAGCCGGAGCGAAAAACGCGTGCCGGACAAAAAGAAGCGCGCCCGGGTAAAAAGACGCGCGCTCGGGTGCAAAAATCGGCGGCCGGGCGAAAAATGGGCAGACGGGCGAAAAAACACACACACAGGCGAGAAGTGTGCGCCCGAGCGAGAAGCACGCGGCCGAGCGAGATGCGGGAGGTCGGGCGAGAAGCAGGCGCCCGGGGGAAAAACTGCGCGCCCGGGCGAAAAACGTGTGCTCGGGCGAAAAACGGGCGCCCGGGCGAAAAAACGCGCGTTCGGGCAAAAAATTCGCGTCCGGGCAAAAAACGCGCGTCCGAGCAAAAAATGTGTCTCAGGCGGAATTGTTCAATCCTTATATATATTGAAAAGAATCATCTTTAGTTCAGAATGAATTCCACAAAATTTTTTAAAAATTCAATTCCAATGTCAAGCATGTAAACGAACAAAAAATTGAAATTAGACCTTAAATTCAAATTTTAGGAGCTCAATTCTATTACAAAATTTAAAGCGACTTGAGACATCTCAACGAGTTATCCAAGGTTGTTTGGCTCCACGTTTTTTCGGTTGCGTTCCATTGGTTTTTTAAAGGGAATTGTTAAAGACAAACCAAATTTGGATGTATGCAAACCATTGTGAATGACAAACCATATATTTTGAAAAATATTTTGTACAAACCAAATTGTTAACCACAAACCAAAATTGTTAACAACAAACCAACATTACAAATTACATAATCAAATATTTTAAACAAAAAACCATTTCATGAGAAGTCCAGCGCAACAGTTCGATAAAATAACAAGTTTATAACATATAAACATCAAATTTATGATATTTAATATATGGTAACTATCACATCCAATTCAATGAAAACCTGTAAAAATTTAAAGACTTTTATTACCAAACATCACCTACAAATTCATAAACTTGTTTAATTTAAATTTTAGAGGTCAACCGTAAAACATGTCTGTATACAATGAAAATCTTTAAAAGTTTATGAATTTGATTCTAGTAACTGAAATTAGGAACAAAAAGATGACAATTTGAAAATGAAAAAATTAACAGTAGTTTTTTTAAGGCAAATGAAAGTATGAACAACAAGAATCAACTTCATTTGTTACAACAAGTAATACACTTATGTTTCCCCCTCTTCATAAACTACAATTGGGCAAAAGAGGCTAGAAATCAACCATCCAACACTATTATCTAATTACAGCACAAAAACAAAAAGAAAACGAAAATGAAAAAACCAACGTGTAGAATCCATATGTATAATCCAAAACGAAAAATTAGCTTCTAAAAATGTTGAAGATGAAAGAAAAAATTTGTATTAAAGAATCCAGATGCAGAATCAAAACGAAAATGAAGAGAAGCGGCGGCGCACCTTAAAAATCAACGAAAAAAACTGATGCCCGTGGTAGGAGAGGCAACGAAAACAAAGAACCAACGTGCGCACCTTCAAAATCGTTTGGCTGTTGTATGTCAAACCGCACATCAGAAGCCTCGCAACCTACTGACGACGGGAGAGGCAGTGACAGAGAGGTCGAGAAATGCAGTGGGAGTTGCGGCGAGAGGGGCGGCGGAAGGGGCGACGGGAGAGGCAACGACGGAGAGGCCGAGAGATGCAGCGGGAGCGGCAGTGAATTTGGTTTGTGTATATCAAAATTCGTTTGCGTAGGAAAAAACCAGCGAAAAAAAGAACCTGATTTTAAGATTTCGGTTTGCGTATATCCAAATTGGGTTTGCCTTTAACAATTCCCTTTTTAAAACACCTTGCCAAACAAAATAATCAGCATTTTTTTAGTGATTTCGAGTCGTGCCAACTTTGCTGGAGGCTCTCCCGAATGTTAAGATTTCAATCATTCTCTTCATGCCGGAGGAGCCCACGACCATCGATCTACGTCCTTCCAGATTTATAGATGGCAGGTAAATGAAATCAATGTAGAAAAATCAGGAAGGAAAACGAGGAGACCTTAACTGGAAATGTTGAATCTTCATTTTAGATTAATTCATATGAAGTGGAAATATTTTATTTTTGGCGTGCAATACCGTATTTGTCGAGTGAACCTACCAGGCCGTGGCGCGATCGGATAACACTAAGACACCAGGCGAGTAGAGGTGGCGAGTGGGGCAAGCTGGCTTGTATTCGCCAAGGGACATGGAGCAAGTGACGAACCATCAAAACCTTCGGGCACTTGCCACCCAGGAGAGTGGGGCGAGGCCCGCTCGGCTCGCCCAAGGAGAGATGAGTCATTTTCCAGAAGGCCTCATTTTGGCCCGCCATTAGCCACTCCAAACAGCGGGAGCCGTTATTGACAGACTAATTTTGGCAGCGCTTAATAAAAATAGAAGGCGGGATTCCACTATCCCCAGACCAACTTCAGAAAACTATAAATAGACTGCCAATGACACCTTTAGGGAGGACCAGTCACTGGTTTCTCTCTCCTCTAGCTAGCTTTGATTGGCTAAATCTCCACCTCACTATTCACCGTGGTTTCCAAGTGGGCAGTCGGGAGCTCTATTGGCCCTCCAGGGTGCCCAACTCAACATTGGCTTGGGAGAGGAGGCATTCTTTGATCTTTACGGTGTGTGGTGGGACCTCCTCTTTGCGGCTCGGGGGTCTGTTCATTGTTTTGGTGAGAGAGGTTTCAAACTCTAAATCTTCGGCTTAGCGTGTCTGGCTCGAGAGAAGGGCAAACCACCACTCTGATCTAAACTTCTCATTGAATTGTGGTTTCTATGTTCATTTTTGGTGCGGTGAGTGTGGAATATGATTTTTCCAAAAATATCTTGAGCGAGTCCCATGGCTGGAGATGAGGGGGCAAGGAACCAACCCGAAGAGCGCGCACGGAGCTGACTTTGTAACCAAGAAAGACTTCGATGAATTTAAGAAGATATTCTTGGACACCGTGCAATCTGACCTCATGATGCAAATGGGCAAGTAATCGACCCCTACGGTCCCAATACCCACCCCGCAAGCCTTAGGCGAGGAGGCACTGGGTAGGTAAGCCGGGAAGGAGAACATGGTGGAGGGGGCGAGAGGTCCCTCTAAGGGTGCGAGCTATTCCCCATCCGACCGGCTGCTCGTCAATCAGGCGAGCTGGCCAGGCACGAGCATCCAGGTCCCCCCGAGGGCTCGGGTAGACTCTTCTGCGAGCTGATCCTCTCAGCTCTAGTGTTGGAGGGTTTCAAGGACCTGGTCATGTCTTTCTACACCAGGAAGGATGATCCAGCTCAGCATGTATAGTGGTTTGAGGACACAGTCTCCATCCGGCATATGACAGATGCCTTGAAGTGCAGGTTGTTCGCTATCACTTTCAAGGTGAATGTGAGGAACTGGTTTCACCAACATCATTTCGAGCATCTGTGTCTATGTTTCTTGTTGCATTTCTCCATGCCCAAAAAGATAAAGAAGGGGCTAAATGCCATTTTTCTGAAAAAGCATGGGGCAGAAATGACGATGGCAAGCGTTGAACCCGAAAACCACAGTTAAATGAGGAATTCGAATCATAATGTCGGTTTTCCCTTACTTCTCTTGAGCTAGACACGCTAAGTAAAGATTTACAGTTCGAAACCTCTATCACCAAAAATAAGAACTGACACCCGAGTCACAACAAGGAGGTCCCACCATACACCCAGAAGATCAAAGAATGTTTCCCCTCCTAAGCCAATGCTGAGTTGAGCACCCTGGATGGCAAATAGAGCTCCCGACTGTGTCCCCCTTAGAAACCACGGTGAATAGTGAGCTGGAGCTCTTGCCAACCAAAGCTAGTCAAAGGAGAGAGAAACCAGTGACCAGTCCTCCTCAAAGGTGCCCTTGGGGGTCTATTTATAGTTTTCTGAAATTATTATGTGGATAGTGGAATCCATCCATCTTGTTTTACTAAGAGTAACCCAAATTGATATGCCAACAACAGAATCCCTCTGTTTGGAGCGTCTAATGGCAGGCTAAAATGGGGCCTCCTGGAAACTGACTCACCTCTCCCTGGTAGAGCTGAGCAGGCCTCGCCCCACTTGCCTGGGTAGGGAGTGCTTGAACTGTCTAGGGCCTCGTTACTTGCTCCTTGTCCCTAGGCGAGTGTAGACAAGCTTGCCCCTCCCCCTCTACTCACCTGGTGGCTTTGTGTTATCCATTCACTCCATGGCTTGGTAGGTTCACTCGACAAATATTGGGTTGCACACAATCCCTCCTCCTTTCATGTTTTCCCTAAGCTCAGAAAGATCGTTCAAACCCCTGTTATTTGGTGAGTAGCTACTTGGAGAATATTTCAGTGGGTCACACTGAAGCTTATATATATATATGTATATCTGACGGGGGAGGGAGGCTATCCCCAAGAGTCCTTCTCCCCTCCCTAAATTCTAGCATGCCTCCCGCCACCATGTCGATCTCGAAAGAAGCTCTTGCTCGCCTTGATGTTGATAAAGAAAAGAATAAAGCAGAAAGGCGAACCTGATGTTCATAGCCACTGAACACTCGTTTCGCACTCTTGCGAGGCGAGTTGGAGATAGAGCCATCAAGAATTACAGACCTAACCCTGCCAGGACAAAAGAGATTCCGCTCTCCCCCAATAACATATAATCGGTCTGGGTCTTGGCATCTTTGAAACTGTGTGAATTCCCAAATTCTCGTGTTTCATAGCCTAAGAATTCTACTAAGAGGGAGATGGAGGATTGAGCAGGTGATGACCTGCGGGCTGCTGATAGCCAGGCGGAGCCTGGTACTCGCACGCAGGTGCGCGATAAGTAGACATATTCACCCGTCATTTTTTTTTACTTGTGCTTCCCTTGTCAATTATTATTCGCACCTCCATCATGCAGTCCACTCCTATGTCGATATAACCTTGACGCCCAACCCAGTGAAATAGCTGACTCGCAACCTTACTCAGGAGCACGCCAATGTCTCAATGATGACGGCTAGTTAGTGATGAGTCCGATTTTTATAGAATTTTTCAGACTCATCTGAGCTTGTTTTCGCACTTGAGCACTTCACATTCATGTTGTTATTGCTTAAATTCAACTTATTTAATATTATTATATGAAGTGCACTTTTGCCCTTTGTGGTCCACAATTGCACTTCGTTCTGCTGGGGGTAAGCACTTGGTGCTCCTCATTGTTTATTTGATGCTTCAATTGATATTTTGGATAAGTTGGGGATATGATGAGCCCAATTGGGGAATTCCGGGGAATCGCACGGTCGTGCGATTTTCCTCCGTGCACGAGCATTTTGCCCTTGCAATCCCTTGTGCTGAAAATCTGGGTTATGTCGTTACCCGTGCGTTTTGTTTGCATAATCAACCGTGCGAGAACTAAATTGCACGAGTGCCCTGGTTTGTCTAAAATTGTTCTGATTTTATGGATCGTGTGTTTCCTTCGTCTACAGTTGAATTCAACTAGAAGAAAAATACATAGTGTCGTGGTTGGCCCTACTTTTTCATTTATGTTTCCACCAGAGCATTTTTGTTCGCACATGGTTGAGGAAACCGTGCGTGAAATGAAATCGCACTAGCGGAACCTGGGCCTGTAGTGTAATTTGTTTTGTAAATATCGCATGGTTGGATCGCATGACCGTGCGATCGACCGTGTGCGGCTAAAATCTAACGATTTCTCTATAAATAGCCACAAGTTTGCCCTAATAGGGTATCACATCTCCAGTTCATCGTTTTCACTATAGGGAAAGCTCCCCTCTCTTCTTCCTCCTCCATGTGTTAGGGATTTTGACCTAGGCCACGTCCATCATCTAAGAGCTTCAAGGAAGAGGATTCTAGCCCTACACTCTCCATCAAGCAAGGAAGATTTGCATCAGAAGAGATCGGGTTGTGAGACGAAGAAGACGGGCCATTGGGAGAAAGTGGCAACTCTCCTCTTCCTTGGACGCTGTTGCGGTCCAAGCTAGGATGTGTATTGACAACCCGACGATTCCTACCGTGAACCCTTAGCCCGGCAATGTTTGGTTTGTCGCACTAGCAATTGCTAGTTGCGTGCTTTGCGATGAGGTGATTACGACCCTCACCTCCACAAAATCTCTTCATTACATCCGCAAGCCTACTCGGACATCCGCCTCGCGAAGCAGTGCATAACGGTTTGTGTAGTTTTCATCCTACCAAGTAAAGTAGTGCATAGCGACCTTCATAAGAGTAGTTGATTTAGTATTATTTGTTTTGTTTCCGCAATCAAAAATCCCCTCATAACACTAACCTTGAGGACTTCAATCTCAAGTCCTCCTTGAAAGTAAATCCATTTTACTGTGTTTCACGTGAGATCGATACTTGGGAAAATTCGCCCATTTTATCTTATTTGTGCGACCTGTGCACTTGTCTGTGCATCAATTGTTTTGGCGCCGTTGTAGGGGAACACATTCGTGTGAGTATCTGGAGAGGGAGTCGTGAGATAGAAATCCTTTCCATCATAAATTGCATTCATTTTTATTATTTTCTATTTTTCGTTGCTTTTTGTTTGTTTTAAATATATGTAGTGTGGAGAATTTTTGTTGGATATAATATTGTGCACAAAAAAATTTATTTTTGAATTTGGCTAATTTCACACAATGTGGGCTGCATTTAATATCCGCTGCCATTGGTGTGGAGTTACTTTCCACGCTATTGATAGATGTCATACAGGAGATAGTGGGCAAATCCTTGTGGCTCATTATTTGGAGCACCGGTCTCTTCCAATTTTTCATGCCCTGTGCCCAAGTTTTATGGCCACTCGTCTTCGCCGCATGTACCATTTCTGTATTCCTCTCCAGCTTCGCTTGGACTAGAGAAAAATACAAAATGGTTCTTGTTTTGTCATAACACGGATCATGCCCTGAAGGATTGTGTCGATAACCTTTCTGAATGGAGGAGGATGATGAGCCGGATATCTAGATCATCCCGAGTCCTACTTCTGGCGACACACCTTCAACATCTGGTTATGTGCCCATGTCACTTTCATATTTTGAAGGGAATGATGCAGACACAATCAACAGATGTGTGGCTGATTCAATATCTAATATGGCTGAGCCTCTCTCCCCTATGCATATATCCCCGTGCGTGGAGCCAATTCTTTGTGAGGAACAAGTGCTCGACTTTTATCCGAGCATTATTTCTCGCCTTTTGTGCATTCTATTATATTTGTTTCTGACGATATCATTGATGATGCACCACAAGTTATGGAGTGTGATCTATATATTGTGTTTGTCTCTATAAAGGAGGATAACCTTCTAGGTGATGAGGATTCTTCCTCAGCACCAGTGGAGGAATTCCAAATCATGGGTGAGGCTGTTTTAGATCCTACTAAGCCTTGACGTATTGTCAACGACACCAACAATTTTTCTCAATCTTAACCTATTGGGAGTGAGACTGGGACCAATCCCAGATTACCGATTATTTTTGTTTTTCGTTTCATTTATTTCTTGATCACCCCTCTCCATCCGATCTTGTGCAAGTTGAGCTTTCACAGGCACCCCAGGAGGACTTGGACCTTCTCCCTGTTGATGACACCTTGCTAAGCAAGTATGTTTCTAGTGAGACGAGTGGGGATCTGCCCTCCTCTTCTTACATTCTCTTCCCTCTACCTTTGAAGCACAAGTATGGTTATTTAGGTAGAGGGATAACTGCTCTGTAGTTGTATCGGTACCAGTTACTGAAACAGATAATGGAACAGTTACCTATTTATTTCTCTTTCCATAGACTGATAAGCTAGAACATTTAAAATTTTAAATAAGTTATGCTGGGAGGACAATAACCCCAGTAGTTATCTTATATTCCCCTGCAAATTAGTCTAGTTTGTTTGTTTTCTTTTGATTGTGCGGAGCTCACCCCTTTGCAGGTATTTTCTATTTGTGAAGGTGGTGGTTGTGATTCTTTGTATGGCGACTTTGCCTTTGATTTTTGCGTGTCTTATGGTATGCACACTTGCTGAGCATTGAGTACTCTCTTCCCTAGCCCTTTATTTGATTTCAGTTATTATATCATATGTTGTATTGTTAGGTTTAAGTATGGGGGAGAGCTATCATTGTACTCACTCACGTACACATTTCACAGGCATGCTAGAAGCATTTTCATTATAATTTTTAATAATTCAGTTACATCCTCTTTTCACAGCACAATGCCCATATAAGTGTGTTCTTAGTTATTTGTACGTCTCTTGCTAAATTTGTCCCTTTGGTGTGATGCAAAAAAATCTTCACTGGCATAGGATTAAGTTATATAGTAAAATGTTGACTCGTGCAGTGCTCCTAGTCGAGTGCTCGTGTCTTATGTAGAAATCAACGTAGAGTTAGCTTTTTCGTATGTAAATAGTTTTATGTCTTTCTAATTGCTCAGACACAGTTTACTTTACTTGTGATCAAGAAATACATTGCAATCCAACAGTAGCATAAGTGATGTGTGTAAACGGCTGTTAGCCTCGTATTGTTCGAGTTGGGAGGAAGGATAATCTTTTTCGATGGCTAAGAACTTGCCCCATGCTATTCTCGAAGCATGGGTATAGTGTAGTTCGACTGCACGAGTGTGATGTAGGTCATCAGTTTGGCACGGTTGAGCCTTTATACCTCTTCTATTGCTCTATCCTCGTTAACCCCTTTGTGCCTACCCCGTCTTTTGATTCAGCTCGACCAATATCTTGCCAAAGCCAAAAAGCCTATCCTATTTGCACACCCAAATTCATGCTTTAGTTGCTTTAACTCTTTTATGTTTGGGGTGTGATGTGGTGTTGTCATTGTGGATATATGAATGTGCTCCAAAGAAAATCTATGCTGAAACATTATTGAAAAAAATGAGAAAAAGAAAAAAGAAAAATGATTGAAAAAGAAAAAAGTGGAATGAGAAAGGCTAAAATGAAAATCTATTTGTGAAAATATATATTGGGAGTAGGCGGTGCATACACCCATATTGTCAAGTCCAAGTCTGGGTGTGCGGTGCACCCACTGTAAATTGTTGGTGCGTCGATAGTCTTTATTATGCTAGTTCATTTGGGTTAGGTGCGATGAGCCCTCGTGTTTATCCTTGTATACCCTACCTTAACCCAAGCCACATCTTAAACCTAAAGTCATATTAATTTGCACGCTCGAGTCAATCCAGTATCGTGGAGAGAGTGTGAACGGGCAAGCTTATTGTCATAACCTTCATTTTCTCGATATATAAATATATTATCAAAGTGAGAGAAAATACGTATAATGATATCATGTCGTACAAGGGACAACTGCATACGCTCAGGCAACTCCGTCTCTTCATTTATTTTCATAAAAGACATAAATTTTTTATGTTGAAAACATGATTTATGTTTAAAGTTCAAAGACCGTGTCTCTCGGTTTAGTGGATCAGCTAGTTCACAAGTAGAGAAGTATATTTGCAATGAAAAAAATATAGAGTTAAATTATTTACCCTACATGAGCACGAAGACCTAATAATGTACTAATGATATGCAAGTTTCTAAGTTTAATATAAGTAGAAAATGAACTTTTAAGATATTCAAAATAGGGTGGCATTTAGTTGAAACAATATTATGAGTATGAGTAAAAATGCAGATTTTTATACATATAAAATAACTAATATACATCTTAACATAAAATCTTCCCAGAGAGCAATGCATCAATTGTAGAAACTAGTAGTAGCAGAAAAAACAAATAAATAATCTATACAAAAAAATACACTATGGGTGCCAATAATCTGACATGAATGCATAACATCAACAATATAAGTCTGAGATATACTACAAAGTCAATAAAACAACATACTACCTCTCACTGATGAGAGAAAAAGAAATCAGCTACAGAAGCCCAGAAGAATCAAACTTGGACACTCTAACTACTACCGCTCCGAACCTGAGGCATTCAAAAAGAAAAGAAAGCTTCAGCACAAAGGCGTAAAAGGCAGCTCAAATAAATTTTAAAAAGTTAATGAGTTAAAGAAGTTACCAACCCAACAAGAGTAGCTGTGAAACAACAGCAAGCAAAGGTCATATGAATAATAAACATAAATAATTCAGCACAAATTGGATATATGAGAGAAAGACTTGCACCAAGTGCGTTAAGTATTCATATAATTAATCATATATCTTTACTACTATAATAAAAATAGTAAGGGCATGAGTTCAAAATTCTAATCGCCATCGATCTCTGGCATGATAAATCAGCTGCCGTCCGATCTAACTAAACAAATTAACTCCAGCTCTTCATATTTTTGTAGGTACCCTAAACCTAGGACTAGGATGTGTCCTAAACCTATAAATTTCATAGGCTCTTACCTTAGGGTATGAAATTACCAATTTATCTCTTTAACTTTGAAAAAAATCGCTGCTTCATGGCCATAGGAAGGATCTAACCGCTTACCAAGCCCACCTACTAAAAGCCCAGACAATCAAAGCAGCCCGTAAGCCGGCTGGCCCGCAAACAAGCACGCAACTACAAGGAAAAAACAGCCAGGTCGCCAGCCGCAAGCCTGCCAACCGGCAAGGCCCCATCTTGCTGATTTCAAATACTACTCACAGAAACCTATATTTATACCCATAAATTCCCATTTGTTTGGCAATGTGGGACTAAAACAGTGCACACGCTTGTTTTTTAAAACAGTGCGGGCAAGCTTGCGTGCGGGTGTACGGGCAGGGAATTTTGGGGATGAGGACGGCTCTAAATTAAAACGTGAGCACCATGAAAGTTGTTCGTCTCGGCGAGACGAACAACTTTCATGTTGATCACTTTTCGATTTGGAGCCGGCTTGGCCCTCGATTTTGGCCCCGAAATCTGGGGCGGCGTGGATTAAATCCAACGGCTGGGATTAAACACAGATTAGTAAAAAGTTGCAGTGAGCCCGATCATACCCAGGTCCAAACATGGTCTGGCGCGGGCGCGAGACAGTATGCTCGCGCGCGAGCATTTACCATGAGAACGCAGCCTGGCCTAAGCGGGTCGCACTCGCGCGAGCAAACGAGCAGGATCGGGTGCACATGCTTTGTCATTGGTAGGTGAGATTACTATATAAAAAACAAGCTTAATCTATTACAGGCGGTGTCCCACACCGCCTGTAATAGATTAAGCTTGCTTGTTTATATAGTATTTGATCATTAGATTAACAAAAATTCGCGCGAGCAAGCGATCACCTGTAATCCGCGCGAGCATGCTTGCTTGAGCGCTTGTGCGATCACCTGTAATCCTGGTGTGCTCGCTGCAAGCTCATGGTTTCTTTTACCTATCCGCTGTTAATCCCAGCCGTTGGATCATGATCCAACGGGCGGGATGAAAAAAGCGCGGAAAATTCCACAAGCCGTCAGATCATGAGTTCATAATTCAACATCCGTCTGATCGAGCACAATAAAATCATTTCATCTCTTCACATTTTAGTAGGTCTCCTAAACCTACTATTAGGATGTCCTAAACCTATGTGAAATTACGATTTTGCCCCTATAACTCTTAAAAACTGGACGGTTGGCTGTTAAAATTGTAATTTAATTTAAATGCGGCTATTCAGGTTTCAATCGCAGGACCTCAATGACAAGAGGAACAACTCAATCCAATGAGACAATGAGGCAACTGTGATAACAATTCAAATAATATATACTTATATTGTTATATTTTATGTATTTTATAAAAAGTTTTATATAAATATAGGTATAATATAATTCATTATTACATATAAATATATTATACATAATAATTATATATATTATTCATTATATATGTACATTTATAATTATAATTTTAAATTTTGTTATTTATAAAATTAGATTTATATCTTTTTCTTAAATTATCGTCGTGGATCAGCGAAGTCAGCCGTGGGCGGGCCGGGTACAGTTGCGTGAGGTCGTAGTGGTGGGTTGAGTACAGTCCCGCGTGGCCGTAGGGGTGCGCCGGAAACAGCTGCGCGAGGTCATAGTGGTGGGCCGAATATAGTCGCGCGGGGCTGTAGGGGCGGGCCATGTATTATTGTGATTGGCAGTAGGGGCAGAGCCCCGTGTCGGGCACTCATATGTATATATATATATATAATAATCTTTACCATATATATAAAGAAATACTATAGTCTGTGAATATCATGAGTTTAAAATTTCACAAGCCATCAGATCACGAGTTCATAATTCAACAACCATCTGATCGAGCACAATAAAATCATTTCATCTCTTCACATTTTAGTAGGTCTTCTAAACCTACTATTAGGATGTCCTAAACCTATGTGAAATTACGATTTTGCCCCTATAACTCTTAAAAAACTGGACGGTTGGCTGTTAAAATTGTATTTTAATTTAAATGCGGCTATCCGGTTTCGATCCCAGGACCTCAATGACAGGAGGAACAACTCAATCCAATGAGACAAGGAGGAAACTGTGATAACAATTCAAATAATATATACTTATATTGTTATATTTTATGTATTTTTATAAAATATTTTATATAAATATAGGTATAATATAATTCATTATTACATATAAATATATTATATATAATAATAATTATATATATTATTCATTATATATGTACATTTATAATTATAATTTTAAATTTTGTTATTTATAAAATTAGATTTGTATCTTTTTCTTAAATTATCATCGTGGATGAGCGAAGTCAGCCGGGGGCGGGCCGGGTACAGTTGCGTGAGGTCATAGTGGTGGGTTGAGTACAGTCTCGCGTCGCCGTAGGGGTGCGCCGGGAACAGCTGCACGAGGTCATAGTGGCAGGACGAATATAGTCGCGCGGGGCTGTAGGGGCGGGCCAGGTACTGTTGTGATTGGCAGTAGGGGCAGAGCCCCGTGTCGGGCACTCATATATATATATATATATAGTAAAAGAGACTGAACAACTCGAAAAGTGAATCATTAACACAAGGCACAAAACAGTATTGAGGTGGTGACATTCTTTCCAACACAAACCTCAGACGACATACAAAGAAAAGGGCACTGTAGTGGTGGTCATCCATTCCAACCCAACCCACAGTCCAAAATAAAACCACCGAGTGTAATGATTCACAAACAGACACTGTGGTGGTGGTCATCCATTCCAACCCAACTAACAGTCCATAAACATCATAACCAAAATCTGGCACTACACAATACTTGACATTGGATCACCACGATGACCCAAGGAAAACCCGGAATTTCTAAGTGACAACTGTCCTCACGGCGAATTCGTCGAGACCATCTATTTATTCTGCGTGATAACTCAACGAATCGTCATAATAACTCGATGAATCTTACCAAAATACTCGCCGAACTTGATGCAACAACTTGATGAATTCAGATTGACTACTCGACAAATTCGGCTTAACCACTTGACAAATTCGGCATGACTACTTAACGAATTCATCTTAATCACTCGACGAATTTGGCTTAACCGCTCGACAAATTCAGCTTAACTACTCAATGCACTAGATGAAATGACTAGACTAATTTGGCGTGATCACTTCGAAGAATTCGATGTAATCACTTGATGGACTCTACAAACTTCATGGAGAATTCGACGAACTTTACGTAACTACCCATCAGACATAACGTAACTACTTGATGAATCTCACATGACTACTCGACGAATCTCACGTGACTACTTGACGAATCTCATGTGACCACTCAACGAATCTCACGTGACTACTCGACAAACTAGATGTGACTACTCGACGAATCCACACAGGCCCAAATCAAAACCGTAAGAACTGTAGAAAAGATAACGCCAAAAGGAATACAATATTGACAAGCCTTGAAATTCAAAAAAATAGAAGAAGGAACTAAAAGAGAACTAAGTAAGAGGGATAGTTCACCACTCGCCTCAAATCTTCTGATTTTCGGCCTCCTAAGCACTCCACGTCAAGGATCGGCCGAAGGAAAACCAAGATAACAAATTTTTGAAAGGATTTGGATGAAAAGGAAGGTTAGGGCTACTCACTCCAACACCCAAAAATCCACGAAATCGAAAATACTCACCGCACACGCGTAGATCTCGACGAGTGCTTTCCAAATCTATACTTCGACGAAGATTCAGTATACTAGAGCTCCAGCGGAGGCCGTCAGAAAGCTCCCGGAAGAATTCCTCTTCCTCTCTCTCACGGCACTGGTTCGGCCGAACAAGATGAAAAAAGGTTGGAAAACCTAATCCTAAGTTCGGGCTGACATTTTATAGAGAAACTTCATGTATAATTATTTATTTAATATGATATATAAATGGTTTTAACCTTTTATTTGACAAATTGGACTAAGGACAACTTGGTTTTTGATAAAATTTGCAGTGAAGGTAAATAATGGTCTTATAAATCCAACAGTGATGTCGAAATCAGAGTTCGCTGAGTCGATACCGGGTTACGATCTATTTTTACAGTTTTTGGCAAGGAAACTTTACAATTGTGATTAAAATTAATTACTTTAATTTTCTAAACTCAGAAAAATCTACACTCCAGGAAGCTCGAAATTCAATGGACTTGACCAAATGGTCATGAAATTGCACTAAAGACAATGCATCATTAACTTTGCATTAACGCAAGACCCTTACGTTATTATTATGCCAAAAGAAGATTAAAATAAATCAACAAAAATTCAGGGGTACTACAGACACCCCCTAAAAGGAAGTTTCGTCCCGAAACTTGAAACACAATCTGAACCTAAGAGATATAAAGGGACATATCAAAATTTTGTTGGATAGAAATACATACCGAAGAAATCTAGGAGAAAAGATATGGATGAGATTCCTTCATGGCAAATTCTAATTCCCAAGTCGCGCTCCTGACGTCCTGATTTTGCCAAAGAACCTTAACCATAAGAATCATCTTCCTTCGTAACACTCGATCCTGCATCTCCAGAATATGAACAGGCTCTTCATTATAAGAAAGATTGGTTTGCAACTGGGGAACATAGTCAAGAACATGACGATCACACGACACATATTTTCGCAACTGCCTCACATGAAACACATCATGAACACCAGGGAAAGTAGCAAGCAATTCCAACTTATAAGCAGACACTCTGATGCACTCAACAATTTGTAAAGGTCCCATATACATGGGATCCAACTTGTGGTTCCTTCAAAATCTCTTAACACCTGACATTAGAGAAACTTTCAAGAAAACCTTGTCCCCAACTACGAACTCCTGATCAACTATTCACCGATTTGCATACTTCTCATAATGCTTCTAAGCTACACAAAGCTTCTCACGAATATACAATGCTCATCTCTTCCAACGCTTCAGGACATAACAATGATCTCTCACCAACCTCAAGCCAAAACATGGGAGTTCGACAATGCCTCCCATATAAATCTTCAAAGGGTGTCATCTGCAAACTCTCATGATAACTGTTATTGTAAGCAAACTCCATAAGCCCAAGACACTTGTCCCAAGCTCCATCGTTGCCCAAAGCTCCCTACAAGCTTCGCTAAAAAAGATATATATATCTGGAGTCCTGATTTGACACAATACTCACTGGCACACCATGCAGTTTGATGACCTCATCCAAATAAAGTTCTGATATTTTCTCCATGGAATAGTCAGTCTTGAAGGGCACAAAGTGATCACACTTCATCAATCTGTCAACAATCACCCACACAGAATCATGCCCTCGGGGAGACCTCGACAAACCGGTAATGAAATCCATAAAAATACTCTCTCACTTCTAGCTTGGAATATCCAAAGGTCTCAACTTACCTTCAGGACTTCTATGATTTGTCTTAACACGCTGACAGATGTAACATTCTGATACGAACTTTGCGATATCGTTCTTCATACCTGACCACCAAACAATCTACTTCAGATCTCGGTACACTTTTGTAGAACCAAGATGATAAGCAATGTTAGAACCATCCACTTCATCAGAAATCTTTACCTGAATATCCTCAACAGCAGGAATGGAATATATACCCTGATACTTTAACGTACCATTACCATCTATAGAGAAATCTGGTAGTTCTCCCCTTTCAGCTGTTCTCTGAATATGCTATAAATCTGGATCATCTTTCTGATGTAACCTCGTACGAGTAATACATGAAGGTTCTTCAACTTATAAGATAGTCGATACAGTGCTACTCCCGACCATTATATTCATCAATAAAAACTCCTCCTCCAAAGATTGAATGGAAAGACCAAAGACATGCACGTCTTTTCTGCTAAAGGCATCGACCACCACATTAGCCTTGCCCTGATGATAAAGGATAACAATCTCATAGTCCACGACATACTCTAACCATCCACGTTGGCACAGATTCAGCTCCTTCTAGGTGAAGACATATTTTAGAATCTTGTGATCCATATAAATCTTACATGACACACGTATAAAAGATGTCTTCATAACTATAGAACATAAATGACTGCGACAAACTCCAGGTTATGAGTAAAGTAGTTTCTTCCATGAACCTTCAGTTGTCTTGATCCATACACGGTCACCTTTCCTTCTTGGATCAAGATGCACCCGAGTCCAACTTGTGATGCATCCACATAAACAATATACTCCACTCCTTCGGTAGGTAAGGTCAAAATAGGAGCAGTGCACAATCATTTTTTCAATTCCTGAAAAGCTTCTTCACAAGAATCGCTCCAAATGAATGTTGTACTCTCTTCTGCGTATGTTTTTTCAAAGGTGCAGAAAACACTAAAAATCCTTATACAAATCTCCTATAATAACCTGTCAACCTTAAGAAACTCCTTATCTCCTTAGGCGTTGTAGGTCTCTTCCACTCCAAAATTGCAGCTATCTTCACAGGGACCACATATATTTCATCCTTGCTCACAACGTGACCCAAAAAAGATACTTGAGAAAGCCAAAATTCACACTTGCTCAACTTTGTATACAACCTATGCTCCTTTAGGGTAGACAATACTAAGCGCAAATGCAAAATATGCTCCTCAGCATTTCTAGAATATAGTATAATGCCATCGATGAAAACTACCACAAAATGATCTAGAAAGTCCTTGAATACTCTATTCATCATATCCATAAACGCAATGGGTGCATTCGTTAATCCAAAGGACATTACTAAGAACTCAAAATGCCTATATCGGTAATGAAAAGCAGTTCGTGGAACATCCGACTCATGGATCCTCAACTGATGGTAGCCTAAACGAAGGTCAATCTTCGAGAACACAAAGCTACCGCGCAACTGGTTAAACAAATCGTCAATCTGAGGCAACAGATATCTGTTCTTGATGGTTACCTTATTCAGCTCCATATAATCTATGCACAATCTCATCGAACTATCCTTCTGCTTCATAAAAAGTACTGAAGCACCCCAGGGCGAAGAACCAAGCCTAATAAAGTCACACTAAAACAATTCATCTAACTGAGTATGCAACTCTTCCGACTCATGTGGAGCCATACGGTAAAGTGCCCTCGCAATAGGACGAGTACCAGGATCAAGGTCTATAACGAACTTTACATCTCTCTCAGGTGGGAGACCAGGAAGACTAACTAGGAAAACATCAAAAAACTCTCGCACCATGGAAATATCCTCGATACGCGGCAAATCACGAGCAGCTTACAAAATAGAAACAAGATAAGCATTACAACTAGCTTACCTTATTCAGCTCCATATAATCTATGCACAATCTCATCGAACCATCCTTCTGCTTCATAAAAAGTACTGAAGCACCCCAGGGCGAAGAACCAAGCCTAATAAAGTCACACTAGAACAATTCATCTAACTGAGTATGCAACTCTTCCGACTCATGTGGAGCCATACGGTAAGGTGCCCTCGCAATAGGACGAGTACCAGGATCAAGGTCTATAACGAACTTTACATCTCTCAGGTGGGAGACCAGGAAGACTAACTAGGAAAACATCAAAAAACTCTCGCACCATGGAAATATCCTCGATACGCGGCAAATCACGAGCAGCTTACAAAATAGAAACAAGATAAGCATTACAACTGGACTTTAAAACTTTCTGAGCACGTACCATAAATATTATTAGTGAGTCCTAACGCAGAAAGACAATCACGCTCATGGGTTGGCCACTGTCTGTCTTGAAATTCAAATGCTCGACTTTGCATTGAATGACAACATCATATCTGGATAACCAATCCATACCCAAGATCATATCGAAGTCTTCCAAATATAGCACCTTCAGATCAGCATATGCTAGGAATCCACCTAAAAGAATAGGGCAATTTTATATATCCTGATTCGATACCACTGAATCACCAGATGGAAACTTAACACAAAGCGGATCGCCAACTCTATCGATGGCCAAATTATGTCGGTGTACAAAATTCCTAGACACAAAAGAGTGAGTGGCACCTGAATCGAAAAGAATGCTCGCCCAATGATTCTTTACCTTAAACTCGCCTATAAAAGCATACACATAACTAATATGGCAGAAACTGAATACACAATTACAAGTTAACAATTGGAGCAGAATCTTACAAGAGATCACCTGAGTAGAAGACTGAGCTTCTTCCTTGGTCACCACATTCAGTTTACCATTTTCCATATCTAGTTGATGCAGCTATGGCGGTGGCAAAGCCTGAAGTAGAACTGGTTGCATCATAGGTTGGGACTGAGGGCACCTAGACTTCACATGCCCCTTCTGCCCACACTTGAAACATGTCTTATCCTTTGACCAATAGTGGGCAACATCATGCCCCTTCCCCTTACACAAGGCACATGTCATATCTCCCTTGGGTGCGCTCTAAATCGCAATCACCTGATACTGCTTCTGAGCACCTAACCTCTTGAAACACTTTCCGAAACTATGGCCGGGACAACCACAAAAACTACACGCTTCTTTGCCCCATTCTTTGGAGCAGGTTCAGATGACCAAGGGCTTCCACTATCCTCAGCCTTTCTCTTTTCCTTCCATAGCATCATGTCACGATTCTTGGCATTATCAATTGCCTCAATATTCAAGGCAGCTTCCACTGTTTCTGCATAACTCTTAGATCTATAAGCACTAGCTAACTACTCGACATCACTTCGAAGACCACATAAAAAATGCTTAACTCTTCCCTCCTCAGTGTCTAGCAACTCCAGAGAAAACCTGCTGAACTTGCTAAACTCAATCTAATATTCAACAACTGTAAGTTGCCTCTGCTTCAAATGCAGAAAATTGTTCATCATCTTATCTTGCTCCACCGACGGCAGGAACTTCATCAACAACATTCCCTTTAACCTTTCCCATGAGCACTCATCTGTGAGGCCTTCCTTTTCCTTGATCCAACATCCTTTAGGAAGTCCCTTCAACTAATATGCCGTGACCATAACCTTTTGGTCCGCAAAAATTCCCGAGTATGAAAACATCTCCTCGATAGCTATGATCCAGTCATCTAATCCCACAAAATCAACCCTACCATCATAGCTCGGGGGTCCGAAATGCTAGAAATGCGAGATGAAGTTCATCTCAGGAGGCAATAGAACAGGAGGCACCGGCGGAGTGGGAGGGACAGGAATAGCCCGACCCACTATAGGGTCCTGCATCCCAGGCTGCTGTCCTAAAATGGCAGACAACAACACATGCATATGTGATTGCATCGCAACCATCTGCCTCGGCAGAGTCTCATTACTCTGACGTAGCTCCTTGATCATGGCCTCACTATGCACACCCGAAGATTCACCCTCAAACTCGGGAGATGACCTCAACATATGACGTTTCAGATCCATCTCCTATGAATACAGACAGGAATCTCATCAAAATGTAGCTTAATGCTAGAATTACCCAAATTATATCAAACCAAAAATGTGTAAACATTTGCTCTTGCCACTACCTTTCTTTGAGATTTTCTATGAATGATGTTATGCTTAACTTAGGATGATACATCACCATCCCTTGACTCTTTTGCATATAATATGAATGCATGAATGCTTAAAATCTTCATTTTAAATCATATGTGTATGATTGTCATCATGTAGATCTTAACTTGGCATGCATGTCAATGCTATGTTATGTTGTGCATGTGTTATGCATTCTAAAAAAGGCCTTAATACATGTCATGAGCGGCGTACACATGAAATATTATGCATCCCAAACTACATAATATCACATGTAACATAAAAATAAAATCTAATGAGCATCCATATGATAATGTTAAGTCGCCCATTTCAACTTAATAGTCACATGTTGCTATGCCTATGAGAATCCAAATGCAAACACATATTACACATGACATACTACATAATGTACCTCATATACTTCTGTCATGCTTATGAGTAGAGTGTTCTTGCATCAGCCAATACATACTAATGACACTTTGGTGTGTGTGTGTGTGCAATGAAATAAGATTATAAAACAAATAGTCATACGACTAACCTGTCTAACAACCACACTAACCAACCTCCCTCTAATACCAACTATCACAACCCACATTCTCTCGATATATAAATATATTATCAGAGTGAGAGGAAATACGCGTCATGATGGCACATCGTGCAAGGGACAACTGTAGATGCTTAGGAAACTCTGTCTCTTCATTTATTTTCATAAAAGGCAAATATTAAATGTTGAAAACTTGATTTAAGTTTAAAGTTCAAAGTCCGTGTCCCTCAGTTCAGTTTTTAAAGTCAGTAAAACAACAGACTACCTATCAATGATGAGAGGAAAATAAATCAGACACAGAAGCCTGAAAGAATCAAACTTGGACAGCTCTAACTGCTACTGGTCCGACCTGAGACATTCAAAAAGAAAAGAATGCCTCAGCACAATAACGCAAAATTCAGCTCAAACATAGTTTAAAAGGTTAATGAGTTAAAGAAGTTACCAACCCAACAAGAGTAGTTGTGAAACAACAATAAACAAAAGTCATATGAATAATTAGAATAAATAATTCAGCACGAATTGGCTATATGAGAGAAAGACTTGCACCAAGTGTGATAAGTATTCATATAATTAATCATATATATATTTATAGTAAAAGAGACCGATCGGCTCGAAAATTGAATCATTAACACCAGACATAAAACAGTACTGAGATGGTGGCATTTTTCCAACACAACCCATCAGACAGAAATATCCAAAGAAAAGGGAACTATGGTGTTGGCCCTCCATTCCAACCCAACCAATAGTCCAAAACAAAACCACCAGGTCTAATGATTCACAAACAGGCACTGTGGTGGCGGTCATCCATTCTAACCAACCAATAGTCCATAAACATCATAACCAAAATCTGGCACCACACAAGACTTGACATCGGATCACCACGATGACACAAGGAAAACCTCGAATTTCTAAGTAAAAACAGTCCTCACGATAAATTCGTCAAGACCATCCATTGATTCGATGTGATAACTCGACGAATCGTCGTAACAACTCGATGAATCTTACTAGAATACACGATGAACTTGACACAACCACTCGACGAATTCAGCTTGACTACTCGAAGAATTTATCTTAACCACTCGACGAATTCAGCTTGACTACTCGACAAATTTGGCTTAACCACTCGATGAATTCAGCTTAACTACTCGACGCACTAGATGAAATCACTAGACGAATTCAGTGTGATCACTTTGAGGAATTCGACTTTATCACTTGACGGACTCTACGATCTTCTTGACGATCTCGACAAACTTTATGTAACTACCCGTTAAACTTAATGTAACTACTCGACGAATCTTATGTGATTACTCGATGAATCTCAAGTGACTACTCGATGAATCTCACATGACTACTCGACGAACTAGACATGACTACTCAATGAATCTACTCAGGCCCTAATCAAAACCGTAAGAATTGTAGAAAAGATAATGCTAGGAAGAATACAATATTGATGAGTCTTGAAATTCAAAAGAAAATAGAAGAAGGAACTAAAATAAAACTAAATAAGAGGGATAATCCACAACTTGCCTCAAATCTTTAGATTTTTGGCCTACGAAGTACTCCACGTCATAGATCAGCCAAAGGAAAATCACGACAACAAATTTCTGAAAGGATTTGGATGAAAAGGAAGGTTAGTGCTACTCACTCCAACACCAAAAATCCACGAAATTGAAAATACTCACCGCACACGCGTAGATCTCGATGAGGGATTTAAAAATTTATACCATGATGAAGATTCTGCACATTAGAGCTCCCGCGACAACTATTGGAAAGCTCTCGAAAGAACGCCTCTTTCTCTCTCGCAGCTTTAGTTCAGCGGAATAGGAAGAAAAAAAGGTCGGAAAACTGATCCTAATTTCGGGCCGGCCTTTTATAGAGAAACTTCATGTATAATTGAAAGTCTTTAGTTTCAAGGATAACTAACAACTAGAGGGGGGGGGGGGTGAATGTCTTTCTTTGTCTTTTATGTCTATCTTTTCTTTTGATGTGTTATGATTAAGTTATATGTTGCTTTCATGACAATCACACAAAGCACACATAAGATTTACAGTGGTTCCCCAGATTATGGGTAAGTCCACTGTCCCTCCCACCTTTTTAATAGCTTGTTAGACAAGGAACTTCTCCAAATCTCGGCTCCTCAGAGCTTGCACCACAGATCCCTCAGGCTCTATCAGTCTCCTCCAAGACCAACCTCTGGCACAAAGCCCTACCTCAGATCCAAGACGGGATCCTACACCTCAGTGATCCAAAGATCACCTTCCTCAGACTTGAGCACAAGTCCTACACACAGGCTAGGAGGATAGCCCTACCTCAGAAAGAATGAATCTCCTACAGCTCAGGCACAAGGCCCTACCTCAGATCCAAAGATGGATCCTACAACTCAGGCACAAAGGCCCTACACTCAAAGAGAATGACTCTCCTACCTCAGATAATAAATCTCCTACAGCTCAGGTGCTCAAGCCCTACCTCAGATCCACAATTGGATCCTACTCTCATCATTTATAAATTTAGGCTTACAACTCAGATCCAATAGATCCTACAGAAATGAAGGTGTTGGTTGTTGATTTGACTCCAGAAAAATTTCTTTGAGCCTTATGATTCCTGAGCTGAGAAAATCTCAGCCCTAACTTTTTCTTAGCAATAAGAAAGATAATCTTCAAGAAACTGCTGCTTGTGCTGGAAGTATCTTGCAGTGAACTGCATCTTCTTGAACTGATTGTAAATCTCAGTTCTATCTTTGACCCCAGAGAGATAGTTCTCTGAGCTTTCTTTTTCCTGAACTAAGACAACTTAGTCCTATCTCCTTCACAACAACAAGACTGTTGATCTTCAAGTTGATTTTGCTTGTGATGAGAAGTAACCTACAGAGCACTGCTTCTTCAAGCCTTGATTGTAGTTGAGTTTAGAATTGAGGTCTTGTAAATGAGAAGCTGTTGTAAGCTTACTCTACTTCTTCTTGAACTGAGAAAGAAACTCAGTCCAAACTTCTTCTTCACAGCTACAAAAAGTGTTCTTCAAGAATGATCTGCTAGGGCTGTGATGTGCTGTAGCTAGGGCTTGCCTTGCTGCTTCAGTTTACTCAGAGATTTTATCTGATCTTGCTGTTGAAGGTGTTGATCACAATAACTAACTTCTATTTGCTTTCAGTTGCTGCAGCTAGTGTAAAACCTTGGACGCTTCTTCTTCCTTAGAGATTTCTCTGATCTTGCTGTTGCAGGTGAAACTCGCAACCACTATCTTCTTGAACTCTTAGATCAGAAGTTAGAACTTATCCTTCAAACTCTACAACAATGGCGAGAGGAAGAAGATGAAGTTCCGCCTTTTCCAAAAGTTAATTTTCTATTATCTGATTTATCCTTCTAATCTTCCATCGTCCAACAACTATTTTACCCATAGGGTCCACCACAGTTGACAACTGTAACTTTGCTTTTGCAGGAGAAGTCATACAGTAGGCCCGCGGTGCCATTTGTCATGTACTGCAGCTTTCCCACAATAATTTGAAACTTTGCTGACTCTTACTGACGTCAGCATCTGTGGACTTAGCCATTTTATTAGTTTCATCCCAGGCGTTGAGTGCGTTGAGTGAACTGGCTTCACTCAATGAATCTGGACTTAACCAATTTCTTCTGCACTGCCAGGCGTTAAGTGCATTGAGTGAACTAGCTTTACTCAATGAATCTGAACTTAGCCAATTTCTTCTACACTGCCAGGCATTGAGTGCGTTGAGTGAATATCCTTCACTCAACACTTTTGTACTTGGACAATATTTCTGCTATTTAAGCGTTGAGTGCGTTGAGTGAGCGTTCATCACTCAACGGTTCTGTACATAGCTATTTCACTGACTGTCTGCTTTTATGCAAAAGCATTGAGTGAATTGACTTCACTCAATGCTTCTGTACTTAGCCACAACTTTCTTTATGAATGTGTTGAGTGAGCCTTCATCACTCAACTCTTCTTCCTTTGCCTGGCTCCTTATTGATGAGGCGTTGAGTGAACTACCTTCACTCAACGCTTCTGTACTTAGCCAATCTTCTTGATGAACTTGCATTGAGTGAGCTGTCAACACTAAATGCATCTGGACTTAGACAGATTTTTTGTCTATCTCTATTTAGGCTTTGACTAATCTTTGCTTTGTTGATGCCTTCTTCTTTGGCATTGAGTGAGTTGTCCTCACTCAATGATTCTGTACTTAGCTGAAATTCTTGACAGAATCTTCAACTGCTTGAGCTTGACTCAATGCTTCTTCATAATGAATTGAGTGAGCTGTCCTCACTCAATGATTCTGGACTTAGTCGATTTTTCAACTTGCCAATGCTGAAGCTTTGATAGACTGCGCTGTACTCGATGCCTCTTGTTATATGTCGTTGAGTGAACTGTCTTCACTCAACACCTGTGGACTTAGCTGCATTTCTGTCTTGTAAACTGCTGGGCTTTGACTATCCATCCTTTACTCGACACTTTTTGGAATCTGGCATTGAGTGAACTGGCTTCACTCGACGCCTGTGTACTTAGATGATTTTTAGTATTTCCTGCATCCTTCCTTGGCATCTGGCGTTGAGTGAACTGGCTTCACTCAATGCCTGTGAACTTAGACTAATTTCTGTCTTTCCACCTTTCTACTTTGTGACCACCTGTCACAACCACTTAGACAATCTGTCTAAACTTGTTCTAAGGAATATCCTGCACATGATGAGATAGAACAATGTCAAATGCAACTATGCTCTTAGTGTTGATGGTGATGCCTATTCAAATCAAATCTAGGGAACATTGAGGGTAATATTCCAAACAATAATTATTTATTTAATATGATTTATAAATGGTGAAAGTGTGAGTTAGATCTGATATACTCTAGAGGGGGGGTGAATAGAGTATGGTGCTTTATTAAAACTTTTACAACAGTTGTTGTATTCTAATGTGAACAGGGAAGCAAATAATAAATCTAACTACAGAGCAACCTAGTCACAAAATAATCACAGCCAGAAACAAAAATAAAGACAGGCAAACAAAAGACACAAGGAGCTATAGTGGTTCCCCTAAACTTGGGTACATCCACTCTTCTACCACCCTAGGTAGGAATCCACTGCAGGATGAGTTGATCAGGTGTCCTGGGCACCAATGAGCTTTTGATAAGGTGCTCAAAAACCAAACCAGATTTTTTGATCAGGTGTCTTGCCACCAATGAGCTTTTGATAAGGTGCTCAAAAACCACACACAAACTTTTGAAGGGAGTTTGAAAAACCCTTTACAGAGGTGGGGATGAGAGAGTGATGGAAGTCTTCTCTTTCTCAAAACAGCTGAGAAAACTATGTGGATTCAGTGATGTTGTCAAAGCTCCCCCTGAGATCTGTAGTTGTTCAGGAAATGAAGCTTTGCAGTAGGGTGATAGGCCTTCAGAAATTGATCTCCAGCAAATGATGATTTCAGCAACAGCTGAAATGTGAGATGTCTGGAGTCTTGAATAATAATGACCTTGAACACTTGAATCAAAAGAGATCTGAGGATTTCAGATGGTTGATCTCTTTTAGTGATGGTGTTCTTGTATGAATCTTGAGATAGAGAATGTCTGCAACTCTTTTTCTTCCTCTTGTTGGTTGTGGTTGTGAGAGTTGTTGCAGAAGAAGATTTGCAGAGAATGAATATTGCAGAATGTGTGTCTCTCTCTTATTCTTCTTCCTTGTGCCCAAAAAAAAATCTGATTTAATTCCTTTTTCTCTGAATAGAAATGATCCACTGTCAAGATAGCCGTTGGCCAGTCATAAATGACTTCCTTAATTGCTTTTGTCTTCTGGGGGGAAAGTCCAGTGAAACATTCCTTGATAATTTCTTGAAACTTGCTTCAGAATAAATGAAAATGGTTACAAAATCTTCTAAATTAATTACTGAGAAAAACTCCTTAACTGTTCTGAATTTGAATCTTGAAAGTCGTTGAACTCTTCAGAAAAACGTCGAACTGGGCTCTACTATCGTCGAACTGAGCTCAGCGATTTGGACTTATACAGAAACAGAGTTCGTTGATCTGAGCTCAACTATCGTCGAACTGAGCTCAGAGATAGCGGAACAAACTGGAGTCAAGATCGTCGAACTGAGCTCGACGATCGTCGAATGGAGTTCGATGATTTGTTGAAGTTGAGCTCAACGATCGTCGAATGGAGTTCGACGATCCGTCGAAGTGAGCTCAACGATCGTCGATTGGAGTTCGACGATTCATCGTACTAAGCTCGACGAAATGACTTAGTCTCCAAACTGAAAAACCTTGGTCTTGAGAGCAGCTTCCAAACCTAACTACTAACCCTTAGACTCAATTCTAATTGACCTTTAGATCTATACAATGAGGTCAAAAACAGGTTTCCTAAAGACATAGTGATCCTGACCCAAATTAGTAATAGGGTGTTCCAACAATCTCCCCCTATTTGGGTTAGGATTACTATTTATAGAAATTGGAGAAATTAAAAACACCATACAAAGTAACAATATAACAAACAATAACATTGCAGAATCATAGATATAATATCTCAGACAGATCAGAAATCAGAATAATTGTCACCTTACAGAATTACTCTTTCTCCTTGCTCTTTATAAGTTTAATTTCTCTATTTGGATTAAGAGCTTCCTTCTTTGATCTTCTATCATCAGCTGCACCTAGAGATATTTGTTGTTTAGGCCTTAGTACTACAGCTTCAGGGTGCAGCTCCATGTATCTTTCAGAATCAAAGAACTTGCTGGAGGCATATCTTTCAAGTTCCTTTTTCCTTTGTTCAGATAGGGTAGTAATGCTGGAGGTGTCCTTGCCTTGCTCTCTAGCTTTCTTAATCTGATCCAAGGCAGCTAATTCCTTCATTCTAGCAGTCCATGCAGTAGGATTATTCTCTGGATCCTCAAAAGGCACTGGAGGCTCATATCTGTTGGAAGGATTATCTGGAGGAGCTCTGGATGAGACTAATTCTTTCAGTTTGTAGGGAAAAGGTCCTGAAGTAGTGTCAGATGAAGCTTGTCCTTCCCTTGAGTATGGATGTTGCCTTGAATAGCCTTTTGAATAGACTTGAAGTCCTCTTTGGTTTCCTCTATAATTTCCTCTCCTAGATTGAGAGCCTCTGGATTGGCTTCCCCTATATTGAGATCTTCCTTGAGGCTGATAGGGGGTTTGACTTCTAGCAGAAGGATGAACAGTAGAGCTACCACCTGCACCTGCATCAGGAGGAGGAGGTGGAGGAGGATAATGGAACTGAGAGGAACCTTTCTCATATTTCCTCTTCTTCTTCATAGCCTTTAGTTGATTCTTAGAATATTGCATCCAATGTTCAGTTATCGGGCAGTCATGAAGAATGTAGTAAGAAATATCATTGGTATCTTTTACTTTAGCTGGTAGAACTCTTTTCATTGCCTTGCTTCTTGCTTTTCTTTTCCTTACTATAGTAGCTGAGGAATCATCAGAATCAGTTCTGAACTGATCACTTTCAGAGCTTTGTTCATCATATAAAGCATCAATTCTTTTCAGATAATCTTTCTGTTGTTGGGTTGGAGCAGAGGTAACAGTAGTGACAGTCATTGTAGCAGCAGTAGATACAGTAGATACAGAACTTTCAGGAGCAATACTTTCAGAAGATATAGCAGCAGTAGTAACAGCAGCAACTGGGGCAGCAACAGATTCAGAGAAAATAGTTTCAGATACAAACACATCAGCAGGGGCAACATTAGTAGTGACAGCAGGCTCAAAGTCATATGCCTCTGTCATATGTATATCCTTAGAGATTAAATTATCAGAGTTGTTAGCAATATCAACAATATCAGCAACAGCAACAGAAACAGCAACATTATTGTCAGCAGGAGTAACAGCAGTAATATCAATGGAAACAGAAGGCTCAGCAGTATATATGGAATTTATATAAGAGCTAATTAAGCTGATATCACAGCTTGAGAAGGGCACAATGGCCTTAGATAGATCTTCAGATGGCTGGGCTGCAGTGCTTACTGGAAGACAGCTGAAATAAATTGAATCAAAAGCTGATAATAAAGATCTGAGATCCATTGGGAAAACAGTAACTTGTGGAGGTGTTGAAGCTTGAGCTTGAGTTGAAGTAACAGCAGGAGCAGCAGCAGCAGACAATCTAACATCTTCATGAGGCATCTCCCCCTGCCTAGATTCAGAGACAGCTGGATCAAGGCACCCAAAGGAAGGGATTGCCTGAGGAAAGAGAGAAGATAGCCTGGCAGAAAGGGCTGCAACTGACTGTAGAAGTGGAGCCAAGGAGGTCTCCAACAGAAGTGAGAGCCTGGGAGCTATCAGCTCATACAGTTTGTCAGCTAAGGCTGGAATATCTACATGCTCAGTAGGGACTTGAGCAGAGGTAGAGAAGGAAGGTGGAGCAGCTGGAGATGTTGGTGGAGAGCTGGTGTATGGGGGAAAGGAAGGTTGAGGTGTGGGGATTGTTGCAATGGAAGAAAGTGGTATGAAGATAGAAGGTGTGAAGGAGGGTTGAGCAATGATGTCTTGCAGAAGCTGTTGATATGATGTGGATGAAGATGGTAGATCTGGAGGGGATGAAGGTGAATCATCCATGAAGGAATCATCTAGAAGATTGAATGATGGAAGGTGAAATGATATGTCAAGATCTGGTTGAGGGTAGTGATGTATAGGGTGGAAGATTTCTTCTGTGAGTGTAGGGATTGGAGATGGAATTGAAGTAGGAGATGGGCTGGAAATAATGATGGTGGATGAAATTTGAATGGTGGAGGTGACTGGTGGAGATGGAATAAGAGGTGGTGGAGGAGAAGCAGCAGGCAAGTCTTCTGCAGGGGCAGAGACTTGAGGGGAAGAGACTGTTACAGTCCTTGTGCCTGAAGTAGTGCTTGCAGAGGGCCTGCTGGGCTTCACTATCTGTTTGTCCCACTTGCCAAAGAGGGCACATGAGAGCCTCTTAGAGGCATTGATATGCATCCCATTTGATACAAGCAGGGCAGGGCATCTGTTATGAAGAAACAGCCCTAGTATCCTTCCATAATTCACAAAGTTCTTGTTTATCTTCTTCTTAATCAGATCAAAGAAGATCTCTCCCCAGTTTAACTGTTTCTTATCCACTAAAGCACCCATCAAGCACAGCTGATACCTGGAGATGGTATCATGGGCTGAGTGCTTGGCCAACAGAACCTTTCCCACAACATCAGCTAAAAACCTGTATTCAACAGCTAAGTTCTTTTTCAGTAGCTTGCTAGGGTTTGCATCAGAATGGCCCATTCTATCAAGCATGGTAGAAAATTCTTCTCCAGACATTTCAACAGAATCTCTTCCAGAATTTAATTGAAAAACCTCTGTGAGAATGGTAGGTGTCAGAGGTACCTGAGTTCCAGAAATTGATCCAACAATTGTATTTTGGTCGTGGTTGTGGGCAGTATAGACCCACTCCTTAATTTCATCTACAGGCAGTTTGATTCTGGTGGACATGATGGTTACTAGCTTTTGCTCCTTGAACAGTTCCAGAATATCTTTGAAAATCTGATCACTGGTGCTGAAAGAATCCATGTCAATATCGAAACGTGCATCGAATTTCATGGCGGACAGAACGACGACAGAGACGACCATGGTTTCCTGCAAAGAATAAACAACCAAACGATCAAGTGTAGAGATGTTTGGAGGAAAAGAGAAAATTTGCAGAGAGATTGAAAGCGCAAAAGGAGAACGACGGCCGAAGAATGAATTTTATATTAGGGTTCGACGCAGAAAAGGAAAGATCGTTGAACTCAGTTCGACGATCGGGGCTTCTAAAGGAATCTGAAAGGTCTTCAATATCGTCGATCTCCGTTCGACGATATTGGAGAGCGTCAAGCTCCGTTCGACGATAGTTCAGAAAACAAAAGCGTCTAGCGCCGTTCGACGATCGTTGACCTGGAGAGATAGTTGAACACTATCTGAGAAGCGCTGAACTCTGGTCGACGATTTCGGAAAGCGTCGATCTCCGTTCGACGATCTGGGGGAAAATCGTCGAGCGTAGTTCAGAGACCAGAAACACTCTAGACAATAGAAAAATTAAGATGTTTGCCTAGTCTTGGTCAATTTTTAGAGTTTCAAAATCTTGGACATTATTTTAGACTTACTCCATCTAACATTCCTAACTGATTTAGGAAGAAGGTGTGTTTCTTTTCATCCAAGAGCTTGGTGAAAATATCTCCCTTTTGCAAATCAGTTGGGATATATTTAAGTTCAATTTTATTCTTCTCAACATTATCCCTTAAGAAGTGATGCCTAATTTTTATGTGTTTTGTCCTACTATGGAGGACTGGATTTTGAGCTATTGAAATAGCACTGCTATTATCACAAAAGATTTTAGACTTTTCTAAGTTGTAGCCATAGTTTAGGAGTTGGTTTTGAATCCACAGTATTTGTGAACAACAAATACCTGCGGCCATATATTCAGCTTCAGCAGTTGAAGTTGACACAAATGTTTGTTTCTTGCAAAACCAGGAGACAAGTCTGTCACCAAGAAACTGACAAGTTCCACTGATGCTTTTCCTGTCAATTCTGCATCCAGCATAATCAGCATCAGAAGATCCAGTTAAGTCAAATGCTGAATCTTTTGGATACCAGAGACCTAGATTTGGACAACTTTTAACATACCTGAGAATACTTTTAACTAATGTTAGGTGTGACTATCTAGGGCTCACTTGGAATCTAGCATATATACATGTAGTAAACATTATGTCAGGTCTACTAGCTATAAGGTATAGTAAAGAGCCAATCATTGCTCTATATGTTGTCTGATCAACAGGTTTCCCATGTTCATCAACATCCAATACAACATTGGTAGGCATAGGTGTTTTCATACAAGATGTTTCAGACATACCAAATTTCTTAACCAATTCTTTTGCATACTTGGTTTGAGAAATGAATATGCGTTCAGCATGTTGTTTGACTTGCAATCCTAGAAAGAAGGATAGCTCACCCATGCTACTCATTTCAAATTTAGAATGTATTAGGTTGGAGAACCTTCTGCACAAATTTGAATCAGTAGAACCAAAAATAATATCATCTACATAGATCTGTACTAGTAGGGTATGTGACTTATGGGTTTTAATAAAAAGAGTTTGGTCTACTCTACCCCTTATAAATTCATTTTTTAGGAGAAAGCATGCTAGGGTCTCATACCATGCTCTAGGATCTTGCTTGAGACCATATAATGCTTTATTCAATTTAAAAACATAATCAGGATGGGTTGGAGAGATAAAACCTGGAGGTTGTCTGACATAGACTTCTTCTTTGATGTCTCCATTGAGAAAGACACTCTTTACATCCATCTGGTATACTTTGAAGCCCTTGTGTGCAGCATATGCTAAGAAGATTCTGATGACTTCCAATCTTGCAACCGGTGCAAAAGTCTGGTCATAATCTATGCCTTCTTCTTGAGAGTATCCTTGAGCAACTAGCCTTGCCTTGTTCCTTACAATAACCCCTTGATCATCCAATTTGTTTCTGAACACCCACTTTGTTCCAACAATGGAGTGATCCTTAGGCTTTGGTACTAGTTTCCAAACTTTGTTCCTTTCAAATTGATGTAACTCTTCTTGCATTGCCATGATCCAGTGTGGATCTTGCTCTGCATCTTGAATGGATTGAGATTCAATTTGAGATAGGAAGCAAGTGTGCAACAGGTTTTGGTTGACCTGATTTCTGGTTTGCACACCAGCTGAGATGCCTCCAATTACTTGGGAAATTGGATGGTCTCTTGATGTTACTAAATCAACAGGGGGTGTTGATTGTTCACCAACCTGTGTTGTTGTTTCCTCTTGTGGTACAACAACTGGCTCTTCAAGAAGTTTCTCTTCATGATGTTGAATGTCTTCTTCATCTTCACTGCTTTCCTCTTTTTGAATATTCTGTAATCTGTCCAAGTCTTCAGCAAGAGAGTGTACCTGCAAAGGTTCTATGGTAGAAGTGTTCTTCTCCTTGAAAGACATAGTAGTTTCATCAAAAGATATGTGAACAGATTCTTCAATTTTAAGAGATGATTTATTATATACCCTATAAGCCTTACTGATCATGGAGTATCCCAGAAACACTCCTTCATCAGCTTTGGCTTGAAATTTTGCTAAATACTTCTTGTCATTATTATGTATATAACAAATACAACCAAAAATTCTAAAGTAATCTACTTTAGGTTTCTTCCCTTTGAGTAATTCATAGGGAGTCTTGCCCTTTAGTTTATGTATTAAACTTCTGTTCAGCACATAGTTGGAGGTGTTCACTGCCTCTGCCCAAAAAGATAGAGGAAGGTGAGCATCTGACAACAATGTAGTGACAGATTCAATAAGGGTTCTATTTTTCCTTTCAGCTACTCCATTTTGTTGAGGAGTTCTAGGAGCTGAGAAAGTGTGCCTGATCCCTTCACTCTGACAGAACTCTTGCATAAGAAGAGAATCAAACTCTGTCCCATGATCACTTCTGATCAGGGCAATGTGAGTATTGAACTCAATCTGTATGCATTTGAGAAACTCTGTCAAACACTTAAAGTTATCAGACTTCTTCCTCAGAAAGAACACCCATGTGAATCTTGAGAAGTCATCTACAACTACTAAGGTGTAAGATTTCCCTCCTAAGCTTTGTACTGTGATGGGTCCAAACAGATCCATGTGTAACAGATACAAAATCCTAGGTGAATCACTCTTATTAAGTGACTTGAAACTGTTTTTAGTTTGCTTGCCTAATTGACAAGCCCTGCAGAGTCCTTCCTTCTTGTAGGGGCCAGAAGGTAGTCCTCTAACAAGGTTGTCCTTGGATAGCCTAGCAATGGTTCTAATGTTTAAATGTCCTAGTCTCTTATGCCATAGAACATTAGGTCTACTAACAGAATTAAACATGCAAATATCTACTTCTGTAGAAAGAAAATCTACTAAATAGATGTTACCTTTCCTTTTACCTGTCAATACAGTTGTGTTGTCCTCTGACTTGATCTTGCATAAGGCTTTGCTGAAAGTCACCTGGTAGCCTTCATCACATAACTGACTGATACTGATCAAGTTGTGCTTCAGTCCTTCCACATAGGCTACCTTCTTGAATGTGACTGTGCCAATTTGAACTGCACCATATCCTTTTGTCAGTCCAAAGTTTGAATCACCAAATATGACTTTGGGTCCAAGCTTGGCTTTAAAGGATGTAAGGTTGTCCCTATTTCCTGTCATGTGCTTAGAGCACCCACTATCCAAATACCATTGTTGGTTTGATGTTGGATAGGTCTTCACCTGCATATAAAATAATTCACTTGTTTTTGACCCAGTTTACCTTGGGTCTAGGTTGATAACCTTTAAACTCAAAAATGAATGACATCCCTGGTTGACTCTTATAACCTTCAGGATGATATCTCCTTGGAGGTATTATCCATTCAGTATAAGGGTTAAAGCTTTGGGATGAAGGACCCCTAGGATTGGATTTTGATTTGCCCTTGAAAGATTTTCCAAAGTTCTGATCTCTGTTCTACGATCGTTGAGCTGCGTTCGACAATCTTGGTTCAGATCGTCGAGCTCAGTTCGACGGTCGACTGTGGCAGAGTTCAGGAATTAGAGATCGTCAACCTGAGTTCGACGATTTTGCCTGAGATCATTGATCTGCATTCGGCGATCGTCGAGCTCCGTTCGACGATTTCTGCTAGAACTTGGTTTTCTTAGGCAGATCAGAATTTTTCCTAGCTACCTCTACAACTCCCTTCCCTTTATCAGAAATAAACTTAATTGGGGTTGTTAGAACTATAGGTTGGCTGGATGAAGCACCCAAGCCCAGTGTACTATTAAATCTAGAGTTCACTGTGCTTGTGATGTCCATTAGCTTGATGCTTCTCCCATTAAGGGATTCTTCAAGCTTTTTGGCCTCTGACAGCTCACTTTTCAGTGAAGCTATCTGCTCCCAACAGCACTCCAACTCCTCAGAGATTTTGAGGTTTTCTGATTTTAAGGAACTGTGTTCAGACAATTGATTTCTGAGAGAGATAATTTCCTTCTCAGATTTTAATAAGTCTAAGCACAGTGCTTTAAATTCATACTTAAAGTCCTCAGAATTGAAATCAAAGGAACTAATTACCTGGTCCTCTTCAAGTTGAGTCTCTGAGTCTGACTCTGAATCTTCTGCATCAGAATTGTGTTGAGAGGTATTGATTGCCATCATGCAGAACTCCTTCTCTTCAGCATCATCTTCATCATCACTTGAGCTGGATGAAGCTTCTGATTCTTCTTCTGTTTCACTCCAAGATTCAGCAACAAATCCCTTCCTTATGTGTTTGTTCTTGCTTGAGGAGGGTTTGCCATTGCTACTCTTCTTGAAGTCCTTATCTTTTCTTCTTTCTCTCTTATCCTTTCTGTCCTTGTTTCTGTTCTCTGGACAGTCAGGTACAATGTGCCCTGGTTTCCTGCAACCAAAGCAAACAATTTCTTTATTATTTGATCTATCATACCTTGGCTTGTCATGATCTTTGTGATCTCTTCCTGAAGTCCTTCCTGGCCATCTTGTAAAATCTTTTAGCCAGTAGACTAAGCAGCTCATCATTGCCTGTGACTTTGTCTTCAGGCTGATCTTCAGTTGCTTTGAAAGCTATTGTCTTTTCTTTTCTAGTGGCTGGTGAGGCAGCCTTCTGCTCTTCTTCTCTGTTCTTAATGAGCAGCTCATAAGACTTGAGCTTGCCCAAAAGAGCTTCTGTTGTAATCTCATTCAGACTTCTGGCATCCTTGATTGGCCAGATCCTTGAGTCCAAAGTGCTTGGGAAGCACATTAGGATTTTGTCATTAAGCTCAGTTAATGAGATCTCCTTGTCCAGAGTCTTCAGTTCATTGACTATCAGACTGAGTCTGTTGTACATTTCAGCTACTGACTCAGCTTCTCCTTTCTTGAAATTCTCATATTGGGATATGAGGTGGGATCTTCTGTCCTTTCTTTCATCAGCTGATCCTGAGACTATTTCAGACAGCTTATCCCAGATTTCCTTTGCTGAATTACATTCAGCCACCTTTTGGAAAATGTCATCAGACATAGTCTAGGCTAAGATATTCATAGCCTTTGCATCTGCTACTTTCCACTTCTTGATATCAGCATCTGTTCCTGATGGAGGTGGAATAACATTTGTGCTTGTGTTCTCTGGAGGTCTTGGACAAACTGTCAAAATAGAATTAAAAATGTCCTCATCAATAGAATTCATGTATAGTCTAATCCTTGCTTTACAAAGTGCAAACTTGGATAAATTGCACACTGGAGGTCTGGTGCTAGCATAATCTTTGTTTTGGGCCATGATTTGTGAAGAAATGATTCTAATAACAAAATCAAAACAAGAAGATCTAACTAGGGATCTTTGGGTTCAGGTGTTAGCCTGTGCAACCACTGAGAGGTGGTATATTTAACCAACCTCGCTTTGATACCAATTGAAAGTGTTAGTTAGATCTGATACACTCTAGAGGGGGGGGGGGTGAATAGAGTATGGTGCTTTATTAAAACTTTTACAACAGTTGTTGTATTCTAATGTGAACATGGAAGCTAATAATAAATCTAACCACAGAGCAACCTAGTCACAAAACAATCACAGCCAGAAACAAAAATAAAGACAGGCAACCAGAAGACACAAGGAGCTATAGTGGTTCCCCTAAACTTGGGTACATCCACTCTTCTACCACCCTAGGTAGGAATCCACTGCAGGATGAGTTGATCAGGTGTCCTGGGCACCAATGAGCTTTTGATAAGGTGCTCAAAAACCAAACCAGATTTTTTGATCAGGTGTCTTGCCACCAATGAGCTTTTGATAAGGTGCTCAAAAACCACACACAAACTTTTGAAGGGAGTTTGAAAAACCCTTTACAGAGGTGGGGATGAGAGAGTAATGGAAGTTTTCTCTTTCTCAAAACAGCTGAGAAAACTATGTGGATTCAGTGATGTTGTCAAAGATCCCCCTGAGATCTGTAGTTGTTCAGGAAATGAAGCTTTGCAGTAGGGTGATAGGCCTTCAGAAATTGATCTCCAGCAAATGATGTTTTCAGCAACAGCTGAAATGTGAGATGTCTGGAGTCTTGAATAATAATGGTCTTGAACACTTGAATCAAAAGAGATCTGAGGATTTCAGATGGTTGATCTCTTTTAGTGATGGTGTTCTTGTATGAATCTTGAGACAGAGAATGTCTGCAACTCTTTTTCTTTGTCTTGTTGGTTGTGGTTGTGAGAGTTGTTGCAGAAGAAGATTTGCAGAGAATGAATATTGTAGAATGTGTGTCTCTCTTTTGTTCTTCTTCCTTGTGCCCCCCAAAAAAAAATCTGATTTAATTCCTTTTTCTCTGAATAGAAATGATCCACTGTCAAGATAGCCGTTGGCCTGTCATAAATGACTTCCTTAATTGCTTTTGTCTTCTGGGGGAAAGTCCAGTGAAACATTCCTTGATAATTCCTTGAAACTTGCTCCAGAATAAATGAAAACGGCTATAAAATCTTCTGAATTAATTGCTAAGAAAAACTCCTTAACTGTTCTGAATTTGAATCTTGAAAGTCGTTGAACTCTTCAGAAAAACGTCGAACTGAGCTCTACTATCGTCGAACTGAGCTCAGCGATTTGGACTTATATAGAAACAGAGTTCGTTGATCTGAGCTCAACTATCGTCGAACTGTGCTCAGAGATAGCGGAACAAACTGGAGTCAAGATCGTCGAACTGAGCTCGATGATCGTCGAATGGAGTTCGACGATTTGTTGAAGTTGAGCTCAGCGATCGTCGAATGGAGTTCGACGATCCGTCGAAGTGAGCTCAACGATCATCGATTGAAGTTCGACGATTCGTTGTACTGAGCTCGACGAAATGACTTAGTATCCAAACTGAAAAACATTGGTCTTGAGAGCAGCTTCCAAACCTAACTACTAACCCTTACACTCAATTCTTATTGACCTTTAGATCTATACAATGAGGTCAAAAACAGGTTTCCTAAAGACATAGTGATCCTGACCCAAATTAGTAATAGGGTGTTCCAACAAATGGTTTAACCTTTCATTTGACGATTTGGACTGAGGCCAACTTCATTTTTGACAAAATTTGCACCAAAGGTAAATACTGATCCTACGAATCCAACTACCATGTCAAAATCAGAGTTTGACTAGCTGATAACAGGTTACGATTTATTTCATAGTTTACGACAAGAAAACTTGACAATCGCGATTAAAATTAATTACTTTAATTTTCTAAACTCAGAAAGATCTACACTCCAACAAGCTCGAAATTCAGTCGACTTGACCAAACAATCATGTAATCACACTAATGACAACACACCGTTAACTTCATGTTAACATAACTCCCTTACATCATTATTACGCCAAAAGAAGATTAAAATAAATCATAAAAAAATTAAGGGCATTACACTTATGATCACTGACATTGATGAATTTCTTTGGAGGTTGTCCTGAGCCCCGGTCTTTGGCATCTCAAGTAAAAATTTATGGGCGTTACACTTATGGTCAGTGGATTTCTAATTTCAAGTAAAAATAATAAGTAGAAACACAATTTAGAAATTCATAGTCTAGTCTGCATAATTAAAAGCTTCTTCTACTAAATGCTTACGCACGCGAGTATGCGACTTCACATGATACTCTGCATTCTTAGTTGCTATGCCAGCTGGTTTCTTTCTTAACCGCTAGACAGATGATTTGCTCGGGATGAGCAAATGGTTAAGTCTGGGGGTGTGATGAGTCTGATTTTTATAAGGTTTTTAGAACTCGTCTGTGCTTGTATTCACACTCGAGCACTTCACATTCATGTTGTTATTGCTTATATTCCATTCATTTCATAATGTTACACGAAGTGCACTTTTTGCACCTTTTGGGGCGTAATTGCGCTCCGTTTTGTTGGGGGTAAGCACTTGGTGCTCCTCATTGTGTGTTTGATGCTTCTATTGATATTTTGGACATGATGGGGATGTGCTGAACCTAATTTGTGAATTCTTTGGAATCACATGGTCAGGGATTTTCCTCCGTGCCCGGGCATTTTTCCTGTGCGACCCCTTGTGATGAAAATCTAGGTTCTACCATTACCCGTGTGTTTTGGTCGTGCATGGTTAATTTCAATCGTGCTAGAACAAAAATGCACGAGTGCCCGGGTTTGTCTAAAAATTTTATGATTTTATGGATTGCACGTTTCCTTCATGCACGTTTGAATTCAACCGTGCACGAATAAAAACGCACAGTCTCGTTGTTGGCCCTAAATTTTCATTTCTGTTTCTACCCGTGCGTTTTTGTTCATGCATGGTTGACATTCTTGCGTGGATGGAAACTGTGCGGGCGGAACCCTGCCCTGTAGTGTAATTTGTTTCGTAAATATAGCACGGTTCGATCACATACTGTGCGATCGATCGTGCGCGACAAGAATCTAATGATTTCTCTATAAATAGTCGTAGGTTTTCCCTAATACGGTATCATATCTTTAGTTTGTCGTTTTCGTTGTAGGGAGAGCTCCGCTTTCTTCCTCCTCCTCTATGTGTTAGGGATTTTTCCCTAGGCTGCCTCCATCATCCAAGAGCTTCAGGGAAGGGGATTCTAGCCCTACACTCTCCATCAAGCAAGGAATTTTTGCATCAAAAGAGATCGGGTCGTGAGATGAAGAAGATGGTCCATTGGGAGAAAGTGACAGCTCTCCTCTACCCCAAATATCACTAGGGTCGCACATAATTTCGAACGGAAGGGTCCAATCGGGCGCCACTAAAATGGGTGAATTGATAAGTTTTTGTTTTATAAAATAAAATGCGGACTCACATTTTCTATCAAAGACAAAATTTGATTCCTTTTCCAAGAGGCGAGTAAGCGGCTTTGTTATTTTTGAAAAATCTTGAATGAAATGCCTATAAAAACCCTCGTGGCCTAAGAAACTCCAAATAGATTTAACGTTAGAAGGCGGGGGAAGTTTTTCGATAATTCCAACTTTGGCCTTATCGACCTCCATCCCCTTAGACGAAGTCTTATGGCCGAGAACCAAACCTTCTCGAACCATAAAGTTACATTTTTACCAATTTAAAACAAGATGCGTGTCCTCGCATCGCTGAAGGACACGATCTAAATTACGAAGACAGGACGGGAAAGATCTTCCAAAAACAGAGAAGTCATCCATAAAGACTTCCATAATGTCTCCTACCAGCTCGCCAAAGATTGCCAGCATACATCTTTGGAATGTAGCGGGCGCATTGCAGAGGCCAAATGACATTCTTCGGTATGCGAAGGTACCAAATGGGTAGGTAAAAGTTGTTTTCTCTTGGTCACCGGGGGAAATGGAGATTTGGAAAAACCCCGATAATCCATCAAGAAAACAAAAATACTGATGAACGGACAAACACTCAAGAATTTGGTCTAAGAAAGGTAGTGGGAAATGATCCTTACGGGTGGCATCATTTAGTTTTCTATAATCGATGCACACCCGCCAACCCGTAACAGTACGAGTTGGGACGAGTTCATTATGCTCGTTTTCCACTACGGTAAGACCACCCTTTTTGGGCACCACGTGAACGAGACTAACCCACGTACTATCCGATATAGGATAAATAATCCCCGCATCTAATAATTTAATTATTTCGGCTTTAACGACTTCTTTCATGTTTGGGTTAAGTCGTCGCTATGGCTGAATAGTTTTGCGGTAATTATTGTGAAGGAAGATCTTATGGGTGCAGAAAGAAGGGTTAATCCCTTTTAGATCGGAAATTTGCCACGCAATTTCATGGCGATGTTTAAGTAAAACTCACAATAAATCGGAAGTCTTTGAATCGCTCAAATGCGAAGAAATGAGAACAGGGAGGGTATCATCTTTTCCCAAAAAGGCGTATTTGAGTGAATCGGGTAGGGGTTTGAGTTCAAGGTAGGGTGGTACTTCTAACGAGGTTTTAATTTTAATGTATTTCGATCCAAAAGGTTCGAAAGACAAATTAGGAGGATTATCCTCTTCGTAGTTAAAATTTTCGAGCGCCAAAATGTCATCGTCAAAAAACATAGACTCGAAAATAGGGGATGAACAATCTCCGAGATAGGTATCTAAATTATAACAGAAGTCATCGCTCGATGACGAGTCTCCTACGGAGGGATTAATAGAGAAAGTAACTTCGTCATCTCCTACCCGAAGGAGGAGGCGACCGTTACTTACGTCAATTAATGCGCAGGAGGTGGTGAGAAAAGGGCGACCGAGTATAATGGGTACATCAGTGTCCTCCTCGATGTCCAAGATGACGAAGTCTACCGGAAAGATAATTGCCGCAAAAGTTTTATAACCTAAAAATGAAAAAATCTAAGTTACGAGTAATGAAAACCACTTTTTTTTTCGTTTTACAAGTTCATAAGAACAAATTTAAACGCATGAAAATCCTAAGTCTAACCAATTCTAAAGAGAATGATAAAAAAACAAACGGCTATAACAACGAATAGTATTCTTGTGAAAAATGAAAGTAAAGCAACCAGTTTTTCATTTTACAGCATTAACTCCACAAAAATGAACTCATAAACGCACACACACATATGAAAATGAAAACAAAAATACGTAAGATTGATGAAAAGGAGGCATTCAGAGATATTCCAGAGCATTGTAAGGATGAACAAAAACTAACGATTTTATTTTAAAAGAGGTTGATTACAAGAGCTTAAACAAACAAACTGAAAAAGGAAGGGGGGGGGGGGAATTCTTTACATAGCACTAAAACAGCAACCAACAGCAGCCCTTAACACCAAAATGATTCAAAATTCGGATCAGCGACATTCCAGAGCATGACTCCGAGGGCGTGACTCCTTCGAAGTCTTGAAATTGCATAATTAAAAAATTCCCTAAATCAAGTAGACTGAGTGTGTGTGTTTATTTCATGTCGAGTGCGTGTGTTGGTGCATTTATTTTCTCCTACTCGTTTGAGTAAGACTCGCTTTCATTTCAGTCCTACTCGTTTGAGTAGGACTTGTCTTTTTCAGCTTTAATTTACCGTCTACTCGCTTGAGTAGGCCTTGTCATTTCAATTATGCAATTTTCCCTTTTTTGTAACTAGTTTTTGTTTCTTTTTTTCTTTATTATAAGTTTGGTTGAGTGGGTGTGTTTTTACTTTTTTAGTAGCTTTTCTATTTCTAAAATTATGTTATCTTATTCTTTTTTTCTTGTTTTTTTTGTAACCCTTCAGCACTTAGTTTAGAACTCATGCCTAACCAAACTCATATGACATCCCCATTCCGATGAGTGGCTAATCGCTTTTAGCCCTCGGTATCAAAGAGCATTGGGATATTAAATGTTTTAAATAACTAAAGGAGTTATTTTTCTATTTAATTAAAAAACTTAAGGTTTACCCCGGGTTAATGACGCGTAGAACCACATATCGATGTGTGAGCTCTATTTCCATTATCCATACACTAGCTAGCCGAGAGGCCGTGCGTATGGACTGATCACCCCTGGGTAAAGAGAGTTCCGCACTAACCCTCGAGAGAGAAGGCGCGCTAACTCTACCGGATTGGGTACCCCACCCAATAGCGGGGTTTTTAGCGTACTGCGGGCATTAAGAGGAATCCTTCGTCGGATGAGAGCCCGGTCGAATAGCCTTAATGTCCAGGTGAGCGGTATTCCTAGTGATAGCTGAGCTCATTCTTTTGGAACCTCCACGGCCAAGTTTCCGCTTTAATTAAATTGAAACCTAAGATCTCTATTTATTCAAATCTATTTTCATCCTAACAAAATTCGATAGGAGAACGTGTATTATGTTAGAAAATAACGTGTATTATATAAGGGAATATTAATTTTTCATTGATAGGAGCACGTGTATTATGTTAGAAAATAACGACTATAGAATTCAATTATGTCTACTTTTAGCTTTCTGAAAAATTGGAACGTACAATTTATTAAGGTTGCTCTCAAAATTTTTTTTAATTAAAAATCTAGTTTTCTTTTCTCCCCTTATTTATCATGACTTACTTGGCATGATAAAAATTTTATCCTTATAAGATCCCATGTCAATGAGAATAAGATTTCGTTCCGTAAATATAGGCACCCAATAATTTAAAAAGATTATATGTTATGGAGCAAGAAGATAAAATTCATTACTCCTACACATATACATTGGGTTAATTTTATTATTATGAAGTTGAAAAAGAAAAAAAATCATATTAGGAAAATCAAATTTCATTTTCCTAATAATCCAAAAAGAAAAAAAAATGGACGTTCCAGAGCATTGTAAGGATGATAATGAACTCATAAACGCATACACGCATAGTTAGGCATCTGCGAGATCGCTTCGCAAAAGGGAACTTTAATATGAATTTGTTTTAGTAATAAAATAAATTTTTCATACTACGCGTCATTACGCTCACTATCGAGCTTATGTGGATACGACAAGGGCGTTTTAATAAATGTTTCGGTTCAAATTTGTAAAGGAGGCATAATCAAAGAAGGGGGAAGAGGGGTAAGATGTGAAATATGTACCCGCGGATCGATCTGTTTTGGATCGATCATCTCCTTTCCGATACGGAGGGTTATAGCGTTGATGATCTCTCGCGGATTGGGCTCAGTGTTTCCCGGCAGTGCCGCGAGCGCGCGCTCAGACATCATTCGCGCTAGTTGTCCAACCTGGAGTTCTAAGTTTTTTAGCGATCCGGTGATGTTCCGGATATTTGATTCATTGGAAGCTATGTATTTAGAAAAATTTTCCTCCATCGGTGAGGGTTTTGGAAGAGGGGGAGGCAGCATAAATTCGGGCGCAAAAGAATTGGGCGGGCGCTGCGCATTATTCGCGTTACTCCATGAGAAGTTGGGGTGGTTCCTCCAACCCGGATTATAGTTAGTGCTATAAGAGTTATTGTTGGGGTTGAAGCGAGGTCGCCCAGCACTTCCCACATAGTCTACGCATTCATTGACTATGCTGACATTAGAGGGAATTCCCCAATGCGGAGTGGTGGAGGCAGCAGACATCTCCACCACCTGCTTCATCAGTCGTTCAACTTGAAGGGCTAAGTGGGCAGTAGAATCCACTTCGAAGAGGCCGACTGCCTGCTTGGGACGTCCCCACGGGACATTCCATTGGTAGGCATTCATAGCCATCTCTTCAATAAGAGCTTGGGCAGCCTCAGGTTCTTATTATTCAGAGTGCCCCCGGCAGCCGCATCAATCATTTGACGCGTCTGATAGTTAAGCCCATTGTAGAAGATTTGGACCTGCAACCACGCAGGCAGCGCGTGGTGCGGACACCTACGGAGAAATTTTTTAAAGCGCTCCCAAGTCTCAAATAGAGACTCTGAGTCATTCTGCACAAACGAAGAAATGTCCGCCCGTAACTTTGCAGTTTTGGCGGGCGGAAAATACGTCGTCAAGAATCGTTCCGCAAGCTCGGACCAGGTGGTGATACATCCTCGTGGGAGGGAATTCAACCACTCCTTAGCTTTGGATCTAAGGGAGAATGGAAAAAGGCGCAAACGAATGACATTATCAGTGATACCATTGATCTTAAAGGTATCGCAGATTTCCAAAAAATAACTAGACAAATGAACGTTCGGGTCCTCATCTGGCAGTCCACCGAACTGCGCAACATTTTGGATCATTTGGATAACGCTCGATTTGATCTCAAAATTATTGTTCGCCACCGTCGGGCGAACAATGCTGGACCCAGTATCGTTCAAATACGACCAGACGTAATATGACATTGTACGCTCGATGGCCACGTTCGGATTGGGGTCGGCCATAGCGACGACAGAGTGTTCTCCGACGGATTCTTCGGGATCCAAAGAGGGATTTCGACATTGAGACAAAATACGTGCAAGTGAGCGTTCGATCTCAGGATCAAAATCCAAATTTTCGGACTCCGAAGGTTGTCCACGGGTCATATACCCAAAAATATAAACTAAAAAAAATTAACTTTCGGGAATTTTTTAATTATGCAATTTCAAGACTCTGGAGGAGTCACGCCCTCGGAGTCATGCTCTGGAATGTCGCTGATCCAAATTTTGAACTATTTTGGTGTTAAGGGCTACTGCTGGTTGCTGTTTTAGTGCTATGTAAGGAAACCCCCCTTCCTTTTTTAATTTGTTTGTTTAAGCTCTTGTAATCAACCTCTTTTATAATAAAATCGTTACTTTTTGTTCATCCTTACAATGCTCTAGAATGTCTCTGAATGCCTCCTTTTCATCAATCTTACATATTTTTGTTTTCATTTTCATATGCGTGTGTGCGTTTATGAGTTCATTTTTGCAGAGTTAATGCTGTAAAATGAAAAACTGGTTGCTTTACTTTCATTTTTCTCAAGAATACTATTCATTGTTATAGCCGTTTGTTTTTTTATCATACTCTTTAGAATTGGTTAGACTTAGGATTTTCATGCTTTTAAATTCGTTCTTATGAACTTGTAAAACAAAAAAAAAGTGATTTTCATTACTCGTAACTTAGATTTTTTTGTTTTTAGGTTATAAAACTTTTGCTTCTTTTTCTTTCCGGTAGACTTCGGAGAAGTCATGCCCTCGGAGTAAGAGTGTCCTTCTCGATGTAAAGCTTAAAGTTTTTGAATCCACGCAGCTTTACTTTCATTTTTCTTAAGAGAGGCTCGTTTAAAGTGAACGGTCATCGCTTAAAGTTATATATAGCAGGTGATCCTGTGGGTGGTAATTTCGAATCCATAACCCTCCTCGATATATAAATCGCCACAATAGTCAAGCTACTGACCTTGCGACAATTATCTTTCTTTTAAAGTTATATATAGCAGACGATCCTGTGGGCGGTAAATATTTTGCTACTGATGTCGTTCTTGCTCTTTCATGTTTGTGTGAGTGTGTTTTATGTTCCATTAATTTGATGTCATTCTCGCTCTGTTTTTGGAAGCTCTTTCCCATCCTGTCTTCGTAATTTAGATCGTGTCCTTCGGCGATGCGAGGACACGTATCTTATTTTAAATTGGGAAAAATGTAACTTTATGGTTCGAGAAGGTTTGATTCTCGGCCATAAGATTTCGTCTAAGGGGATGGAGGTCGATCGTCCGCAAAAATGAACTCATAAATGCACACACAGATATGAAAATGAAAACAAAAATACGTAAGATTGATGAAAAGGAGACATTCAGAGACATTCCAGAGCATTGTAAGGATGAACAAAAACTAACGATTTTATTATAAAAGAGGTTGATTACAAGTGCTTAAACAAACAAACTGAAAAAGGAAGGGGGGGGGATTCCTTACATAACACTAAACAGCAACCAGCACCAGCCCTTAACACCAAAATGGTTCGAAATTCTGATCAGCGACATTCCAGAGCATGACTCCGAGGGCGTGACTCCTCCGGAGTCCGAAAATTGCATAATTGAAAAATTCCGAAAGTTAATTTTTTTAGTTTATATTTTAGGGTGTATGACCCGTGGACAACCTTCGGAGTCCGAAAATTTGGATTTCAATCCTGCGATCGAACGCTCATTTGCGCGTATTTGGTCTCAACGACGAAATCCCTCTTTGGATCCCGAAGAATCCGTCATAGAACCCTCTGTCATCGCTATGGCCGACCCAATCCGAACACGGCCGTCGAGCGTACAATGTCATATTACGCACGACCGAATTTGGACGATACTGGGTCCAGCATTATTCGCCCGATGGTGGCGAACAATAATTTTGAGATCAAATCGAGCGTTATTCAAATGATCCAAAATGCCGTGCAGTTCGATGGACTGCCGGATGAGGACCCGAACGTTCATTTGTCTAGTTTTTTAGAAATCTGCGATATCTTTAAGATCAATGGCGTCACTGATGACGTCATTCGTTTGCGCCTTTTTCCATTCTACCTTAGATCCAAAGCTAAGGTCGTTATAAAACTTTTGCTTCTACCGCCCCTCCCTCTCTTTATTTTCTTTGTACATATTGAATTTTTTTTTTGTTCCGCATACTTACGTTGCAACATTGGGGACAATGTTGGACTTAAGTATGAGGGTGTTTTCTTGCTTTATTTTCTGCACTTCTATTTTCTGCATTGCACTACTACTTTCTACACTCCAAAAATTAAAAAAATGAAAAAATATATCAAAACAAAACAAAACAAAAAAATTTTAAAATGAAAACTCAAATTTGTTTTTCTTTTCCCTTTCTTTTTATCATAAAATTCCAAAAAAATCATAAAACCAAAATTTAAAAAAAAAACAAACAAAACTTATAAAACAAAAAGTTCCAAAAAAATTATAAAACAAAAATTTCAAAAAAATCTATAAAACAAAAATTTCAAAAAATTATAAAACACAAATTTTAAAAAATTATAAAACAAAAATTCCAAAAACTATTTAGTTTTATTTTGTAAATAATTTTTACATACTTTATGCACATATCTGTTGTAAATATTTTTTTTCTTTTCTCTCTTTCTCCTAGTCCTTTCTTTCTCTTCTTTGTAATTATCGTTTCTCTCTTTCCTTATTTTATAAATATTTGCTTATAAAAACAAAAAAATCCAAAAAATTAGAAAAGAAAAAAGCGAGTTAATAAATATATATTTCTTATCGTTTTTTTCCGTATGTATATAATAACAAATTTAAAAACAGCAAAAAAAGATAATAAGTCAAAAATTCAAAAAACAAGAGTAAAACAAAACAAAAATTCAAAAAAAGATAATAAATTTAAAACACAAAAAATGATGATAAAAACTCTAAAAATCCAAAAATATTTTATAAAACAAATAAATCAAATATACCATTCTTAATTTTCTTGCTATCCAAAAATTTTGTTTTTAGTTTATTTATATGTGAATTTTATTAATTCTTTGTTCACTATTCATTTGTTAATTATTGATTGAAAATTTTAAATAGTCGGGGTTATGTTTTAAAGAATTCATTATGCTTTATTAAAAATAACGAACTCGTTTTAGTTACTACTTCTAATTTTTCATTGACAGTAGTACGTGTTATATGTTAGAAAATAACGACTATAGAATTCAATTATGCCTATTTTTAGCTTTCTGAAAAATTAGAACGTACAATTTATTAAGATTGCTCTCAAAAATTTTTTTAATTAAAAATCTAGTTTTCTTTTCTCCCGTTATTTATCATGATTTACTTGGCATGATAAAATTTTTATCCTTATAAGATCCCATGTCAATGAGAATAAGATTTCGTTCCGTAAACATATGCACCCAATAATTTAAAAATATTATATGTTACGGACTAAGAGGATAAAATTCATTACTCCTACACATATATATTGGGTTAATTTTATTATTATGAAGTTGAAAAAGAAAAAAATCATATTATGAAAATAAGATTTCATTTTCCTAATAATTCAAAATGAAAAAAAGGAGGTTCGCGAAAAAATTACCTCAGCTCAAAATCCAAACCCTCTTCATAAACTAACATCAACCCCCTTAGCCAATTTCTTGATTCTAGAATTAATATAAAAATCTTTTTGAGAGCATAATTTTTAAATTGCATTGTTTCCTTTAAACTCTTAAGCTAAGGTTCCTATAATTCCAATCTATTTTTGTTAGCTAACGATTATAATTTTTGCTTGCTATTTGGGTACTTCAAGAAGTCTTTTTGGCCAAAACTTTACCTCTATTTAAATCAATTTCATATCTTAGGACTTAACTCTTATACCCCTGATAATTACTTTGATCTCTCTTTTAATTAATTCAAGCGGTAGCTAAACTTAGGATTTCTTTTAATTCCTTATAAGTATTTCTCCAACTTTTGCTCTGGAATAACAAAAGATTAAGTGTGGGGGTATTTGATGAGTTATAAATATACATATTTTTATGTACAATAAATAAGCCGTTTTAGTGCTTTCTCGTTATTTTTAGTTAATTGTCATAATAAAATGTTACCTTTTTGTAAATATTGTTCTAACTTACTTTATTTTGATTTCCTGAATTTTTCATGAAAATTGTCAGAAAATACATTGTACACGCCTGTGTACTTTGGGTCATGCCCGTGACCATGGCGTGACACTTCATTTCCCGTGGAATCAGAAGAATTTGAAGAGAAAAATATGACACGCCCTACGACACGCCCGTGTCGAATGACATGCCCCGTGTCACTCTAGCTCGACGAAACCGCGCTCTACGATCATCAACTAACCCGACACACCCAGCACCACGCCCGTAATCGAGGGCGTGACTCCTCCACCTGGCTCGACAAGATGTCGTCGGAGACTTTTGACACAACCCGCCCCAGATCCGCCTGCTGAACATGCCCACCACCATGCCCGTGACCGAGGGTGTTACATCCTCGTATACAACCGCAAGTAAACTAAGCCATCAAATCACCGGATCAGCTCATGAATAGTGCTGCCACGCCCCCCCCCCCCCTGACACGCCCGTGTCGGAGGGCGTGTACTTAGAAATTTTTCCCTATAAATAGGGCCTTGTTGTAAGTTGTTTGGGTTCCGAATTTTAAACCATTTTGGTGTTAAGGGCTACTGCTGGTTGCTGTTTTAGTGCTATGTAAGGAATCCCCCCTTCCTTTTTAAGATTGTTTGTTTAAGCTCTTGTAATCAACCTATTTTATAATAAAATCGTTAGTTTTTGTTCATCCTTACAATGCTATAGAATGTCTCTGAATGCCTCTTTTTCACCAATCTTATGCATTTTTGTTTTCATTTTCATATGCGTGTGTGCATTTATGAGTTTATTTTTGTGGAATTTATGCTGTAAAATGAAAAACTGGTTGCTTTACTTTCATTTTTCTCAAGAATACTATTCGTTGTTATAGCCGTTTGTTTTTTATCATACTCTTTAGAATTGGTTAGACTTAGGATTTTCATGCTTTTAAATTCGTTCTTATGAACTTGTAAAACGAAAAAAAGTGGTTTTTAGTACTCGTAACTTAGATTTTTTCATTTTTAGGTTATAAAACTTTTGCTTCTTTTTAAGTTTCTGCCACTTTTTAAACCCTTTTACAAAGTTATAAGAATAGATTATGCGATATTTTCAAAATTTAACACCTTTGATTTTAGCATTTACTTAAAAATAATTTTGTTCAAATAATTTTTATTTTCACTTTTTATGCATTTCCAACAAATTCTAACGGTAAAAATGTAAACGTTTAATTTTTCAAGCACCTGCTTTTCTTGCATAATTTGAAAACTCTTTTGCTCAAATAATTTTTATTTTATCTTTTTACGCATTTCTACCACATTCCAGCGGTAGAAATGAAGTTGTTTTAATTTTTCGATAACTTTGTTTTCCTTATGTTTTCGCTTGTGTGCGTGCATGTATGAGATAATTTTTATCGCTTTCTTTCATTTTTGCCGTGTATGTGGGTGTGTTTTTACTTTCTATAGAGTGGGTGCGTGTGCGCATTTATTTACGCCTACTCGTTAAGAGTTAAATAGCATGTCTTTATTTTTCACCTACTCATTTGAGTAGGATTTGTGTGTGTGGGTATTTACTTTCTGCAGTGTGTGTGTTTTTCATTTATGCAAGTGTGTGTGCGTTTCATTTTCAGTAGAGTGAGTGTGTGTGTTTATTTCATGTCGAGTGCATGTGTTGGTGCATTTATTTTCTCCGACTCGTTTGAGTACGACTCGCTTTCATTTTAGTTCTACTCGTTTGAGTAGGACTTGTCTTTTTCAGCTTTAATTTACCGCCTACTCGTCTGAGTAGGACTTGTTATTTAAATTATGCAATTTTTCCTTTTTTGTAACTTAGTTTTTGTTTCTTTTTTTCTTTATTATAAGTTTGGTTGAGTGCGTGTGTTTTTACTTTTTTAGTAGCTTTTCTATTTCTAATATTAGGTTATCTTATTCTTTTTTTCTTATTTTTTTTGTAACCCTTCAGCGCTTAGTTTAGAACTCACGCCTAACCAAACTCATAAGCCATCCCCATTTCGATGAGTGGCTAATCGCTTTTAGCCCTCGATATCGAAGAGCATTGGGATATAAAATGTTTTAAATAACTAAAGGTCTTATTTTTCTATTTAATTAAAAAACTTAAGGTTTACCCCGGGTTAACGACGCGTAGAACCACATATCGATGTGTGGGCTCTATTTCCGTTATCTATATGCTAGCTAGCCGAGAGGCCGTACGTATGGACTAATCACCCCTGGGTAAAGAGAGTTCCGCACTAACACTCGAGAGAGGAGGCGCGCTAACTCTACCGGATTGGGTTCCCCACTCAATAGCGGGGTTCTTAGCAAACTGCGGGCATTAAGAGGAATCCTTCGTCGGACGAGAGCCCAGTCGAATAGCCTTATTGTCCAGGTGAGCGATATTCCTAGAGATTTGTGAGCTCATTCTTTTGGAACCTCCACGGCCAAGTTTCCGCTTTAATTAAATTGAAACCTAAGATCTCTATTTATTAATATCTATTTTAATCCTAACGAAATTCGATACCGAGTGTTATCTCTTCATCGACTTTATTCTTAACCTATTTCCAGCTTTTTTTTAGTTAAAATCGACAACTTTAATATTTCGGTAAAATAATAGTGCTTTCGGAGCAGTAGGGATAATCAACCCATTCCCGGGAAATTTACGATCTGGATATTCTCCCGAATATCCTGTATTACTTGTGATAGGTGCACTTGCCTACAATTCGCCACGCAAAATTCGGACCCGCCGTGCTCCCTAGATAATTTAGAGCCGGGCTTCGCACGCATGAAAAAGTTATGACTCAAGGTGAGTCTTCTGGCATGGTTAGAATGGCTATCTCAGATGCTATTAGATGCATGTTAGCTAAAAAGAGACATGCAGCTGGTGTTTCTCAGAAAAGACTAAATCAGTTAGCTGAAAGACTGCCCTTCAGTCAAACAGCTGCTGAAAGAAGACAGAAGAATAGAGCAGCACATCTCCCCACTATTCAGAGAGCAGTATAACCTAATGCTGGTCTTAAATAGAAAAGGAGATACAATATTTATGAGTGCTGGTGTTGTGGCAAAGTGGGCCACTATGCTGTAGATTGCTGGCACAATCTTTCTGTGTCCAGAGGTAGCCAACCTGTCAAAAATTCTACAGGAAGGCATGGTTATTATCAGGCTAATTTGAACCTAGGACCCAACAGAAATTGGGGTCCTAAGGTAAGGTGATTTTTTTCTTTTCAGGTTAGTTAAAGTACCAATTCCCATAAATGGTACTTGGACAGTGGATGTTCCAGGCACATAACTGGGACAAAGGAGCTATTAAAGGAATACACTGCAGTAAAGAATGGACCCAAGGTCATCTTTGGAGGCTAATACAAGGGGATAATTAGAGGCCATGGTATTATCTCAAATGGCATAATCACCATCATCATCACCAAGGTGGCTTATGTGGAGGGGTTGTAACACAACCTCATAAGCATAAGCCAACTATGTGATCTTGGTTATGACATTTCCTTCCACAAGGATAAGTACTACATCAAGAGGTTACGTGAACAAAGTGTCATCTTAATAGGAACTTGGAGTGGGAATGTCTATTGCTTAAATTTCTCTTGCTTAGATAATAGTTACCCTATATGCCTAGTCACAAATGACAAGGTCTCATACTGTGTCCAATGACATAAGAGACTGGCTCATTTGAATTATAAGACCATTGGTCAGGTCTTCAGTGATGAGCTTGTTAGAAATGGCCCCAAAATAAAATGCTCTAAGGAGGGTATCTGTGCTGCTTGCCAAAAAGGTAAGCAGACTAAGACCTCTTTCAAGAGCATTGGGGCCAAAGACTCTGTGAGATGCTTGTACCTCCTACATATGGACTTGTTTGGTCGTATGCCTGTTCATTGTCTAGGTAGGAAGGTCTACACCCTTATGGTGGTTGATGACTATCCCAGATTTACTTGGGTGTTCTTCCTTAGAAGAAAGGATGAAACCCTTAATATCTTCATGAATTTTGTCAATCAAATTCAGAATGAGCTTGCATGTTCTGTGGTTAAAATGAGAAGTGACCATGGAACTGAGTTTCATTCTGCTGCCATGACTACATTATGTGAAGAGCAAGAGATTCATCAAGAATTCTCCTCTCCAAGAACGCCCCAACAACATGGATTAGCTGAGAGGAAAAAACAAGACTCTCATAGAAGCTGTGAGAACACTATTGAGTGACAACTCTCTCCCTCAGTATTTTTGGGTTGAGGTAGTTAATACTGCATGTCATGTGCTCAATAAGGCTTCTATAACCAAAGACCACAAGAAGACTCCCTATGAGATCGTGAAGGGCAGAAAACCAAACATATCCTATTTCAGGATCTTTGGTTGCAAGTGTTTCATCCTGGACAATGGTAATTCAAGAGTGACTGAGTTTGCTACCAAATCCCATGAGGGGAACTTTGTTGGGTACATCAATAATAGTAGGGCATATAGAGTCTATAACTTGATAAATCAAGTTATAGAAGAATCTATCCATGTTGTATTTGATGAGTCATGCATGATTAACAGTGAGCTGTTAAGCTCTTTGCCTAGCTCTGCAGGTACAGAAGTCATGATGGAAAAGCTCTCCATTAAAGATAAAGACCCAACTTTACAAGAAGAATGCGAAGAGAGATACTGTCTAGAGGAAGCACAAGACAGTCAAGCTGGAAATGAAGACCACCCTACTGAAGAAAATGACAATCAACAGGAAGTAGTCAGGCTGCCTCCAGCAGTCAGATATCTGATATATCATCCATTAGATCAGATAATAGGTGAGGCCAACCAAGATGTACAGACCAGAAGTAGGAGTCTCAACACAACACTCTATTCCAGCTTCCTGTCATAGGAAGAGCCCAAGAACTTTGATGAAGCAAATCAAGACCAATTCTGGATTGGTGCAATGCAAGAAGAACTGAACCAGTTCAAAAGGTGAAAAGTCTGGAAGCTGGTTCCAACACTAGATGGACACAATGTTATTGGAGTCAAGTGGAGTTTTAGAAATAAACTTGATGAAAATGGCATTGTAATAAAGAATAAAGCTAGACTGGTGGCCAAAGGTTATAGACAAGAAGATGGGATTGATTATGATCAAACTTTTGCCCCAGTTGCAAGGTTGGAAGCAATCAGACTGTTCCTTGCATTTGCAGCCTTCCAAGGATTCAATGTATTTCAAATGGATGTCAAGTATGCCTTCCTAAATGGAGACTTGATGGAAGAGGTTTATGTAGAGAAGTATTCAAGTTTTGTAGACTCTAACTCTCCTACTACTGTATATAGACTTAAGAAAGCTCTTTATGGGCTCAAGCAAGCCCCAAGAGCATGGTATGAGACATTTTCTACCTTCCTCATTGAGAACAAGTTCTCAAGGGGAAGATAGACAAGACCCTATTCCTCAGGGAATCTAAGGGCAAGATCATCCTAGTCCAGATTTATGTTGATGACATAATATTTGGCTGTACTGATGATAACCTCTGCAGGAAGTTTGCAAAACTTATGTAGGGGAAGTTAGAGATGAGTAGCATGGGTGAATTGATGTTTTTCTTGGGACTCTAAGTAAAATAGACTGATGATGGTCTATCCATATCCAAAGTATGGGATGGAAGTTTTTCACCAGGGAGTTAATCAAGAAATATGGGATGGAGAATGCTTCCACCAGAATATCTCCCATAAGCTCAAGTATGCCTGTAGGCAAAGATGATCCAGGGAAGCCAGTTGATCAAACTATGTATAAAGGTATAGTTGGCTCCCTTCTCTACCTCACTGCAAGTATGCCTTACATTATGTATGCAACATGTGTCTGTGCTAGGTATCAAGCCTGCCCTAAAGAGTCTCACTACACTGCTGTAAAAAGAATCTTGAGATAAGGGCATCCCAGATCTTGGCCTATGGTACCCCAAAAATGGAGAATTTGAACTAACAGGCTATTCAGATGCATACTTTGCAGGCTGCAAGGAGGACAGGAAGAGTACATCTGGCTCCTGTTAGTTTCTAGGAGGAAGGCTTGTCTCTTAGAGCAGCAAGAAACAAATAAGTGTTGCAATAGCAATAGCAGAGTCGGAGTATATTTCAACTAGAAGTTGCTATGCCCAATTGCTGTGGATCCAACATCAACTTCAGGACTACAATAATCAGATAAGTAGAACCCCACTCTTCTGTGACTATACTAGTACAATTTCTATAGCTAGGAATCCTGTCTCCCATAGCAGGACTAAGCATATAAAAATTAGGTATTATTTTATTAGAGAACATGTGGAAAGAGAAGACATCTCCCTTGAGTTTGTCTCCACAGACAAACAAGTGGCTGATATCTTCACTAAGCCACTAGATGAAGCCATGTTCAATACCTTCAAATTTGAATTAAGAATGTTGAATCTTGTATAGCTTCAATTCTCTCTTCTACCATATGCTGCACTATTTATTTTGCAGGTAGAACATACTCTTCCTCCAGATTATGAAAACAGTGTGCAACTGTTGAGGGGGAGCTACATGTGAAGAGAGCTGAATTGGATTGTATCAAAGTGGAAGATCTACTCCAGACAGATAGGGGGAGAAAAACCCAAGAATTCTCCCTTTTGCAGATGTCAAAAAGGGGAAGGAAAGAGTCAAGGAGGTCAGGCAGCTGAAGAAATATGTATGAATGGGCAGCATGCCATGGGAGTAAGTAATTCTCCAAAGGCTGGAGAAATATGGTAACATTTTCTACACTATACTATGTTAAAATGTTGTCTATGCTAAATATGATGTGTTGTCACTGACTTGTATTGTTTTGACTTCTTTAAATAGGAGGAGATTGTTAGGTCTATTGATCCCAATATCCCAGATTTATAAGAAGTCAAACTGGTCAATAACATACATACTTAATGTATTTGATGTATACTTTAAGTTCATGCATGCAGGAACTCCATGATTGGACAGGTGAAGCAAATAAGTTGGGCAGTAAAATTAAATTTCGTCGAACTCAGCTCAGAGTTTGTCAAACTCAGCTCGCTGATCGTCGAGCTCAACTCAACATTCCTTGGGTTAAGCTCAAGAGTTCAAGATTCAAAATTCGTCGAGCGCAGCTTGAATTTCGTCGAACTCAGCACAAACATCATCGAACTCAGCTCAACACTTATCAAGGGAAAAGCCAGAAAAATCATCTAAGGCAAAAAGCGCCGAGACCGCTGAGAATATCACATTTCATCGAGCTCAGCACAAAAATCATCAAACTCAGCTCAACACTTATCAAGGTAAAGCCAAAAAAACTATCTAAGGCAAAAACTGCTGAGACTGCTGTGAAGATCAAAGATCGTCGAGCTTAGTTTACAATTCATCGAACTCAGCTCAACGCTTATCAAGCTAAAGCCAGAAAATTTGTCTAAGGAAAAAAGCACTGAGACCGCTAAGAAGAAGGCATTGAGACCGCTGAGACAGCTGAGGCAGCTGAGAAGAAAGAATTGAGTCCACTGAGATAGTTGAGACAAAACTAGTTGGATTTCTCTAAGTCTAGAAGCATTGAGTGAAGCAGGTTCACTCAACACTTCTAATAAAGAAGGAAGCATTGAGACTGTTAAGAGGAAAACTACTGAGACAGTTAAAGGCATAAGCCGCTGAGATAGCTGATAAGAAGAAAGCACTGAGACAAAGGCCTGTCTCAGCTGATACTGAAAAACCGCTGAGACCGTGAGATAAAACCGCTGAGACAACTTAAGGGAAAATGCATAAGTACAGAAGCGCTGAGAGCCAAGGCAGATGGCATTGAGTGACTTAACCTCACTCAATGCTTCATTGTTTTCTGGAATATTTTCGGAGTCCAGATATTGATGACCACTGCTGACATCATAAAAGTCAAAATTGCAGGAAGTCGTTGCGGGAAAGCTGCTGTAGCATCAAAAGTTGTCTTGTCCTTTTCTGATGGAGTTGGCACTCACCAATCCTTGGTGGGCCCACATATTATTATGCCGTTGATTCAAATCAACACATATAAAAGGGGGAACATTAAAGGGATTAGGGTTAACGAACACATGGGGATCAAACGCAAAAAATAAAGAAAGAGAAAAAGAAAGAGGCAGCTGGACATCTTATTCCCCATTAATCTTGAAAGTAAAAGTCCAACCGAGTTAGCCTGAAGGTAAAGAAAGAGAGTTGAAGCATTTCAAAGTTTAGCAAGTTAGTTCTCATCAGAATAGTGTAGCTGATACATCTCTTCAGCAAGCAGATAATTGCTTACCTGTACAGTAAAGAAGAAGAAAGCAATAGAAGAAGACTCATCCCTTCTACTACAAGATAGCTGGATTGATATCTGCTCAGTCCAGCAGAGTAAACTCATAGATTTAATCTTTGAGTTATTTTGTTTTCTTTTTCCTTATAATATTGTAACTATTTTCTTATAGGATTCAAATATTTGAATCTGAGTGTAGGGCATATTGTGCCTGAGTTGTAGATGACTGATTAGTCACTGAGCTAGGTGCCCTGTTGGGGCACTGAGGTAGGATCTTAGTGGATCTGAGTTGCTGGAAGGCTTAATACCCTGAGGTAGGAGATTTTAACTCTCTGTGGTAAGATTGAAGTATGGATTTGAGGTAGGGCTGTCCTCCCAGCCTGAGTGTAGGGCCTTATGCTTGAGGTAGGCGACTGAAGAGTCATTGAGCTATAGGTGACAAATTTGTCATTGAGTTGTAGGCGTTGGAGGAGGCTGAGCTGTAGGTACCTAGAAGGGTGCTGAGTGTAGGTATGCTGCAGCATACTGAGAGTAGGGCTGTATGCCTGAAGCTATATGGCTGTAGAGCCTGAGTTGTAGGCCTTAGAAGTAAGGATAAGGTAGGAGATCAGTAGATCACTGAGGTGTAGGAGTTCTGCAGAGCTCTGAGGTAGGAACCATTTGTGGTTCTGAGTTTGGGTTCTTAAGTGAAACTGTGTGTAAGGCTGAAGGCCTGAGATGTAAGCTCTGAGGGGCATAGTAGTGGAGTTTGTGCCTTGTCCGACAAGTAAGTTAGAAAGATGGTATGGAAAGTGGATGTACCCAATTGGGGAACCACTATAAATTCTTGTGTGCTTGTTGTGTTTGCCTGTTTACTTTCTTATTACAGGATTTAAGGACAATCTCTAGATAGTTTTAATCAAAAATATGGAAAAGATTTTATAAAACTTCAAAGACACATATTCACCTCCCTCTAGGTGATTAGCTAACCTTTAATTAAATAACTTTCAGGTTCTCTCTCAACACTTGCAACACTGATCTCAAATGAGTCTCATGATCTGCCTCCGATTTGGAGTATACCAAAATATCGTTGATAAAGACGACAACAAAAGAGTCCAAGTATTCACGAAATACTTGATTCATCAGATCCATGAATACTGATGGTGTGTTCGTCAACCCGAATGACATCACCGAGAACTCGAAATGACCATACCTCGTTCCAAAAGCTATCTTGGATATGTCCTCATCTCGAATCTGTAATTGTTTGTATCCTGACTTCAAGTCCAACTTAGAATACACCACTAACCCCACCAACTGGTCGAACAGTTCATCTATCCGAGGAATCAGATACTTATTATTGACAGTCCGTTTATTCAACTCTCGGTAGTCAATACACAACAACATACTACCAACTTTCTTCTTCACAAACAACACTGGCGCGCTCCAAGGTGAAGAACTGAGTCTAATATACCCCTGCTCCAATAGTTCCTTCAACTGTACTTTGAGTTCGGACAACTCTTTTGGTGCCATCCTAAAAGGAGGACGTGATACCGACCTAGCCTCTGATACCAAATTGAAACACCTCACAAGTAATGACCGTATAATATGGGTCCGGCTGGGGCCCCACAACATACAGACTCCACACCTTCAGCATTAAAAGATGATATGTAAACTACCCAAACTCAAAACTCAGACATCAACAGCGGAAACATACAATCAAAACTAGAAGTTATCCAGCAAACCAAGAGTATAAAAATGGCCTTAGGGCTTTACGCATCATAAGTCCAAGACTTAAGAATCATTAAACAATAGTAACGTACACATGCACTCCTAAGCTACCTCGACATGCAAGCCGGATTACATTTCATGGAGCATAATATTCAATCAGAATACATGCAAATAATAAAAAGTTCACTTCATGCGGCTTAGGCCTTTTTGGCCGGCGAGCTTGCTCCTGCTTGCAATCCTTGCCCTGTAAATATTTGTGGTAACGTGGGTTAGCAAAGGCTGACCTCAACTGTATAACCAACACATCTCCTCCCGGCTGTCCCTAACGGACCCCGAGTTACTCCATCACCCTGCAGGTTAGCACTTCGTATGCAATAATAAATAACAAGTAAAGCTATAAATAGGTTTGGATGTCCCAAGCAACAAACATGTTTCTATGTTGAGCAAGTAATAAAGGGGGCCTGTTGATGGAGATGACGACCCTCAACCTATTGAAGATGGTGACAGCGTGCCTACGGATACCAAGTGGAGTGTCGCCATAAAATGCGCCCTGGGCGCAAACCAATATATTAATAATTATTAAATCAACTTTTTATGTTTTGTTTTTATTCTGCAATTTTATTTTAAGTATTAATTTCATATTTTAATTTTCATTTCATGTGTAATGATGGGTGCATATAACCATCATATTTTTAATTTTGAATTTTGAATGAAGGGAGATGGAGTGGTGTAAGCCTATATATAGGCCATGATATTTGTCATATTGATTAGTGAATGAATGAAAAGAAACCTAATTCTAAATTGAGAATTCTCCTCCTCCTCTCCTCCTTGGCTGCTAACTTCCCCACTCCCCCTCTTTGTGGATTTCAGCCACAACTCCTCCCCTTATCCTCCTTCCTCCTTTCTCTACCCTAAGCCTTTCTCCTCTCCACTACGAGCAACAAATCAAAGAACTCCTCCCCTTGAAGAAATTATGCTAAGGCAAGAAGATCTCCCCTTGTGGATCAACTCCGGCGTGAAGCAAGGAAGGCGGACGAGTTTCTCTGCTACCGGTGTGACTCCGGCGGAGAGGTTGAAGAACGATCCAAATAGAGAAATCATAATCATCCATTCTGGTAGGGTAATGAATCCATTTCTACCTATTGTGTGTTTCTCTTCCTAGATTAATTCCTGTGGTGGTAGATTATTGGCGTTGAATTTTGAATCGTTAATTAATCGTGGTTTCTTCAGTTGGTTTTGTGTTTTCTTGATTGAATTTTTTTTTGAAACGGTTTGGCAAACCTTCGTTTTCTTTTGTTGGGAGAGATCTAACTTTTCCAAATCGTATTTATTTGGTAGATCTCTTTTGGTACAACACCGCTCGTTCGGACCGGGTCGGTCCTTTTAGCCGGAAAGAATATTGGTCTATAGCCTTTGTTCGATCCTAAGGGGTTTGGCTACCCGTACTTTAGCATATAATTGATAAAATTAATTACCGTGGTGCTACATAGAATGATTGTGTGAGTATAGGATTGGATCAAGGATAGGCAAACGTGTACGTCCGTAAATTTATTTGGTGTCAACGTGTAAGCCTGCATCACCTATAATGCAGCATGAATACAATTCTGTGTTTCACCCAAGGCACCCTAATGCATATGCTTCTAACACTTCATCACCAAATCAGGTACTTCTGATTTCCCCATCGGCGTTCAAGCCGCAAACACAAGGGTACTTCCAATTTCCCCATCGGCGTTCAAGCCGCAATCACAAGGGTGCTCTAATTTCCCCAAAGCAGCATACAAGATACCACTCAGAACCCTTGTCTTGGCCCCACCCGCTCATGGGTCGCAAACCCCGGGCTTGCCAATAACCTTGACTTCTCACGTCAGGGTTCTGCCATTCAAACCATCAAACAGATGCTAAGAACCCTTGCTAGACCCCACCCGTTCGCGATGACCCAGGCCCAACTCCAAAATCGGGACCAAGTCCACCGAAGGAGACCCAATGGGACCCCGCTGGGATCATTCGGGACTGTCCAAAGCTTGGCGTTCTCGTCAATTCCACAGAAGGGGACTTGTCTCGCCGGGGCACTCTCCACACAAGACTTGCAACGTAACGGGCTAGCCAGCCGACCATAGAGACAAACCACGCCTTAACACATCACAATCCTATACCTTTCCCACCTTAATCCAACATTTGTACAGTACCATCCCCGTGCCCCCGCGTGTACTCTAATTTCAACACAGTCCAGTTCTGGCCACACGTAATCACACGAAAAGGGGGAAAACATCATCACAAATGGCATCTGCCCGCTAACAGATTTCTATAAAATCCTTAAGGCTCGCTATGCAACATCACCGAGTCGGACTAACGGTCGCGACTATGACTTCATCCACAATGCCTAATCCACTAATGGAGCGGATCTTTAATACAATATCATGTCGGGGATGGACACAATCGACCCAGTGGCTCCTCTTGAATCATGGCAACCCAAATCCCTCTCATTTGAGAGATCTGATGCCTATATGCTTGAAATAAAATCTAGAAAAGGAAAAGATGCAATGCACACATCCTATAACCGAGAGGAGAAGTGTCGTTACCCTTCGACTCCTCTTCCTAGCCATGAAAACTTGCTTTGCACGGATGAACACGAGCACCTTTGCGTCATATTCATGGATCTGGCCTCAGAACGATGATCGGAGGTCTGAAGCTCCGTCAATGGCGGAAGAAAGCTCTCTTCTTCCTCCTCTCACTATAACCTCAAACTCTAGCCTTCACTCAAAAATGGAAGAAGATGAAGGGAAAAGATTCTCAGCCTAAATGAAATCGGATGGATACAAAGCTAATCGACGGAACTGCTTCCATCGGCTATCGCCTGGCGGTAACTACCTACCACCGAGCGGTAGGTTCCTGAGCGCTCGGATAGAAAATAATGCTGTACTAATGCTGGTGATAAGGCTAACGCCGCATTGTAGCATTTTTCTAGAGAACTCGACATTCTCTCGAAAACTCAGCGTTCGACGAATTGGGCCCTTCGTTTGACGTTCGATGAAACTGGGCTATCGTCGGGCGATAGCTACTACCGCGTGATGGTAATCCTCCAGCGCTCTATGAACGGATCTTACATTCGACTCTCGACAAAATAGAGCTATCGCCGAGCGGTACCTAGCTAACGCCGTGTGCTAGCACTCAACTCTCTCAGCGCCTAGCCACTCAAATCTTTCAGCGCCTGGCCACTCGACGCTCTCCGCTCCTTGCCACTCAATACTAAGCTACTGCCGGGCGGTAACTACTACTGCCATGCGATAGATTCCAGAGACTCAAGTCTGAAAATTGGGGTGTTGCACATCGAGATTGGGCTTCCCTCCCCATGGCCGGAACTGAAGAAATTCCTAAAATGTTTCGATATGGTGCCCATGTAAATTATCTCGAATGACATTACCATGACGGTGGCCTTCGCGTGTTGTTTGCATGGGGAACAAGTAGAATTTAACCTCACTGTCTTCCGAAAAATATTCACCTACTGGGCGACTAGTGATGGCATAGATTTTCTCGTCGGTTCTCAGATAAATGTCTGTGAGATCATACACAAAGCCCACTACTTGACCAACTTGTTAGTATTCATCTTGGGCAATCACAGGAATGTTTGTTACTCGCCAATTTAGAATAACGAGTCTGTCTACAAGGCACCTCTTGTGGTAAAAAACTTTGAGGTTGACTAACTCTGACGGAACATCGACTCGCTTCTCCCAGTTAATCTGGGCTAGGGTAAGTTCCTTCTTTCTTGCACTTTAGACTCGACCCTATGTTAAGGCATCATCGCAAGTGAATGCCTAATAACGTTGAACCTGTTGTATGTGGGTAAGGAAAGAGTAGAGCCCTCTCCCTCTCTCGCTAAGTCTGCAACGACATCCTACACAGGAAAACTAAGTGTGCGCTCAACGAGCATCATATCAAAGAAGAGGGCGGTGATATATCTGGTGTCCTCCCCTACCGAGCCGTTGAAGAAGCAAAAACTGTGGCAACTAAGAAGGTCCTAAAGCAAAGCGGGTCGGAACCCTCGTGTCAGAGCCTTTGTGATCTAGATGTAGTCAACGAGTTAATCTTACAGCCAACATAATATGAGTTTATGGGGTTGCACATATTAACATACGAGAAATTGGATATTTGATCGAGGTGGCTCAACTTATAAAGGTTATGGGTGTAAAGGCAAACTCAGTTGAATGGAAACTATATGACAGTTTGTCGACTAGAAGGACTACTGGTGAGGCTATTTTTGTTAATAAGTGTTTTGTCAGCTTGATAGTCTGGATGCACTCGAAGCAATCAATATAGTCGACAGAATGTATGTCATTCTAGTTTAAAGACAAAGTCCATGATTGACTCAATGAAGTCATTGTAGTCGATACAGTCGACATAATGTATGTCAGGTTGTTCCAGAGACTATGTTCGTTTTTTACTAGATGAAGTCGATGCAGTCGCTACCGTCGACAAAAGGTATCTCAGGCAGGTTCAAAGACTACGTCCAGTATTGACTGGATGATGTTGATGCAGTCGATGTAGTCTATACAGTCAACATAATGTATGTTAGGCTGGTGCAGAGACTAAATTAATTATTGATTAGATGAAGTCGATGAAGTTGAAACAGTCGATACAGTTGATGCATTCTGAAAGACAACTTAGGCAATTGATAATCTACTGATACCAATTGTAAGTTAGGGGATCGACCTGATTTACTCAAGAGGGGGGGGGGGGGTGAATAGAGTAACTTAAAACTATTGGCTGTTTTAGAATTTATTAGAGTAAAATAGGTGATATAAATAGTAGTAACAGAAAATGGAAACAGACTAAGCTAATCTATCACAACACAACAAAAACAAAAAGAAATGATCACACACATACAACACAAGAATTTTATAGTGGTTCCCCAAACTGGGTACATCCACTCTTCTACCACCCTGGTAGGAATCTACTATCAGGTTTTTGATCAGGTAACTGCCACCACAAGATCCATTTACAGGGAGATCTCACAACACTTTAGGCTTTTGATCAGGTGCCCAAAAAATATGAATAAACTTTTGAAGGGAGTTAATAAACCCTTTTACAGGAGGTTGAGAGAGTTGATGGTGTCTTATATTTTCTCTATACAACAGAGAAGACATGTGGATTTTTGTTGTCAAAGCTCCTTCTGAAATTATGAAAGGTTCAGAAAGCTTGAAGCCTTGCTTAGGGTGTAGGTCTTCAGCTTTGTCTTGAAGAGATCCATGAACTTTCTGACTGATTCAAAGTTGTTGTCCTTGAATATTCCTGGAGTAGAAGTAGAAGAAGATTCTTGATATTTGATGGTTGTTCTTCTTCAGTCTTCAGAAAGAATAAGGAGAAAACAGAATGTTTTCAGCACATAGAAGAAGCAGATATTCTTCAGTATGTTTCTGTATCTCTTCTCTGTATATCACTGCATACTCTATCGTTTGAAAGAAAATTCTCTCTTATATATTCTGCTTTCAAATTCTCCTTCTTGAATTTTGAATTCCAAGCATTAATTGCTGATTTATCTGGGGAATGAAACGGCTTGAATGTTTTACTATTAAAGAGTTTCCCCAACTGTCTCATTAAAATAAGCAAGTAATTAACCCTGATGAAGACCATAATTAATGCTGCCAATAACGGCTATATTCTTGAGAATGTAAGCATTAATTACTCATAGAATTACTGCTAACTAATATAAGAAATAAGGACAAAAATAAGGAAAACTTCTAAGTCTGGCTCGGGACAGAATTCGTCGAGCTCTGAACAGAATTTGTCGACTGGAGTTCCAAGTTCATCGAGCTGATAATTCCTATTCGTCGACCTGAGCTCAGCGAACTGCATTCTGGAAATAACTTTCCAAATCTGAGCTCTAAGTTCGTCGAACAGACAATCTGTCTGAATTAAGAGATCGTCGACCTAAGCTCGAATATCGTCGAGCTCAACTCAAAGAAATAACTCTGAGTTCGTCAATCTGCGATGGACGATCGTCGAGTTGAGTTCGAAGAATTTCAAAATGATAATTTTGAACTTTGAATTCTTCTAAGTCTGAGTCTACTGAAGTCCTCTGCTGGCTGGTCCATGAAGGTTGAACCTAGTGACTAGCCTAAACTCTAGGACTCATAGACTTGACCCTGGCGATATAATGTGGGTAAAACTCATCCTAATTAGTGAACCTAGCCTAAATCCAAACTAGGGATCCAATAATCTCCCCTATTTGGGTGAGGTCACTAATACAAACAAAATAAAACAATCACAAAGCAAAATAAAATATATCTGACAGAAAATAAAACATCCAACAGATATATACGCAGGTACTTCATGATTAGCAAATAGAGTTCAAAAAATAAAAACTAAACACAACAGTCATTTGTTCTTCTTTGGATTCTCTTTGTTAGCTTTGTCAAATTTTTTAGAGGGTTGTCTGAATATAATCTCTCTATTTGGATTTACAGCTTCCCTTTTTGACATTGTCATGTCAGATGCTCTAATTATATTGCATGAGGTGGCCCTTGGTACTATTGCTTCAGGATGCAGACTCATATAGTCATCTACATTGAAAAATTTATTAGCTTTAACATACCACTTGAGCTCTTTTTTCTGTAAGATGACATTGTGGAGTACTGTGATGGATCTTTTCCTTCTGCTTTAGCTTTGTTGATCATATAAAGTCCAATCAGCTCTTGAAACCAAGCCATTTTTGCAGTTGTTTCTTGTTCTGGATCTACAAAAGTGATAGGTGGAGATTCTGGCCCTTAAAGACTAGAGTCCTTTGAATTATCAGGAGAAGCTGAAGTACTTTTCTTATCTGTAGTAGGAGGAGGCTTGCTCTGAGAGGATTGCTACTAACTGCTGCCTCTTGGACTTGTCTTGGAGTGTCTTTGATAGGTCTTGGTAACTGGAGCTGATCTAAGAGTGACACTACCAGAGGCCACAACTGATGGAGGAGGAGGAGGAGGGTATTTCCTCAACTTCTTAGGAGGAGACCTGTACCTTCTTCTCTTCTTCCTTTCTTCATACTCATTATTTGATAACCACATCCATTGTGGCATCCCAGGGTAAGGAGTAATCTTTTGTATAATATAGTAGGGAGTGTCATGCGTAGGATTTGGCTTGGGAGCAGCCTTTGGAACAACTTTCCTTTTCTTACCAAGCTTCTTCTTGGCTTTAGGATCATCAGATTGATCAGAATCTTCATCATCATTATCTTCATCAGAGGATTCTGGAGGGTTGTCATACATTTCATCAATTTTCTTCAGAGTTTCCTTAGAGATTTGCTTCTCAGCTTAAGGAAGCACTTGAGGTTCTAAAACCTCTGGTACAACAATACTTTCAGAAACTGTTTGATTCTCTTCTTCTATATCTGCAAGTATAATATCATCCAAGTTTGGTAAAGGACTGTCATCCAAGAGGGGAAAGAGCTTTTTGCTCTTGAGTAGAGACTTGTTCAAGAACATTCTCAGTCACATGTTCTTCTGAAATCACTGGTGCTGCAAAACATACCTTTAGTTGATTAACAACTTCAGGGCTTATTGGTGAAGTGTAGCAAACTATTGCCATAGATTGCTCTGGGCAAACTTCTGAAAGGTAATTAAAATAAGTTGTATCAAAAAAAATTAATAAATTGAATAGATCTACTGTGGGATTGACAAGGCGATCACCAACAATCAAAACTTCTGGAAAGTCAACTTGCTTATCTGTATAAAGCATATTAAAATCAACTGCTGTCTCAACTTCCGTAATCATATTTACATCTGCATCTGCATCTGCATCTGCATCTACTAGCTCATTAACTGCAAAATTGCTGCTGCTTCTGCTACTGCTGGAGGAGAGGAGACTGGAGCTTCTTCACTAGATATCTCCCCTGCCTGGTTTCAGAGGGTCCTAAAGCTAGGCCCCCAAAAGAAGGGACAATGGGGGCAGCAGAAATGAGGGAAGATAGGGATGAAATAGAATCGGCAAGAGGTTTAATGGCCTCTGCTATAAGCTTTGAGAGAAGGGGAGTGATGAGTTCCAGAAGGGAGGAAAGGGAAGGGTAATCCATTTGCATAAACTCAAAGGGTGTCTGAATTGATACAAAAGGATGGAGGATGGATGATGAAGGGAAAGGAGTGGTGTCTGTCACGGGCTCATCATGAGGTGATGGAGTATTGATGGGAGATGATAGCAGATCAAAGGATGGAATGGATGAGAGGTTATTTAGGGGGATGTCAGCTAGATGATGAGGAAGTGGGGATTGGGGTGGTGAGGTATGCTCTAGAGAGTTAACTGGTGTTGATTGATGTTCAGGAGATTGAATTGGTGGTGTTGGGGTATGAGATGGAGATGAGGATGGTTGTTGGAGGGTTGATGAAGGAATTGAAACTTGTGGAGGTGTAGGTTGTTGAGATGGAGGTGTTGGAATTTGGGTGGATGGAATTTTGATGGAGGGGACAACTTCTGGGGGTGGGGGATCAGCTGTTATAGCTCTTGTATCCTCAGAAGTTCAGGAAGAGGTTGAAGCCTTAGATGGCTTAGCGATGGTCCTCTCCCACCTTCCAAACAAGGCACAAGTTAGCCTTTTGGAGGCATTTATGAATATGGTCTGGGATACCAGGGATTCAGCAGCCTTTTCCGGAAGGAAAATTCCCAAAATTCTTCCAAAACATACTTCTTTCTTACTGTTCTTCTTTATCAAGTCAAACATGATTTTAGCCCAATTCACTGCCTTCTTATTCACAACAACCCATATTACCAAAAACTATTGCCTGGTAATATAATCATGGGCAGTATGCTTTCCTAGCAATACTTTGCCCACCACATCAGCTAAAAAATTATATTCAGAAGACAAATTTTTCTTTAATAACTTATTAGTGTTCTCTCCAATATAACCCATTTTATTCAACATGTCATCAAACTTAGAACTATCAATCTCAAAATCTTCTGCACCATTTATAAAACCAAAAATTTCAGTTAAGACTCCGGGGGATAAAGAATCCTGGTTACCCGATATTGTGCCTGTCATCGTATCAACGTCTGGAGTAGAGGAGGTGAACACCCATTCTCTGATTTTAGTAGCAGCTATCTTTATCCTGGTTATCATGAAGTTCTTCAACTGTTGTTCCTCAAATAATTTCAGTATGTCCAGGAAAATTTGATCAGAATGTTGAAATGATTTGAAGTCTATATCGAATCCCATGTCAAATTTCATTGCCGCAAAATAGCTCGTCAGAATAGCCATTGATCGCCTGCAAAAGGAAACAGGAAGATCAAGTGCAAGGGGAACAAAAGCACCAGAGGGAGCTCGAAGAAAACCTAGTTATATGGTTTTCAGAATATGAAGCGGCAGACTCCGTCCTACGAAATAAAAAACAATTCTTCGATCTGAGTTCGACGAAATATTTTATTGACAAAAGAGATCGTCGATCTCAGTCTAAAGAAGGGAAAAGTTTTCGTCGTTCTCGGGTCGACGAAAATTTTCTGAAGTAGTATCGTTGATCTTCGTTCGCTGAATAGAACTTCACACACAGAGAGTTCGTCGATCTCAGGTCGACGAATCTTCTCAAGAACTTTTCTCTTTTCATCGATCTCAGGTCGACGAATTTTCTCAATAACTTTTCTCTGTTCGTCGATCTCAGGTCGACGAACTGTGGCAAATTCTTCGACCACAGACAAAAAGTTAAATTAACGCATCTTCATTTATCATACCTAGCTGATTCATAAAGAATATATATTTCTTCTCATCCAAGGGTTTGGTGAAGATATTTGCCTTTTTCAAATCAGCAGAGACAAAGGTGAGATTAATTTTCTTCTTGTCAACACACTCTCTAATGAAATGATGCCTTACATCTATATGCTTAGTTCTACTATGATGCATTGGATTATGTGCAATAGAAATTGCACTGGTATTATCACAAAGTAGAGTTGAATTATTTAAGTTGACACCATAATCTAGGAGTTGGTTCTGAATCCACAACATCTATGAACAACAACTGCCAGCTGCTATATACTCAGCTTCTGCTATTGAGGTAGACACTAATGTTTGCCTCTTGTAAAACCAAGACACTAGCCTATCACCAAGGAATTGACATGTCCATGATGTGCTCTTTCTGTCTACTCTACATCCAGCAAAGTCAGCATCAGTTTGTCCAGTTAACTAAAATTCTGACTCAGTTGGATACCAAAGTCCTAAATTAGGGCAACTCTTTATATATCTCAAAATTCTTTTTAGGAAAATAAGGTGAGATTATTTAGGATTCACCTGAAACCTAGCATAAAGACATGTAGCAAACATAATGTCTGTTCTACTTACTGTAAGATATAACAGGGACCTAACAATGGCCTTATATAATTTCTGATCTACAGGTTTCCCATGTTCATCAGAATCAATCTCGTCATTTGTAGCCATAGGTGTTTTCTTAGCTGAAACATCAGTCATCCCAAACCTTTTTATCTGCTCCTTTGTATACTTGGATTGGGATATTAAGATGCCATCAAGGGATTGCTTCACTTGGAGACCAAGAAAGTAGGAGAGCTCACCTATGCTACTCATTTCAAACTTGGAATGCATAAGGTTGGAGAACCTTTTGCATAGTTTGGAATCTATAGAACCAAATATAATGTCATCTACATATATTTGTACTAACAAGATTTTATCATGATGATGCTTGATAAATAAAGTCCTATCTACTATGCCTCTAGAAAAGTTATGCTCTAAGAGAAAGCTAGCTAAGGTTTCATACCAAGCTCTTGGAGCTTACTTTAGACCATGTAGAGCCTTATGCAATTTGAAAACATATGATGGATGAGATGGAGACATAAAACTTGGTGGTTGTTCCACATAAAACTCTTCTTTGAGTTCACCATTTAGGAATGCACTTTTGACATCCATTTGGTATACTGTGAACTTCTTGTAGGCTGCATAAGCTAGAAATATCCTTATTGCTTTTATCCTTGGAACAGGAACAAATGTTTGGTCATAATCTATGCCTTCCTCTTGTCTATATCCTTGAGCAACTAATCTTGCCTTGTTCCTTATGATAAGACCTTGAGCATCTAGTTTGTTTCTAAATACCCATTTAGTTCCAATGACTGGGTAGTCTTTGGGTCTTGAAACTAAATCCCAAACTCTATATCACTCAAATTGGTTGAGCTCGTCTTGCATTGTAATGATCCATTGTGGATCTTGCACAACATCTTTAATGGATTGGGGCTCAGTTTGAGATATGAAGCAATCATGTATGTTGTCCTGGTGGAGTTGATGCCTTGTCTGCACACCCACTGATATGTCTCCAATCACTTGAGATACAGAGTGATCTCTAAGTGTGACTAATTCAGTAGGAGGAGTTGGTTGTACAATAGTTTGGAGAATTAATTCCTCTTGTGGAATTATAGCTGTTGTTGGCTCTCCACTGAGTTCAGTGTCATCATCTTCACTATCTCCAGCAACATATGGAGAAGGTTGTGTAACAGCCTCATTGGTGAGGGTCAATTCATCCAACTTCTCACACAGATGTGGTTCTTGCAAGTTCTCACTGGTAGAAAGGTTCTTCTCCTTGTAAAACATGTTAGTCTCATCAAAAGAAATATGAATAGACTCTTCCATTTTCATAGTTGATTTATTGTATACCCTATTAGCCTTGCTTACTTGGGAATATCTAAGAAAAATTCCTATTTCAGCTTTGGCTTCAAACTTTCTAATGTATTTCTTGTTGTTGTTATGAATGTAATAAATACAACCAAAGACTCTAAAATAATCTACTTTAGGTTTCTTCCCTTTGAGTAGTTCATTGGGGGTCTTGCCCTTAAGTTTGTGTATCAAACTTCTATTCAGTACATAGTTTGTTGTGCTCACAGCCCCTGCCCAAAAGGATAGGGGCAAGTGAGCATCTGCAAGTAATGTTCCTGCAGCTTCAATCAGTGTTCTATTTTTCCTTTCAGCTACCCCATTTTGTAGAAGAGTTCTAGGAGCAGAGAAACAATACCTGATACCTTCCTTCTCACAGAATTCTTGCATGGGAAGAGACTCAAACTCAGTACCATGATCACTTCTGATAAATGCAATTGGAGTAGATTACTCAGTCCTTATGCTCTTAAGAAAATCTGTAATAACCTTGAAGTTATCTGACTTGTTTCTCAAGAAGAACACCCAAGTGAACCTTGAGAATTCATCAACAATTACTAAGATATAAGACTTCCCTCCTAGGCTCTGTATAACAATGAGTCCAAAAGGATCCATGTGTAGCAAATACAGAATCCTAGGTGAATCACTCTTATTAAGTGACTTAAAGCTATTTTTAGTTTGTTTGCCTAACTGAGAAGCCCTGCAAGGGCTTTCCTTCTTATAGGGGCAGGAAGGCAATCCTCTAACAAGGTTGTCCCCAGAGAGTTTAGCAATATTTTTCAGGTTTACATGTCCTAATCTCCTATGCCAAAGATCATTATTATTACTAGTTTGGTTAAACAGTCATATTTCAATTTTAGCTGACTTAAAATTAACTATATAGATATTTCCTACTATAGTACCAGTTAATACTACTTGGTTATCTATAGAAGTAATAATACATGTGGTTTTATTAAAAGATACCTGAAACCTTTCATCACATAATTGACTTATGGATATTAGGTTGTGCTTCAGTCCACTTACATAAGCAACCTTCCTGAAGGTGACTGCTCCAATTTTGACCTTTCCATATCCTTCAGTCTGGCCACAATTGGAATCACCAAATATTACTTTGGGTCCTAGCTTTGACTTATAGTTGATTAAGTTGTCCTTGTTTCCAGTCATATGCTTTTAACAGCCATTATCCAGATATCACTATTGCTCTGTGGTGGGATAGACTTTCACCTGCAATAAAACAGATTAGTTATTCTTGACCCAGGTTACCTTGGGTCCTTGTTTATTTACATAATTAAAGCTAGAAATATATGAGTATTCTGGTTGATTTTTATAACCTAAGGGGTGAAATCTTCTAGGTGGAATTATCCACTGGGTGAATGGATTAACATATTGTTCTGGTTGATTAAATGTTCTATATGAATTAAGATTTCTGTTATAATGAACTGGGTTCGACGAATTCTGGTAAGTTTGTCGATCTGAGGTCGATGAATGGGGATGAGTTCATCGAACTCCACTCAAAGAATGAAAGTATTCATTCTCAGGGCCACAATTTCGTCGATCTTGGGTTGACGAACCATACTGGTTTCATCGATCGTAGTTCAGAGAATAATTATAATAGAAGTTTGCGTTCTGAGTTTGTCGATTTGTGTTCGACGAACTGTACACATTTCATCGATCTGAGTTCGACAAAATCTACTGAACATTATTATGGTTAAGAACTTTCTTATTCTTTCTCTTTTTCTTATTCTTTTGTTTTAATTCTGTTTGTTTAACATTATTATCATCTATCTTTTCCTTGCCCTTTTTCTGAAACAAATTTTATTGGAGTTGTTAAAATATTCTTCTGAATCAGTGGGGGTTGGCTTGATGAAGCACCTAAGCCCAGCTTTCCATTAAGCCTTACATTCATTGTTCTTGTGATGTCCATCAGCTTGATACTTCTCCCATTTAGGGATTCTTCAAGTTGCCTAGCCTCAGTTAATTCAGTTTTTAATGTGATGATCTGTTCATTAGCTAGGGTTAATTCATCTTTTAATTTGATATTTTCAGAAAGCAAGTTTTCTTATTCAGTCAATTTTTCTCTAAGTTGTTTTGTCTCTTTTTCATAATTAATTAAATTAATGCATAAAGATTTAAATTCAGTTCTAAAATTTTCTGAATTGAAATCAAAGGAAGACAGTACCTGATCCTCTTTAGATAAAGGTTCTTCACTATCTGATTGCTCAACTTCAGATAGGCTGCTTGATGCATCAATGGCCATCAAGCAAATCTCCTTTGCCTTAGCCTCTTCTTCATCGTCACTTGAGCTAGAAGATGAAGATTTATCTTTAGTTTCACTCCATGTTTCAGCCACAAAGCCTTTCTCCTTCCTTTTATGCTTGCTGGAGGAGGGCTTGATGTAGTGCTGCTTCCTGGGTTCCTTTTCTCTTCTTCTCTCCTTCTTTTGGTTCTCTGGACACTCTGATATAAAGTGTCCTGGCTTCCTGCAATCAAAGCAAACAACTTCTTTAGTTGGGATCTTGCCATACCTTGGCTTGTCATCTTGCCTAGATGACTTTCTTCTGAAATCCTTCTTGGCCATCTTGTAAAATCTCTTGTCTAAGAGACTTAGAAGTTCTTCATTAGCTGTTGGAGTTTCTGATTCTTCAGATGCCTTGAATGCTATGCTTTGCTCCTTTCTTGCTACTGAAGGAGTCTTCTGCTCTGTAGCTTCTCTTGTCTTTATTAGTTGTTCATAGGACTTGAGCTTTCCAAAAAGTGATTCAGTGGAAATCTCATTTAGACTTCTGGCTTCCTTGATTGGCCATATTCTGGAATCCCATGAGCTGGGGAAGCACATGAGGATTTTGTCATTGACTTCTGTGAGGGTGATTTCCTTGTCCAGGGTCTTCAGCTCATTGATGATTGAGCTTAGTCTGTTATACATGTCACTCACAGACTCTGACTCATCTTTCTTAAAGTTCTCATATTGTGAGATGAGATTTGATCTCATATCCTTTCTCTCATCTGCAGAACTAGCAACTATCTGGTTAAGCGAATCCTAGATAGCTTTAGCTAATGTGCACCCTGCCACTTTTTGGAAGATCTCATCAGACATTGTTTGAGCCAAAATATTCATGGCCTTGACATTAGCTATCTTGGCCTTCTTTTGAGCATCTATCCACTCAGGTGGTGGAACAACATGCGTACTGGAAGTATAAGTAGATGTAGTCTCTGGAACTGGTGGCCCTGTCAAAATAGAATTAAAAATATCTTCATCAATAGAGTTCATATATAGTTTAATTCTTGCCTTCCGGATAGCAAATTTATTCAGATTGCAAACTGGAGGTCTGATGCTTGCATAATCTTTGTTCTGTGCCATGATATAAAATAAACAGAAAAATTAGGAAAAATGAAAATCAGATCTAACAAGGATCTTTTGGTTCAAGTGCTAGCTTGTAACCAAATGAACACCCCTCTGATACCAATTGAAAGACAACTTAGGCAATTTATAATCTACTGATACCAATTGTAAGTTAGGGGATAGACCTGATTTACTCTAGAGGGTGGGGGGAGGGTGAGTAGAGTAACCTAAAACTTTTGGCTATTTTAGAATTTATCAGAGTAAAATAGGTGATACAATAGTAGTAAAAGAAAATGGAAATAGACTAAGCTAATCTATCACATCACAACAAGAACAAAAAGAAATGATCACACACAGACAACACAAGAATTTTATAGTGGTTCGCCAAACTGGGTACATCCACTCTTCTACCGCCCTGGTAGGAATCCACTATCAGGTTTTTAATCAGGTGACTGCCACCACAAGATCTATTTATAGGGAGACGTCACAACCATTTAGGCTTTTGATCAGGTGCCCAAAAACCAAGAATAAACTTTTGAAGGGTGTTAATAAACCCTTTTACAGGAGGTTGAGAGAGTTGATGGTGTCTTCTCTTTTCTCTATACAACAAAAAAGACTTGTGGATTTCTGTTATCAAATCTCCCTCAAAAATTATGAAAGGTTTAGAAAGCTTGGAGCCTTGCTCAGGGTGTAGGTCTTCAGCTTTGTCTTGAAGAGATCCAGGAACTTTGTGACTGATTCAAAGTTGTTGTCCTTGAATATTCCAGGAGTAGAAGTAGAAGAAGATTCTTGATATTTGATGGTTGTTATTCTTCATTCTTCAAAAAGAACAAGGAGAAAACAGAATGTTTTCAGCACATAGAAGAATCAGATATTCTTCAGTATGTTTCTGTATCTCTTCTCTGTATATCACTGCATAATCTATCGTCTGAAAGAAAATTATCTCTTATATATTCTGCTTTCAAATTCTCCTTCTTGAATTTTGAATTCCAAGCATTAATTGCTGATTTATATGGGGAATGAAACGGCTGGAATATTTGACTCTTAAAGAGTTTCCCCAACTGTCCCATTAAAATAAACAAGTAATTAACCCTGATGAAGACCATAATTAATACTGCCAATAACAGATATATTCTTGAGAATATAAGTATTAATTACTCAGAGAATTACTGCTAACTAATATTAGAAATAAGGACAAAAATAAGGAAAACTTCTATGTCTGGCTCGGGACAGAATTCGTCGAGCTCTGAACAGAATTCTTCGATTGGAGTTCCAAGTTTATTGAGCTGATAATTCCTATTCGTCGACCTGAGCTCAAGGAACTGCATTCTGGAAATAACTTGCCAAATCTGCGCTCTAAGTTCGTCTAGCAGAGAATCTGTCTGAATGAAGAGATCGTCACCTGAGCTCGAATATTGTCGAGCTCAACTTAGAGAAATAACTCTTAGTTTGTCGATCTGCGATCAATGATCGTCGAGCTGAGTTCGAAGAATTTCGAACTGATAATTTTGAACTCTGAATTCTTCTAAGTCTGAGTCTACTGAAGTCCTCTGTTGGCTAGTCCATGAAGGTTGAACCTAATGACTAGCCTAAACTCTAGGACTCATAGACTTGACCCTAGCTAAAAAATGTGGGTCTAACTCATCCTAATTAGTGAACCTAGCCCAAATCCAAACTAGGGATCCAACACATTCAATACATATTAGGTCGGTCTAGAGGCTAATTCCAGTATTAACTGAATGAATTCAATGAAGTCTGTTGGGTATTATATCCACAATAACCCTGATTTGAAGAAGGTTCCCCTTAAGCTAACATGAATTAAGATTGTATTTTATGCTCTATTTTAGTTATGTGCTTGTCAGACTATATTGCTAAGTACAACCAAATGTCAGGTTACATTGGGTCATGAAACACAGGACTATACAATGTAATCCTTCATTATGTAGTCCAATGTGTTGAGTCACATGTAATCTCTCTTTTGGGGTGTACTTTTATCTTAAGTGCATTAGAATGATCAAGGAAGGACACGAACTTGGAATCAGAAGGACAGAATTTAACCCAAGTAAAATTCGTCGAGTATTGTAAGGGATATACGTCGAATTCGTCGAGTATACACATAGATACTCGTCGAACTCGTCATGTAAATCTACTAGCATTCGTCAAATTTGTCATATTTTACTTAGGGTAAAATCTCTGAGACTTGGAAAATTACTTAAGTAAAACTCGTCGAGTATCATCAAGTATACTTGTCGAATTTTTCGAGTGTATCTTCTAATACCCGTCGAATTCGTCGAATATACATGTAGATACACGCTGAATTCGTTGAGACTCATTGGGTATACCTTTAGTCTCCAAATTTACTGTTGGGTACATTGGAAAATGTGTACCAGATTTGGAGAAGCCTCACCTAACTCAAAGATATGCATCAAGTTGTATTTGATGTTGTGTTGAGTTATCATGTGCAGGTTAAGTAAATGGAAAGGAAAATTCTCTAAGTACAAGTGTCGATACTTGATAATGGTTGTGTCGACACCAAGGGACAAATTATGTCAACACCTAGAATTTGTGTCAACACACAGAAAATCTGTCGATAACGCTGTGTCGACACTAAGGGCCAAATTGTGTCGACATTATCAGGAGTTGTGTCGACACACAGAAGCTGTCGACACATTCCAGAATTTTGTCGACAATGACTATGTCGACACACAGAACTTGTGTCAACACACGCCAGAATTCTGTCGACACCAACTTTGTCAAGACAAGGAGTGTTTGTGTCGACACACAGGACTTGTGTCGACACATTCCACAGAAGCTGTGTCGAGAAGTAAAAGTGAAGCTGTGTTGACAACAACAAGACTTGTGTCGATACATGGACTATGTGTGTCGACACATGTGAAGTATTCACTCGACATTCTCTGCTACTGAGTCAAAGTCAAATGAATGCTGAAGTAATACAACTGGAGACTTGACAGCTGTCATTACTGACATTGCTGTCACATCTATCAGAGGTATCAGAAGACTGTTTGAAACTGGAACAACCGGTTACCATGGATGAAGCCTATATATAGATATGCTCTCTCAACAATTGGCAGAAGACATACAAAACAGAGAAAAGTTAATCAAGATAATCAATTATAATCTCTAAAGGATTGAGAATCCAGAATAAGAGAAAGAAGAAACAGTCAACAGATTGTAGAAAGAGAAAAATAAGAAGGAGAGAAGTTCTCATCCAGTGAAGGCAGATTCTGAACAGCCTGCCTGAAGAATTCAGATCAAGTCTGAAGAAGAATTCAGATTAATTTCTGAAGGAAGCTGATTAAAGATCAACTCCAACACCAAGAAAATCAACCCTACTTTGTCCAGATTCACGAAGCTTTGAAGAAAGCTAAGATAGGTTGATCCTTAAGTAAACAGTTTTATCAAGAACTGATTAAGAAGCCTTCAACCAATTCTCTCTCCAACTGGTTGAAGATATCATTATCTTTTCATCAATAATTTTTGTAGGATCTGTACTAGATCTGAGTGTAGGAGATTTACTTCTCTGAGTTGTAAGCCTAAATTATAAAGGCTGAGGTAGGGGAATCTGTTCCCTGAGTTGTAGGCCTGTGAAAGAGGCTGAGGTAGGGCTTTTGCCTGAGTTGTAGGAGTGGGGTGTCACTCTGAGTTGTAGGCCTGTGGAAAAGGCCGAGGTAGGGCTTGTTCCTGAGTTATAGGAGTGTGGATTCACTCTGAGTTGTAGGAACTAGCCTTGGTTCTGAGATATAAGATCTGCGGATCTGAGAAGAAGGAAGGAAGATAGACCGAATCTAGTACACTACTAGATAGGCGAAGGGGGAAAGAGGATGTACCCATCATTTGGGGAACCACTATAAATCTTGTGTGCAATCTGTGAATGCTATGTGTATGTGAATACTGTGCTGTGTTTTCTGCTAAGTAAATTGCTAAATTAGATAGAATTATCTGCCTAAGTCAAAAAAAGAATTGAACCTATTCACCCCCCTCTAGGTGTTTAGAACATCTTGAAACCAATTCTTTCAAGTGGTATCAGAGGGAGGTTACTTAAAGAATAGACTTAACAGTCTGAGTAGATCTCCAAGGCAGAAATCTATTAGGAAAAAATGGATTTAATTGAGAATCATGAGGAGTTTGGTTCCATGAAGTTACCTATATGCAGGAAAGAGATTTTTGGCATATGGAAAGAAAGAGTAAGACTGTTTATGGAAGCTTCAGTTCCAAGAATCTATATGACAGTTAAAGAAGGGCCATTCATCCCAATGAAAGTCTCAGTTCTTGATGCAAATCTTAGTACACCAAAGGAGTATTCTGAAATGACAAAGGATGAGATCATCTTGGCTACTATGGATAAGAGAGCATAGAATATAATAGTCAGTGTTATAGATGATTCAACATTCCAAAATTTAATTCACTGCAAGACCTCCAAAGAAATGTGGGACACCCTGATTGTCTACATGGAGGGTTCAGAAGAAGTGAGAGAAGACAGAAAGTCTATGCTGAATCAGGAGTATAAACATTTTAGACAATCTAAAACAGACAGCATAACTGAATGTTACAAGAAATTCTTCAGAATAGTTAATGAACTGATGTCATATGGAAGAGTATTCAACACATATGAGTTAAATAATAAGTTTCTGAGATCATTAACTAAGGACTGGGACACCAAGATATGTGCCATTAGGGAAGTGGCTAGACTAGCAGAAATCTCACCTCCAACATTATTTGGCAAACTACTTTCATATGAGATGTAGCTGATGGTCAGAAAGGAGGAGTAAAAAGTAATAAAGTTGATTACAAAGATAAGTCAGTGGCTTTTAAGACTGAAGCCATAAGAAAGGATAGGAGGATGTCTCCATCTCCTCCTAGGAAAGCTACAGAAGTAGTTTTAGAAAGTTCTGACAGTCACACATCAGATAGTCGAAATTCTGATGAAGACTTAGGCTTCATTTGTTTCGGCGGTAGCGGATCGATCCGGCGGGTGGAAACGGAGTGTTCGAAATGGAGGGGAGAGGTGGCTGCTCCAAACGGAGCTTTTTGGGGCGTTTCTCAAGGCGGGCGGGTGGAAACGGAGCAAATGCCGCTGGAGGTTCATTTGTTTACCCGCCTTCCGGCGGCGTTTGCCCAAAACGGAGCTCCGAAACGCCTAAACAAATAGAGCCTTAGCTGCCTTCTCAAAACAATTTCAAAGGTTTTTGAAGAAGAAACAATGGAGATCCAAGCCATCCTCCTCACAATCCAAAGATGATTACTATCAGAAAAAGAAATCCTCTAGGAAGGACAGGTATGGTTCTAAACCTAGTAAATTATCTTCAACTAAGATTGTTTGCTATTATTGCAACAGGCCTGGACATATGGTAGCTGATTGTCCTGACAAAAGGAAAGTATCTAATGATAAGAAGAAACTAAAAACAAGGGCAAGAAGGAGAAATCCTTTGTTGCAAAGAAGCAAAAAAGCTGGTCAGATTCTTCATCATCAGATTCTGTGGCTGAAGCTGAAGCTGAAGCATATATAGGACTATTGGCAACTGAAGAGGATGTAGAAGAGGCTGAGTTCTTGAAGTTGCTGGACTCAGTAAATGGAATTGAAGAAAATTGTTGTAAAGGGAAGATCGCCTTGACAGAAGAAGATCAGTGCCAGGATCAGCCTGGACCTAGTAAAGTAAACAATTCTTCAATAGGTTCTAATTACTATACTGGATCAGAATCAGAAGCATCTGCATCAAGAGATGTAGATGAATGAATCAGAAGGAGATGTTCATCAACTTATTGATGAATATGGTGATCTGCTGCAATCACTTAAGAAAAGCAGAATCCTTAACAAAGCACAGGCTAAAGAAATTACTGCACTTAAGCTGGCTGCATTAGATTCAAAACAAATGCTGGATATAAAGATGAATGAAGTAGCCAAACTTAAAAACATAACTGTTATTCAGATGGGTACTATTACATTCAAGAATGATCAAATTAAAAGTCTGGAAGTCAAACTTCAGAAGGAAAAGGATCTGGTGGCTAAGTTCTCTAAGCCAAAATCAGTCTTACCTTTAATTGATGACTTTATTCCCAAAAAGGGTAAGAAAGTATTGGGCTTTAAGGTAAATGCAAGGGCTGCCAATTCCAAAAGAAAAGGCAAAGCCCCAGTACAACCTCTAGCCTTCAAACCTCCCATTTCCTTCAAAAAAGTATGGCAACCAACTAATATATATGATCATGATATCATACATAGTTATGGTAAGCCTGATATTCTGAATGATAAGGGAACAACTCCAGCACTCAAGCAAAGAACCACTATACCAATAGTGTTAAGAACAGCTGACAGCAATGCTGTTAAAACTGTACCTAAAAAGAGGTATAATAGATATGAGTGCTGGTGCTGTGGTAAGATAGGGCATTATTCCATGGATTGCTGGCACAACACCAGTGTCAGGAAGAATGCCAGCTTACCTGTGAGGAAGGTTGCTGGTAAGAATATCAAGTTTCAATCTAACTTGAACCTAGAACCCAATAAAAATTGGGGTTCTAAGGTAAATTTATTTATTTGCTACAGGTGGGTCCAAGTTGCCATACCCCTATATGATACTTGGAAAGTGGATGTTCCAGGCACATGACTGGAATAAGAAGCATGTGAAAGGACTACTCCCATAGAGAATGGATGCAAAGTGATCTTTGGTGGATCAGAAAAAAGGGGTCATAAAAGGGTTTGGTAACATTTCTTCCAATTCTATAACAATCACTCAAGTGGCTTATGTAAAAGGTTTGAAACATAACTTGATAAGCATAAGTCAGCTCAGTGATCTTGGGTATGACACTTCATTTATTAAGAATGAGTGTCAGATCAAAAGGACAAGTGATCAGAAGGTGATCTTGTCTGGTTATAGAAAAGGGAATGTTTATTGTTTAAATTTTGATTATGAAAACATGAACTCTCCTGTATGTTTAGTTGCAGATGAGAAAGCATCTCAGTGTGTCCAATGGCACAAGAGGCTAGCTCATCTGAATTATAAGTCTATAGGTCACCTCTATAGTTTAGAGTTAGTGAGTAATGGCACTCAATTTAAGTGCATAAAATAGGGTATATGTTCAGCTTGTCAAAAAGGCAAGCAGACCAAATCCTCTTTTCATAGTCTTGATACCAAAGACTCTGTGAGGTGTTTGTACCTCTTGCATATGGATCTATTTGGTCCTATGTCAGTTCATAGTCTAGGTAGGAAAGTCTATACTTTTGTGGTAGTAGATGACTATTCTAAATTTACATGGGTTTTATTTTTGAGGCAGAAATCTGAAACCCCTACTGTCTTTCATAACTTTGTTAAACAAATTCAGAATGAATTTAACAATTCAATGGTCAAAATCAGAAGTGACCATGGAACTGAATTTCAGTCTGAGTGTATGACAAGTTTTTGTGAAGAACTAGGGATTCATCAGGAATTCTCCTCACCTAGAACACCTCAGCAAAATGGAATTGCTGAAAGAAAGAATAGAACTCTTATTGAAGCTATTAGAACTCTACTAAGTGACACTTCACTCCCAGAATATTTCTGGGCTGAGGCAGTAAATACTGCTTGTCATGTTCTCAATAGAGCATCTATAACTAAGAACCACAAAAAGACTCTCTATGAGATTATGAAGGGAAGAAAACCAAACATATCCTACTTTAGGATCTTTGGTAGCAGGTGTTATGTGCTTAACACTGGTAAGTCTCACCTAACTAATTTTGCTGCCAAATCCCAAGATGAGATATTTGTTGGGTACAACAATAACAGTAAGGCATATAGGGTCTACAACTTGACTACACAAGTTGTAGAAGAATCTGTTCATGTAGTGTTTGATGAATCTGAGCTAATTAACTGTGAGTTGTCTAGCAATCCTTCTAGCTCAACAGGTTTAAAAGAAAAGTTGGACATGCTGACCATTAATGAAGACCAAACTGCAAGACAGGAAGTGGAAAATGATGGTTGCTATCCAGGGGGAGTACAAGGTCCATAAGCTGACATTGATGACAATGAAGTTCAGCATGGTGGAGAAATTGAAGAAGTTTAAATTGCTGATAGAATTCCTCCAGCAATAAGAAATCTAAAGGATCATCTAGCACACCAAATCATTGGTGATCCCAGACATGGTGTGCAAACTAGAAGCAAACACATGAAAACAGTGCTTTGCTTAAGTTTCCTCTCACAGTTGGAACCAAAGAGATTTGAAGAAGCTATACAAGACTTCAACTGGATTGATGCAATGCAGGAGGAGCTGAATCAATTCAGAAGGTATAAAGTATGGGAGTTGGTTCCAAAACCAAAGGATCATAACATTATTGAGACAATGAGGATCTACAGGAACAAACTAGATGAAAATGGCATCATAGTGAAGAACAAAGCAAGACTGGTTGCCAAAGGTTATAGACAGGAACAGGGTATTGACTTTGATCAGACATTTGCCCCAGTGGCAAGGTTGGAAGCAATAAGGCTATTCCTTTCCTTTGTTGTTTTCCAAGGTTTCAAAGTATACCAAATGGATGTCAAGTCAGCATTCCTAAATGGTAATTTGAAAGAAGAAGTCTATGTTCATCAGCCCTCAGGTTTTGTTGGTCCACTTTATCCTGATTATGTTTATAGACTTAAGAAAGCCTTATATGGTTTGAAACAAGCCCCTAGGGCTTGGTATGAAACATTGTCTACTTTCCTCATTGAAAATAAATTTTCAAGGGGGAAAATTGACAAGACTCTATTCCTTATGGAGTCAAAGGGCAAGATGATCCTAGTACAGATTTATGTTGATGACATAATCTTTGAATCTACAGAAAATAACCTTTGTAGGAAGTTTGCAAAACTTATGCAAGGGAAGTTTGAGATGAGCAGTATGGGTGAGCTCAAATTCTTCTTGGGACTCCAAGTAAGATAGACTGATGATGGCTTGTCCATATCACAGTCTATGTTCACCAAGGAGTTAATTAAGAAATATGGTATGGAGTCATCCACCACCATGAGAACTCTAATGGGGGAAAGTATGCCTTTAGGCAAAGATGATGCAGGAAAACCTGTAGTTGAGTCTTTGTATAGAGGGATAATTGACTCCCTTCTATACTTAACTGCCAGTAGACCAGAAATTATGTATGCTACATGTGTCTGTGCTAGGTACCAAGCAAGCCCTAAAGAATCTCATTATACTGCAGTTAAAAGAATATTGAGATATCTTAAGGGCACACCTAATCTTGGTCTTTGGTACCCTAAGAATAGAGACTTTCTACTGACTGGTTTTTCAGATGCAGACTTTGCAGGTTGCAAAGAAGATAGAAAGAGCACCAATGGCACATGTCAGTTTCTAGGTGGTAGACTGGTGTCATGGAGCAGTAAGAAGCAGACTAGTATGGCAATTTCCACTGCAGAGTCTGATTATATTTCTGCAGGCAGCTGTTGTGCTCAGCTTTTTTAGATTCAACATAAACTTGAAGACTATGGTCTCAAGGTAAGTAGAACTCCACTATTTTGTGATTCTACAAGTGCTATTTCTATTGCTAAAAACCCTATATCACATAGCAGAACAAAGCATATAGAAATTAGATTTCACTTCATTAGAGAGCATGTTGAAAAAGAAGATATTTGTTTGGAATTTGTCACCACAAATAATCAAATTGCTGACATGTTTACTAAACCACTAGATGAAACTAAATTCAATTATTTAAAAATTGAATTAGACATGTTAAACCTAGAGTAACTTGGTAAATCTGGCAAAGTAATTCAATGTTGACATATAGTAGCTTATGTCGACACAAAAGGAAATCTGTGTCGACATACAGTAGTTTGTGTCGACAGTTAATGTAAGTTGTGTCGACACAACAAAATAGTGGTGAGTTAGTGGTGTCGACACTCAGAGTTTGGTGTTGACACATAGAAGTTCTATCATTTAGATAGTTGTGTCGACACATACAGAAGTCTGTGTCGACACACATATATTAGAGTCGACTATTAAGAAGTCTGTGTCGACACATAGCAAACTATGTCGACACATAGTGTTGTCTGACTTTATCGAGACGATAGAAGTCTATGTCGACACAATCTCTACAGTGTCGACACATTAGTATCTATTACCCCGCCTTTTGACCTTCTGTGTTGACAAATATATAAATAAGTCACAGAACAACTTTGTCGACTATGCTCTCAACATTTTTGAGACCAAATCTTTGAGTCGACAAACCTTAATCTCTCTTCTCCTCACATTTATCGTCACCAATGGCGCCAAAGTTGGAGAACAACATCAACGAAGGCTATGAGTTAGTTCGCAATGCTTTTGAGAGTGCAGCGTCTGAGATTAGAGATGTGATAACCCTAATCCAAGAAAATGGTTTAGAATATCTAGTTTCAGAACCTACCAAGATCTGGAAGACGGATATTCTTGAATTCTATACAAAAACAACCCTGGATTCAACTGGATTGAAGATTAGGTCATCAATTCAAGGAAGCAAGGTGAAACTTACCCAAAAGCTTCTGAGGAAGACACTCCAATTGCCCAGGACTCAGGAAGATGATGAAGTCACATCTTCAATGACAAAAGAAGCTCTTCAATGGTGTGGCCTGGATCCCACCACTAAGATTGAATCATCAATGCAGAGGAAGGGGATGAACTCACAAGGAAAGTTTCTCTTAGAGATTATGGGAAAAGTAATTCTCTGCAAACCAGGAGGACATGATATGATCTCAGCCTATATGTTCAGCTTGATGACCAGAGTTATTTTCAGAATAAAAACTAACTGGTCTGCAGTGATTTTTGACAAGATCAAGGAAAGCCTGAAGAAACCTAATCTAGGTAGAATACTGAGTCTGTATCTGATAATAAATATTCCTGAAGTGCTAAACCACACAATTGGATATAGAATAAATCACATGAGAAGGATGGATATGAAAATACTATCAAGGTGAGAAAGAGTTTTGACAAAAGATGGTTCTACACCACATAAACAACCACAACTGCAAAAGAAAAAGACAACCCTCAGGAAGCCTGAATCTTCTAGTGATTCAGAAGAATAAGTAATCTTCAGTTCAGCTGAAGAACAACAAGAATCTACAAGGAAATCATCTGCCACTAAGAATGTAGATGATAGTCAGATGCAGGGGGAGCATATTCCAGAAAGCACCATCCAACTGGATCAAGTTCAGGATGTGCCTCCTCTAGGGGGAGCCAATGAGCTTTCACCAGCTGAACAAGATGTATTGCCTCCAAAAAGTGCTCCTGAGAAAGAGCAAGCTGCATTAGAGAGTGAAACCGCCACTCAAACTATTCTTGAGGTAATAAATGATATTAATCAAACTACACTAGCTACTGAGCCAGATACACTGACTGTGCTTCTAACTGATGTTGAACAGACACACCATGACAACATCCCTGCATAGGATGTATCAATGGATAATACACCTGCATTAGATGATGCTCCATTAAATGCACAAGATACAAATGTTCCTCCAGTTCAACTGCAACAAGAATTCACTCTTGAGGAATTATTCCCTGATTTACAAGAAGTAAGAACTGAGGAAGTAGTGCCAACGACTGAGTGGGAGGATCAAGGGACTCAGGGGGAGTTGCCAAGAACTGACAAGGAGCTTCCCTCAAGTCCAAAGGACACAATGAACCTTGAAAGTTCTTCTGAATCTGATGATGGAGAAGCACTAAGAGCAAAGAAGAGAAAACTGATGGTTTACAGGAAGAAAAGATCAAATTATAAGAAAGCTTTACAGACTGCCTCACAACCCTCAGCTCCAACAGTTGACTACAGTTCACTGTTGGTTGCTCTACAAATTAAAATGGATGAGCAAAGAGCAGCCATGGAGAAATATATGGATGAAAGCCATAAGGAACTTCAGTTTTCTTTGGCTCAAGATATAAAATCCATCAGATTTGAAGTAAACCAGAATAAGAAAGAGATGACAGATTGCTTCCATAAAGGAGGTAATACTGTAGTATATCTGGCCAAGCAGCAACAAGAGGCAAGGACACAGATTGATGATATAGTGGTCAAGCAAGGATATGTCCTAGAAAATCAAATTAGGATGAATGATAATCATACTGAATCACATAATGTGATTGTTACTGAGTTAAAGAATAATGTAACTGCATTAACTGAGGAAAGGGCTAAAGAGAAGTCAGAGTTTGATAAGAAACTTTAAGAAGATTTAGCCACTTTCCAATCGGCCATTCAAGCCTCTCAGAAGATCATATCTGCTCAGCTATAGAAGTTTAAAGCTTATTATACAGAAGGAACCAATTATCTAGTTAATCAGATTAAGTTCCAAAAATATGACTTAAGAGATCATATTGAGAGAGAAGTCATAAAGGGGGAGTGGGTGATAGTCAATGCTAGCTCAAAGCATGCTAAATGGATAACAAATGATATTAGAGCAACTCTAGGATATCCACCCCTATGTGATGATGATAATATAGCTGAGTTAGGTATTCAAGCTATAGGAATTGAAGGGGGTCAGCAGGAGGTTGCTCAAATCATATACCCCCCTTCTAATTTTGAAGGAATTCAACAACTTATTTAATAGATGTATCGTCCTCCAGAGGCAACTAAGAATGTTATATTTGAGAAAGTGGAAATATCAGAGGCTGCACTGAATAAAGAGCAAGAAGCTCAACTCTCAAAGAAAAGGTTTAGAGAGCAGGCTGAACTAAAGCCTGATTTTGAAAGATGGAGTCCAACCTCCAGAAATATAATACTCACTGTCTGGCAAGCTATCAAAGAAAAAATGCATGATAGAGGCAAGTGGTATTCTGAAGTTGAGTGGAACAAATATCTGCAAAGACAAGATGTGATACATCAGTTCAGAAGCAATCACAAGGCTGGGAAAATACCTGCTACAGCTGTAGAGCCTAGTAAATACTTTCCCAAGCATTATCACTATTTTGAAAGGCAAAAAGTTAAGGCTGAAGAACTTAAGAAGAAGGATCTCAAAGGAAAGAAGCCAGCTGAAGATATTGAAGCACCAGTACAAGCAAGGGTCCAGTCTGGAAAAGGCATAGTGATCAAGGAGCCTGATCAACCTTAGGATAGATTGACTAGATTTTATAACATTGTAATCTTCAGTTTTAAAATCTATGTAATCTGTTGTCAACAAACTTTTGTGAAGTTTAAACAAAACAATGATTTATGCTTGTTATGTTTGTATCATATTCTGTGATGATATTATTTACTTGTTTAGTTTATATGTTTCCCTGTCATTGAATGTTTTTATACATCATATTGTTAATTTTATTATAAGTGATGTATATCATTGACTAAGGGTTATGACTTCTCCAAATAGGGAGAGATTGTTGGGTATAATATTGGAAAATGTGTACCAGATTTGGAGATGCCTCACCTAACTCAATGATATGCATCAAGTTATATTTGATGTTGTGTTGAGTTATCATGTGCAGGTTAAGTAAATGGAAAGGAAAATTCTCTAAGTACAAGTGTCTACACTTGGGAATGGCTGTGTCGACACCAAGGGCCAGATTGTGTCGACACCTAGAATTTATGTCGACACACAGAAAATCTGTCGACAATGCTGTGTCGACACTAAAGGCCAGATTATGTTGACATTATCAGGAGTTGTGTCGACACACAGAGAAGCTGTCGACACATTCCAGAATTCTGTCGACAATGACTGTATCGACACACAGAACTTGTGTCGACACACGCCAGAATTCTGTCGACACCAACTTTGTCAAGACAAGGAGTGTTTGTGTCGACACACAGGATTTGTGTCGACACATTCCACAGAAGCTGTGTCGAGAAGTAAAAGTGAAGCTGTGTTAACAACAACAAGACTTGTGTCGACATATGGACTATGTGCGTCGACACATGTGAAGTATTCGCTCGACATTCTCTGCTGCTGAGTCAAAGTCAAATGAAGGATGAAGTAATACAACTGGAGACTTGACAGTTGTCATTACTGATATTGCTGTCACATCTATCAGAGGTGTCAGAAGACTATTTGAAATCGGAATAGCCGGTTACCATGGATGAAACCTATATATAGATATGCTCTCTCAACAATTGACAGAAGACATACAGAATAGAGAAAAGTTAATCAAGCTAATCAATTATAATCTCTGAATGATTGAGAATCCATAAGAAGAGAAAGAAGAAACAGTCAACAGATTGAAGAGAGAGAAATAGAAGAAGAAGAGAAGTTCTCATCCAGTGAAGGCAGATTCTGAACAGCCTACCTGAAGAATTCAGATCAAGTCTGAAGAAGAATTCAGATTAATTTCTGAAGGAAGCTGATTAAAGATCAACTCCAACACCAAGAAGATCAACCCTACTTTGTTCAGATTCAAGAAGTTTTGAAGAAAGCAAAGACATGTTGATCCTTAAGTAATGAGTTCTATCAAGAACTGATCAAGAAGCCTTCTGTAACGTCCCGAATCGCTCTAGGCCCCTAGTGTGTGTGTTTTGAGTCAGGAGGGTTGACTCGAGCCCTGAGAAGTGCAGGGAATTGGACTGCACTTGTGGAGAAGTGGAGAAATCAGTGTAAAAAGACACGGGAAGTGACACGGGTAGTGACACGGCCGTGTCCCTACCCGTGTGCGTCGAGTTGAGCTCGACGAGCCGTGTCGAGATCGTGCTGTGTCGAAACCAAGTGACACGGGTAGTGACACGGCCGTGTCCCTACCCGTGTGCGTCGAGTTGAGCTCGACGAGCCGTGTCGAGATCGTCGAGCTGTGTCGACACCACGTGACACGGGTAGTGACACGGCCGTGTCCCTACCCGTGTGCGTCGAGTTGAGCTCGACGAGCCGTGTCGAGATCATGCTGTGTCGACACCAAGTGACACGGGTAGTGACACGGCCGTGTCCCTACCCGTGTGCGTCGAGTTGGGCTCGGCGAGAAGTGTCGAGATGCAACCCGAGAAGTACACGGCCAATGACATGGCCATGCACACGGCCGTGTCATGTGGACACGGGTCGGGAGACACGGGCGTGTCCCAACCCGTGTCAAGTAATGAACCGACATGGAAACTGTCGTTGCCGCTTCGCCAGGCAGGACACGGGTAAGGACACGGCCGTGTCCCTACCCGTGTCACATTTTATATATATAGGGGAGAGAAAACCCTAGCCATTTTCATTCTCTTTTCTTCCCCTATTTCCAGTGAGAACTCCTGTGAGAGGGAAAACTGCAGGAGCAAGTCCTACCGAAGGAGATCCGCCATCGCCGTGAAAGAGAAGATGCCGCCAAGGAGAACTACGAGATCCATGGCTAGAAATGGTGGTACTGCTGGAGCCAATATGAGTTTCCTACCCTCTCCCTTGGTGCTAGATCTATAGTTATTTTCTTAGGAGAGACATCGGCTCAAGAGAGTCTTGATGGAGAGGAGAAGATTTCTAGGTTTGGCCATGCTAGGATTTGAATCCTAGATTTTAGATCTCTTCAACCCTTCCCCTTTTCTTCAATACGACGATGGGTGAATGGTTTCGTGAGGAGTTTTGGCCTTTGAGGTTGAATAAGGGAGGAGGACATTTCTGGAAAATTTAGGAAGGATCGCTTGAGGAGGAAGACGGACCGATGCCGTCCATTTTTCTTTAAGATGCGCGCAGAATCTGTATTCTGCGCGCAGCGATCTTCTAGGCCATTTTCATGTAGGACATGGGCAGATCTGGGCTTTTGGCTAAACACGAAAGTTGTAGCCCTTGGAAATACCTTTCCAACGAGTGGTTGCACGACTTCAGGTGATGTCTGTGGCCCCGGGAAAACCTAATCGAGTTTGCTGCCCGGCAATTCCTGTACACAGAAATTGTGTTCTGTGCGCAGTGAACTTTGAAGCCGATTTCGAGTAAGTTATTGTCAAATCTGGGTTGAGCTCTGAATATGAAAGATGTAGTCCATGGAAATACCTTTCCATCGAGTGGTTATACGACTTCACCGGATTCCTGTAGCCTCGGGAATCTCCGGTCGAAGTTGCTGTCCAGATTCAACCTGCGCCTAAATTCTGGGCTTAATGAAAGATGAATTTTGATTCGGTGGAATTAATAATGCATGATACTTGCCTTGGATGAACCCTTAGGATTAATCAATTGTTGCATGATTGAAGTTGCTTATTAATCAGATTTCATATTATCAAATTGTGAAATAATCTTATTTAAACGAATCGAATTGGTAGGAATTGAAAGATTGATATTGTGCACTTCATGTTTATATTATGACATTATCAAATGAAAAGTGTGATGAATCTTTATATGCGCATCATGTTTATATTACATTGTCATCATTTGGAAAGTCATATAGATGAATAGATTACGATCATGGACATATTTGATTAATGAAATGAGTCTAGTAGTCCAATACTTAGAGAGTCGTCTCCCTACGGGTAGTATTGTGAAGGGATATAAGTGCGGTGTTGACCGTCACTTGTTTTGGTTGTGTTGAGATAAGGTGTGGATGGATGGTTGGGCTGTGTCCTCGTGTTTACTTCCGAGACCCCTTCCATGATATGTTGATGTGGTAATTGCATGTGGTGTGAGTCGACACGCGGTGTCGTAATCCTGGGTTAAGGATAGTGTGGCAGGTCTACGGGCTCGCCAGTCGTCACACCGACGGGAGTTGGCAGTTAGACTTGGTCGGTTTGGGCTGTGTCCTCGGTGTTCACGTCCCGAGGCCCCTCCGACCATGTGAACGGTTGGGCTGTGTCCTCGTGCTTTCTTCCGAGGCCCCTTCCGGGTCACGCAAGGCCAGTTCGGGCTGTGTTCTTGGTGCACATCTACCCAAGACCCCGCTGGGCCATAGTACGCATGGGCTCCGCTGTTGTGTTCTTAGCGTTGAGGCGTACGGAGGCCTAGGTGAAGTAGTGTGATACCCGCCTAGTAGTAGAAGTGCCCGTTCTACTGTCACCGCCTGGCCACGGCGGCTGATGCCTGAGAGGTTAGCTACCTGCTCGAAAAGTGGGAACTATAGTCTGTGTCGACATAGCAATTGCATGGGTGTGCATGGGTGAGTCATTGCATAGCATTCATAGCATTTCATATCATTGCACCACAAGATCCTCATCGTATAAGTTTGTATGGGCACTCTTATACGATGAGTTACTTTTATGTAACCCGATCCTTAACTTATAAGTTTGTATGGCATTCTTATAAGTTAAGTTACTTTCCTGCTGTTACTTATACTTGCTAGTTTAGTGTAGCCTTTACATAAATGCTGATTATGATGCTGTTACTCTTACACTACTGCCACCTGCTTGTACTTCCTTTATTTGCATACTTGTTATATACTATACTCTTGTTCCTTTTCTCCGCCCGGTGCCGAGGAGTCGCCGGGGGAGCGGATGTGAAACCACTTAGTCGTTTCGACTAACGGTTGCTACGTCTTCCTTTTTAGGAGGCCACGCCGCAGGTAGAGCAGCCGCAGACTACGCAGCAGGACAGCCAGGCCAGGACGACAGGGCCTGATGTGACGGTGCCGTCGATACCGTCTGTTACTGATGTTAGTGTTTTGTTTACTCTGATGTAGCCCGTTTGGGCAATGATTAGCTGTACTCTGATATATTGTAGAAGCATGTTTTAGCTTCTTATTATTGATGTATGTGGACATTATAACTTAGTGTGGATTTTGACTTCTGGATGTTTATTTATTTGGTTGGGTTGGCATGTTATATTGATATTGTTGTAGCCGGCGGAATAGGCGTCTTGTGGTACAGGTTAGCCCGTGTGCTAATGCTACCGCAAGGCGGCTGTTCCGGGCATAAGACTCCCCCTTCGTGCCGTGTTTTGGGATCCGGGGAGGGGGGGGGGGGGGGGTCTTACAAATGGTATCAGAGGGAGGTGCCACGATCCTCAACTAAGAAGTCATTCAACAATGGTGCCACCCCCGTTTGGTTAGTCAGTTTGGGGACAAACTGACTTAGCGGAAGCAGTGGTGTGCCCATATGTAATTCACATTAAGTTTGTCCAACTTAGACCTTAAGTTTAGCCAACCTGACCACAAATTTGTCATGTATGTGTAGGTTCCACTGCATGTTGAGCCGATGGGGGGTACTCCTACCCCTCCCATACCCACTCAGTTCGAACAGTCTGAGTTGGGGCAGACGCTCACCGCCATTCTTGATGCTTTTAAGGCACAGCAGGCTCCGGTGCAACAATAGGCCCCGAGTTCCAACTGGCTGAGCACCTTCCGGGCTCTCTCCCCTCCCGTCTACCTTGGGACGGAGTCAGCCGTACGTACAGAGGAATGGCTAGACACGATACAAGAGTTGCTGGCTGGTATCCGTTGCCCGGCCAACATGGCAGTGACATTGGCAGTGTCCGCCTTGGACTTACATGCGAAGAGGTGGTGGAAGTCCCTCATGGGCTCTACCTTCCAAGGCCGGATCTACACAGAGATATGTTGGAGTGAATTCTCGGGTGTTTTCTTGGAGCACTTTATCCCTACATCGGCCCGAGATGAGCTTGAGCAGAGGTTCCTTCTACTAAAGCAGGGATCAAAGTCGGTTACAGAATACCAGCGGGAGTTCCAACATCTCGCAAGGTTTGCGGATTCTTATGAGTTGGATGACAGAGGTTATGCCAAGCGCTTCTATAAAGGGCTGCGAGATCCCCTAAGGCAGTCCCTTTTGTTTATAGCGGATGGTAGCTTGGCGGAGATCATTGATATGGCGAAAAGATTGGAGGCGGACCACATGGGATGTAGTAAGAGGCCTGCGGAGGACGTGATGGAAGCCGGCCCAAGTAATAGAAGGAGACGGGACTTCAGAGGAGGAAGAGGTTATCAAAGAGGTGGAGGGCGTGTCCACCGAAACTATAGGGTGGAGCATCCAGTTCCGCAGCCGCCTGCGTTGCCTCCACCCCCACAGCCTCAGCGATTTCAACAACCTGAAGGGCGTCGTGGTCTGGTGTGCTTCGAATGCAACCAGCCGGGCCACATCCGGCGTTTTTGCCCGCAGCTATATGGGAACGCCCCTCGTGCTCTCCCTCCTGCTCTCCCTCCTGCTCTCCCTCCAGCAGCTCCACGAGGGCGGGGATATATGCGCGGTCGAGGACGAGGACCGCCAAGAGGAAACCCCGGACCGGGCCGGGATCAGGTGTACGCGCTTGACATGGCGCAGGAACGGAACCCACAAGATGTGATTGCAGGTATGATTTAATTAATTTACATATTTGCATGGTCTAACTTGAATTGATTAGAACTTACTAGCCACTAGCAATAAGTTTTGGTTGTTGGTACTTAGGCACCGTGATTATTGGCGGGAAGACAGCCTATGCGCTGTTCGATACCGGTGCCTCACACTCCTTTGTGTCCGAGGATTTCATAAAAGACATGGGGGATGTACAGTACTTCACTGGCATAGCCCGACGTGTACGCCTTCCGGACGGCTCGGAGATGATCGCAACCGCCAAGTGCGAGTTGGAGTTATTTATTGATGGGAAAGCCTTTGATACACCGGCCACGGTTCTGAGAATGCCGGAGTTTGACATCATTTTGGGCATGGCATGGCTGGATTGGCACTTTGCGAGGATCGACTGCGCGGAGAAGCGGATCTATTTGAGGCATGGAGACTCTGACGTCATCTTCCAAGGTATTGGCTTCGCGCCACGTATGATATTATCTTCTATTCAGGCTGTAAAGGCTCATATGAAGGGGGATGAGGACTTCATGATCTGGTTCGAGTTGAAGGAAGCAGCGTTGGAATTAAAGGATGTACGGGTAGTGCGGGATTTTCTTGAGGTATTTCCTGAGAAGCTACCAGGATTACCTCCGCATAGAGAGGTTGACTTCCAGATCAATCTAGTACCAGGTGCCAAGCCTATATCCAAGGCTCCGTACAGAATGGCTCCGAAAGAACTCGCGGAGTTTAGAGTTCAATTGCAAGAACTGGTGGATTCAGGGTTCGTTCGCCCCAGTTCATCACCATGGGGAGCCCCTGTGCTGTTCGTAAAGAAGAAGGATGGAACACTGCGATTGTGCATAGATTATCGGGAACTCAATCGGTTGACGGTGCGGAACACTTATCCGCTACCGCGGATCGATGAGTTGTTCGATCAACTAGTGGGAGCACATTGGTTTTCTAAATTGGATTTGCGCTCCAGATACTATCAGTTGAGGATACATGAGGGGGATATTCAGAAAACAGCATTCAGTTCGAGATATGGTTTGTATGAGTTCACAGTAATGCCGTTTGGGCTCACAAATGCCCCTTCGGCCTTCATGAGTTTGATGAACAAGGTGTTTGAACCGTATTTGGACATCTTCGTCATTGTTTTCATCGACGACATCTTGGTCTACTCAAAGACGGAGGAGGAGCATGTCGAGCACCTGACCTTGGTTTTGAAGAAATTGAAGGAGCATGCCTTGTATGCCAAGTTTAGCAAGTGTGAATTCTGGCTTAAGGAGGTAGCCTTCTTGGGGCATGTGATCAGTGGAGCAGGGTTAGCAGTGGATCCAGCAAAGGTGCGGGCCGTGAAGGAGTGGTCGCCCTTGAAGTCGGCGGCCGATGTACGAAGCTTTCTTGGACTTGCTGGCTACTACCGCAAGTTCGTGAAAGGATTTTCCAAGATTGCCCTTCCTCTTACCTCCTTGACGAAGAAGGGTGTGCCATTTGAGTGGACACCTCAATGTGAAGCGGCATTTCAAGAATTGAAAGATAGGCTTACCTCCGCCCCCATCCTTGCACTTCCGTCTGGGAAGGAAGGATTCCAAGTTTACACGGACGCATCATATCAAGGGATGGGAGCGGTGCTGATGCAGCACGGGCATGTGATCGCTTATGCTTCAAGGCAGTTAAAGAAACATGAAATCAATTACCCGGTTCATGATTTGGAGTTGGGAGCAGTGGTGTTCGCTTTGAAGGTCTGGAGGCATTATTTATATGGCGTCCACTGCGAGATCTTTTCCGATCACAAAAACTTGAAGTATGTTCACACTCAGAAGGAGTTGAACCTGAGACAACGGCGGTGGTTGGAATTTCTATGCGACTATGAGTTCACCATGAACTACCACCCCGGGAAAGCGAACTCGGTAGCCGATGCCTTGAGTAGAAAAGCGTCAGGCTCTAGCCCAGAGTCTCGGCTGATGAGTATGGAGTTGGCTCGGATGATCGAGGAGATGGAAATTACTCTAGTATTCAAGGCTCCTTCGGCAGAGTATGCGGAGTATTTGTCCAACATGAGCATAGTTTGTGATATCCGAGACCGGATTCGGGTGGAGCAAGGAATGGATGCGGCCTTGGCCCCGAGCAATCAAGGCAATTGAAGATGGGACCACCGATGAGTACACACTCAAAGATGGCCTCATTTATTTTCGTGGCCGACTCTATATTCCCAAGGGCGGCAAAATTCGGGAGGATATCTTGAGAGAGGCACATTCCTCTCAATATTCAGTGCACCCTGGTATTGCTAAGATGTACGCCGGGTTGCGGAAGACCATGTGTTGGCCGGGAATGAAGAAGGATGTTCGCTACTATGTTACACATTGCGAAGCTTGTAAAAGAGTGAAGGCTGAATGCAGGAGTCCCGGTGGTTTGTTGCAGTCATTGCCCATCCCCGAATGGAAGTTCGAGGACATCTCCATGGACTTTGTCCATGGGCTACCTCGCTCACGCTCCGGGAATGATTCGGTGTGGGTTATTGTGGATCGACTGACAAAGGTGGCCCGGTTCATTCCAATGAAGAAGGAAGCACACGTGGATGTTTTGGTACGCCTTTTTGTGGAGCAATTTGTACGGTATCATGGCGTGCCCAAGACAATTGTTTCGAATCGGGATGGTCGGTTTACATCCAATGAGTGGAAGGCGGTACAAGCGTATTTGGGCTCACGCCTAACCTTTAGTACCGCATTTCATCCACAGACGGACGGGCAGTCTGAAAGGACCATCAGGACACTGGAAGATTTATTGAGGTTATGCGTGCTGGACAGAGGAGAGCCATGGGAAAGGCTCTTGCCACTAGTGGAATTCTCCTATAATAATAGCCATCAGGCGAGCATCGGCATGGCGCCCCATGAAGCCCTTTACGGAAGAAGGTACAGGACTCCCTTGTCTTGGGTGCAAGATGAAGACCCGAAGACATTGGGAAACGAATACATAGATGATACTGATGCGGCGATCAGATTGATACGGGATCGCATGTTGGAGGCTCAAAGTCGACAGGCGAAATATTACAATAAAAAGCATCGGATGGTGGAGTTCCAAGTGGGAGAAAAAGTGTTCCTCAAAATTCGGCCGATGCATGGAGTGTCGCGGGTGCGTGGAGTGAAAAAGCTCAGCCCAAGATATGTTGGGCCTTATATTATACTAGAAAGGATCGGCCCGTTGGCCTATCGGTTGGAGTTACCACCAGAACTAGAAAATCTCCACGACGTGTTCCATGTGTCGTCGCTTCGAAAAGCACTGTTGCGGCCCGACCAGTATATTCCCACAACTGAAGGTGCAGTGGCATCAGATAGGTCTGTGCGACTAGAGCCGGTGCGGATTGTTGACAGCGAGACTAGGACTTTGCGCCGCAAAAGTGTACCCTTGGTGAAGGTACTATGGTCGAATCATGGGAAAGAAGAGTACACGTGGGAGCCAATGGATTTGATGCAGCAACGCTACCCGGAGTTGTTTGCTCAAGGTAATCTTATTTAAAAGCATATGTTAAATTTCCTGTTATGCTCTTCTCCCCACAGCCTAAGCCTGATTTCGGGGACGAAATCTTTTATTTTGTTTATAGGATTTGTAACGTCCCGAATCGCTCTAGGCCCCTAGTGTGTGTGTTTTGAGTCAGGAGGGTTGACTCGAGCCCTGAGAAGTGCAGGGAATTGGACTGCACTTGTGGAGAAGTGGAGAAATCAGTGTAAAAAGACACGGGAAGTGACACGGGTAGTGACACGGCCGTGTCCCTACCCGTGTGCGTCGAGTTGAGCTCGACGAGCCGTGTCGAGATCGTGCTGTGTCGAAACCAAGTGACACGGGTAGTGACACGGCCGTGTCCCTACCCGTGTGCGTCGAGTTGAGCTCGACGAGCCGTGTCGAGATCGTCGAGCTGTGTCGACACCACGTGACACGGGTAGTGACACGGCCGTGTCCCTACCCGTGTGCGTCGAGTTGAGCTCGACGAGCCGTGTCGAGATCGTGCTGTGTCGACACCAAGTGACACGGGTAGTGACACGGCCGTGTCCCTACCCGTGTGCGTCGAGTTGGGCTCGACGAGAAGTGTCGAGATGCAACCCGAGAAGTACACGGCCAATGACATGGCCATGCACACGGCCGTGTCATGTGGACACGACACGGGCGTGTCCCAACCCGTGTCAAGTAATGAACCGACATGGAAACTGTCGTTGCCGCTTCGCCAGGCAGGACACGGGTAAGGACACGGCCGTGTCCCTACCCGTGTCACATTTTATATATATAGGGGAGAGAAAACCCTAGCCGTTTTCATTCTCTTTTCTTCCCCTATTTCCAGTGAGAACTCCTGTGAGAGGGAAAACTGCAGGAGCAAGTCCTACCGAAGGAGATCCGCCATCGCCGTGAAAGAGAAGATGCCGCCAAGGAGAACTACGAGATCCATGGCTAGAAATGGTGGTACCGCTGGAGCCAATGTGAGTTTCCTACCCTCTCCCTTGGTGCTAGATCTATAGTTATTTTCTTAGGAGAGACATCGGCTCAAGAGAGTCTTGATGGAGAGGAGAAGATTTCTAGGTTTGGCCATGCTAGGATTTGAATCCTAGATTTTAGATCTCTTCAACCCTTCCCCTTTTCTTCAATACGACGATGGGTGAATGGTTTCGTGAGGAGTTTTGGCCTTTGAGGTTGAATAAGGGAGGAGGACATTTCTGGAAAATTTAGGAAGGATCGCTTGAGGAGGAAGACGGACCGATGCCGTCCATTTTTCTTTAAGATGCGCGCAGAATCTGTATTCTGCGCGCAGCGATCTTCTAGGCCATTTTCATGTAGGACATGGGCAGATCTGGTCTTTTGGCTAAACACGAAAGTTGTAGCCCTTGGAAATACCTTTCCAACGAGTGGTTGCACGACTTCAGGTGATGTCTGTGGCCCCGGGAAAACCTAATCGAGTTTGCTGCCCGGCAATTCCTGTACACAGAAATTGTGTTCTGTGCGCAGTGAACTTTGAAGCCGATTTCGAGTAAGTTATTGTCAAATCTGGGTTGAGCTCTGAATATGAAAGATGTAGTCCATGGAAATACCTTTCCATCGAGGGGTTACACGACTTCACCGGATTCCTGTAGCCTCGGGAATCTCCGGTCGAAGTTGCTGTCCAGATTCAACCTGCGCCTAAATTCTGGGCTTAATGAAAGATGAATTTTGATTCGGTGGAATTAATAATGCATGATACTTGCCTTGGATGAACCCTTAGGATTAATCAATTGTTGCATGATTGAAGTTGCTTATTAATCAGATTTCATATTATCAAATTGTGAAATAATCTTATTTAAACGAATCGAATTGGTAGGAATTGAAAGATTGATATTGTGCACTTCATGTTTATATTATGACATTATCAAATGAAAAGTGTGATGAATCTTTATATGCGCATCATGTTTATATTACATTGTCATCATTTGGAAAGTCATATAGATGAATAGATTACGATCATGGACATTTGATTAATGAAATGAGTCTAGTAGTCCAATACTTAGAGAGTCGTCTCCCTACGGGTAGTATTGTGAAGGGATGTAAGTGCGGTGTTGACCGTCACTTGTTTTGGTTGTGTTGAGATAAGGTGTGGATGGATGGTTGGGCTGTGTCCTCGTGTTTACTTCCGAGACCCCTTCCATGATATGTTGATGTGGTAATTGCATGTGGTGTGAGTCGACACGCGGTGTCGTAATCCTGGGTTAAGGATAGTGTGGCAGGTCTACGGGCTCGCCAGTCGTCACACCGACGGGAGTTGGCAGTTAGACTTGGTCGGTTTGGGCTGTGTCCTCGGTGTTCACGTCCCGAGGCCCCTCCGACCATGTGAACGGTTGGGCTGTGTCCTCGTGCTTTCTTCCGAGGCCCCTTCCGGGTCACGCAAGGCCAGTTCGGGCTGTGTTCTTGGTGCACATCTACCCAAGACCCCGCTGGGCCATAGTACGCATGGGCTCCGCTGTTGTGTTCTTAGCGTTGAGGCGTACGGAGGCCTAGGTGAAGTAGTGTGATACCCGCCTAGTAGTAGAAGTGCCAGTTCTACTGTCACCGCCTGGCCACGGCGGCTGATGCCTGAGAGGTTAGCTACCTGCTCGAAAAGTGGGAACTATAGTCTGTGTCGACATAGCAATTGCATGGGTGTGCATGGGTGAGTCATTGCATAGCATTCATAGCATTTCATATCATTGCACCACAAGATCCTCATCGTATAAGTTTGTATGGGCACTCTTATACGATGAGTTACTTTTATGTAACCCGATCCTTAACTTATAAGTTTGTATGAGCATTCTTATAAGTTAAGTTACTTTCCTGCTGTTACTTATACTTGCTAGTTTAGTGTAGCCTTTACATAAATGCTGATTATGATGCTGTTACTCTTACACTACTGCCACCTGCTTGTACTTCCTTTATTTGCATACTTGTTATATACTATACTCTTGTTCCTTTTCTCCGCCCGGTGCCGAGGAGTCGCCGGGGGAGCGGATGTGAAACCACTTAGTCGTTTCGACTAACGGTTGCTACGTCTTCCTTTTTAGGAGGCCACGCCGCAGGTAGAGCAGCCGCAGACTACGCAGCAGGACAGCCAGGCCAGGACGACAGGGCCTGATGTGACGGTGCCGTCGATACCGTCTGTTACTGATGTTAGTGTTTTGTTTACTCTGATGTAGCCCGTTTGGGCAATGATTAGCTGTACTCTGATATATTGTAGAAGCATGTTTTAGCTTCTCATTATTGATGTATGTGGACATTATAACTTAGTGTGGATTTTGACTTCTGGATGTTTATTTATTTGGTTGGGTTGGCATGTTATATTGATATTGTTGTAGCTGGCGGAATAGGCGTCTTGTGGTACAGGTTAGCCCGTGTGCTAATGCTACCGCAAGGCGGCTGTTCCGGGCATAAGACTCCCCCTTCGTGCCGTGTTTTGGGATCCGGGGAGGGGGGGGGGGGGGTCTTACACCTTCAACCAATTCTCTCTCCATCTGGTTGAAGATATCATTATCTTTTCATCAATAATTTTTGTAGGATCTGTACTAGATCTGAGTGTAGGAGATTTACTTCTCTGAGTTGTAAGCCTAAATTATAAAGGTTGAGGTAGGGGAATCTGTTCCCTGAGTTGTAGGCCTGTGAAAGAGGCTGAGGTAGGGCTTTTGACTGAGTTGTAGGAGTGGGGTGTCACTCTGAGTTGTAGGCCTCTGGAAAAGGATGAGGTAGGGATTGTTCCTGGGTTGTAGGAGTGTGGATTCACTCTGAGTTGTAGGAACCAGCCTTGGTTCTGAGCTGTAAGATCTGCAGATCTGAGAAGAAGGAAGGAAGTTAGGCCGAATCTAGTACACTGCTAGATAGGCGAAGGGGGGAAAGTGGATGTACCCATCATTTGGGAAACCACTATAAATCTGGTGTGCAATCTGTGAATGCTATGTGTATGTGCATACTTTGCTGTATTTTCTGCTAAGTAAATTGCTAAATTAGATAGAATTATCTGCATACGTCAGAAAAAGAATTGAACCTATTCACCCCCCTCTAGGTGTTTAGAACATCTTGAAACCAATTCTTTCATTTAATTCTCTAGAATTTTCTAAGTCATATTCGTCGAATATCGGCTAGCTCATGCATCGAGCATATCATTCGATACTCGTCGAGTATATCAGCCGATACTCGTCAAATTCGTCGAGTAGGTCAGCCGATACTCGTTGAATTCGTCGAGCATATCTTCTGCAGAGCGTCGAGCGATAAGTTCGATCGGGCTGAATTTCTCTAAGTGTTTTTCGTCGAGATTCATATGCAATTCGACGAATATACTCGGTTATACTCATCGATACTTGACGCATTATACTTAGGGTTATTTTATTTCTAATTTCAAATTTCCTGTTCGTTCTTCCAGGTCGCCATGTACAGTAACCCACGACCTTCCCGGTTTGGAATAACTTTTCTAGCCATTATGAAGGAAGATTCCTATATATATTTAGGGTTGATTTTCCATTAACCATAATCGTGCTCAAATCAAATCAAAAATATTCCTGATTAGAGAGTTTCCGTCAGCTCCCGTACGTCTCTCGTGATTTTTACTCGGCCGACGACAGTGCAACACGATTCGATCGCCTTGAAGCAAATTGACTAGATCGTTATTCTCCAAAGTTTTTGATTCTCTCAGATCTAATCGATCCGTGATCAAAGTATCAAAGCATTTAAATTTTCCAGGTTCTCTAAGACATTTGAGATCAACCTATTCAAAGAATGACAGATTGAAGACTTAGATCTAAATAAGATTACTTATAATCTTTATTGTGTAAATCTCTTTTTACATTTGTATGAGGTTCTTCTCTCTGAGTTGTAGAACCGTGTTTGGATCGAGTTGTAGGAGAGTTTGTTCTTCGAGTGGTAGGAATGTTGTCTCCAAAGTGTAGGAGTTGTGGCTTCGATGGTATAAGATTTGTTTAAATCTGAGAAAGGTGAAGTAGCTGAATCTAGCACTTCATGGTAGATAGGCGAGGCGGAACAATGGACGTACCCAACTCGGGGAACCACTATGTAAGACCCACTTTTTTTTCTTTTAAACCATCGGGGTCTTATGCCCAGAACCACCGCTTTGCGGTGACACCAAAACACTCGGGAAGGTCGTCACTACAAAACATCGATCCTGTCGGTCATACCGATCGCAGAAGAGTAGAATAAATATTAGAGAGTAAAGTAAACTCAAATACTTATCCACAAGAAATAACATATATATAAATAAATCTCCACAAAGGGAGAGTCCACCGTAATGAAAAACTAAAGTACTAATAAAGGGGCTCCTGCCAGATACATCATAATTCTCACTACAAGTCACTCAACGCAGAAGCAAATCTATAGTAAGTACTAATGATCGGGACTCGCTGTCCATGCGGCCTGAACTCCAGTGCTAAACTGTCCCGTCTCTAAGCGCACCGACCTCTGGGGCTGCATCTCCTGGTTCGGCTCCACGATCCCCTAAAATGATTTGGTCAACGACCGTTAGTATAAAAGACTAAGTTCTATTATCCCCCACTCCTCCCCCATGGCTCCTAGGCACCGAGCGGGGAGAAGGAAAGAGAAGGTTTTTAAGGTGGAGAGTAACAAAGTAAGCAGGTGACAACGGAACTAGTCTAACATGAGCATATAACCATAGCAAGTATAAGTAAGCAAATAGTAGGTAAGCAGTATGAGTTTACACATGAACATAGTAAGCAAGTAAAAGTACAAGAAGGTAAACAAAGCAAGTAACCATTACCTATAGGATTGCCCATACAAACTAATAGACCAAGGGGTTGTTTTGCAAGTCCTATTGTATAAAGAGTCCCATACCAATTTATACAATAAGTGTCAAGGGTTATATGAAATGACTATGCTATGTCATGCAAGTATGCTATTTTATGAACATGCAAGTGAAACTCACACACCCGACTCTGTGCACAGAGAGCTTTAGTTCCCCCTTTCTGAAGCCTAACCTTCCAGGATACCTCCGTAGTGACAAACGTAAGCAGTGGGTTGGGCCTCACCCACCTCTAAACCGGTATCAACACTACCAGTCAGACCTATCATATGCCTCAATGCTGGTGCACTAAGAGGAGATCCTATGTACTCTTGCCGGTTGCCGCACCCGATTTTATTTGGCCAAGTGCTAAACCACACTTGCCGAGTCAACACATTGGTGTCGGTGCGATGACTCTCCAATACCGAAGACTCATGACCTTATATCTTATGCACATGCAACATTAATGTAGTTACCTATCGAGCCAAAGCTCCCTGGACAATCCCGTCTGTCACCAATATCTACCGAGCCAAAGCTCCCCGGACTGAACCGTCCATCACAAAACCATCCGAGCCATCAGCTCGCCGGGCTAACCTGTCCATCACCAAAACCACCGAGCCTACCGCTCGTGAGACCTAACCTAACTCCCACAATACAGGGGAGTGTGAGTGTAAGTGTAACCCTAGAGTATTTCTAATTACTCTTCCATTCTATTTATTCTTACGGCTTACGTTAACCTTGGACTGCCCAAGGCATTCCCCGTGAAGGGCACTTAAGGGCACTAAGAACTACAATGGGCTGAAGCCCAAAGCACCCTTTCATAAGGTACTTATTATTATTGATGATTACCAAATTCCCAATCCCTTTTAACATTATTTTGGATCTAACCCTAGTGTATTTTGACGCTCTCTCTCTCCACGGGAAAGACGATTTTTCGTCGATCCCGAACACCTCTTAACACTTGTCAACACATCAATCTCCTCATCATGAATCCTAATGAATCTCTCTTTTTCTTTTTCACTTTACCAAGATCAGTAAACTATTAACCCCATCTCCCTATGTCCATTCCACATATTATCACAATTTTGCAGTTTTACTAAATGCAGATCAATATAAGCTATATGATGTACATGACAGGAGGTACTCCAAATTTCCATACAAAGGCCCTAAGATAATTATTGTGGGTCTATCATGACACATTTAGCCCAAATCCAGAAACTTGTAATTTTCCTAATTAATTTGGCATTTATTAAATTTTCCAAAAAGTTAGGCCATGGGTAATTTTGAACATGAAGTACTAGATTTCCTTATGTTATGGCCTCCTCCAAAATTATGATCACTATATGATGCTAAAATAATAGAGAATACTATGTTTCACAAACTTTCATAAAAGTATCAGCCCCTAAATAATTAATTTAAGATAAATATAATAAATAGAGTTAAAGAGAGAAGTACCTCAAAATATTATCCAAAAATTACACAAAAATTGCCAGGGCTTTAAATTTATCATAAATCATCACTAATGAAGTTTCATAACATTCTAAGTTAGTTTAACCATGATTTTATCAAAATCATCCTTAGGAGCAACATAAAGGTTATAACTACAAGTATGAGCTAATTTCTTCCAAACATCCTACACTAATTTCCAGAGACTCATATTGTTATAAAAACTCTTCTACCAAAATTTCATAAGGATCCAAGGTCATATGACCCTTCAATATTTTCCTAAATAATATAGGCCTAAACTATCCCTAATTGGTTTAAGTTGTGTGTCTATGTCTAAATGTCACCAAATTCCTTCATAGGGCTATTTACCATCCTAGGATAACATGGACTAAACCCCAAGTGCATTCATGGATATATCACACCATGTCCTTCACAAACCCCCAAAGTTCAACCTTAGTGTTTGAACTAGAGTCCTAAGGCAAATCCACCCTAATCTACCCTAAAATCCATGGGAGTGTGTTTAAACTAATCATGGAGCTCTGGACCAAGTCCCAACCCCTGTGGGTGAGAATTGGCCCTTCTATGCCCCAAACACTCTTTGCCCTAAATTAACCCCATAAGGGCCATACTTTGGTCTCACCAAAACCTGTCCAAATTAAATCCAATTGGGCTGAAATTTTAACAATAGTCATGCCATGACCCTAAGAGACAGACACCAAAGGTTTGGTGGGTTTAGAGGTCATTAGATACCTTAAATAATTCATGCAATGTTTATTAAATTTCAACAAAAACTTTAGGAAAATATTTTTCAAAAATTCCCATTTTTGGATATATTATGGATATCTTAAGAGTGACCCCCAACCAAAATTTCAAGTCATTTGGATGGATGGATTGCTAGGGGCACTCAATTTAGTCTATAATCAAGCCTATGTATAGGCTGCACCATTTTGAGTGTTGTGGTCAAACCACTTACCCAAATGGGTTGAAATCAATTTTAAATTAACGTAAACTTCAAGGGCTACAATTTTATTGTTGGCCACTTTTTAATGTTTTGCACCTAAGGGTCTCATTTATCTAATTCAACGAGGGCACAATAATGGGTTAAAAATATAGAACCTTAATAATATTTATACTATGCTGTACAGATCCAACAGACGGCCTGGATTACGTCTTCTTCCTCTAGCCGACCGCCGAGATCTGCCCGACCTGGAGCACTTCCAATGCTTTCTGCCAGCCATCCGACCACCTCCCTGGTCGGCCACCACCAACACCACCTCCATTGAGGTGGGGGCTATCGCCGGACAGCGGCACGACCGCCGAAGGGACGGTTCCCGGCGAACCCGTGAGGTATAAGAACATGGAAAAATTTGAAATTCTCCCCAACAAATCGGGCTCAATTGAGCCCGATTTCTCTCCTAAATGATCTAAGATTCTATCCCACAAAGAAAGGAGTGGAGGAGCTATTGGGAGAGCTGGAGGCGGGCCGATCGTCGGAAAGCCATGGACGGTGGTGGCGTCGATCGGTGTTCTGCAACAGCACTACCAACTCGCTCGGCTCTTTAATGGAATTGTGGAAACGATTGCTATGAACCCAGGGATGCTTTTAAGATTGGAAAATAGAGGAGGGGAATGGCCATATCTTCAAAGCCATTAATGGCCATGAAAACTCAATCTTCGGCCATGGTAGATTCACTGCACACAGCCACTAGAAAGGGCTGGAAAGTCCCTTAATCTTCCCCTAACTGACCAGGGAGGAAGATTTCAGCAAGAAGAGAGGGCCTTTGGCCTTCCTAGCTATGAATGACCTTCACTCCCCACTTTCTCTCTCCTCCATTAAAGGGGAAACATGGAGCTTTTCTCTCTCCTAGTCATCAAGGCTGATTTGATGACTACTCTGGCCTAATGGCACCCCACTAACCCATAGTATTCATGGAAATAAGGTTTTAGCCCAAGTGGATTGGGCTTGAGCTTGAGTTAGCTCATTTGAGCTAGTTTGACCTAATTCTAGGGTAGAGTTGTCCTTGGTCAACTTGACCTTTTGGGTTGATCCCAATGGGTCCTTGGTGAAACATTGGCCTCTCCTAAGGTCTAGGAAGACTTAGGTAGGGTTGGTTGGGCACCTTGGAGGTCACTTGACCCATAGTTAGGGCACTTTGACCTTTTTTGGGCTAGGGTTGACTTGAGTCAACTTAGCCTCTTTGATTTACCCCAATGGGTCCTTGGTGACCCATTGACCTCCCTTAGGGATTGGAAAGGTCTAGGTGGGTCCCTTTGGCTAAGGGGAGGTCAATTGGGCATGAGTAAGCTTAGTTTGACCATCAGGCCTTGGGTTGACTTTGGTCAACTTGACCTTTTTAGTTGACCCTAGTGGATCACTTTTGCTCTGATGGACCCTCTAATAGGTTATTGATGTTGTGGTGGGATCATGGAGTCATGGTGAAGCCCTATGATAGTAATTGGAATTCTACTATTTGCAGACCAAGGTGGTTCACACACTAATTCCCAAGTTCACCCCCAACGTTTTTGGGCTTCCTAGGGTTTTATCATGACCCAGTCATGACAAAACCATCCTAGGGGTCTAGAAATTTGAGGGATGTTACACACTATAGATCTTTGTATTCTATGTGCTTTATTTTTAAGTTAATTTTTTTCTCGAAAAGATATGGAGCTCACCTATTTCCCCCTCTAGGTGATTTTGGTAGACACTAGGTACTTTCAATTAGTATCAGAGGGGTGTTGTTCGACATAAGGTTAACAACTTGAACAAGATCTCTTATCTTGTGTCAAGAGATACCGCTTCGTTGCTGTTGAAAATTGTGAAGAGAAAGTGGGTGAATGGAAGGCTTGGGCAACCTATCCGCGCGGACTACGCGGACAGGGGTTGCGGACTGCTAAGTCGGCAGGGATGTTGCCGACGGTTTGCTCTGTGGTGGCCTGGGCGGTCTGTTCGCGCGGACTACGCGGACAGCAGCAGCGGTCTGTCAGGCCGGCGAATACTCAGCAGACAGTTGGATCCCAGGAAGTAATCAGACGGATAGAAATCCTATCCACGGAGTCCGGAATGGAGCGGACTGATGAACTGGAGCTCAGCAGACCGGTTTGGCAGTTGCCTTGGTCATGCTCTAGTGGAGCGGCATGTGGAAGCCGGGGAGACCGCCGGACAGTGCGGACAGAAGCTGGAGGTCGCCCGGTATGGCGGGCTAGATCCAGTGTCCGCTTGTAAGTGCGGACTGGCCCTTGTGGCCAGTGGACTGGACTTGGTGTGATCTGAACCAAGTCCAGGTTGGCTCAGTCCAGGGAGATCGCGCAGTGGAGCGCGGACTGCTTTCTCAGTCCGCCAAGCCTAGTAGAAGTGTTGTTGCCTTGATTGCTAGCTTGGGGGTATGCGAACTGGAGGATTGCCTGTGCAAGAGCGTGTGGACTGGTGCTGGAGTCCGCTGAGTTCGGTTTAGCCTTGTGATGAGGTTATGAATTCAGGAATTTGGACTGGAGTTTGCTGTGTAAGCAAACTAGATCGGCGTGTCCGTTGAGTCCGGCGGTGCCTTGGAGATTGAGACAATGGACTCGGGATGTGCGGACGGAAGCCAAGTGTCCGCTGAGTCCGGCGGTGCCTTGGAGATGGAGGCAATGGACTCAGGAGGTGCGGACAGAAGCCGAGTGTCCGCTGAGTCCGGCAGGTGTCTTGATTGCGAGGCTGCGAGCTCGGGTTATGCGGACTGGTGCTGTGTCTGCAGATTGGCGGACATAGCTGTTGTGGAGTCCGGCTGTGGTGGTCCTGGCTTGGCCTTTGGCGGCAAGGCGGGCTGGATATTGGAGTCCGGCCTTGGAGAAGCTGGGGCAGACTGGCTATCTGCACAGGAGCAGCGAACTGGAGTGTGTGTCCGCGGGCTGGCAGACACACTTGTTCTTGCTGCGGGATGTGGCGGTGATCCTATCGGTTTGGGCGGTGACCATACTCATCATCGTGCCTATAAATAGCACCCATGTCACATCAGGGATAACCAACCTCGAGAACCTAATCGAAGTAAGTGAACAGTAATTGAGCTCGCGTAAGTTGCTGCGGTCTGGACTTTGGTGTCCGCACGGTTTGAGAGTTGAGCCGGTTGTGTTGTGCAGGTTGTGCGGATAGCGCTGGAAAGCCAGGACTTGGCTCTGATTGCGGTCAGGGACAGTGCGGACTCTGCGGTTAAGCAACAGGCAGTAAACAGCAGGTCGTGGATAGCGACCAGGCAGTCTTCTCTTTGGCAACTTGGTTCGGGGTTCAGGAAGTAGCCTGCTTCAGGCGGACTGTTCCATTCGGTGACACAGCTTGTGCGGTCTGGCGGCTAGGTGACATCACGGTCAGGCGGCCTGCAGATCGGCAGTGAAGAGCTAAGCATTGGAATAAGGGGTAGTCCGCGCGGCTTGGGTTGCGATCTGGCGACCTGGCGGACTGAGCGGACTCCACAGCAGTAGACCGGTGGCTTGGTGGTTGAGTCCGCGCGGCTTGTTTTTGTTTCTTGTCTTTGTAACTGTCTCTGCTCTCCTGGTTTGGGTTTTGGTAAAGCATGTCTCGCCATGTATGTCTCGCCTTGTAAAGATGTTTGCTCTTGATCAATAAAGAAGCTTGTGCTGCATGTGTTGCTGGTTATTACTGCTTTGTTGAGATAACCCCTGCTAACTCCACGATCCGGGAAAACTTTCAACAACATAAGTCGGGTGTTCTCCTCCGGTTTGTTGAGTTTCAACAGGGTATCCGAGGAGGCCTCTGCGGTTTTGTTGAATTTTAACATGGTATCAGAGGGAGGTTGTTGGAGTGGTCAAGCAGTGCTCAATGGAGGTAGTTGCTCTTCTGTAGAGGAAACTAGTGGTAGAACCATGGCAGTGGAATATGCAAGTTGTCTTGGTATTGATCTCCTTATAGAGACGAACTTTGAAAGGTGGAAGTCCTGTATGAAGAGCTTTCTTCTTGGCGAGGACCTTTGGGAGGTTGTATGCGGAGCAGGAAGACAAGAGGATACTGCTGGCAATGCTGAAGAGACGAGAGCTTGGAAGGAGACAAATGCGAAAGTGGAGTCTATTCTCAAGCAGGTGATCTCATCGGAGCTCTTGGACCACATCAATGGATGTCGGTCAGCTGCGGAGGTTTGGACTTCCCTTGATGGGTTGTTCAGGAAGGAGGTGAAGGTTGCTGCTGACGATGGTCCCTCTACTTCATATCAGGAAGAAAGGAGTATTTCTCCTAAGCATGATAGGAGGATGAAGGACCAAGGTGCTATAAATGTAAGCAACAAGGTCATCTTCGGAAGGAGTGCAAGGTTGTCTTGCTCTCGGCGAACGTAGCTCATGTCGGAGGTAAGGAGAAGAACGTAGTTGGGACATCAACTAGTTCTGGAGCTGATCAGATGAATGCCAGTGATAGTGCAGCTATCTGGCATGAAAGACTGGGGCATGTAGGGATGGACAAGCTGAAAGCAATGGAGGAAAGAAGACTCGTAAGAGGATTGCCTAGATTGTCATCCTATGGCGATGGTCGGCAGTGTGCGTGATGTCAGGAAAGTGGTGCCTATCGCTTAATGGTTGATAAAGCACGATCCAGATGTAAAGCACCATTGGCGGTTGTCCATTGTGCTCTGGTGGGACCGACCGTCACGGCCAGTCTTGGAGGCAGCAGGTTCATGCTGATATTGGTTGATGACTATTCAAGGTATACATGGGTATACTTCATGAAGAAGAAGTCCAACATGGTACGCTTGTTTGTGGAGTTCAAGAAGCTTGTGGAAGGTCAGCTTGGCCGGAGGATCAAGGTGTTGAGGACAAGTATCGGTGGTGAGTTTGGCTCAACCGAGTTCTCACACTTTTGCAGGAAGCAAGGGATCCGGAAGGAGCTTTCTTGTCGACATACTTCACAATAAGGCAGTATTGCAGCTCGAATGATCCGTTGGTTAACGGAGACCTGCAAGTGTTGACTTCAGAGTAAAGGCGTTCCGAAGGCTCTTTGGGCGGAAGGGATGGCCTGTGCTGCTCATGTCATCAACCGGATGCCTCTTAGTCCGATCTTAGTGAAGACCCCTTATGAGCTGATGTTAGGAGTAAAGCCCAGCGTGAAACATCTTCGGGTGTTTGGATCTACCTGCTACATACACTCTCCGGGTGCTCTTAAGACAAAGCTAGTCTTTGTTGGGTATGATGAGTAGAGGAGAAGATGGAGCTGTATGGATCCTGCGATGAAGAAACTCATAGTGTCGAGAGACATTGTCTTCGATGAGTTGATGCTGTATTGGGGTAGCTCTCATGTGGAGCTAGAGATAAGCAGGTCAGATGGTGGGCTGAAGGAGGCTGCAGCTAAGGAAGTGGAGTTTCCTGAGTCACCAGGTACTCCAGGTTATTCTAGCTCTGGGGCAAAGGCGTCAGAATCGGGAAAAAGAGGGAGCGAAGCTCCAGGATCTTCTGGCTCGAAGGCGGAGGCTTTCGGTTCAGGAATCAGGGGGAGAGATGTTCCAGGCAGTTCTTGTTCAAGAGGGGAGTCTTCTGGTTCTTGTAGCAGGGGGAGCGTTGCTCCAGGTGCTCTTGGTTCCAGTGAGGAGGCGTCTTGTTCAGGAAGTACGGGGAGTATTGTTCCGGGTTTGCCCGGGAATGGAGCTGGATCAAAAGCAGCGGAGGTGGTTAGCCATGATCAGGTTCTTCGGAGATCGAAGAGGATCAGTAAGCCACCAGCTCGATATAGTGAAGGGAACACGGCGTACTTGGTCCCGTGTTTCTTTGATAGCCCTCAGGTCGAGCAAGGAACTTCTGGCTGTGATGACCCCACTACAATCAAGGAGGTGGTTGACACCAAGGCTGAAGAGGTGACTTCTCTCAGAGATAACAAGGCTTGGGACTCTATGCCCAAGGTAGTTGGTGATACTCCTGTGATGCATGAGTGGAGGTTGAAGCTGAAGAAGGCAGAGGGAAGCATGATTCCTTTTTGGAGATGCTGGAGGGCTCCCTCATGGTCCATGATATGCGGGGCGAGGACTATGTCTTGGACATCTCTTCGTAGATGCTATCGGAAGTACCAGGTGCAAGGTTACAGGAGCTGCTGGAGTTATACACCACTTATCACTTCAAGGGGGAGTGTTGAAAATTGTGAAGTGAAAGTGGGTGAATGGAAGGCTTGGGCAACCTATCCGCGCGGACTACGCGGACAGGGGTTGCGGACTGCTAAGTCGGTAGGGATGTTGCAGGCGGTTTGCTCTGTGGCGGCCTGGGCGGTCTGTTCGCGCGAACTACGCGGACAGCAGCAGCGGTCTGTCAGGCCGGCGAATAATTAGCAGACAGTTGGATCCCAGGAAGTAACCACGAGGATAGAAATCCTATCCACGGAGTCCAGCATGGAGCGGACTGATGAACTGGAGCTCAGCAGACCGGTTTGGCAATTGCCTTGGTCATGCTCTAGTGGAGCGGCAAGTGGAAGCCGCGGAGACCGCCGGACAGTGCGGACAGAAGCTGGAGGTCGCCTGGTATGGCGGGCTAGATCCAGTGTCCGCTTGTAAGTGCGGATTGGCCCTTGTGGCTAGTGGACTGGACTTGGTGTGATCTGAACCAAGTCCAGGTTGGCTCAGTCCAGGGAGATCGCGCAGTGGAGCGCGGGCTGCTTTCTTAGTCCGCCAAGCCTAGTAGAAGTGTTGTTGCCTTGATTGCTAGCTTGGGGGTATGCAGACTGGAGGATTGCCTGTGCAAGAGCGTGCGGACTGGAGCTGCAGTCCGCTGAGTTCGGTTTGGCCTTGTGATGAGGTTATGAATTCAGGAATGCAGACTGGAGTTTGCTGTGTAAGCAGACTGGATCGGCGTGTCCGCTGAGTCCGGCGGTGCCTTGGAGATTGAGGCAATGGACTCGGGATGTGCGGACGGAAGCCGAGTGTCCACTGAGTCCGGCGGTGCCTTGGAGATGGAGGCAATGGACTCAGGAGGTGCGGACGGAAGCCGAGTGTCCGCTGAGTCCGGCAGGTGTCTTGATTGCGAGGCTGCGAGCTCGGGTTATGCGGACTTGTGCTGTGTCCGCGGATTGGCGGACATAGCTGTTGTGGAGTCCGGTTGTGGTGGTCCTGGCTTGGCCTTTGGCGGCAAGGCGGGCTGGATATTGGAGTCCGGCCTTGGAGAAGCTGGGGCGGACTGGCTATCTGCACAGGAGCGGCGAACTGGAGTGTGTGTCCGCGGGCTGGCGGACACACTTGTTCTTGCTGCGGGATGTGGCAGTGATCCTATCGGTTTGGGCGGTGACCATACTCATCATCGTGCCTATAAATAGGACCCATGTCACATCAGGGATAACCAACCTCGAGAACCTAATCAAAGTAAGTGAACAGTAATTGAGCTCGCGTAAGTTGCTGCGATCTGGACTTTGGTGTCCGCACGGTTTGAGAGTTGACCCGGTTGTGCTGTACAGGTTGTGCGGATAGCTCTGGAAAGCCAGGACTTGGCTCTGATTGCGGTCAGGGACAGTGCGGACTCTGCGGTTAAGCAACAGGCGGTAAACAGTAGGTCGCGGATAGCGACCAGGCAGTCTTCTCTTTGGCAACTTGGTTCGGGGTTCAGGAAGTAGCCTGCTTCAGGCGGACTGTTCCATTCGGTGACGCAGCTTGTGCGGTCTGGCGGCTAGGCGACCTCACGGTCAGGCGGCCTGCAGATCGGCGGTGAAGAGCTAAGCATTGGAATAAGGGGTAGTCCGCGCGGCTTGGGTTGCGATCTGGCGACCTGGCGGACTGAGCGGACTCCACAATAGTAGACCAGTGGCTTGGTGGTTGAGTCCGTGCGACTTGTTTTTGTTTCTTGTCTTTGTAATTGTCTCTGCTCTCCTGGTTTGGGTTTTGGTAAAGCATGTCTCGCGATGTATGTCTCGCCTTGTATAGAAGTTTGCTCTTGATCAATAAAGAAGCTTGTGCTGCATGTGTTGCTGGTTATTACTGCTTTGTTGAGATAACCCCTGCTAACTCCACGATCCGGGAAAACTTTCAACAATATAAGTCGGGTGTTCTCCTCCGGTTTGTTGAGTTTCAACAGGGTATCCGAGGAGGCCTTTGTGGTTTTGTTGAATTTTAACAGTTGCTATAGAAAGAAGCAAGGATATGTCTTCTATGAAGTTACCTGTGTGAATAAAAGAGACCTTTCCCAAGTGGAAATAAAGAGTCAGATTATTTATGGAAGCAGCAGATCCCAGAATATTTTAGATTGTTGAAGAAGGACCTCATATCCCTACTCAGCCTTCTTCTCTGAATCCATCTGTCATGTTCCCTAAGAAGATGATGTATCTGACTAAGGATAAAACTGCCTTGGTCTCTTTGGATAAGAAGGCAAAGAATATCATAGCCCGTGCAGTTTATGATTCTATGCTTCAAAATTTATTCCACTGCAAATTTGCCAAGGAGATGTGGGACTGTCTAGTTGTTCTCATGGAAGGAACTTGAAAGGGGAAACTAGATCTGATATACTCTAGAGGGGGGTGAATAGAGTATATGGTGCTTTTTGAACACAAAGAAAAACTTTTGCAAAGCTTTACAACAATTGTTGTAATGAGTGTGAGCAGGGAAGCAGAAATAAAACTAAACACAAAACTAATCTATGCAGAAACCAAGCACAATAAAATCTAGCCCAGAAACAAAAAGAAAACATGCAGAACCAGATGACACAAGGAATTATAGTGGTTCCCCAAACTTGGGTACATCCACTCTTCTACCACCCTAGGTAGGAATCCACTGCAGGATGAGTTGATCAGGTGTCCTGGGCACCAATGAGCTTTTGATAAGGTGCTCAAAAACCAAATTAGATTTTTTGATCAGGTGTCTTGCCACCAATGAGCTTTTGACAAGGTGCTCAAAAACCAGATTCAAACTTTTGAAGGGAGTTTGAAAAACCCTTTACAGAGTGGGGGTGAGAGAGTGATGACAGTCTTCTCTTTCTCAATCAACTGAGAAGACTAAGTGGATTGATGTCAAAGCTCCCCCTGAGTCCTTGATCTTCAGGAAGATGAGCTTGCTGAGGGTGATAGACCTTCAAAGATAGATCTCCAGCAAAAGATGATTTCAGCAAGCTGAAATGTTGAGAGTCTGGAGTCTTGAGATGATGTTGGCCTTGAACACTTTGAGAGCTGAAGAGATCTGAAGATTTTTGAAAGCTTGATCTCTCTGATGAGTGTTCTTCAGAATTCTTGTTGACAGAAATTTTGAAAAGAGTCTCTGTATTCTGAGTGGTGTGTCCTCTTCTTGTCAATTTCTGTATTTCACCTCTATTTCATTCAAAAACATTCTGTCATTTATTCTCTGTGCCATAATAGAATATCACTCTGTCAAAGATAGCCGTTGGTCTGCATTGATTACAGCCTTAATTGCATAATTTTTTTCTGAAGGAAAGTCCACTGAATTGTTCCTTGAAAAATCCCTTGAAACTTGCTCCAGAAGTAAATGAAAACGGCTGGCAGATCTTCTGAATTAAATGCAGAATAACTTCTATCTGATTTAAATTTGAATTCTGAAAGATAACTGAAATCGTCGAACTGAGCTCTGCTATCGTCGAGCTGAGCTCAGCGAACTGGAAAATCCAAGAAGCAAGATAATCGTCGATCTGAGCTCAAAGATCGTCGAACTGAGCTCAGAGATAAGGATCCAATGTAGAGTCAAAATCGTCGACCTGAGCTCACCGATCGTCGAATGGAGTTCGACGATATTGCGAAGTTGAGCTCAGCGATCGTCGAGTGGAGCTCGACGATATTATGAGGTTGAGCTCAGCGATCGTCGAATGGAGCTCGACGATCTACAGAAGTTGAGCTAGACGATCGTCGACCGGAGTTCGACGAATCGTCGTGCTGAGCTCGACGATTAGACTTGGTCTACAGAAAAACTTGGTCTTCAGGGCAGCTTCCAATCCTAGACTTCTAACCCTTAGACTCAATTCTAATTGACCTATTAAGCTATACAGAAGGTCAAACACAGATTCCTAGAGACATAGTGATCCTGACCCAAATTAGTAATAGGGTGTTCCAACAATCTCCCCCTATTTGGGTTAGGATTACTATTTACAGACTTTGGAAGAATCAAATAACATCATACAATCAGAAAAACATGAAAACAATAACAGCTATACACAATGCAGAAACATCACAGAAAAATGTATAACATGATATCCAGACAGTAGTCAGAAAAACCAAGGATTGTCACCTTACAGAGTTACTTTTTCTCTTTGCCTTTTACCATTTTGATTTCTCTGTTAGGATTCAGGGCTTCTTGTTTGGATCTGGTGTCATCAGCTGCACCCAAATAAATTTGCTTAGTAGCCCTGGGAACCACAGCAGCAGGATGCAATTCCATATATCTTTCTGCATCAAAAAATTTGCTGGAAGCATATCTCTCTAATTCCTTCTGTCTTTGTTCTGACATTGTAGAAATATTGGAGGTGTCTAGGCCTTGTTCTTTGGCTTTCTTTATCTGGTCTAATGCAGCCAACTCCTTCATCCTAGCAGTCCAAGCAACATGATTCTTCTCAGGGTCCTCAAATGGTACAGGTGGCTCATACCTGTTGGAAGAAGTATCTTGAGGAGTCCTGGCAGTCACAATTTCTTTGAGCTTATAAGGGAATGGACCAGAAGATGTATCAGAAGAAACATGTCCTCCCCTGGAATAAGGGTGCTGCCTGGAATGCCCTTTAGAATAAACTTGAGTCTCTCTTTGATTTCCCCTATATCCTCCTCTCCTAGAGTAAGAGCCCCTAGACTGGCTTTCCCTTTGATAGGTTCTAGCATGGGGTTGGTAGGGAGCCTGGCTTCTAGATGGGGCTTGGCTTGCAGAGCTGCCACCTGCACCTGCATCAGGTGGAGGTGGTGGAGGAGGATGAGGGTGCTTGAACTGGGAGGAGCCCTTCTCATACTTCCTTTTCTTCTTCATTGCTTTTAACTGATTTTTGGAATACTGCATCCAATGTTCAGTAATTGGGCAGTTGTGCAGAATATAATAAGGAACATCATTATCATCTCTTACTTTGGCAGGTGGAACCCTTCTCATAGCCTTGCTTCTAGCCTTCCTCTTCCTGGCAATAGTAGCAGCAGAGTCATCAGAGTCTGTCTTGAACTCATCAGAGTCAGAACTCTGGTCATCATATATAGCATCAATCTTCTTCATAAGATCTTTCTTCAGTTGCATTGCAGCAGATGAGGCAGAAGCAGAAGGGGCAGCAGCAGGAATAGCAGCAGATACAACAACAGATACAGAAACAACAGCAGATGGGGCAGCAGATACAGAAGCAACATCAGAAACAACACTAGTAACTTTAGGAGAGATGGCAGCAGCAGCTTCAGAAACAACAACAAAATCTTCAGCAGGCTCAAAAACAGCAGCCTCTGTCATCAGAAAATCCTGGGATGTGGGCTCATCAGAAACAAGTTGAATTTCAGCAGCAGTTGGAACATTTTCTTCAGCAGCAGCAAAGACAGTTTCAGAAGCAGATACAACCTTTTCTTTATCAGCAGCAGCAGCAGTCATCACTGAGAGTACAAAAGAGGAAAGAATGTTGGGGTCACAGCCAGAGAGAGGCACCAGAGCCTTGGACAGATCTTCTGGGGGCTGGACAGCATGTGGCTCTGGGAGATAGCTGTAATATGCAGTATCAAATGCAGAGAGCAAAGACCTTAGGTCTATTGCTAAGACTGGAGTAGGAGCCTGGACTGGAGCAGCAGCAACAGGAGCAGCATATACAAACACAGCAGCAGCAGCAGTAACAACAGCAGGAGCAGAAGCAGCAGCAACAGCAGCATGAAGGCTGGCTTCATAGGGCATCTCCCCCTGCCTGGATGCAGATACCTCTGTATCAAGGCAAACTGCTGGAGGTGCTGCCTGAGGAATGAGGGAGGAAAGCCTGGCAGACAGGGCTGCCACTGACTGTTGCAGAGGAGCTAAGGAGGCCTCCATGAGAAGAGAGAGCCTGGGGGATAGTAGCTCATACAACTTGTCAGCTAAGGCTGACAGATCTACATGCTCAATGGCAGGAGCAGAGGTAGAGGGTATTGGGATGGCTGAGGAAGCTGGAAGTGGAGGGCTGAATGGTGGAGGGATGGATGGCTGAGGTGTGGGGATTGTGAAGATGGAGGACAAGGGTATGGATATGGATGGAGTGAAGGTGGGTTGGTCAAGGATGTGGTGGAGGAGATCTTGGAAAGATGTTGAGGAGGAGGGTAATTCTTGAGGAGAAGAGGGGGAATCATCCATGTAGGATTCATCCAGAAGGGTGAATGATGGTATGGAGGGAGATGATGTGACATCTGGAGGTGGATATGAGAACAAGGGGTGGAATTGGTCTACTGGAGGTGATGAAATGGTTGCTGGAGATGGAATAGATGTTGGAGATGGGCTGGAGATTGTAATGGGAGATGAGGCTGGAATGGTGGATGGAGCTGGAGTGGTGGATGGAACTGGAGGTAGGGTTGAACTTGGAGGAGGAGAAGAAGCAGCACTAGCAGCAGGCAGGTCTTCTGCAGGAGCAGAGACCTGGGGGGGAGTGACTCTTGAAGTCCTGGTGCCTGAAGGAGCAGTTGAAGAGGGCCTGCTGGGTTTGCTAATTTGCCTGTCCCACTTCCCAAATAGGGCACAGGTGAGTCTCTTGGAGGCATTGATGTGCACTCCAGAGGAGACCAGCAGAGCAGGGCACCTTGCCTGAAGGAAAACTCCAAGAATTCTTCCAAAATTTACAAAGCTTTTATTAATCTTCTTCTTTATCAGGTCAAAGAAGACCTCTCCCCAGTTTAAGCTTTTCCTATCTACCAGAGCTCCCATGAGGCAGAGCTGATGTCTGGAGATGGTATCATGTGCAGAATGCTTTGCCAACAGCACCTTGCCTACAACATCAGCTAGAAACCTGTATTCAACTGACAAGTTCCTCTTAAACAACTTGCTAGGGTTTCCCTCTGGATGACCCATCCTGGCAAGTATATCAGAAAATTCCTCTCCAGATAGTTCAGCAGTGTCTTCACCATTTCTCAAGCCAAAAACCTCTGTTAAAACTGTTGGGGTCAGAGGTACCTGGGTTCCAGCAATAGATCCAACTATGGTGTTGTTGTCTAGATTGTGAGCAGTATAGACCCATTCTTTTATTTCATCTGAGGCAAGTTTGATTCTTGTGGTCATGAGGGCAGACAAATGCTGATCCTTGAATAAACTCAGGATGTCCTGGAAGATTTGATCAGTGGTGTTGAAGGAGTCCAGATCAATGTCAAATCCTGCATCAAACTTCATTGCGGCGAGGACAGCAACTAAGACGGCCATGGTACCTGCAAAAACTTAACAAACAAACCGAACAAGCATAGAACTGTTTGGAGGGAAGAAAATTCTTGCAGAGAAATTGAAAGCGCAAGAGAGAACGACGGCGAAAAATGAGTTTTATAATAGGGTTCGACGCAGAAATGGAAAGATCGTTGAACTCAGTTCGACGATCGAGGCTTCTAAAGGAATCTGAAGAGACTCCAACATCGTCGATCTCCGTTCGACGATCTTGGAAAGCGTCGAGCTCCGTTCGACGATCGTTCAGGGAACAAAATCGTCGAGCGCCGTTCGACGATCGTTGACCGGAAGAGATAGTTCATACTATCTGAGGGGCGCTGAACTCAGTTCGACGATTCTGGAAATCGTCGAACTCCGTTCGACGATCTTTGGGGAAATCGTCGAGCGTAGTTCAGAGATCAGAAAATCCTAGACATTAAGAAAAATCAGAATTTTGCCTAGTCTTGGTCAATTTTTAGCTTTCAAAATCTTGGGTATTAATTAAGACTTCCTCCATCCAACATTCCTAACTGATTTAGGAAGAAAGTGTGTTTCTTTTCATCCAAAGGCTTGGTGAAAATATCTCCCCTTTGTAAATCAGTTGGGATATATTGCAGTTCAATTTTATTCTTTTCAACATTGTCCCTTAAGAAATGATGCCTAATCTCTATGTGTTTTGTCCTACTATGGATGACTGGATTTTGAGCTATGGAAATAGCACTTGTATTGTCACAAAAGATTTTTGACTTCTCTAAGTTGTAACCATAGTCTAGGAGTTGATTTTGAATCCACAATATTTGTGAACAACAACTGCCTGCAGCCATATATTCAGCTTCAGCAGTTGAAGTTGACACAGATGTTTGTTTCTTACAAAACCAAGAGACAAGTCTATCACCAAGGAACTGACAAGTTCCACTGGTGCTTTTCCTGTCAATTCTGCATCCAGCATAATCAGCATCAGAGAATCCAGTTAACTCAAATGCTGAATCTTTTGGATACCAGAGACCTATATTTGGACAACTTTTAATATATCTGAGAATCCTCTTTACTAATGTGAGGTGTGACTCTCTAGGGCTTACTTGGAACCTAGCACATATACATGTAGCAAACATTATATCTGGTCTACTAGCTGTAAGATACAGTAAAGAGCCAATCATTGCTCTATATGTTGTCTGATCAACAGGTTTCCCATGTTCATCAGCATCCAATACAGCATTGGTAGGCATGAGTGTTTTCATACAAGATGCCTCAGACATACCAAATTTCTTAACCAACTCATTGGCATATTTGGTTTGGGAAATAAAGATGACTTCAACATGTTGTTTGACTTGCAATCCTAGGAAGAAGGATAGCTCACCCATGCTACTCATCTCAAATTTAGAATGCATTAGATTAGAAAACCTTCTGCACAATTTTGAGTCAGTAGAACCAAAAATGATATCGTCTACATAAATTTGTACTAGTAGGGTATGGGACTTATGGGTTCTAATAAAAAGAGTTTGGTCTACTCTACCCCTGATAAAACCATTTTCCAAGAGAAAGCATGCTAGGGTCTCATACCATGCTCTAGGAGCTTGCTTGAGACCATATAATGCTTTCTTCAGTCTAAAAACATAATCAGGATAAGTTGGAGAGATAAAACCTGGAGGTTGTCTGACATAGACTTCCTCTTTGATGTCTCCATTTAAGAAGGCACTCTTGACATCCATCTGATAAACCTTGAAGCCTTTGTGAGCTGCATAAGCTAGAAATATTCTGATGGCTTCCAATCTTGCAACAGGTGCAAAGGTCTGGTCGTAGTCAATTCCTTCTTCTTGAGAATATCCCTGGGCAACTAGCCTTGCCTTGTTCCTTATTATTACTCCTTGATCATCCAGTTTATTTCTGAATACCCATTTTGTTCCAATAATGGAATGATCCTTTGGCTTTGGCACTAGTTCCCATACTTTGTTCCTCTCAAATTGATGCAACTCCTCTTGCATTGCAATGATCCAGTATGGATCTTGCTCTGCATCTTGAATGGACTGAGGTTCAATTTGAGAAAGGAAGCAGGTGTGCAACAGGTTTTGGTTGACCTGATTTCTGGTTTGCACACCAGCTGAGAGTTCTCCAATTATTTGGGTAATTGGATGGTCTCTTGATGTTACTAAATCAACAGGGGGTGTTGATTGTTCACCAACCTGTGTTGTTGTTTCCTCTTGTGGTACAACAACTGGCTCTTCAAGCTGAGCTTCAATGTGTTGAGCATTCCCTTCATCTTCACTGCTTTCATCCTCTTGAGCAACATGTAACTTGTTCATATCTTCAACTAGAGAGTGTTCCTGCAAAGGTTCTATGGTAGAAGAAATCTTCTCCTTGAAAGACATGTTAGTTTCATCAAAAGAAACATGAACAGATTCCTCAATTTTCAAAGATGATTTATTATATACCCTATAGGCCTTGCTGATCATGGAGTATCCCAGAAACACTCCTTCATCAGCTTTGGCTTGAAATTTTGCTAAATATTTCTTATCATTATTGTGAATATAGCAAGTGCAACCAAAAATTCTGAAATAGTCAACTTTAGGTTTCTTCCCTTTGAGTAATTCATAGGGAGTCTTTCCCTTCAGTTTATGTATCAGACTCCTGTTCAGCACATAGTTGGAGGTGTTCACTGCCTCTGCCCAAAAGGATAGAGGTAGATGAGCATCTGACAACAATGTAGTGGCAGATTCAATAAGGGTTCTATTTTTCCTTTCAGCTACCCCATTTTGTTGAGGAGTTCTAGGAGCTGAGAAAGTGTGCCTGATCCCTTCACTCTGACAGAACTCTTGCATAAGAAGAGAATCAAACTCTGTCCCATGATCACTTCTGATCAGGGCAATGTGAGTATTGAACTCAATCTGTATACATTTGAGAAACTCTGTCAGACACTTAAAGTTATCAGACTTCTTCCTTAGAAAGAACACCCAAGTGAATCTAGAGAAGTCATCTACAATTACTAAAGTGTAGGATTTCCCTCCTAGGCTTTGTACTGTGATGGGTCCAAATGGATCCATGTGTAACAGGTACAATATCCTAGGTGAATCACTCTTATTAAGTGACTTAAAACTGTTTTTAGTTTGCTTGCCTAATTGACAAGCCTTGCATAGTCCTTCCTTCTTGTAGGGGCCAGAAGGTAGTCCTCTAACAAGGTTGTCCTTGGAGAGCCTAGCAATAGTTCTAAGGTTTAGGTGTCCTAGTCTCTTATGCCATAACACATTTGGTCTACATACTGAATTAAATAAACAGATATCTATAGAAGTTGAAAGAAAATCTACAAGGTAGATGTTACCTTTACTTTTACCTGTCAACATAGTTGTGTTGTCCTCTGACTTGATTTTGCATAAGGTTTTGCTGAAGGTCACCTGGTACCCTTCATCACATAGCTGACTGATGCTGATTAGGTTGTGCTTCAGTCCTTCCACATATGCTACCTTCTTGAAGGTTACTGAACCAATCTGGACTGCACCATATCCTTTAGTTTGTCCAAAGTTGGAATCACTAAAGATAACTTTGGGTCCAAGCTTGGCTCTAAAGGAATTGAGGTTGTCCTTGTTCCCTGTCATGTGCTTAGAGCACCCACTATCCAAATACCATTGCTGGTTAGATGTTGGATAGGTCTTCACCTGCACAAAAAATAATTCACTTATTTTTGACCCAGTTTACCTTGGGCCTAGGTTGATAACCTCTAAATTCAGAAATGAAAGACATCCCTGGCTGACTCTTATATCCTTCAGGATGATATCTCCTTGGAGGTATAATCCATTCAGTATAAGGGTTAAAGGTTTGGGATGAAAAACCCTCAGGATTCAATTTTGACTTGCCTTTGAAAAAATTTCCAGAGCTCTGACCTCTGTTCGACGATCTTGGAGCTGAGTTCGACGATCTTGGGTCAGATCGTCGAGCTCCGTTCGACGGTCGACTATGGGTGAGGTCAGGTACATGAGATCGTCGAGCTTCGTTCGACGACTTTGGTTGAGATCGTCGACCAGCGTTCGACGATTTTCCCTGAGATCGTCGAGCTGCGTTCGGTGATCGTCGATCTTCATTCGGCGATCGTCGAGCTTCGTTCGACGATTTCTGCTGGGACTTAAATTTCTGAGGCAGATCAGAATTTTTCCTGGCAACCTCTACAACTCCCTTTCCCTTGCTAGAAATAAACTTGATGGGAGTTGTTAGGACTATAGGTTGGCTGGATGAAGCACCCAAGCCCAGTGTACTGTTAAGTCTAGAGTTCACTGTGCTTGTGATGTCCATCAGCTTGATGCTTCTCCCATTAAGGGATTCTTCAAGCTTCTTGGCCTTAGAGAGCTCACTTTTCAGTGTAGCTATCTGTTCCCTACAGTTCTCCAACTCCTGAGAGAGTTTGAGATTTTCTGACTTTAAAACATTTTGTTCAGATAAATGATTTCTGAGAGAGATGATCTCTTTCTCAGACTTTAGCAGGTCTAAACATAGTGCTTTAAATTCAGATTTAAAATCTTCTGAAGTAAAATCAAAAGAGCTGATTACCTGATCTTCTTCAGGTTGAGTCTCTGAGTCTGATTCTGACTCCTCTTCCTCTGAGTTGTGTTGTGAGGCATTGATTGCCATCATGCAGAACTCCTTTTCCTCTGCATCATCCTCATCATCACTAGAGCTGGAAGAGGCTTCTGACTCCTCTTCAGTCTCACTCCAGGATTCAGCAACAAATCCTTTCCTTGTATGCTTATTTTTGCTGGAAGAAGGTTTGCTATTGCCACTCCTTTTGGAGTCTTTCTCCTTTCTTCTCTCTTTTCTGTCCCTTCTGTCCTTGTTCTTGTTCTCTGGACAGTCAAGAACTATATGCCCTGGTTTTCTGCAACCAAAGCAAATAATATCTTTGTTATTGCCAATGGACTTGTCATACCTTGGCTTGTCCTGCTCCTTGTATGATCTTCTTCTGAAGTCCTTTCTGGCCATCTTATAGAATCTTTTGGCCAGCAAGCTGAGAAGTTCATCATTGCCTGTTCCTTTTTCTTCAGGCAGATCTTCAGTTGCCTTGAATGCTATAGTCTTCTCCTTTCTTGTGGCTGGTGAAGCAGCCTTCTGTTCTTCCTCTCTGTTCTTGATGAGTAGCTCATAAGATTTGAGCTTACCCAACAAGGCTTCAGTGGTGATCTCATTCAGACTTCTAGCATCTTTAATTGGCCAGATTCTTGAATCCCAAGTGCTGGGAAAGCACATTAGGATCTTGTCATTAAGTTCTGTCAGTGAGATCTCTTTGTCTAATGTCCTCAGTTCACTGACAATTTGACTCAGTCTATTGTACATATCTCCCACTGACTCAGTCTCTCCCTTCTTGAAGTTCTCATATTGGGAGATGAGATGGGATCTTCTGTCCTTTCTCTCATCAGCTGAGCCAGAGACAATTTCTGAGAGCTTGTCCCAAATCTCCTTGGCTGAATTACATTCAGCTACCTTTTGAAAAATGTCATCTGACATTGTCTGAGCTAGAATGTTCATTGCCTTGGCATCAGCTACTTTCCACTTTTTGATGTCAGCATCTGTTCCTGATGGAGGTGGAACAGCATTTGTACTTGTGCTTTCTGGGGGTCTTGGACACACTGTCAAAACAGAATTAAATATATCTTCGTCAATAGAATTCATGTAGAGTCTAATCCTTGCTTTCCAAAGTGCAAACTTTGACAGATTGCACACTGGAGGTCTGGTGCTTGCATAATCTTTGTTTTGGGCCATGATTTGTGCAAACTAAATCTAATAATAAAATATAACAGAAGGATCTAGTTTGGGATCTTGGGGTTCAGGTGTTAGCCTGTACAACCACCAAGGTGTGGTATGTTTAACCAACCTCGCTTTGATACCAATTGAAAGGGGAAACTAGATCTGATATACTCTAGAGTGGGGTGAATAGAGTATATGGTGCTTTTTGAACACAAAGAAAAACTTTTGCAAAGCTTTACAACAATTGTTGTAATGAGTGTGAGCAGGGAAGCAGAAATAAAACTAAACACAAAACTAATCTATGCAGAAACCAAGCACAATAAAATCTAGGCCAGAAACAAAAAGAAAACATGCAGAACCAGATGACACAAGGAATTATAGTGGTTCCCCAAACTTGGGTACATCCACTCTTCTACCACCCTAGGTAGGAATCCACTGCAGGATGAGTTGATCAGGTGTCCTGGGCACCAATGAGCTTTTGATAAGGTGCTCAAAAACCAAATTAGATTTTTTGATCAGGTGTCTTGCCACCAATGAGCTTTTGACAAGGTGCTCAAAAACCAGATTCAAACTTTTGAAGGGAGTTTGAAAAACCCTTTACAGAGTGGGGGTGAGAGAGTGATGGCAGTCTTCTCTTTCTCAATCAACTGAGAAGACTAAGTGGATTGATGTCAAAGCTCCCCCTGAGTCCTTGATCTTCAGGAAGATGAGCTTTGTTGAGGGTGATAGGCCTTCAAAGATAGATCTCCAGCAAAAGATGATTTCAGCAAGCTGAAATGTTGAGAGTCTGGAGTCTTGATATGATGTTGGCCTTGAACACTTTGAGAGCTGAAGAGATCTGAAGATTTTTGAAAGCTTGATCTCTCTGATGAGTGTTCTTCAGAATTCTTGTTGACAGAAATTTTGAAAAGAGTCTCTGTATTCTGAGTGGTGTGTCCTCTTCTTGTCAATTTCTGTATTTCACCTCTATTTCATTCAAAAACATTCTGTCATTTATTCTCTGTGCCATAATAGAATATCACTCTGTCAAAGATAGCCGTTGGTCTGCATTGATTACAGCCTTAATTGCATAATTTTTTTCTGAAGGAAAGTCCACTGAATTGTTCCTTGAAAAATCCCTTGAAACTTGCTCCAGAAGTAAATGAAAACGGCTGGCAGATCTTCTGAATTAAATGCAGAATAACTTCTATCTGATTTAAATTTGAATTCTGAAAGATAACTGAAATCTCGAACTGAGCTCTGCTATCGTCGAGCTGAGCTCAGCGAACTGGAAAATCCAAGTAGCAAGATAATCGTCGATCTGAGCTCAAAGATCGTCGAACTGAGCTCAGAGATAAGGATCCAATGTAGAGTCAAAATCGTCGACCTGAGCTCACCGATCGTCGAATGGAGTTCGACGATATTGCGAAGTTGAGCTCAGCGATCGTCGAGTGGAGCTCGACGATATTATGAGGTTGAGCTCAGCGATCGTCGAATGGAGCTCGACGATCTACAGAAGTTGAGCTAGACGATCGTCGACCGGAGTTCGACGAATCGTCGTGCTGAGCTCGACGATTAGACTTGGTCTACAGAAAAACTTGGTCTTCAGGGCAGCTTCCAATCCTAGACTTCTAACCCTTAGACTCAATTCTAATTGACCTATTAAGCTATACAGAAGGTCAAACACAGATTCCTAGAGACATAGTGATCCTGACCCAAATTAGTAATAGGGTGTTCCAACAGAACTAAAGAAGTTAGAGACAATCACAGTGTTGATGTGCAAGAAGGGAGAGGGAGTCGAGCACCATAAGCTAACAGTTCAAGCACCAGGGAATGGAAGGGAAAAGGTAACTGCAAGCAGTAATCTACTGAGAAGACAAGAGAAAAAGAACAGCAGAGCCGTGAGACACAGCGACACCAGATTTCGCCCATCGTGGCCTAAATGCCTCTCTTGCGACGGGCTTTCCTTTGATTGAAAATGAGTTTGATTAGAGTCGGTTACAAGCTGAGTAAAGGAATAGTGCAAGAGTAGAGCAAGCTGGAGACCACAAAGCCTGAGATTCGAGTCTGCAGCCTTTAACAGGTTAGGCTCTAGGGCTCGAATTCAGCGTGTTTTGGGTGTACAACCTCCCCCTATTTATAGGTTCGGGGCTTGCCTAAACGGGCAGGGATAAAATAACCGGTTGTCCGGGGTACAGGAGAACCGGGAAGCGGTGATGGGAAGCAAAAAGAAAAGACATAGCAGTCCACGCAACAGGGGCAGCCTAGGCTCGCGGGCTGGAGCTTCCGTATGTAGTTGCAAGGTACGATCCTGCTGGAGGGCCTCGGCTTGGACAAACTGAACCTTGAGTCTGCCTGAAGAGGATCAATCCTGGGAGCTGATCTCCTGGGGCAGGACGAGCTGGGAGGACTGCAGAACCGAGTCCGCCGATGAAGAACTGGGACTTGCCGAGTACACCGAGTCTTTGTCGATCTTGGCGGACTGGATAATTGAGTCCGCCGATGATGGATTCACGTGACCTTGGAACCTTGCACGTGTTGCGGACTTTGGGGTTAACACACAGATCTTTGCTGAATTAAGAATACGAAGCATTCAAGCAAGGTGCTAATGATACTATTGCTGACAGCTTCGAGAAATTCTTCAAGATCGTCAACGGGCTCAAAAATTACAACCGCACCAATGGTTAACTAAATGAAAAATTACTCAGATCCTTGACAAAGGACTGGGATACAAAAGTTGTAGCCATTAGGAAGTTTGGGAAACTGCCGGAGATTGAGCCCCAGAACCTCTTCGAAAAGCTGCTCTCCTATGAATTTCAAATGAATACCAAAAAGAAGGAGGAGCAAAGCAGCAAGAGTTCAAGTAGAGAGAATTCAGTTTCCCTGAAAGCTGAAGGTTCGAGAAAATCTAAAGCCATGTTACCAGTAAGGACACGCGCTCCAGATACCCCAGAAGACTCTGAGAAAGCACTTCTGGCTCTGAGTTATCTAATGGAGTGTTCTCACTCATCTCCAAGCTGTTCAAAAGATTGCTCAGCAAGAGGAGTCAAATGAAAAATCAGTCCTCCTCCCCTGATTTTAGAAGATCACATCGTGAAGGTGATCGCTCCAAGAAGTGCTATAACCAAGAGGACAAGTATAAATCTAAACCGAATAAATATTCTTCCTCTGACATTGTTTGTTATTGTTACAATATGCCAGGACACATGATTGCGGAGTGTCCTTACAAGAAGAAGGCAGGTTCTAAGAATGAAGAGAAGAGATCCTTCAAAGGTAAGAGGAAGGAAGAGAAAAGCTTCGTCGCAAAGAAGTCCGAGACTCTCAGCGATAGTAACTCGATTGAGTCAAGTTTAGAAAATGAGGAAGCTTACATCGGGCTCATGGCTCGATCAGATGAGAAAGTAGGAGACTCCCAATAACATGGGAAGGTAAAGTCTCACATAATCCTTTCCGAATAGGAAACTTCCACTAATGGGCATGAAGAATACTCTTCTGAGGATGACGAATCAAACATGATGGCTCAACATCAAGAACTTTTGAAAGCTTTTGAAAAATGCTGCAAGATGGTCAAAAAGCAATTAAAAGAGTTTGCTTCTCTCAAGGCAGTGAAATCAAGCCTGAGGGAGGAAATTGCTAAATTGACTCCTCTCATAAGTGAAGTTCATTCCTTGCAAGTGCAATTGAAATGCTCCGCTGAACTGTTAAGTCAGAAGGAGCAATACATAGATGAGCTGGAAGATAAGCTCTTTGTTGAAAGGAAGCTGGTTGAAAGTTACTCGAAACCAAAGACCATCCTTCCCCTCATTGATGAGTTTTATGCTCCCAAGAAGGGTAGTTGTTTTGGTTACGTAGTTGGAAAAGGTAAGGCTTCTAAGAAGGATAGTACAAAGACAAAGGGAAGGCACTACAAGGTCGACCCTCATTTAAGAAGGTAATCTTCCCGACGAATAAATTTGACCTTGAGGCGTCCTTTGGTCACTTTGCTAGGCCTACCTATGTGTAGCCTAAAAAGCGTTATCAAAGATGGACCCATCCTCGATACTTTGGTACTAGTGTTTTCAAAGGGCCTTATAAAGAAATTACCCTTAAAAACTATGTTCCATTCATTCATGGACCGAGTGGAAAGAATGATCCAAAAGCCAACACTGTTGTTCCCAAGGCCAAGGAAACGGTGAAGCCTTTCGTATGCTGCAATTATGAGGCTTCTACTTCAAAGTCTATGGCCCATGCTAGACCTCCCACACTAAAGATAAAGCAGGAGTACAAGATAAGGTACAAAAATATTGACTGTTGGTGTTGTGGCAAGATTTGTCACTTCGTTGTGGATTGCTGGTTTCATCCGGTAAAGCTTGAACTCCAAAAGTTAACAGTGCGAGGCTGACCACTCACAACGTTAATGTTCCAAGTGGTGTTAGACTGACAAGGAACCAAGGACCCAAGTCTGTTTGGGTCCTTAAGGTAAAATGATTTATGTTTGCAGGTATGTCCAAAGGCCAACAAAACGCCAACCGGATATTTGGACAGTGGATGCTCTCGACATATGACCGGGACTAGAAGCTTATTGCGAGAATTTATTCCAGTTGATGACAGACCAAAAGTTATCTTTGGAGGGTCTGACAGGGGAATAACTAAAGGCTATGATATGATTTCCAACGACATAGTCACTTTCACAGACGTGGCTTATGTTGAAGGATTACATCATAATCTGATAAGCATAAGTCAAACATGTGATAAAGGCTATATTATTGAGTTCTACAAGGACAAGTGTCTGATAAAGTCGTCTGCTAGTTTGGAGATGATCTTAACAGGCACTTAGAGTAGAAATATTTTCTGCTAAACCTTTCTATGTTTAGATAATTTTACACCAGTGTGTTTTTAACAAATGATAGTGTGTCATTTTGTGACCAATAGCACAAGAGATTAGCACATATTAATTTCAAAACTATAAATATGATATTTTCTCACAACTTAGTGTGTGATGCCCCCAACATTAAGTGTCATAAAGAGAGTCCATGTCATGCAGGATAGATGGGTAAGCAGACAAGGGCTACCTTAAAAGGTATTTCTGACAAAGATTGCTCTAGAAGTCTATACCTACTTCATATGGACTTATTCGATCCTATGTCAATTCACAGTTTAGGAGGTAAATTTTATATGTTGGTCATTGTTAATGACTACTCTCGTTTTACTTGGGTGTTCTTTCAAAAACACAAGTCAGACACCTTTGAAGCTTTCATAAATTTTGTTAGGCAAATACAGAATGAATTAAACTACTCGGTGGTCAAACTCAGAAGTCATCATAGAATAGAATTTGAGTCTGGTGCAACGACAAAATACTATATAAGTCAAGGTATCTTTCATGAGTTGTCCTCTCCGCGTACTCCGCAACAAAATGGAGTTGCTGAGAGACGGAATAGAACCCTAATTGAAGCATGTAAAACTATGTTGAATGATGCCTCACTACCAAAGTACTTCTGGGCTGAAGCAGTCAACACAGCTTGCCACGTGCAAAACAGAGCTTTAATCAACAAAAACCATCGTATAACTTCCTACGAACTATTGAAGGGCATAAAACCTAATGTGTCCTACATTAAGATCTTTGACAGTAAATGCTTCGTACTTAACAATAGGAAGTACTATCACACTAAGTTTAGTGAAAGTTGTTTTGAAGGTATTTTTGTAAGCTACAATAGCCATAGTAAGGAATATAGAATTTTTAATAAGAAAACCCTGGTGGTTGAAGAGTCTATCAATATTGTATTTGATGAGACAAGCATGCTTCATATCAACTCATCTAGTGTTGTTGGTGTAGATGTAGGTACCAAGTTAATGGATCTAAGAATGAAGAAGCGGTTAAGGAAGATGCTCCAAGCTCAGTCAAGGTCATCGATCAGAGTATGGTGGACGAAGAATGAGTAGATGAAGAACTACCTCAACCTGTTGGAGATGCAATGGACATAATAGAGCCTATTGGTGGGAGAGGAAGAAATCTAGCGTTCAGACAACTAAGAGATCAACTGGTTGATCTAATCATTGTAGAGCCAGGTGATGGTGTTAGAACCAGAAGAGGTACTATTAATGAAGTTCTACATCTTAGTTTTCTGTCTCAGGTTGAACCAAAGAAGTTTGAAGAAGCAAACAAGTATGTCTCTTGGATAATGACCATGCAAGTGGAGCTCACTTAGTTTGATAGATGCAATGTCTGGGAGTTGGTGCCCAGGACCAAAGGACAGAATGTGATCGGTACCAAATGGGTATTCAGAAATAAGCTGGATGAAAACAGAGTAATCATCAAGAACAAAGCTAGGCTTGTAGCTCAAGGATACAGACAGGAAGAGGGGATCGGCTTCGATCAGACCTTTGCTCCAATGTTAAGACACAAAGAGATCAGGTTGTTTCTTGAGTATGCTGCTTATAAAGGGTTCAAAGTCTATCAAATGGACGTTAAGTCGACATTTCTCAATGGAAATATGAAAGAGAAAGGTATGTAGCACAACCCCTGGTTTCGTCAACTGTACTTTCCCGGACTATGTCTATTTTCTTAACAAAGCACTTTATGGTTTAAAACAAGCTCCCCGAGCTTGGTATGAGATGCTATTTTGCTTTTTTCTTGAGAACAAGTTCATAAGAGAAAAAATAGATAGGACATTATTTCTTAGGGAAGTAAAAGTCAAGATTTTGGTAGTGCGAATCTATATTCACGATATTATTTTTGGCTCTACGGAAGACAACCTTTGCAAGAAGTTCTCTAAACTTATGCAAGGGAAGTTTGAAATGAGCAGTATGAGAGAGTTGAAGTATTTCTCAGGACTTCAAGTGAAATAATCTAAAGATGGAATTTTCATCTCTCAGACGAAGTTCACCAAGGAGTTACCTAAGATATTCAAAATGGAGAATGTAACCTCGATGAGGACTCCAATGGGTTCAACTATGTCTCTAGATAACGATGAGAAAGGGAAACCTTTTGATGAAACCAAGTACAGAAGCATAATTGGACCCTTGCTCTATCTTATTGCTAGACCCTACTTTCTTGCACTCCTTCACGCCCAGAACTCGGCTTTGTGCTTTTGCCTTCAACTTTTGCTGATTCGCCTCCTCTCCTTTCGATCTATCTTCCTAGGTAAATTTTTTTATGTTCATCTATTTTTTTCTTCTTTCTTCTTCTCCACTCTCTTCCCATCCTTCTTTTTCTCATTTTCACATTTTATTTCTTTCCTCATTCTTCTTCCTCTTCTTTCCTCTTCATTTCTTAAAAATCCTTCAACTTGTCTGCACATCATGTCAACGGGACATTTACAAGGGGGACGCCGTCGTCGTCCAAATCTCATAGAATTATCTACAGAAAGGCGAGGCAATGATCCACATCTGGAGTTTACGGATCAGGCGCACATTAATCGTTATAATCGCCTCCAGTCCAAGAAATTTCAAGACATTCGTACTATCGACTGGAGCATTTTGGAGGATATTCATTTAGCTGAGGAAATTCGAGAGTTAATTTCTGTAATGGTGTGGGAAATTTTTTTTAGTATTGATGAGTTGGGGTTTAATGAGCTCATGTTAGAGTTTATGTCCTCCTAATACCTAAATCTCAGGCCGACTTTCACCGAGCAGACCAACACGCAGGAAAGGGTTATTTTATTTCGAGTAGCGGGCACTACTTATACCCTTTCTCTTCTCTAGTTCACCCAGTATTTAGGGGTGTATGAGGACTCTTTCCTCTATAGTGCCGCATATTCTGACCTTCACTTTGATCTCCCCTCTCGGGACGACGCCGCCAATATATGGGCTCGGCTTACTTTCGATATATCCCCATATGAGGCCAAGAGATCTAAGGACTCTAAGTTGTGTTCTCTCACTCTTCATTACCTACATCATCTACTGAGTCATACTTTGAGTGGTCGGGGCGAAAGCTCTGGTGTAGTGAGTAGGCAGGATATGCTTTACCTCTATAGCATGTCGTCACAATACCACATTCATTTGGGATATATGTTATTGCAATTCATTTTCACCAAGCTGATAACTCCCGTATTTGGTCTATCTGTGTAGCACCGTACATCACGCACTTGGCGAAGAACATGAATATCTTTTCTTCCATTCCCTCGATGATAGTGGTAGTGAAGACTATTCCTATCACTATGGCTATTCTTCGATCTCTCCGCCTCGTCACTGCCCGTCAAGGTCAGGGTGGACCTGTTTATTCCATTGCAAGGCATAGATCTCAGCTTGCTCCTAATGACTATGATGACGATGATGTCGATCATGACCTCGATGAGCCTCTGATTCCTCCATCCCAATCTACTTATACTCATGGAGAGTCTTCTGCCCCTCCTCCTCGATCGTGCTCTCAGTATTCGCGTGATTTGCATCACCTTTATGAGACCGAGATCTCACAGTGCTTACATCGTATGGAGGAATCGTAGAAACGGTCTGAGGATGCCATAGCTCAGATCAGGGATCACTTGGGGATCTCTCGTCCACGACCGACAGCTCCCTAAACACCTCACCTCCCCGACGATCCTGCCGACCCGCCAGTTTATTTTTGATTTCTTTGTAATACTTTATTTTTGAATATGTATTTCATCAGACATTATATGCTCTCACTTTTCCTCCTGTTGTACCGATTATGCTCTTCTATTTCATTGATGTTCAATTCTTTACTTTACTTGCTTTATCAATTCTTTATGTTGCATTACAGACACTACAAATCTTAAGTCTGATGGTGGATATTGCTTAATTCTAATATTTAACTTTTGGACATGATTACAATTTGCTAAGAAAACAATTCTAATAAAATTGTTGCTCAATATGGATAAACCCTCCTAATAATATTTTTTTTGCTTCTTTCTATGCTTTCATTAATTCACCCACTTGGGATTATAACTAGTTAATTTGATTTGGCAAGATGATTAAAATGAATTGAAGTAGACTCATTGAGCGTACAAATTTGTTGATTAGTAATTATGTATAGAAATTCATTAGTTTAATTTTCTCTATATAACTTATTTTTAGGATTAGCCCTCTATATTATTAACTAACAATCACTCTATTTTATAAAAAATAATTATCTATAATAAAGCGAGTCGATGTTTGTAACATTTTGATAATTTTGTATTAGGGACTCAAAATGAAGAATACCCTATATTGGTCTCCAGAATTTGCCCCTAGCGACCCTCAAAACATTCACATAAGTTAATTAGTTAGGGCGGATATGCCTTAGGCCTCCCTTTGGATAGCTTGAGCCTTGCAAGCTCAAAACCCTAAACATTATACCCTTGCACACCCAATTTGGACCTAATCCCTATGCCTTTCGATACTCTAGTACTAAAATTCACCAAGGCCAAAAATCCTTACATATTAGCACATCTATCATTGAGACCTTCTTGAAATGAGTTTGTTCATAGTGATATGTGGCCTGAGTGCGTGTACACCCACTCAAAATGATCACTACTATGGACCCTTGGATAAAAAAACTAAAAAAAAATAGAGTATCCATAAAAAAAGGTTGAGGTCCCACAGAGAGGAAATGTGGGAAGTATAATAATTGTGAAGTCCGGGGGTGCTTTTATAATATTGATGTATGTTAGGGTAATTACAAAGCAAGAAGCTCAATCATTATCTAGGTGTGATATGAAAAAATCGAATTTATCTTTGATTACACCACCTATGATCTTTTATCCTAAGACAAAAAGATACACCATAATACTAGTCCTAAGGATCTAACCTTGCTAATCCTAACTAGTGCCATGGAGAGGGTATGAAAAGGCATGCTCATGACTATCAATATTGGTACTTATAAGTTTTGAAACACTAATGCCTACCTTATTGAGATCGTTATTTTCTCCTCACATTTGTTATGGATGACTGTAATTTTATTTCTAGGAAAGAGTGAAAGATAGTTAAGATATATATGAGAGGAATTTTAAGATAAAGTTATATTTAGAAAAGTTTGTTATATTATTTCCTATACAATTACAACATCAATTGCCCCAATATAGAACTCTTTTATAGAGATATATAAATTAAATGTTTTCACTAGGAATGCGCTTTATTCTTAATTTCATATTTCTTGTTCTTTCTATATTTTATTATTATTATGTGTATAATTCACCATAACTCTTAGGATTCTGACTTCTTGAAATATGAGGAGATTGTTGGGTATTGTATCCATAATAACCCTGATTTGAAGAAGGTTCCCTTAAGCTAACATGAAATGAGATTATATTTGATGCTCTATTTTATTTATGTGCTTGTAGGACTGTATTTCTAAGTACAACTCAATGTCAGGTTAGTGGGCCATGAAACATAGGACTATACAATGTATCCTTCATTGTGTAGGCCAACGTGTTGACTCATGTATAATCCCTCTATTAGGGTGTACTTTTATCTCAAGTGCATTAGAAGGATCAAGGAAGGATAAGAATTTGGAATCAGAAGGACAAAAGTTTACCCAAGTAAAATTCGTCGAGTATCGTAAGGGATCCACGTCGAATTCGTCGAGTATACACATAGATACTCGTCGAATTCATCGTGTATACCTACTAGCGCTCGTCAAATTCATCATATTTTACTTAGGGTAAAATCTCTGAGACTTGGAAAATCAGTCAAGTAAAACTCGTCGAGTATCATCAAGTATACTCGTCGAATTCGTCGAGTGTATCTTCTGATACCCGTCAAATTCGTCGAATATACATGTCGATACACGCCGAATTTGTTGAGACTCATTAGGTATACCTTTAGTCTCCGAATTTACTTCTCTAGAATTTTCTAAGTTAGATTCGTCAAATATCGGCTAGCTCATGCGTCGAATGTGTCGAGTGTATCAGTCGATACACGTCAAATTCGTCGAGTATATTAGCCGAGACTCGTGGAATTTGTCGAGTTGGTCAGCCGATACTCGTCAAATTTATCAAGTATATCTTCTGTAGAGCGTCGAGTGATAAGTTCGATCGGGCAGAATTTCTTCAAGCATTTTTTGTTGAGGTTCTTATGCAATTCGACAAGTATACTCGGCTATACTCGACGATACTCGACGAATTATACTTAGGGTTATTTTCTTTCTAATTTCAAATTTTTGGTTCATTCTTCCAAGTTGCCATGTACAGTAACCAACAACCTTCCCAGTTTGGAATAAATTTTCTAGCCATTGCAAAGGAAGATTCCTATATATATTTAGGGTTGATTTTTCATTAACACTAATCGTGATCAAAGAGTTACTGTCGGTACTCATACATCTCTCGCTATTTCCGCTCGGCCGACGATAGTGCTGCACGATTCGATCGTCTTGAAGCAAATCAACCAGATCGTTATTCTCCAAAGTTTCTGATTCTCTCAGATCTAGTCGATCCATGATCAAAGTATTCAAAGCATTCAAATATTCTGTGTTCTCCAACACATTTGAGATCAACCTATTCAAAGAGCGACAGATTGAAGACCTAGATCTAAATAGGATTACTTGTAATCTTTATTGTGTAAATCTTCCCTCCGAGTTGTAGATCCGTGTTTGGATTGAGTTGTAGGAGAGTTTGTTCTCCGAGTGGTAGGAGCGTTGTCTCCGAGGTGTAGGAGTTGAGACTCCGAGGTGTAAGATTTTCTTAAATCTGAGAAAGGTCAAGTAGCCAAATCTAGCCCTTCGTGGTAGAAAGGCGAGGCGGGACAGTGGACGTACCAACACGGGGAACCACTATAAATCTCTGGGTTTTGTGCGCTCTCTCTTTTAAAGTATTTTTATTTCACAAAAAGACACAGACCTCACATATTCACCCCCATCTAGGTGATTTAGGCAGATGCTAGATGAAAGTCTTTAATTTTAAGGATAGCTAAATCACCTAGGGGGGGTGAATAGGTTTCTTAGTTCTTAGTGAATATCTTTTATTTTCTTTCAGTTGGATGCTTTATTGGTTGATTGTATTCACCTTTCAAGATATGCAACCTTCAATAAAACCATCATAGAGAAAACACACAAATCACACAAGATTTATAGTGGTTCCCCTAACAAGGGTACATCCACTTTCCCTCCCTCTTATCCAATAGTCTTGTTGGACTAGGCACTTCTCCAAAACTACTGCTCCTAAGAGCTTTCACCTCAGATCCCTCAAGATCTCTCAGTCTCCTCCAAGACTTACAGCTCGGCCACAAGGGCCTACAACTTAGTGATCAGTTGATCACCTACCTCAGACCAAAGGCCCTACACTCAGGCTGAGAGGACAACACTACCTCAGATCCACTGTAAGACCCCCCGTTTTTTTTGAAACACCGGGGTCTTAGGCCCAGAACTGCCGCTTTATGGTGACACCTTCACGCCTTGAAGGGTCATCACCGTAAATTGTCGATTTTGCCGGCCGATTCGATCACAGAAAAGCAACAAAAGTAGAGTAAGCACGAGAGTGGTAAGAACTCTAACCAAAGGTCCACAATAATATCACATCAGAGTTTATATATCTCCACGAAGGGAGAGTCCACAAAATATAATGTACTGAAAATAAGGGCTTAAGCCCACTACATCATATCCTCACTACATATTCACTCAAGCGGAAGCAAAATAAAACACTACTAAGGTCAGGGGCTCACAGTCCCCATCGTCTGAACTCTGGTGCTAGACTGCCCCATCTCCAAGGGTGCCGACCTGCGGGGATGCTCCTCCATGCTGGGCTCCACAATCCCCTAAATGATGTGGTTCAAAAACCGTTAGTCTAAAAGACTAAGTCCTATCATCCCCCACCCCTTCCCCCATGGCCGCTAGGCACCGAGCGGAATGGAAGAAAGGGAAGGACTTGAAGGTGGAGAGTAATCAAGAAACAGATGGCAACGAATCTATACTAGCAATTTTTATAGTACATGTGGCAGTAAAGTAAAGTATGAAAAGCAACCTTAACTTATACATAACCATATAAGCAAGTGATCTTCTATAGGGCTCCCATCGTATAAAAAGTCTCATACCAATTTATACGTTGGGGTGTCGGTTATTAACAGCAATATATATATAAAGAATTTAACCTTAATTTATAAACTTGCTCACACAAGCTTATAGACCAATGAGTCGTTTTGCAGGGCCTATTGTATAAGCGTCACATACCACTTATACAATAGGTGACAAGGGTTTTATGCTATGATTATGCTATGACATGCAAGTGAGTTATGATGCGATCATGCAAGTGTAACTCACCCACCCAACTCTGTGTACACAGACCTTTAGTTCCCCCTTTCTGGAGCCGAACCTCCCAGGATACCTCCGTAGTGGCGGACGGAAGCGGTGGGTTGGGCCTCGCCCACCTCTAAACCAGTAAAGCACTATCGGTCAGACCTATCGTACGCCTCAACGCTGGTGCACAAAGCGGAGCTCCTGCGTACTCTTGCCGGCTGGCGCACCAGACTTCTGTTGGAGAACTGCTAGCCACACTTGCCGAGTCAACGTACTGACGTCGGTGCATCGACACTCCAATACCGATGGCCCACCACCTTTATTTTATGCACATGCAACCTTATGTATCAACACCGAGTCAAAGCTACCCGGACCATCCCGTCCGACACAAACATCAACCGAGCCAAAGCTTGCTGGGCCATCCTGCCCCTTTCCAAAAATGTCAACCGAGTCAAACCAACTTCCCGAGACACCGGGGTGTGTGGAAGTGAACCCCGAATTATTCTAGTTGCTCTTTAAGATTTATCACTCCTACAGTTTACGTTAGCCCATGACTGCCCAAGGTATACCCCGTGAAGGGCTCTCGAAGGCACTAGGAACTACGATGGGATTACGCCCAAAGATCCCTTTCGCAAGGCACCTATTATTATTGGTTTCTACCCGATTTACCGCCTCTTAATTAATTTTACTGAAACTAGCCCTAGTACATTAAACACTTCCTCCCTACGGGAAGGACGATCTTTCGCCGATCCCGAGCACCACCTAACACTAGCCAACCTTTCACTCTACTAATCCCATCTTCCAATGATGAGCTCCTTTATTACCCAAACCAGCAACCTACTGAGGATTCAACTCTTCAAAATTCATACCCACGCTAGTTCAATTTCCGTAGTTGCTATATGCAGACCACCCTATACTATATAATATGTATAAATGAGATACTTCGGTTTGTCTTCCAAATCTCCTATAAATTTTACCAGAGGTCTATTATAACAAATTTAGTCTAAAATCAGAGATCCAAATTTTTTTTAATTTATTTGATATTTATTGAATTTTTCCCAAATGTTTGGCCATGGGAAATTTTGAACATGAACTATATGATCTACTCAAGTAATGTCCACCCAAAACTTTGATGACTAAATTAACAGAGATATATGACTAGATACAAATTTCCATAATTTTTCAGAAACTATTTGACCTCTAATTAATTTATCCAAAATATTTCCCTTAATCATATGTAAAGAAGGAAGTACCAAAACTATTCATCAAAAACTTATAAAAAAATTTCAGAAACTTAATATGGTTCAGAAACGATCATTGTACAAAAATCATTATTTTAGAGGCTTGCTAGACTCCAAAATAAATTAAATTTTCATGGGAAACCATACCTAATGAAGCAACCCCTAAAAATGATCATCCAAAAATTCTATAAAAATTCACAGAGCTTTAAAATATAATAAAAAGTCCTCTGGCTAAATTTGATCAATTTCCAGCAAGTAGTTTCTTCCTAATAAATTTCTAAGTAGATAATATAAATTACCAATTTGTTAATGAAGTATCCAAAATAAAAATCCTAAATTCATAATAAAATCTCCAGAGCTTGTACTAACCCTAAAAACTACTCAACCCAAATCTCATCATTTTTCAAAGAGTTTTTGTGACATTTTCTATCCCTAAACGTTTTGTGCCCTAAGCTAGGGTTAGGATTTTGAGGGGGTTAAAGCTTCCAAATTCCCTAAAATTTTAACCATAGAACTATACTAATCCTACGGTCCTCTCCACAAAGTTTCAAGTCAATCCATGGTAATTTGACCCTATGATCTCCAAACCCTAAGAATCCCCATTAAGGGAGTTACCCTAGGGTTCTAGGGATACCCTACACTTAACCACCCCAAATTCCATTGAAGGGTGAGTTATACTATAAAAAGTCAGTGGCCAAAATATCAACCTCTGTTGAGGTGATTTGACCACTCAAAACCCAAAGGGGATGCTTGACCTATTTAACCCCAAAAGGGGTCAACCTAGGGTTGGATCAATACCTAACCAAAACATCTCCAAATGAGATAAAAAGTTTACCAGAGACCTAACATGCCCTCTAAGACCTCCCACCCAAATTTGGGGGGAGTTTGAGGAGTTTAGGACAATTAATTTATTCATGGATTATTAAATTTTCCTAAAAACTATAGAACAATATTTTCTAAAAATTCAGCATTTTGGACAGGCCCTAGGTATACCTAGGTTAGGCTCCCTGCCAAAATTTCAATTAATTTGGACCAAGGATGAAGTGTGGGCACCTAGTTTAATGTCTGCCTAGCCATAGGTGTAGGTCCCACCAAAATGAGTGCCCTAGTCAAACCAGGCATCCAAAATGGTTCAAACTAATTTTGTATTAAAGTAGACTCACTGGTCTACAATTTTCATGCTGACGACTTTTTATGAAACAACATCTATGTATTTTTAAAAATTAGAAACATTAAATACATAAAGTGTGACAGAATGAAATAATCTGATATTATATCCTATAGTATATTATCATATATAGCACGAATCTTGACGCAACAGTCAACGACATTTGGTTATCTTCAATCTTGAGCCGATGGCCAAGATTTATACCGCCTGGAGCTCCTTCCAAGCGCTGCCACCGGCGATCCGGCCACCTCCCCGGCCGGCCACTGCCACCACCACCTCCGTTGAGGTGGTGGCTGTCGCCAGCCGGCGGCTTGGCCGCCGGAGGGCCACTTTCCGGCGAACCCGAGAAGTGAAATTTGTAGAAAAACCAGGGGAAATTTCTAATTAGGAATGGGCTCAATTGAGCCCGAACCTTGGCCCTAACGATTCCTAAGATCTACCCATGAAAGAAGGAGTAGAGGAGGACCTTGCCGGCGGCCTGAAGTCGAGAAGATCGCCGGAAAGTCATCTTTGAAGAAGACGCCACTCGATTTCTGCAACAACACAGTGGGGAGGCTCGGTTTCTTCAGGTAAGGGCTTGGAAATCCTCCTCTCGGCCCACTGAAGGTGTTTAAAGCCTCAGTTGGGGAGCGGAGAGGCTGGATCATCAATGGACATTAATGGCCTTGAAAGACCACCTCTCGGCCTTGGTGGTTCAATGCATCCAGCCAGTGGAAGGGCCTGAAAAGTCTCCTGATCTTCTCAGGGCTGATAGGGGAGATGAATCAAGCAAAGAAGGATGGCCCTGGCTTCCCCATGGCATGAATGGCCTTAACTCCATTTCTCTCTCCTCCATTAAAAGGAATTTGGAGTTTTCTCTCTCCTAAACCCTCATGGCCGAATTTGTCCATCACTCTAGCCTATTTGCAGCCCTTAAAATCATTATGATTAATTAAAATAAAGTTAGCCCAAGTGGGGGGGAATGAGCTTGAGCTTGGGTTAGCCTATTTGGATAATTTGACTTGACCTTAAGGTAGAGTTGACCTTGGTCAACATGGCCATTTGGTTTGACCCAAATGGGTCCCTGGTGACCCATTGGCCTCCCCTAAGGTCTAAGAAGGCTTGGGTATGGTTGACTTGGCACCTTGGAGGTCAATTGACCCTTGGTAAGGGCACTTTGACCACTTTAGGGCAAAAGTTGACTTGGGTCAACATGACCTTTTGGGTTGACCCCAAGGGGTCCCTAGTGACCCCATGGCTTTCCCTGAGGTCTAGAAAGGGTTATGTAGGGTTAGCTTGCACTTTGGAGGTCACTTACCCTTAGTGAGGGTACTTTGACCAGATTAGGGGCTTGAGTTGACTTGGGTCAACTTGGCCTCTAGGACTGAACCCAATGTGTCCTTAGTGACCCATTGACCTCACTTTAGGTCTAGGAAGGCATGGGTGGGGTCCACTTGGCTAGGGGAAGGTCAATTGACCTTAAGTAGGCTAGTTTGACCCATTTAGGGTTAGGGTTGACTTGGGTCAACTTAGTCTCTTTGATTGACCCCAATGGGTCCTTGTGGCTCTAATGGGCCTCCCAAAGTGTTTGGGGGTGTTGTGGTAGGGTCCTGGGGTCAAGGTGTAGCCCCATGGTCATCTTAAACTATTGTATAGAATTCTACTATCTGCAGACCATGATGATTTCCAACTTCATGCCTTAGCTCACTTGGTCTTCTTGAGCTTCCTAGGGTTTTGTCATGACCTAGTCATGACAACAACACTCTTAGGGGTCTAGTTGGAAATGTGATGTTGCAAATCCCAATAAACAAAACAAAGATTTCGTCCCCGAAATCAAGGTTAAGCCTACGAGAATTTCTATCGAAGAAAAGGAAGCTTGTAACATCCTATAAGAAGTGAAAGACTACATCTCGACGCCATGTTTGTTAAGTGGGGTTTAAAGGGAAACCTAAATATATGACCAATTCACCCAATTGGCAAAATCAAGATCCCAATAAATAAAAGATTAGCCTCTACTCTTCCTAGAGCAGCCCTACTAGTGTAAAACTGGAAAGTAAGTCGAACATCTTGAGAGGTTGTGACGTATACCTGACTGAACAACTTTGGATACTTTTGTCGCATCAGGTCCTGCGGTTCCCAGGTATTCTCCTCCTGGCCGTGGTTTCTCCACAGGACTGACTAACAGAACCTTTTTGCGACGCAAGATCCGTACTCCTCGATCATCGATCCGAACCGGCTCCAAGTGAACTGACCGGTCTGAAGCTACCGGCCCATCTGTGATGGAAATATGCTGTTCAGGGCGTAGTAGAGCCCTCCTAAGTGAAGAAATATAGAACACGTCGTGTAAGTCTATCAGTTCCGGTGTCAACTCTAGCCTGTAAGCTAGGGGCCCGATCCGCTCCAGGATCCTGTAAGGGCCCATATACCTAGGGCTGAGCTTCTTATTCCGACCACGCACCCGTGAAACTCCGTGCATGGGCCGGATCTTAAGGAAAACCCGGTCTCCCACCTGAAACTCTACCTGACGGTGTCGGGCGTCGTAGTACTTAGCTTGTCGGCTCTGTGCTTCCAGCATTCTGTCCCATATCCGTCTCACCTGAGCTTTGGTGTCTTCGACAAAATCCGATCCCAACGCCTTCGAATACTCATCCTGAATCCATGAAAGTGGAGTCCTACATCTCCTTCCATACAAGGCTTCATAAGGAGTCATCCCTATGCTGGACTGGTAGCTGTTGTTATAGGAGAACTCGACCAGTGGTAAAAGCTTCTCCCAAGGCTCATTTCGATCCAGAATGCATAGCCTTAGGAGGTCCTCCAATGTCTGTTTGGTGCGCTCTGTTTGCCCATCCGTCTGGGGATGAAATGTTGTACTAAAAGTCAACCGCATGCCTAAGTAAGCCTGCACAGATCTAAACTCCCTGGATGTGAACCGACCATCCCGATCTGACACGATCGACCTGGGCACCCCGTGGTAACGAATGAACTGCTCTGCGAATCTCCGCACTAGTACCCCAACCGAGTCATCCTTCCTGATCGGAATGAATCTGGCCACCTTCGTCAGCCGATCGACGATGACCCAAATCGAATCGTTTCTTGTCCATGATTGGGGAAGGCCATGAATGAAATCCATCGCGATGTACTCAAATTTCCACTCCGGCACGGGAAGTGGCTGTAGTAATCCTACGGGGTTTCTGCACTCCGCCATCACTAGCTGGCATGCCTCACAATGAGTCATGAAGTATGTAATATCCTTCTTCATCCCCGGCCAGAACATTGTCTTCTTCAAGTATGCCGTCATCTTGGTGATCCCCGGGTGTATAGAATATTTGCTACAATGTGCTTCCGCCATGATGTCCTCCTGAACCTGACCCCCTGCGGGTATATAGAACCTGCCTTGGAAATATAACAATCCATCCCTCAGTGAATAATCTCCCGTCGAACCCTCCTTCAAGGCTTGGAATATCGGCTCTGCCCATGCATCTGTCTTCTGTCCGTCCCGGATGCGGTCCCGAATATCATCTATGGCAACCATCGATGCTAGATACTATATGTACAGCTCTGGATCATTCTCGAATACTAGGGATATCTGTATATCTCTGAAAGACCGGACTAGCTCCATGGACATCAGCTGTGGTCCCTTCCCTGAGGTGTCTCCTCTCCGGCTCAGAGCATCTGCCACCACATTCTCTTTGCCGGGATGGTAGTGCATGGTGTACTGGTAATCTGACAGGAACTCCACCCAACGTCTCTGTCTGATGTTGAGTTCCTTCTGTGTATCCACATTTCTAAAATTCTTGTGATCGAAGAAGATGTCACAGTGAACCTCATAGAGGTAGTATCGCCAAATCTTCAGAGCAAAGATCACTGCACCCATCTCCAGATCATGCACCAGATAGTTCTTATCATGTGTCTTCAGCTGTTGGGAGGCGTAGGCTATTACGTGCCCGTTTTGCATCAGAACGGCACCCATCCCCTGGTAGGAGGCATCTGTGTACACCTGGAATCCCTCCCTTCCTGACGAAAGAGCGAGAATGGGAGCCGAGGTAAGCCGACATTTCAACTCCACAAAGGCCGCCTCGCACTGTGGCGTCCAAATGAACGGGGATTCCTTCTTCGTCAGGGATGTAAGAGGGAGTGCAATCTGGGAGAATCCTTCGACGAACTTTCGGTAATATCCGGTAAGTCCCAGGAAGCTCCGTACATCCGTGGCTATCTTCAATGATGGCCAATCCTGAACTTCCCGAATCTTGGCCGGGTCTACTGCCAACCCTGCACCGCTGATGATATGACCTAAGAAGGCCACCTCCTTTAGCCAAAACTGGCATTTGCTGAACTTTGCGTATAACTGGTGTTGTCGAAGCCTCTCTAGAGTCAAAGTCAGGTGTCGTGTATGTTCCTCCTCCGTCCTTGAGTAGATGAGGATGTCGTCAATAAATACGATGACGAATACATCCAAATACTCCTCGAATACCTTATTCATGAGCCTTGTAAATGCTGACTGCGCATTTGTGAGCCCGAATGGCATCACTGTAAACTCAAACAGCCCGTACCTACTACTAAAGGCGGTCTTTGGAATGTCCTCCTCTCGAATCCGTAGCTGGTAATAACCTGACCTCAAGTCAAGTTTTGAGAAGAAATGCGCTCCTTGCAGTTGGTCGAACAACTCATCAATCCGTGGCAGCGGGTATGTATTCCGGACCGTCAGTCTGTTCAGCGCTCGATAATCAATACACAAGCGGAGAATTCCGTCCTTCTTCTTGACAAATAGCACCGGGGCTCCCCATGGTGAAGAGCTTGGTCGGACAAACCATGCCTCTATTAGTTCCTGCAACTGACTTCGGAACTCTGCCAACTCTTTCGGGGCCATCCGGTAAGGGGCCCTAGTTACCGGCTTGGCCCCCGGCACAAGCTGTATCTGGAAGTCCTGCTCTCGGTGCGAAGGTAGTCCTGGCAGTTTCTCTGGAAAGACGTCAGCAAAATCTCACAGCACCGGGATGTCTGCCATAGACCCCTTGCCCTCCGCCATCTCAAAAAGAATCTGATAAACCTTCTCTCCCTACAGATGGGCCTTAACGGCCTGTACTGAAGATAAGAGTAGACGAGAGGCAGGTCTTATACCTTCGATGATAATGACAGAGTCCCCGTGCCTCGCGGTGATCCTCTTTGCTTGTCAATCAATCTGGGCATGGTTCTAGTGCAACCATGTCATGCCCAGGATCAGCTCGAAGACTGGTATCCTAAGGATCGTTGCCGATACTTCAAATGACTTTCCGCCCATCTCCGCCTCCATGTTGCAGTGGGCAGAGGTGAATATCTCCGATCCGTCGGGTAGACGCACCCTCCTCATCAGGCTTGTGAACCGCTCCACTCCATCCAGCCCTTCCAGGAAGGCCTCCAACACAAACGAGTGCGAGGCACCCATGTCGAACAGTGTATAGGCGGGCTTGCCGCTGATGAAGACTATACCTGGGGCGTTTAAATGTATTAGTATTTTATAACGAGTTTTCTTTCCTATTTATTCTACCTAGTGCGGTTCTACAAATTTGACAACTGAGAAAGGGAATCCTACTTAAACAATTTAAACATCTTGGCGTACCTGCTATGACCTGCTATGGGTTCCGAGGCTGCGCCAGGTCCAAAGCATACACCTGCTCCCTTTCTTGTCTACGATCCCCTCCCTGGTATCCACGTCCTCGGCCACGACCTCGGCCTCCAAAATATTACGTTGGCTGGGCAGCCGGTGGTGCTGGTGGGGGTGCCCTCCTCATGGGGTAGTTCCTACTGATGTGCCCCACCTAATGGCAATTGAAGCATTCCGGGGGGGGGGGGGGATATGCCATTCCCCCGGGTCTCTGTCCCTCCCGTGTCTGAAGAGGTGGTGGAGCCACCACCACTGGCTCCCTTTTCTCCTATCTTGCCTCCTAACGAGGCTGGTCCTCGACCCTCCTCCCGTCTGTGATACGGGCTCGTCTCTGATCGTTCCTTGCTCCTCGACCCTGATCCTTCGTCGGCCGTTTCCGGCCCCGAGTAGCTTGCCAATCATCCTCTATCCTTTTTGCCATCTCTAGTATCCGGGAAATGGGACCGTTGGATACAAACAGAAGAGTCTCCCTCAGCTCCTCCCGTAGGCCCTTGTAGAACCTTTTGGTATATCCTGCCTCCTCTAACTGATAAGAGTCTGCAAACCGGGCTAGATGGTTTAACTCTCGGTGGTACTCCACCACCGTCTTGTTCCCCTATCTCAACTGCAAAAATCTATCCTCCAACTCGTCCCTGGCCGACTGTGGAATAAAGTGTTCCAACAGCGCCCCCCTGAACTTCTCCCAAGAAATCTCTGCTACTTCCCTGTTCGCAAATATCGTGTCTAGCGAGGTCTTCCACCATCTCTTTGTATGCGACTCCAGGCAGGAGATCACCAAGGGCACCCTCTCCTCCCAAGGGCACCGTATCCCGGTCAGCATCTTGTAATAATATCCAGCCACTCTCCATCCGCACGGCCGACTCAGTCCCCAAGTAGGATGGGGAAGCAAGTCCTCGGAAAATGCTCAGCCAGTTAGCCCCGGGTTTGGCTACGGAGACGGAACCTGTTGGGCCCTAAATGCTTCCAAAATGGCTGTTAGAGTCTGTCCCATCTCCGACTGTAGGAATGGAGTGGGGACCGGGGGATGTGGTGCAACGTCCGGAGTCTGCTGGGCTCCACCCTATGGAGTGGGCTAAGCTGGGGGCTGCAAAACAAACTACATTAGTGGGTAATTGACTCAATACCTAATAAAGAGTGGACAATTTACATGTGATCCCCCCATATGGGCACACCACTGCATCCACTGCTTAGTTTGTCCCCAAACTAAACTCGCGCGGGGGTGACCCAGGGGTTGTGGACGGTTACTTTTCGATTGAGGTTACCTCTGATACCACTTGTAAGACCCCCCCCCCACCCCCTTTTTGAAACACCAGGATCTTAGGCCCAGAATCGCCGCTTTACGGTGACACCTTCACGCCCTGAAGGGTCATCACCGCAAATCGCCGATTCTTCCGGCCGATTTGATCACAGAAAAGCAACAAAAGTAGAGTAAGCACAAGAATGGTAAGAACTCTAACCAAAGGTCCACAATAATATCACATCAGAGTAAATATATCTCCACGAAGGGAGAGTCCACAAAATATAATGTACTGAAAATAAGGGCTTAAGCCCGATACATCAAATCCTCACTACATAGTCACTCAAGCGGAAGCAAAATAAAACACTACTAAGGTCAGGCGCTCACAGTCCCCGTCGTTTGAACTCCGGTGCTAGACTGCCCCATCTCCAAGCGTGCCGACCTGCAGGGCTGCTCCTCCAAGCTGGGATCCACGATCCCCTAAATGATGTGGTTCGAAAACCGTTAGTCTAAAAGACTAAGTACTATAATCCCCCACCCCTTCCCCCATGGCCTCTAGGCACCGAGAGGAGAGGAAGAAAGGAAAGGACTTGAAGGTGGAGAGAAATTAAGAAACAGATGACAGCGGACCTATACTAGCAATTTTTATAGTACATGTGGCAGTAAAGTAAAGTATGAAAAGCAACCTTAACTTATACGGAACCATATAAGCAAGGGATCTTCTACAGGGCTCTCATAGTATAAAAAGTCTCATACAAATTTATACGTTGGGATGTCGGTTATTAACAACAATATATATATAAAGAATTTAACCTTAATTTATAAACTTGCCCACACAAGCTTATAGACCAAGGGGTCGTTTTGCAGGGCTTATTTTATAAGCGTCCCATACCACTTATACCATAGGTGACAAGGGTTTTATGCTATGATTATGCTATGACATGCAAGTGGGTTATGATGTGATCATGCAAGTGCAACTCACCCACCCGACTCTGTGCACACAGACCTTTAGTTCCCCCTTTCTGGAGCCGAACCTCCCAGGATACCTCCGTAGTGGCTGACGGAAGCAGTGGGTTGGGCCTCACCCACCTCTAAACCATAAAGCACTACCAGTCAGACCTATCGTGTGCCTCAACGCTAGTTCACAAAGCGGAGCTCCTGCGTACTCTTGCCGGCTGGTGCACCGGACTTCTATTGGCGAAGTGCTAGCCACCCTTGCCGAGTCAACGTACTGGGGTCGGTGCATCGACACTCCAATACCGATGATCCACCACCTTTATTTTATGCACATGCAACCTTATGTATCAACACCGAGCTAAAGCTCCTCGGACCATCCCGTCCGTCACAAACATCAACCGAGACAAAGTTCGTCGGGCCATCCTGCCCCTTTTCAAAAATGTCAACCGAGTCAAACCAACTTCCCGAGACACCGGGGTGTGTGGAAGTGAACCCCTAATTATTCTAGTTGCTCTTTAAGATTTATCACTCCTACAGTTTACGTTAGCCCAGGAATGCCCAAGGTATACCCCGTGAAGGGCTCTCGAAGGCACTAGGAATTACGATGGGATTACGCCCAAAGATCCCTTTCACAAGGCACTTATTATTGGTTGCTTCCCGATTTCCCGCCTCTTAATTAATTTTACTGAAACTAGCCCTAGTACATTAAACACTTCCTCCCTACGGGAAGGACGATCATTCGTCGATCCCGAGCACCACCTAACATTAGCCAACCTTTCACTCTACTAATCCCGTCTTCCAATGATGAGCTCCTTTATTACCCAAACCAGCAACCTACTGAGGATTCAACTCTTCAAAATTCATACCCACTCTAGTTCAGTTTCCGCAGTTGCTATATGCAGACCACCCTATACTATATGAGATGTATAAAGGAGATACTCTGGTTTGTCTTCCAAATCTCCTATAAATTTTACCAGAGGTCTATCATAACAAATTTAGTCTAAAGTCAGAGATCCATAATTTTTCTAATTAATTTGATATTTATTGAATTTTTCCCAAATGTTTGGCCATGGGCAATTTTGAACATGAACTATATGATCTACTCAAGTAATGGCCACCCAAAACTTTGATCACTAAATTAACAGAGATATATGACTAGATACAAATTTCCATAATTTTTAAGAAACTATTTGACCTCTAATTAATTTATCCAAAATATTTCTCTTAATCATATGTAAAGAAGGAAGTACCAAAATTATTCATCAGAAACTTATACAAAAAATTTCAGAAACTTAATATGGTTTAGAAAAGATCATTGTACAAAAATCATAATTTTAGAGGCTTGCTAGACTCCAAAATAAATTAAATTAATTTGTCATGGGAAACCATACTTAATGAAGCAACCCCTAAAAATGTTCATCCAAAAGTTTTATAAAAATTCACAGAGCTTTCAAACATAATAAAAAGTCCTCTGGCTAAATTTCATCAATTTGCATCAAGTTGTTTCTTCCTAATAAATTTCTAAGTAGATAATACAAATTACCAATTGTTAATGAAGTATCCAAAATAAAAATCTTAAATTCATAATAAAATCTCCAGAGCTTGTACTAACCCTAAAAACTACTCAACCCAAATCTCATCATTTTTCAAAGAGTTTTTGTGACATTTTCTATCCCTACAAGTTTTGTGCCCTAGGCTAGGGTTAGGGTTTTGAGGGGATTTAAGGCTTCCAAATTCCCTAAAATTTTAACCAAAGAACTACACTAATCCTATGGTCCTCTCCACAGAGTTTCAGGTCAATCCATGGTAATTTGACCCTATGATCTCCAAACACTAAGAATCCCCATTAAGGGACTTACCCTAGGGTTCTAGGGCTACCCTACACTTAACCACCCCAAATTCCATTGGAGGGTGAGTTATACTATAAAAAGTCAGTGGCCAAAATATCAATCTCTGTTGAGGTGATTTGACCACTCAAAACCCAAAGGGGATGCTTGACCTATTTAACACAAAAAGGGGTCAACCTAGGGTTGGATCAATACCTAACCAAAACAACTCCAAATGAGATGAAAAATTTTACCAGAGCCCTAACATGCCCTCTAAGACCTCACACCCAAATTTGGTGGGATTTTGAGGAGTTTAGGACACCTAATTAATTTATTCATGGATTATAAAATTTTCCTAAAAACTATAGAAAAATGTTTTCTAAAAATTCTGAATTTTGGACAGGCCCTAGTATAGCTAGGGTAGGCTCCTTGCCAAAATGTCAATTAATTTAGACCAAGGATGAAGTGTGGGCACCCAGTTTAATGTCTGTCTAGCCCTAGGTGTAGGTCCCACCAAAATAAGTGTCCTGGTCAAACCAGGCACCCAAATTGGTTCAAACCAATTTTGTATGAAAGTAGATCACTGGTCTACAATTTTTATGCTGATGACTTTTTATGAAACAACTTCTATGTATTTATAAAAATTAGAAACATTAAATATATAAAGTGTGACAAAATGAAATAATCTGATATTATATCCTATAGTATATTATCATATATAGCACGAATCTTGACGCAAAAGTCGACGACATCTGGTCATCTTCAACCTTGAGCCGATGACCAAGATTTATCCTGCCTGGAGCTCCTTCCAAGCACTGCCGCCAGCGATCCGGCCACCTCCCCGGCTGGCCGTCGCCACCACCACCTCCGTTGAGGTGGTGGCTGTCGCCAGACGGCAGCTTGGTCGTCGGAGGGCCACTATCCGGCGAACCCGAGAAGTGAAATTTGTGGAAAAACAAGGGGAAATTTCAAATTAGAACGGGCTCAATTGAGCCTGAACCTTGGCCCTAACGATTCCTAAGATCTACACATGAAAGAAGGAGCAGAGGAGGACCTTGCCGGTGGCCTGAAGTCGAGAAGATCGCCGGAAAGTCATCTTTGAAGGCGACGTCGCTCGGTTTCTGCAACAACACAATGGGGAGGCTCGGTTTCTTCAGCTAAGGGCTGGGGTATCCTCCTCTTGGCCCACTGAAGGTGTTTAAAGCCTCAGATGAGGAGGGGAGAGGCTGGATCATCAATGGCCATTAATGGCCTTGAAAGCCACCTCTCAGCCGTGGTGGTTCAATGCATCCAGCCAGTGGAACGGCCTGGAAAGTCTCCTGATCTTCTCAGGGCTGATAGTGGAGATGAATCAAGCAAAGAAGGATGGCCGTTGGCTTCCCCATGGCATGAATGACATTAACTCCATTTTCTCTCTCCTCCATTAAAAGGAATTTGGAGTTTTCTCTCTCCTGCCCCCTCATGGCCGAATTTTTCCATCACTCTAGCCTATTTTCAGCCCGTAAAATCATTATGATTAATTAAAATAAAGTTAGCCCAAGTGTGGGGGAATGAGCTTGAGCTTGGGTTATCCTATTTGGCTAATTTGACTTGACCTTAAGGTAAAGTTGACCTTGGTCAACATGGCCATTTGGGTTGACCTAAATGGGTCCCTAGTGACCCATTGGCCTCCCCTAAGGTCTAAGAAGGCTTGGGTAGGGTTGACTTGGCACCTTGGAGGTCACTTGACCCTTAGTAAGGACACTTTGACCACTTTAGGGGTAGAGTTGACTTGGGTCAACATGACCTTTTGGGTTGACCCCAAGGGGTCCCTGGTGACCCCATGGCTTCCCTTGAGGTCTAGGAAGGGTTATGTAGGGTTAGCTTGCACTTTGGAGGTCACTTACCCTTAGTAAGGGTACTTTGACCAGATTAGGGGGCTTGAGTTGACTTGGGTCAACTTGGCCTCTAGGACTGAACCGAATGTGTCCTTAGTGACTCATTGACCTCACATTATGTCTAGGAAGGCATGGGTGGGGTCCACATGGCTAGGGGAAGGTCAATTGACCCTAAGTAGGCTAGTTTGACCCATTTAGGGTTAGGGTTGACTTGGGTCAACTTAGTCTCTTTGATTGACCCCAATGGGTCCTTGTGGCTCTAATGGGCCTCCCAAAGTGTTTGGGGGTGTTGTGGTAGGGTCTTGGGGTCAAGGTGTAGCCCCATGGTCATCCTAAACTATTGTTTAAAATTCTACTTTATATAGATCATGATGATTTCCAACTTCATGCCTCAGCTCACTAGGTCTTCTTGAGCTTCCTAGGGTTTTGTCATGACCTAGTCATGACAACAACACTCTTAGGGGTCTAGTTGGAAATAGGATGTTACATCCACTAGGTATCCTACAGCTTAGAGAGAATGACTCTCCTACAATCTTAGGCATAAAGGCCCTACACTCAGATCTGCACCCAGATCCTACCTCAGGCACAAGTGCCCTACAGCTCAGTGAGAATGACTCACCTACCTCAGACTTGAACCCAAGTCCTATAGCTCAGGCAATTTTGCCCTACCACTTTGATCCAACTGGATCCTACAAGATGGAAGTGAGTTGGTGTGGTTGTTGAACACAAGAGAAATTTCTCTGTGACAATCTACCTTGACTGAGATGGACTTAGCCCAACTTTGACTCCAGGAATATATTTCCTGAGTATACTTTTACATGAGTTGAGATTCACTCAGTCCTATCTTCTTCTTCACAGCACCAGGGATTTTTCCACCTAGATCTATGAAGTGACTGCAACAAAACTTGCAGCTACTTGGGCTAAGAAGATTCTCAACACAACTTCTTCACAACAACAAGGATACATATAGCTTGTGCTGGAAGTAACTGACAGATAGCAGATCTACTTCCTCTTTATTTCCTGGGATGAGGATATTCTGCCATAACTTCTTCTTCACAGCCTCCAGCGGATGATCTTCTGTGTTATGCCTATGGATCTGTGAAGAACTTTCTGGTGCTGATGGAATGTGGCACCAGCTAACTTTTTTTTCTTCTTCAGAGACCTGCTCTGATCTTGCTATAGTCGATGATGATGACAACCAGCTAACTAGTTGAGCCTTTAGACCTTCAGCCTTTTTGCTCTTTGTTCTTCTCTTCACAGCAACAATGGTAATGATGAAGAACTATCTCTACAACCCTTCTCAAAAATTGTATTCTTCTGTAAATACTTTTTCTTTTATCATTTATGTCCCAACGACTTTTTGAGTAGTGGGCCCCATATATTTAATGTCAGATGTATCCTAACTTTAATGTCTAACTATCGTACAGTAGGTCTGCAGTGCCTTTTCTCACGTACTGTATCTTTGATGCTAACAATTTGAATAAGGTTGACTTGTTGACTTACTGATGTCAGCACCTGTAGATTTAGTCAAAAAGCAAGCATCAGTAGTATAGGTGTTGAGTGAATGAGCTTCACTCAACGCCAAGGTATTTAGATAGTTTTGTCTATCTAGGCGTTGACAGCGTTGAGTGAGTAACCCTCACTCAACATTTTTTACCTTAACCAATTCTACATCATTTTTTGCATGCCTGGCATTGAGAGCGTTGAGTGAGGACATCTCACTCAACGCCTTTTGCATTAGCCATGCATTCTGTCATTTAGGCATTGAGAGTGTTGAGTGAGCATGCCACACTCAACGCTTTCTGCCTTAGCCAATTTTCTGCTTCCTCAGAATCTTAAGCATTGAGAGCGTTGAGTGACCACTCCTCACTCAACACTTTTTTTGCTTTAGTCACATTTTCTGAGTCATGGCGTTGAGAGCGTTGGGTGTGCATGCCTCACTCAATGCTTTTTGCCTTTGGCAGATTTTTCGTCCCCTTGGCATTGCGTGAGTAAGCTTCACTCAACGCATTTGCACTTAGCCAAATATCTGTACAGCTTTTCTGTAGCTTTGAATAATAGGGAAATACTCAGCGAATATAGAATATGGCATTGAGTGAGTGATACTCACTCAACGCCTATGGACTTAAGCATTTTTCTGCCCATTTCCTATTAGGCTTTTACTATGTCAGCCTGTCTCACAGCCTTTTGTTGTATGGCGTTGAGTGAGTTGACTTCACTCAACGCCTGTGGATTTAGCCACTTTATCAGCTTGCCACTCCTTGGCTTTGACTGTATAGGCTCCATTCAGCTCTATAAGCCATATGACATTGAGTGAATGACCTTCACTCAATGCATGTGGACAGACATTTTTCAATCTATCCACACCATAGGTAACAGTTTACCTGACCTTGCCACTTAGGCTATCTGTCCCATCAATGTTGCTAGGACATCCTACAATCATTAAACTTGAGCACAAGTTAGATCACCACCTATGTATACATTGTTTATCGGACCTTCTTTAAATCTAGGACATTGGGATCAATGGACCCAACAATCTCCCCCTATTTAAAGAAGTCAGAACCCATGCCAATGCATACTCTAACATACTTATGCTACATAAAAAAACTATCACAACATAAGTCAGAAAAATACTATCACAGCATATATCAGAAAAATCATAATCACATCAAATGATATTTCATTTAATATATAATGATTTAGAATGTTTGTGCATGAAACAAAATGTCACATTCCGTAGACATATAAGCAGAACCTAAAGCTTTTCAAGTTTCAGGTTCCCTTATCATAATCTCACTGCCCTTGGATTTCTTTGCAGGTTTACCCTCTGGTCTAGCTATCTTCTTTCCCTTCTTGTCTGCTTTATCAGATGCCTTTGCCTTAGCTTCTTTTTCCTTTTCAGCTACAGCTTCAGCTTTGTCTTTCTGTCTTTGAAAATAGCTGAAGGGCTTGGGAAAGTACTTGGAGGGATCAACTGCATCAGGAGCTAGAAGTTTGGCATTTTTATTCCTCCAGTAAATTCTTCTTTCTATGTCCCTCTTCTCCATCTTGTCCCATTATGTTTTGTTGTACCATTTTCTTATGTCTGATCTCTTGTTCTTGACCAGATCCTAAGCAAGCAGAATGATAGATCGGGACTCTGGGCTCTACTGCTCGAATTCAGGCCTTTTCTCCATTTCTTATCTGTATTTCCTCTTCGTTATCCTGATTTCTTCTTCAGTTTCAGCAGTTGTAGTCAGTTCTTTATTCTGTAATGCCTGGTCTACAGAGGGGCTGAAGGAAGGAATTTCAGCAGCAGTGGATAACACTCCCCACTGATCACAACATTATCACCTTCTCCTATATACTGGAAGCTTTGATGATCTTGTTGGGCAGGCTCTTTGTTCAAAAATGCTAGAACATGAGAATACATTATTGAGATGTTATCATATTGCACTAGCACTAATCCCAATGAGTCTCTCATCATATTTGTTGCCCAGACCATGTTTTCAGTATTCGTTCTTATAGCCTCACTCTCCCCATTTTGACTTCTTCAATTAAGTTCATGGTCTGGGAGGTGTAGGTCTTGCTTCTTTCTATTTCTATGTAATTTACTCCAGCAGTAACATTATTTTTCACTTCCAACATATGGTCATCAAGTATCTTAGTGCATGCTTACACTTTGGCAAAGATAGTTGTGTTCTATTCATCCCTCAGAATTTTATCATTTTCTTGAATGGTCATTGAGTTCTTAGCCTGAATCTGTTAATTTTCTATGATAATGGCAATATTCTATCTTGATACATCTAGCTTTTCCATGGTATAATCTACAGCTGGAGCAGCTCTTGTAAAGAACTTCACAGTTTCTCACTTCAGCAGGTTTACTTCAAATCTTATAGATTTGATCTCTGTTGCTAGATCATTCCTGACATCTTTCAGAGCTTCATCCATATAATTTTCAAAAGCTCTCCTTTGTTCATGCAGCAACCCCATTAGCTGGGCAAGGAAGGTAGGTGGAATCTGGCTTGTTTGAGCAGAGGTGCCTTCATCTAGGGCTTCATGTGTTTCCCTATTCCCTGTTCCTTGTGCATAGTCACTCTTGGAATGTCCATTCTCTGTATGTGCTGAGGAGTGTGCTCTCTTATGACTAGATTCCCCTTTCTCAAATTTAGAGGAGACTAGATCATGCACTTCATGAGCAGGGAGTTTGGATGGTATCTTCCCCTCAACCTCTGACATGCCTTCATTAGCATGCAGGTCAGCAACAGCCGCAACAGTATCAACTGTAGGCTGAATTTCAGATGAGGGGATCTGAAATTGCTCACCCAATACTATTGTATCTTGTATTATTTCTTCTGCAAGATGCTCCCCCTCAGTCATTGCAGTCTTGTCCTCACCAAATGCAATTTCCATGACTTTTTCCAGTAGATGCTCATCTTCAAACATTGCAACCTCCCTGTCAGAAGCTAGACTGATCTCCCCCTCAATCTGAGGCCTGGGAACATCAGCATCATGAGAAATAAGCAAATTCCCATCTATATCATCAAGTATGGAAGCATATACCTCCATCCTTGTAGAGATCTTGTCAACAGCTTCCTTTGCTATTGCTTCAGCCATCTCAGTAGTAGGCACATCATCCCCAGGGACATTGTCTAGCTCAGGTATGCTTGCAAGACTTAGTGGGGTAAGCTCTGAAGAGGCTGATACTTGGGTGTTCATGTCCTTCCTGGACTCTTTAGCAGAAGATGACAGTTCTGGATTATGAGGTTCTTCTTCCTCAGAAGAGCTGCTAGAGGAGCAGGGCTCAGAGGCAGCTATCTTCTTTCCTTTATTTTCTACAACTGATGGTCTATGAGGTTGAAGAACTCTTTCCCATCGATCCAACATCTTAATATCCATTCCCCGCATGTGATGTATTCTTGCCCCAAGCTTTAAATTCAGAATTTCTGGGACGGATTGTCGCAGAAACAGGGATAGAATTCTCCCTAGATATGGTTCAGCAACTCATTCAATAATCCTCTCAAATAGGATTCTCCCCCAGTCGGTCTTCTTTGACAAGATAATTCTTGCGATTACCTCGAACATTTTCTTTGATATTTTATCGTGGAAGCCAGTTTTGCAGAGAAAAGCTTTTCCAACAACATCAGCTAAGAACTTAAAGACAAGTTCTTGAGGTCTCTGAATAAGGAATGAGACATCAAGATCTGTGTCATAAGATAAATGAGAAATTTAGCCAACATAAACCCCCAGGCTCTATTGGAAAGCTGTTGTCTCATCAGTTACAGCTTAATCTCACCGAAAAAAATGGAAACTTCCTCTGAGTGTTCATAATCATCCTCAACATAAGGTGAAATAACTGAGGAGGAACTGTCTCTCTTCTTTAGACAGTCCAAAAAGATGTTAAGGAGAAGAAAACAAGACAACAGGAAGGGTCCAGCAGGAGACTCTTCTCAAAAAAAAGATCAATCATCCAGAGAAACTCAGGAAGAAGAATTCTGGGGACAGGTATGGCTCTTCTCAAAACAAATATATTAAAACTAATATAGTGTGTTATTGTTGCAACAGAAAAGGGCATGGCATAGTTGATTGCCTAGCAAAAAGAAAGGAGAAAAAGTCTAAGAACTTGAAGGATGGACAACACAATAAGGCTGACAAAAGCTTCTTTGTAAAAAGACAGTTAACACTATCTGACAGTGAGTCTGATTCATCAGAATCGGAAGAGGAGGAGGCTCTTATGGGACTGATGGCTATTGAGGAAACTCAACCAGAAGAAGACCAGGATTGTCCAGATCCTGCTAAGGTAAAATCAATCTCTAATAGTTTTTCCTCATATTCTTTTTCTGCATCAGAAAATGAATCATGTTCTCATTCCTCTAATAGTAAAGAACATGATTTAGACATTGAAGCAGATTTTAACTCCCTTATCAACAGATATGGGAAGGTACTAAAGGCCTTGATTGCAAGCAAATAGCTTGCTAAGGATCAGGCCAAATAGTTAGAATCCTTTAGAGGAGTATCTTCTCAGTTGATAAGTGCCAACACTAAGTTGGACACACAAAAATTGAAACTTATAGAACTAACTAATAAGATAGATAGCTAGGCAGAGGTGATAATAGAATAGGTCAAGACTGTCAACGACCTGGAAGCAAAGCTTGCTCAGGAAAGACAGCTCCTGACTCAATTCTCAAAGCCTAAGTCAGTGCTACCTGTAATAGATAACTTTTCTTCACCATTTAGAACTGGTGTAGGGTATGAACAGAATAAAAAGTCTAAAAAGAAGTCCGTACCCAAGGATAAAATTCCAAGTGGTCCAGTTAGGCAACCAGTCAAGTATCTTCCTTCTAACAGATGCTTGAGATCATGTATTCCTGGACACATGATGTCTGAGTTTTCTACCAGTAAGGCCAATAAAGAGCCTTGCTGGAAGGATCAAATATCAAAAGGCATTATAGGCTAAGAACCACCACAAAAAGTGATCAATCCAAGAAGCTAAGGAATTCTTGGAGCTGATCCCACTATATCTCACTTAAATCTGAAAGGTAAGGGTGTGAATTTTGTACCACTACCTTGGAAGTTGGATGACAAATCTGTGTTGCACAAAAGAACAACTTCAATTGTGCAACCAAAGAAAAGATATAATAGATTTGAGTGTTGGTGTTGTGGGAAGGTTGGTCATTTTGCAATAGATTGTTGGTATAATCCAACAGCTCCTTCATATAAGTTTCAACCACCTTCATTTAGAAAGATTGTTGTGTTTCACACAACAAAGCCTAACAGGAACCAAGGCCCCAAAACTTGTTAGGTGCCTAAGGTGAACTAAATTTGTGTTTGCAGGTGAAGCCAAGTACCACTAATAGGCCAATATAGTACTTGGAAAGTGGGTGTTCCAGGCATATGACAGGATCAAGGAGTTTACTAAGAGATTACACTCCAGTTAAGAATGGACGAAAAGTCATCTTTGGAGGGTCAGAGAAAGGAATCGCCAAGGGATAGGGTAACATTTCTAATGGACTCACCAAGAGTTTGGTGCTTCCTGTCTATTTCCTGTAAAGGAAAAGTTAGTGTAGGCATAGAAGGTACGTCTCACATGTACCTGAGTTTGCCTTTGCAAAACGAAGAAGATGCGCCTTCAAATAAGTTCGGCAAAATTAAGGTGAGAGGAAAACATAGAAGCGTAATAACTCACAAGTACCTCATGGAGGCTTGCAAGCGCCTGTTATCCTCTGCAAAAGAAAAAGTGAGGAGTATGCAAGAAAGAAAAACGAGCTGCAAGTACCTGGAGGCGACTTGCAAATCTCTGCTGGTTTCTGCAAAAGTGAAGTTAGAAACAGATTCAGGAGTAAAGAAAGCTGCAAATACCTGAACGCAACTTGCAGGTATTTGCTGGTCTCTACAAAATAAGAGTTAGAAGTAGGCACAATATATGAAAGTAACTTGTAAGTACCTGTGAAGAAACTTGCAATTATTGGGTGATCTATGCAAAATAAGAGTTAGGAACAAACATGACATATGAGAGTAGTTTGCAAGTAACTGTGAAGAAACTTGCAAGGGTCTGCTGATCTCTGCAAGAAGAGAGTTAGGAGCAGACAAAACATGAAAATAGCTTGCAAGTACCTGTGAAGAAACTTCCAAGGGTCTGCTGATCTCTGCAAAAATAGAGTTAGGAACAGATATGGTATATAAAGAATAATTTGCAAGTACCTGGATATGACTTGCAAGTGCCTGCTAATCACTGCAAAGAAGAGAGCGAGTAGTAGACATGAAATAATGAGCTAAGCTGCAAGTACCTGAGCTGAGGCTTGCATATGTTAATTATTGATAAGATAAGGTTGACATGATCATATAGCAGAGGAAATGACTGATACACTCTGCTGATAATTGAATGAAGATTAAACCAAAGCAATGATCTTCTAGATTAGAGACATCCTTGCTATGAGGCCCAAATCGATAAGAAGAGATTATCTTAGTTAGACTTCACTAGCATGGCTTGATGATCAAGGAGAGTTAGATTCTTTGTTCTGTGTCTGATGCCATTAGCTTTTGATAAGAGTAACAAATGACTTTGTGAACCATCATCTGATAAAGCTTAAGCAAGCAGTGAATAAGAGATGAGAGTAATGAAGCTTATATAAGCAGAGGGCTTGTAAGTCATCATCTAATAGAGCTTTGAGCAAGCAATGTATATAAGATGAGCACAAGCAAAGTGAATGTTGGAAATCCTTTTGGTAGGTCAGATTAACCTATTCACCTGCGAAAGAGGTAGTTGATAACAAAGAGGACTAGCTACACTCCCTCGATAGAGCACAAAAGGGAGACATGCGCAAAAAAATCCTAAGAAGGAAGCGGCAGATGCACTGCTCTCTTGCCTCGAGTACAATCATCACTGATCAATGTGACTAGTTGCGCCAAGTGGCCTATTGCTTGTATGTGGAAAGATCAGTGGAATTGTGGAACCTGCAAAGGCACAGATCGAGAGTACCAGAGAGTGTTCGGCCATCACAGTTGTGAGATGATCGAAGAGACAAGGCTACGCTTGGTCTCCATTGCTTGTCAAGCAAAGATCACCGTAACTGTAATGTATCCTTAATGGAGCACATCATAGCTAACACATGGGGCTTCCCTTGCACACACTATGTGTCAGATGCCGGCTAGGATCCGAAGTCCTGTATTCCTCCGCATGAGAGTTGGATAGCCCCCACTACACACATGCAAAAACTCCTCGCGATATGTGGTCATTGTGGCCTTTCGCCGGAATCCAATCTCGAGGGGGCCAATAGCAAGACTCAGTGATATCTCAGTGGTGTAGTGATCTCTTTGGCAAAGAGAAAAGTAGAGGAAGAAGCATTACAAGAAGGGAACTGTGTCAGTATGAGATCCCTGATAAAAGCTTTATTGAAAGGCATGAAGGAGCACTTAGAAGTGTTTTGTAAAGGAAATGTTTGAAAGAGAAAGAGTAGAGTAAGAGTAATCGATAATGGATGTGAGGAGCTTTGAGGACTCATGGATGTGATGGGTCACCCTTCTGGAGCAGATGTTGAAATTTACCCTCCTTCAACATTTCTTGCACTAATCGCCGAAAAGCTCTACAATCCTCTGTTGCATGACCCCATTCTCTGTGATACTTACAATATTAGTTAGAGTTTTTGACCTTTCAATCAGCAGGATGAGAAGATCCCACAACGTTTGGTTCGTTCCTCATGGTGTGAGTTGCCTCACCCAATATACTATTCACTTTGGATTCTTTGCGTAGAAAGAGACATTGACGACTACGAAAACATCTTCCTTTCTTCGCTTAAGATTGAAGACACTCTAGGGAAGACTTTGGAGGTTGCCCGGCAGGGAGCAAAACTTCTGGGCCTCTCTTCCTCTCAGCTGGAAGTTCAGGCAACTTCACTGGGTGATTGGAGGCGCACACGATGGTTTGAGGGCTGAGTTTGTAGACACTCTCCGTTTGTTTGGTAACTGGAGCTGCACAGCGACTGCGACCTGGCCAGATGATAGCTTGCCAGATGAGCATAAGGACCAACTGGTAGAAAGGCCGACAGATTATCATGTGAATTCCCCACTGCTGGACTGATTGTAGCAACTGGTGCTGCCTGCAGGTTGAGAGTCTAGTCGCTGAATTATTGTGGCTAGGGTGTCCTTGATTGCTGTTATCTGCAGGGATGTTTCCCGACGTGTCAGCGAGAGGGCTTCCCAGAGAGCGTCTTCACTGGTATGAGGAATGTCTTGAGGAAGTTGGTGGTCTGACATGAGTAACCATTGACTTTCACCGTCTATTCGGATCTGAAGGTCATGTGTTAACTGTTGATGCGCAAAAACGACACCACTTAGTTAACACGGAGGGGGTGTTCGATCTCACAGGCTAGGAGAGGAAGAGGATGAAGGCTATGGGGAAAGAGGAGGGAAGGAAGTTTCTGAGTGCTCGAGAGTGGAGCAAGCACTTGTCAAAGGGGTTGCGGGGATAGGGTAGAGGTTTGCCGAGAGTAGCAGAGGAGGTTAATCAGGAGCTGTCGAGCAGGCAGTTACTTGGACGGTTGTGCTTGCAGGTTGAGTGCCGAAGGAGCTGAGCTGAGCTAAGAAGAAGAGAGAGGCGGCTGCTAGCAGCGGCAACAACAGACTTTGCCCGCCGCGGCTTAAATGTCACTCTTGCGACAGGCTTTCCTTTGATTAATGTTGAGAGTTACAACTTGCTATTACACCTTTATAAGAAAGCAATAAAGGGGTACAAGAAGGAAGCTGGCGGCTAAGTAAGAAGAATGTCAGAGGAGACCGCGCGGACTGAACTTGGAGGCTGGCAGACCGCGCGTTTAGAAGAGGAGCTGAGACCGCGCGGACTGGGGAACTAGGTCGGCAGGCCGCGCGAACTAAGTGCAGAGAGAAATGAGTGAGGACTGAGAAACAGAGTCCTCAGGAATTGAGTTTGTTGTGGGCTATCTTCGAGCGTGAGCACCTTGACAATGATGAGACCTCGGGGTGTCTGAACGTCCCCCTATATGTGAGGTATGGGGGTCTATTTATAGGCCCGAGGAGCTAACGACTTGCGGTGATGTTACCCCTAGTGAGACGATAACTTGGGCGAGAAGAAGACGGAGTCCGCCGAGTCCGCAACACGCCGGGCGGACTGGGGCTTGCTTCTGGAGCTGGTGCTGCTGATGGCGAACTAAGAGGCTGAGTGGTGGGCTACAAATGAGAGTCCGCCGAGTCCGCTGCTACTGAGCTGAGGTCTGCCTGCTGTTGGGGAGGTGGACGCTGGAGGGTAAGTGGCGGACTGGGAGGAGAACCCGCGAAGTCCGCCACTACTGAGCTGATCGAGCCTGCACCAAGGGTATGGGCTAAAAACTAGTCGCTGAGTACGCAGAGTCCGCTCGGGGCTATGCGGCCTAGGACAACCTTGAGAAAGTTCTGCTGCCTGGCGGACTGAGAGGAGAATCTGCGGAGTCTTCCACAGCTGATCGAGCCCGCACCATACTGCGCGGGCTGAGGAAATTGACACTGCTATTAGAGTTAAGCGGGTGTTGGAGGCCGACTGGCGGGCTGCATGGTGAGTCCGCAGAGATCGCAGAGTTCAGATATGCTGAGAAGCTGAGTCCGCCGAAGATGCCTGATGCTGAGTTGGGGTTCATCAACGTAGGCGGACTGGAAGTTTTGACTGCACTTCGAGTCCTCCCAGCTCGTGGTGAACTAGATGGTGTTGTCGATTTCTATGGGTAGCCGTGGAGTTGGTGTCCGCACTCCTCATGCGGACTAGCGAGGCTGGCTGCCCACACTATTGGGCGACAAGAGACATGCGACCTATCAGACTGACGAGGCAGGCCGCCTATGTTGTCGAGATGAACCTGAAGTTGGCTGGCAGTCTGGGATCAGATCACCAGGCTGGCTATACAGCGAGTTGGAGGGTTGACGCTGGTGAAGGTGTGCGGCCTAGAGGCAGACCACATGATGTTCTGAGTCTGCCAATTTTGGATGTCTCCTGTTAAGAGCAGGCTAAGTAGCGTCTAGTTACTGCAAAAGATGCGACCTATTGTCGGCCTGGGCGGACAGGGATACGAGTCCGACAGAGAGACACATGCGGAAACAAGCTTGCGGTTAAGCTGAAAAGGGGGCAACCTGTAGAGGCGGACTGCAGAAGTTGTCTGTGGCCCCTACCGACCAAGGGAAGACACGCAGCCTGGGCGGTCAGACCACTGAGACCACCTAAGCCGCACGGCCTGAGTGGACAGTGAATTTTGTCCGCCCACCTTAGGGCATCGCAGCCTCCAGGAGGAACCCGGGGAAGGCCGTGATGAGCGAGCTGGCTGTCTTGGGAAGGATCGCCGATTTTGGGGTTAACATAATCCCCGCACTTTTTAAAGTTCCGAATAGAACATCGAAAAAGTTACAGACCCACGAAAATCGTGATCCACCCCAAAGGAAATAGAAGGGGGCAAGGAGAGGTAGAACCTGATTCCTCTCCTTAGGAGTTTGGTGCTGCCTGTCTATTTCCTGTAAAGTAAAAGTTAGTGTAGGCATAGAAGGTACGTCTTGCGTGTACCTGAGTTTTCCTTTGCAAAACGAAGAAAATGCAACTTCAAATAAGTTCTGCAAAATGAAAGTGAGAGGAAAACATAGAAGCGTAATAACTCGCAAGTACCTGATGGAGGCTTGCAAGAACCTGTTATCCTCTGCAAAAGAAAAAGTGAGGAGTATGCAAGAAAGAGAACGAGCTGCAAGTACTTGGAGGCGACTTGCAAATTTCTGCTGGTTTCTGCAAAAGTGAAGTTAGAAACAGATTCGGGAGTAAAGAAAGCTGCAAATACCTGAAGGCAACTTGCAAGTATTTGCTGGTCTCTGCAAAAGAAGAGTTAGAAGTAGGCACAGTATATGAAAGTAACTTGCAAGCACCTGTGAAGAAATTTGCAAGTATCGGGTGATCTCTGCAAAAGGAGAGTTAGGAACAAACATGCCATATGAGAGTAGTTTGCAAGTACCTGTGAAGAAACTTGCAAGGGTCTGCTAATCTCTGCAAGAAGAGAGTTAGGAGCAGGCAAAACATGAAAATAGCTTGCAAGTACCTTTGAAGAAACTTGCATGGGTCTGCTGATCTCTGCAAGAAGAGAGTTAGGAATAGTTATGGTATATAAAGAATAATTTGCAAGTACCTGGATATGACTTGCAGGTGCCTGCTAATCACTGCAAAGAAGAGAGTGAGTTGCAGACATGAAATAATGAGCTAAGCTGCAAGTACCTGAGGTGAGGCTTGCAGATGTTAACTGTTGATAAGATAAGGTTGACATGATCATATAACAGAGGAAGTGCCTGATACACTCTGCTATTAATTGAATGAAGATTAAACCAAAGCAATGATCTTCTAGATTAGAGACATCCTTGCTAATATTACAGACAAAGGGAAATGGTACTCTGAACAGGAATGAGCCAAATACTTGAAGCAACAAGAAGTGATTCAAAAGTTCAGATAAGATATCAAGAGAGGAAAGCTTCCTGCTAAGTCAATAGAGCCCAACAAATATTTTCCAAAGTCATATCATTACTTTGAGAGGCAAAGGCTGAAAGAAGAAGCAATAGAAAAAGCTAAAGCTAAGGAAGCTAAAGGAAAGGCTGTTGCTGAGGACAAAGAGCCTGAGATGAAAGCCAAGATACAATCAGGGAAAGACATAGTAATCAAGGAACCTGAACTGCCTTAGGATACTCTTTGTTTTATATTTATTTTGGACAAACTTGATCTGTAACTATTTTGTAACCAAAACTTGTATTAGTAAACTCTATGACAAACAACTAATGGAAGCATGGCTTATTTTATATTTCACGTGTTGTTAATTAGGACTGAAATTGTTTGCCTTATTTTCTGCTCAGCATTATTATTAAGTATGTGTATTTTTCTATGATATTTCACTTACTGAACTGCACCGTATGTTTAAATGTCTTTATCATAATTTTTGTGGTATCTTGTTGTATATCATTGAATTGGGGTTATGACTTCTCCAAATAGTGGGAGATTGTTGAGTACATTGGTCTCAACGTACTTGATTTGAAGAAGTCATCTCAGCTCAATAATATACACATTTTTGTATTTGATGGAATGTTAAGTTCATATGTGTAGGTAAATAAAGCTAGGTATAAAGTGTTGAGACACTCAAGACTAGTGTCGACACACTTAAAGTAGAAGTGCTGAGTCAAGGTGAAAGTTGTGTCGACACCTAGGATTTGCGTCGACACTATGATTCAAGAAAGCAACTGTGTCGACACTCAGGACTAGTGTCGACACCCACTGAACAAGTTGTGTCTAGATAAAGAGAAGTTGTGTCGACAATAAGGACAACTATGTCGACACACTGTGTCGAGACTGAGGACAACTGTGTCGACACTTAGGACAAGTGTCAACACACTCTATTCACACTGTGTCGAGACTGAAGACAACTGTGTCGACACTCAGGAATAGTGTCGACAAACTCTATACACATTGTATCAAAACTGAAGACAACTATATCTACACTCAGGAATAGTGTCGACACAATCTACTCAAGCTGTGTTGGGACAAGATGAAGAGATATGTCGACACATTCAAAGTTTATCGACACCACTACAAGAGTTGTGTCGACACCCAGGACTTGTGTAGACACATTTAACAGCCAAGTCTCAACACTTCAGCAGACTTATTTCCTGAGTACAGATATCAAGACAGAGGTACTGACAAATGTCAGAAATGTCAATTATTAACCGGATTAGCCGGTTAATCCTGTTAGAGCCTATTTAAAGGGATTCAGTCTTCAGAAGAAAGTGATAAAAAAAGAGAAGCATAATTTTATGATGTTTGAAGCATCAACTACAATTTAGAAGGTTGAGAGAGGTCTGATTAACAATGATCTTCAACATCTGTCCAGCCTAGATCAACCTTAATTTCTACTTCAAGAAGCTTTGAAAAACTAAGAAGGGTCAGATCAGATCTATCTTGTCAGGATCAAAGGAAGCACAGTCATCAAGATCAGATCAAGAAGCTGTTACTCATATCTCATGCTGGGTGACATTTTCTGATTCTATTTTCTTATATATTCATTTTGTAAGATCGACATGTAGATCTGAGTGGAGGAGATTTTTGTTTATAAGCCTGTGTTATAAAGGTTGTGGTAGGGCTGAAAATTCCTGAGGTAGGAGAAGTTGTTAATTCTCTGAGGTGTAGGGCAGGTGTTGCTTGAGAATTAGGAGTGAGGATTCATTCTGAGGTAGAGTTCTTGGGAAGAACTTGAGGTGTAGGTGTAACACCCCCATCCGTCATATGGCATATAACAGAAGGTCCAGCTGGAACCCGACGCCATATACCACAGACAGACGGAAGGGTTACGTATTAATAACCAAACATTCCAATTAAGACTACTCGTCCTAACACAGAGCATTCTAGCGGAAGCTTTTAAAAGTAGAAAGAACCCAAACCGAATAATCAATTTACATGAATGTCCACAATCGCTACCACTGGAATGAAATAACAATACACTGAAAGATACATGGCCCTATGGCCTTACAATAGTTCACTTATCAAATAGTGTCTTACATACATCGGCTCGCAGGCCGGCCACACATGACAAAATAAAAACAACTATACGCAAAGGCCTTCGAGGGCCAACACGGAAACATGGGCTCCAGCCCGCTATTTTGCACTCGGCTCCGCGGTACCTGTAAGCAACATTCCACCGCATGGTGGCAAACAGGTAACGGTTAGCTAAAGACGACCAAATTATAACGACCCCGTCCCTTTCTCGGGACGACGGTGTTCCTTCCCAGCATATCATTAGCCCAGCTAAACAATTATGTATAAACATACTTCGCCACAGGTGTAGGCTCGCACGGCCAAACACCCCGTGGACTCAGGTCACATTAACGGTGAATCCTGACACTTCAGCGTCTTCACCACCACTGAAAGATATGGTACCTAAACACCTAGAGGGGGGGTGAATAGGTGACCTAATCCTTTTCTAATTTTACTGGCAGCAAACAGTTTATTATCACAGATTTTTACCTATTGCACAACAATCTCAAAGTATTCACAGCATACACAGCACAATCACAGCACAACACAGTGGTTTATAGTGGTTATCCAAGATATGGGTACATCCACTTTCCCCCTTCGCCTATCTAGCAGTGTTCTAGATTCGTCCAAACTCCTCCACTGTCTCAGAACCCAAATTGGTTCCTACACCTCAGGCCCAAAGCCTTACAACTCAGCTTTATCCCAAAGCCTACACTCAGCCAATCAAGGCCTACACTCAGCCAACCAAGGCCTACACTCAGCCAACAAGGCCTACACTAAGAGATCTCAATCTCCTACACTCAGGCTAACAAGCCCTACCCTCAGCCTTTATAGTTATAGGCTTACAAATCACTCAGATCCAAAGGATCCTACAAGTTAAAATGTATTACAAAAATTAACTCAACAACTCATAAATGAAAAAGGGGAGTTGAGAGTTTCTTGATGAGTTCTTGGAAGAACTCAGCTGGATTCACCCTGACTTAGCTTTCTTCAAAGCTTCTTGAGTAGAACTGAATAAGACTGAATCCTCCTGCAGTAGTTCCTTGACCTCTGCTACTTAAGATCCAGAATTGTATCTGAATCCTTCTTCTCAGCCTAGTTCCAGAGGCTGATTTCTTGGAAGGAGCCCTCTCTCTCCAACTTCTTAGATCTGCACTTGGACTGCAAGATCTTCTTGTGTTGATACTCTTGGTACCACTTCAATAATTTGTTTTTCAACAAACTGAACTTTTGAACAATAATCTGATCCACTTGAACAACAATCTGGACCACAGTTTCTGTAAACTGTATGTGCCTATTTATAGGCCTTCTTCATGGTAACCGGCTGGTCCGGTCCATAACTGACTTCTGATATCTCTGACAGGTGCTGTAGACTAGCTGGAACGGCAGCTGTCAAGTCATCCAGTCATTTCTTGAAAATCTCTAACTGTCTGTAAGTGTCGAGACTTTCTGTCTTTAAGTGTCGACACTTATAGTCCAAGTGTCGACACATGTTGTGTAAGTGTCGACACAAGTCTACAAGGTGTCGACACATTTCCTTGTATGTCTCGACACAGATTCTTCTGCATGTGTCGACACTGAAATTGAGTGTCGACACAAGTACTTGTTCTTCTAGCTTTTGCTGAATTCTTCTAAGTGTCGACACATCTCCTTTGTGTCGACACAACTTCTTGTGTTGTATCTGTTAAGTGTCGACACAGCTTCTTGGTGTCGACACATAGTCTTCTATGTTGATTCTTGCTGAGTGTCGACACATCTCCTTGTGTCGACACACCTTCTTCTTGTTGAGACTTCAGCTAAGTGTCGACACATTCCCTTAGTCTCGACACTTGTACTTAGAATATTTTTGTTGAACTTTCTGATCTTTGCTAAGTGTCGACACAGCTCCTTGTGTCGACACTTTCTTCAAGTGTAGAGTCTTTAGCTGAGTGTCGACACATTGTGCTGGGTGTCGACACTTACTTCATGTGTTGACTCTTCTGGTTGTGTGTCGACACATTGTGCTGGGTGTCGACACATTCTTCAAGTGCTGACTCTTCTGTTGAGTGTCGACACATTGTTCTGAGTGTCGACACTTTAACTTAGTCTCTACAGACTTTTGCTGAGTGTCGACACAACTCCAAGTGTCGACACTTTCTAGTGTAGACACAGCTTCACTGGGTGTCGACACAGCTCCTTGTGTCGACACATTCTGTCTGCACTTTTCTTCACTGAGTGTCGACACAGCTCCAAGTGTCGACACTTTCTGTCTGCACTTTTCTTCACTGAGTGTCGACATAGCTCCAAGTGTCGACACTTTCTGTCTGGTGTCGACTCTGCATCCCAGGTGTCGACACAATGACTCCAAGTGTCGACACTGCTTGTCTGGGTGTCGACACAAGTTTTCTTAAGTGTCGACACTTTCCCTCTGGGTGTCGACACATGGACTTAGAAACTTTTTGCTTCAGTCCAGTGATTTCTTAACCTGCACAAGTAAACTCAACATACATCAAATACATTATGATGTATATCATTGAGTTGGGTGAGGCTTCTTCAAATCAGGTACATTTGACCAATGTACCCAACAACCACCCCCAGGATGGAAACAATATGAGCATTTAAGCCTTCCTGACCACTGTCTAAGGCTCCCAACTATGCCAACGGCCAGTCCCCTTTTCGGGTCTCTCGCACCGAACCACATAGCCCATGTCCAATTCCACTTGCCCATTGCTCAACCGCATAGTTCACCTTAATACATACGCACGTGCCAAGATTCTCTCGGATCATAATATTCCAATCAATCACATAACTCAGTTATGTTCAAGGCCGGTTCCCAGACCGCCAAGTTAGCAGAACAATGATTCCGCTCAGTTTTCCGGGTGCGCCTTGGAGCTAACCTCCAAGGATCCCTGCTACAATCTACCCCGTAGAAACCCAAAAACCCAAAGCACGGAGTCTTCTTCGGCAAATCATAACAAATGCAACATCACCGATCCAGACCAACATGTCCGGGTAGGCTTCACACACAATGCCTATGCCCGTACTTCGATTCTGGACTCTATATGCAACACAAGGGGGACTATTCCCGTCAACCCCAAGGAACACAGCACACTCACCGCACACTTGCGGGAGAGGGTTTTCCCTATGCAAAAAGGAAGAGCTTCACATGGTCAAGTGGAGAATCGTTACCCTTGTAGTCCGCTTTTGCGCCATGGAAAAACTACATGGATGGAAATCTTCGCAACAAACTTTCCTCCACGGATCCGCTCTCAGATCTCAAAACGGTTCTCCGATGCTCCGCCGGCGGCCGGAAAACTCCTCCTTCTTCCTCCTCTTTCCAACTCCTTGAGAGAGAGAGACTAAGGGAGAAAATGAGGAATTGATCCTCTATTTCCGACCTTAACAGAGCAGGGTTTCCCCAGGGCTGTCGGATTTTAAATAAAGAAATCGAACGGCTCTGATCCTTTCAAAAATCAACAGACCTGGGCCGAACACGGCTTGGCACACGGCCGTGTCCCAGGCCGTGTGCCTCGATCCAGGCACAATCGTCGAACAAAGAGACTCTCACTGGTTTAGACACGCCCATGTCTCACTCGACACGCCCGTGTCGGGTTCTCGACATGCCCATGTCCGGGGGAATGTCACATATAACCGCCACGCCAACCGACACAACCCTGCTGAACACGGGTACTGACACGGGTAGGCACACGCCCGTGTCCAATGACACGCTCGTGTCATTAAGCCGTGTTCCTTGTTGTGTCCTTCTCAGGATAAAATCGGCCAAAACACCATGCCAGACACGGCCTTGGACACGCCCGTGTCCTAGGCTGTGTACCCCCACACCGACACCAAAATCCCTTTTACGCGACCAACTCAAATACAATTTTTGGGCATTACAAATCTCCCCCACTTAAGGAATTTCGTCCCGAAATTAAGTAAAGGTACACAAAATTACAAGTTACCTGAACGGAATAACTCGGGGTATTCTTTCAACATAGTTTGCTCTCGCTCCCAAGAAAGCTCCTCACGTGCGCAATTATCCCAACGGACTTTAACCATTCGGATGTCCTTATTGCAGAGTCGCTTGACTTCAACATCTTCTATATGTATAGGCTTGACCTTTGTCGTCAACTCGTAATCAACTAGCACTTGATCAACCGAAACTATCTGCGAAGGCTCTTACACCGCCTTACACAACACCGATACGTGGAACACATTGTGTAGCCCAATCAACTCCACCGACAGCTTCAATCTATACGCTGCTTCGCCAACACGTTCCAGGATCTCAAATGGTCCAAGGTATCTCGGACTCAGCTTCTTCAAGCGTCGAACCCATGAGACACCCTTGAACGGTTTGATTTTCAAGTACAACCAGTCGCCAACACTAAACTCGACGTTCCTATGTTTGGCGTTATAGTACTTTGACTATCTGTCATGAGCGATCTTCAACCGTTCCGGAATTGTCCGTATCATTGAAGTGGCATCTTCCACTGCTTAACATTTGTAAAGCTTCGACTCGCCCGTCTCCAACCAAGATAACGACGTGCGACACTTTCTCCCGTACAAGGCCTCGAAAGGCGCCATTCCAATACTCGCCTGAAAGCTGTTGTTATACGCAAACTTCACCATGTACAGGTGATCTTCCCACTGCTTTCCAAAATCTAGGACGCACATGCGAAGCATGTCCTCCAACGTCCGGTTGACCCTCTCAGTCTGGCCATCCGTCTGCGGATGAAAGGCTGTGCTGAACTTTAGCTTAGTACCCAACAAACTATGCACCAACCTCCAGTCATTCGACGTGAAGCGTCCATCTCGATCACTAACAATACTGCGGGGCACACCATGCAACCGTACAATATTCTCCACATAGAGTTTGGCCAACCTTTCCACCGTATCTTCCTTCCTGATCGGGATGAAGTGCGACACCTTTGTCAACCTATCTACGACCACCCAGATGGCGTTGTTTCCCCTCTGCGACTTCGGCAAACCATGCACAAAATCCATAGATATGTCGTCAAATTTCCATTCCGGGATAGGCAAGAACTTTAGGAAACCTCCGGGCTTCTGACACTCCGCCTTAACCAAGGCACAAGTTTGGCACTTAGCCACATAAAGTGCTACATCTTTCTTCAATCCTGGACACCAAAACAATTTCTTCATGTCTCTATACATCTTCGTGCTTCCCGGGTGGATTGAGTACTTGGTATGATGAGCCTCGTACATCAACTCCTCCCGAAGATTATCTGCACTAGGAACGCATAGGCGACCGTCCTTCCTTAGCAACTCATCCTCAAAAGTAAACTGGGAATTTGACCCATCCAATGATTCATCTAAGATCTGTTTCATGCTGTTATCCTGAATTAAAGCCCGCCGAACTCTATCAGCTAGGTCACACTGCACCTCGGTCCAAAACAGTTTCGCCTCAGTACTAGACTGCTTGTCGATGCAAGATATCTCCAAAGCCTCCAACTCACGGACCAATCTCTCATCATGTACTGATAACCAGTTAGCCTGTGCAGGAACCTTACGACTCAACGCATCCGCCACCACATTACCTTTCCCTGACATATAATGTATCTTGAAGGTGTAGTCCCCTAGGAACTCCATCCACCTCCGCTGCATCATGTTCAGATCCTTTTGATCTAACAGGTACTTCAGGCTCTTATGATCGGTGTATATATTGACTTTCACACCGTACAGATAGTGTCTTCACAGCTTTAAAGAAAATATCACGGGCGCTAACTCCAAGTCATGGACCGGATAATTTCTCTCATGAGCCTTCAATTGTCATGAACCATAGGCTATCACACTCCCATGCTGTAGCAGAACACAGCCCAAACCACTGCCCGAAGCATCACTATAGATTTCGAACCCTTCGGTTCCACTTGGGGAACATAAAATAGGCGTTGTGGTCAACCACCTCTTCAACTCTTCAAAAGCCTGTTCGCACTCCGAAGAACACACAAACTTCTGATTCTTCCTAGTCAAAGTCGTGAGTGGTAGCGCTATCCGCGAGAAGTTCTCTACGAAGCACCTGTATTAGCCAGCAAGCCCCAGAAAGCTTCGGACCTCCGCCACTGTAGTCAAAGCAGGCCACTCCCGTATCGCCACTATCTTCGCCGGATCCATAGCTATCCCTTCTCCACTAACAACATGACCAAGGAACGCTATAGAGGATAACCAGAACTCACACTTGGAGAACTTAGCATACAACTGGTTTCTCCTCAACGTCTCCAACACCATGTGCAGGTGATTGTAGTGATCCTCTTCACACTGTGAGTATACCAGGATATCGTCGATAAATACTATCACAAAACGGTCCAGGTACTCTCTGAACGTCCTGTTCATCAGATCCATAAACACGAATGACACATTGGTCAAACCAAACGGCATGACCGTGAACTCGTAATGCCCACACCGTGTACTGAATGCTGTCTTTGGGATGTCGCTCTCCCTTATCCTCAATTGGTAGTAACCGGAATTCAGATCTAACTTCGAATATACCGTTGACGCAACCAACTGATCAAATAGATCGTCAATTCTCGGGATCAGATACTTATTCTTTTTCGTAAGCTTGTTCAATTCCCGGTAGTCAATACAAAGCCGCAAGCTCCCATCTTTCTTCTTAACGAAGAGAACCGGTGCGCTCCAAGGCGACGAACTTGGACGCACATAACCTTGCTCTAACAACTCTTGCAGTTGCACCTTCAACTCCGCCATCTCTTTTGGCGCTATCCGATACGGAGAGCGTGACACCGATTTGGCACTGGCTACCATCTCAATAGTAAAATCAATCTCCCGCTGAGGAGGAGCTCCTGGGAGATCATCTGGAAACAGATCAGGATACTCAGACACAACTGGGATACTGTCCAGCATAGGCCTAGGCATTGAAGCCTGTACTAATGTGACAAACAGCTCTGCCCTAGACCGAACTGCCTTGATCACCTGAAGGGCCGGCATCAAAACTTTCCCTGACCACTTCATGCCCGCAAACGTAGTCTCCCGTTCCGAATTTAATCCCAACTTAACCACTTTTCAGTTGCAATCAATGGAAGCTCGCTGCTCTGAGAGCCAGTCCATACCAAAGATTACATCGAACTCTACTAACGGTAGATTCAACGCTAGCAAATCGAACTCCTGATCCCCAATCCGACCCTTGACTACACAGACCTTATCCGCGCGCATTGAGCACCCATTGGGCAACAACACATCCAACTTGTCTTTTGTCATCGAGGGAGGGACCCCGATGCGCGTCACAAATCATTCGGACAAGAAGGAATGCAAAGCACCCATATCAAACAAGGCTCTCGCCGGACAATCGAGAATCAATACAAATCCTAGCAACAATAGAAGTAAGCTAACACATAAAAGACGTAACAACTACAAAAGTTAATCTGCTATAAATTAACTCATACCTGTCACCACGTCAGCTTGGTTTATGGCCTCTTGTAGACCAAGATTATAAACTCTAGGCTAGACTGGAGTGTGATGGGACTCGGTTGACTCCACCGCCATCCCTTTCTCCTCATAAGTCGCTCCAGACTTCCTCTCGGAGTTTGCACGTTCGCTCCAACACTCACGAGCAAAATGCCCGATCTTCCCACAGTTGTAGCAAGCTCCTGGGACTCGACTTGTGGTTTCCCCTGGAGTACCAAACGAAGGGGCTGAGTTCGAAGTCCTCTGCTTCTTATTCCATCTGCGGAATCCTGACTTTGCATTAGGCACTTTGAACTCTGCCTTCTTTTCTCCTGGGTCTTTCTTCTCTTGCACCCTCTTCATAACCTTTTCCAAAGACCGGGCCGAGTTGACCAAGGCTAGGAAGCCCTACGCATTGGGTCCAGCAAGGAGTAACTGTAGGTCACCACGAAGACCCTCATAAAATCAGTTGGTCTTCCTCTCCTCTTCCGTAAACATAGCCCCAGCATACCTACCCAACCGTGTAAACTCATGGAGGTACTCGTCCACGCTTCTGGATTCTTGAGTCAACCCAAGATATTGGTTCTCCATCTCTAGCTTCTGAGCAGAGGGTAGATATTTGGCCAGGAATAATCTTGAAAATTCCTCTATAGGCACATCAGCAAGCTGTCTACCCACTAAGAGGTGAAACTCCAACTCATCCCACCACAGCCTCGCTTCACCCGCCAAAAGAAAGGTCGCTATGGTGGTCTTCTGCCACTTCTCAGTTAACGTGGCTGTCGAAACCCTCTTTATCGTAGAGAGCCAGTCCTCAGCTTGAGCTGACGTTCCAGTCCCGTCAAATACTGGGGGATGAAAGCCCATTACATGCTTAAGCTGCTTCTCCATAACTCTCCTCGGCTCTACCAGATCAACTGCTGCGCGCTCCACCACTCTCGGCTCTGCCGCCCTAACCGGTTCTTGCTCCACGACAGGAGGTGCATGGTGCATTTGCCCTACAGGTTGGGCATTAATCATCGCAAATACGGCTTCAGCCACCATCCTGATGGTTTCCGCTGAAGGAGGTGTAGTAGGCATGTCTCTCGGTGCCCTACTTTCCGCCTATTGTGGACGCTCTGATTGACCAGCACCGCTCCTAGCTGCCTATAGAAGCAAAGACACATGATTAGACGACAACCAAATTGCTAAAAGCAATCACTGGAACACTCAGATTCCAGAAAACAAGTGTATTTTTCATTCCTAAGTGGACATTCATGGGTTCTTTTTGATGTTATAACGATGACACACACATGTGCTCACCACCCCTTAAAGGAATTCGTCCACGAATTCATTTAAGCCTGACCGTAACCAGAAGTCTGATACCAAATTGTAACCCATCCGTCGTATGGCATATAACAGAAGGTCCACCTGGAACCCGACGTCATATACCACGGACAGACGGAAGGGTTACGTATTAATAACCAAACATTCCAATTAAGACTACTCGTCCTAACACAGAGCATTCTAGCGGAAGCTTTTAAAAGTAGAAAGAACCCAAACTAAATAATCAATTTACATCAATGTCCACAATCGCTACCACAGGAATAAAATAACAATACACTGAAAGATACATGGCCTTATGACCTTACAATAGTTCACTTATCAAATTGTGTCTTACATACATCAGCTCGCAGGCCGGTCACACATGACAAAATAAAAACAACTATACGCAAAGGCCTTCGAGGGCCAGCACGTCAACATGGGCTCCAGCCCGCTATTTTGCACTCGGCTCCGCAGCACCTGCAAGCAACATTCCACCGCACGGTGGCAAACAGGCAACGGTCAGCTAAAGCCGACAAAATTATAACGACCCCGTCCCTTTCTCGGGACAGCGGTGCTCCTTCCCTGCATATCATTAGCCCAGCTAAACAATTATGTATAAACATACTTCACCACAGGTGTAGGCTCGCACGACCAAACACCCCGTGCACTCAGGGCATATTAACGGTGAATCCTGACACTTCAGCTTCTTCAACACCACCCCTAGGATGGCAAAAACATGAGCATTTAAGCCTTCTTTACCACTGTCTAAGGATACCGACTATGCCAACGACCAGTCCCCTTTTCGGGTCTCTCGCACCAAACCACATAGCCTAGGTCCAATTCCACTTGCCCGTTGCTCAACCGCGTAGTTCACCTTAAGATGTACGCACGGGCCAAGCTTCTCTCGGATCGTAATATTCCAATCAATCACATAACCCAGTTATGTTTAAGGCCGGTTCACAGACCGCCAAGTTAGTAGAACAACGATTCTGCTCAGTTTTCTGGGTGTGATTTGGAGCTAACCTCCAAGGATCCCTGCTGCAATCTACTGCGTAGAAACCCGAAAACCCAAAGCACGGAGTCTTCTCCGCAAATCATAACAAATGCAACATCACCGATCCAGACCAACATGTCCGGGTAGGCTTCACACACAATGTCTATGTCCGTACTTCTATTCCGGACTCTATATGCAACACAAGGGGGACTATTACCGTCAACCCCAAGGAACACCGCACACTCGCGGGAGCGGGTTTTCCCTATGCAAAAAGGAAGAGCTTCACATGGTCAAGTGGAGAATCGTTACCCTTGTAGTCCGCTTTTGCGCCATGGAAAAACTACATGGATGGAAATCTTCGCAACGAACTTTCCTCCACGGATCCGCTCTCAGATCTCAAAACGGTTCTCCGATGCTCCGCCGGTGGCCGGAAAACTCCTCCTTCTTCCTCCTCTTTCCAACTCCTTGAGAGAGAGAGACTAAGGGAGAAAATGAGGAATTGATCCTCTATTTTCGACCATAACAGAGCAGGGTTTCCCCAGGGCTGTCGGATTTTAAATAAAGAAATCGAACTGCTCTGATTCGTTCAAAAATCAACAGACCTGGGCCGAACACGGCTTGGCACACAGCCGTGTCCCAGGCCGTGTGCCTCGATCCAGGCACAATCGTCGAACAAAGAGACTCTCACTGGTTTAGACACGCCCGTGTCTCACTCGACACGCCCATGTCGGGTTCTCGACATGCCCATGTCCGGGGGAATGTCACATATAACCGCCACGCCAACCGACACAACCCTGCTGAACACGGGTACTGACACGGGTAGGCACACGCCCGTGTCCAATGACACGCTCGTGTCATTAAGACGTGTTCCTTGTTGTGTCCTTCTCAGGATAAAATCGGCCAAAACACCATGCCAGACACGGCCTTGGACACGCCCGTGTCCTAGGCTGTGTACCCCCATACAGACACCAAAATCCCTTTTACGCGACCAACTCAAATACAATTTTCGGGGCATTACAAATCTCCCCCACTTAAGGAATTTCGTCCCGAAATTAAGTAAAGGTACATAAAATTACAAGTTACCTGAACGGAATAACTCGGGGTATTCTTTCAACATAGTTTGCTCTCGCTCCCAAGAAAGCTCCTCACGTCCGCAATTATCCTAACGGACTTTAACCATTCGGATGTCCTTATTGCAGAGTCGCTTGACTTCAACGTCTTCTATATGTATAGGCTTGACATTTGTCGTCAACTCGTAATCAACTGGCACTTGATCAACCGAAACTATCTGCGAAGGCTCTTGCACCGCCTTACACAACACCGATACGTGGAACACATTGTGTAGCCCAATCAACTCCACCGACAGCTTCAATCTATACGCTGCTTCGCCAATACGTTCCAGGATCTCAAATGGTCCAAGGTATCTCGGACTCAGCTTCTTCAAGCGTCGAACCTATGAGACACCCTTGAACGGTTTGATTTTCAAGTACACCCAGTCGCCAACACTAAACTCGACGTTCCTATGTTTAGCGTTATAGTACTTTGACTATCTGTCATGAGCGATCTTCAACCGTTCCTGAATTGTCCGTATCATTGAAGTGGCATCTTCCACCGCTTAACATTTGTAAAGCTTCGACTCGCCCGTCTCCAACCAAGATAACGACGTGCGACACTTTCTCCTGTACAAGGCCTCGAAAGGCGCCATTCCAATACTCGCCTGAAAGCTGTTGTTATACGCAAACTCCACCATGTACAGGTGATCTTCCCACTGCTTTCCAAAATCTAGGACGCACATGCGAAGCATGTCCTCCAACGTCCGGTTGACCCTCTCGGTCTGGACATCCGTCTGCGGATGAAAGGCTGTGCTGAACTTTAGCTTAGTACCCAACAAACTATGCACCAACCTCCAGTCATTCGACGTGAAGCGTCCATCTCGATCACTAACAATACTGCGGGGCACACCATGCAACCGTACAATATTCTCCACATAGAGTTTGGCCAACCTTTCCACCGTATCTTCCTTCCTGATCGGGATGAAGTGCGACACCTTTGTCAACCTATCTACGACCACCCAGATGGCGTTGTTTCCCCTCTGCGACTTCGGCAAACCATGCACAAAATCCATAGATATGTCGTCAAATTTCCATTCCGGGATAGGCAAGAACTTTAGGAAACCTCCGGGCTTCTGACACTCCGCCTTAACCAAGGCACAAGTTTGGCACTTAGCCACATAAAGTGCTACATCTTTCTTCAATCCTGGACACCAAAACAATTTCTTCATGTCTCTATACATCTTCGTGCTTCCCGGGTGGATTGAGTACTTGGTATGATGAGCCTCGTACATCAACTCCTCCCGAAGATTATCTGCACTAGGAACGCATAGGCGACCGTCCTTCCTTAGCAACTCATCCTCAACAGTAAACTGGGAATTTGACCCATCCAATGATTCATCTAAGATCTGTTTCATGCTGTTATCCTGAATTAAAGCCCGCCGAACTCTATCAGCTAGGTCACACTGCACCTCGGTCCAAAACAGTTTCGCCTCAGTACTAGACTGCTTGTCGATGCAAGATATCTCCAAAGCCTCCAACTCACAGACCAATCTCTCATCATGTACTGATAACCAGTTGGCCTGTGCAGGAACCTTACGACTCAACGCATCCGCCACCACATTACTGTTCCCTGACATATAATGTATCTTGAAGGTGTAGTCCCCTAGGAACTCCATCCACCTCCGCTGCATCATGTTCAGATCCTTTTGATCTAATAGGTACTTCAGGCTCTTATGATCGGTGTATATATTGACTTTCACACCGTACAGATAGTGTCTTCACTGCTTTAAAGAAAATATCACGGGCGCTAACTCCAAGTCATGGACCGGATAATTTCTCTCGTGAGCCTTCAATTGTCATGAACCATAGGCTATCAAACTCCCATGCTGTAGCAGAACACAACCCAAACCACTGCCCGAAGCATCACTATAGATTTCGAACCCTTCGGTTCCACTTGGGGAACATAAAATAGGCGTTGTGGTCAACCACCTCTTCAACTCTTCAAAAGCCTGTTCGCACTCCGAAGATCACACAAACTTCTGATTCTTCCTAGTCAAAGTCGTGAGTGGTAGCGCTATCCGCGAGAAGTTCTCTACGAAGCACCTGTATTAGCCAGCAAGCCCCAGAAAGCTTCGGACCTCCGCCACTGTAGTCAAAGCAGGCCACTCCCGTATCGCCACTATCTTTGCCGAATCCATAGCTATCCCTTCTCCACTAACAACATGACCAAGGAACGCTATCGAGGATAACCAGAACTCACACTTGGAGAACTTAGCATACAACTGGTTTCTCCTCAACGTCTCCAACACTATGTGCAGGTGATTGTAGTGATCCTCTTCACAGTGTGAGTATTCCAGGATATCGTCGATAAATACTATCACAAAACGGTCCAGGTACTCTCTGAACGTCCTGTTCATCAGATCCATAAACACGGATGGCACATTGGTCAAACCAAACGTCATGACCGTGAACTCGTAATGCCCAAACCGTGTACTGAATGCTGTCTTTGGGATGTCGCTCTCCCTTATCCTCAATTGGTAGTAACCGGAATTCAGATCTAACTTCGAATATACCGTTGACCCAACCAACTGATCAAATAGATCGTCAATTCTCGGGATCAGATACTTATTCTTTTTCGTAAGCTTGTTCAATTCCCGGTAGTCAATACAAAGCCGCAAGCTCCCATCTTTATTCTTAACGAAGAGAACCGGTGCGCTCCAAGGCGACGAACTTGGACGCACATAACCTTGCTCTAACAACTCTTGCAGTTACACCTTCAACTCCGCCATCTCTTTTGGCGTTATCCGATACGGAGAGCGTGACACCGATTTGGCACTGGCTACCAGCTCAATAGTAAAATCAATCTCCCGCTGAGGAGGAGCTCCTGGGAGATCATCTGGAAACACATCAGGATACTCGGACACAACTGGGATACTGTCCAGCATAGGCCTAGGCATTGAAGCCTGTACTAATGTGACAAACAGCTCTGCCCTAGACCGAACTGCCTTGATCACCTGAAGGGCCGGCATCAAAACTTTCCCTGACCACTTCATGCCCGCAAACGTAGTCTCCCGTTCTGAATTTAATCCCAACTTAACCACTTTTCAGTTGCAATCAATGGAAGCTCGCTGCTCTGAGAGCCAGTCCATACCAAAGATTACATCGAACTCTTCTAACGGTAGATTCAACGCTCGCAAATCGAACTCCTGATCCCCAATCCGACCCTTGACTACGCAGACCTTATCCGCGCGCATTGAGCACCCATTGGGCAACAACACATCCAACTTTTCTTTTGTCATCGAGGGAGGGACCCCGATGCGCGTCACAAATCGTTCGGACAAGAAGGAATGCAAAGTACCCATATCAAACAAGGCTCTCGCCGGACAATCGAGAATCAATACAAATCCTAGCAATAATAGAAGTAAGCTAACACATAAAAGACGTAACAACTACAAAAGTTAATCTGCTATAAATTAACTCATACCTGTCACCACGTCAGCTTGCTTTATGGCCTCTTGTAGACCAAGATTATAAACTCTAGGCTGGACTGGAGTGTGATGGGACTCGGTTGACTCCACCGCCATCCCTTTCTCCTCATAAGTCGCTCCAGACTTCCTCTCGGAGTTTGCACGTTCGCTCCAACACTCACGAGCAAAATGTCCGATCTTCCCACAGTTGTAGCAAGCTCCCGGGACTCGACTTGTGGTTTCCCCTGATGTACCAAACGAAGGGGCTGAGTTCGAAGTCCTCTGCTTCTTATTCCATCTGCGGAATCCTGACTTTGCATTAGGCACTTTGAACTCTGCCTTCTTTTCTCCTGGGTCTTTCTTCTCTTGCACCCTCTTCACAACCTTTTCCAAAGACCGGGCCGAGTTGACCAAGGCTAGGAAGCCCTGCGCCTTGGGTCCAGCAAGGAGTAACTGTAGGTCACCACGAAGACCCTCATAAAATCAGTTGGTCTTCCTCTCCTCTTCCGTAAACATAGCCCCAACATACCTACTCAACCGTGTAAACTCGTGGAGGTACTCGTCCACGCTTCTGGATTCTTGAGTCAACCCAAGATATTGGTTCTCCATCTCTAGCTTCTGAGCAGAGAGTAGATATCTGGCCAGGAACAATCTTGAAAATTCCTCTATAGGCACATCAGCAAGCTGCCTACCCACTAAGAGGTGAAACTCCAACTCATCCCACCACAGCCTCGCTTCACCCGCCAAAAGAAAGGTCGCTATGGAGGTCTTCTGCCACTTCTCAGTTAACGTGGCTGTCGAAACCCTCTTTATCGTAGAGAGCCAGTCCTCAGCTTGAGCTGACGTTCCAGTCCCGTCAAATACTGGGGGATGAAAGCCCATTACATGCTTAAGCTGCTTCTCCATAGCTCTCCTCGGCTCTACCAGATCAACTGCTGCGCGCTCCACCACTCTCGGCTCTGCCGCCCTAACCGGTTCTTGCTCCACGACAGGAGGTGCATGGTGCATTTGCCCTGCAGGTTGGGCATTAATCATCGCAAATACGGCTTCAGCCACCATCCTGATGGTTTCCGCTGAAGGAGGTGTAGTAGGCATGTCTCTCGGTGCACTACTTTCCGCCTATTGTGGACGCTCTGATTGACCAGCACCGCTCCTAGCTGCCTATAGAAGCAAAGACACATGATTAGACGACAACCAAATTGCTAAAAGCAATCACTGGAACACTCAGATTCCAGAAAACAAGTGTATTTTTCATTCCTAAGTGGACATTCATGGGTTCTTTTTGATGTTATAACGATGACGCACACATGTGCTCACCACCCCTTAAAAGAATTCGTCCACGAATTCATTTAAGCCTGACCGTAACCAGAAGTCTGATACCAAATTGTAACCCATCCGTCGTATGACATATAACAAAAGGTGCACCTGGAACCCAGCGCCATATACCACGGACAGACGGAAGGGTTACGTATTAATAACCAAACATTCCAATTAAGACTACTCGTCCTAACACATAGCATTCTAGCGGAAGCTTTTAAAAGTAGAAAGAACCCAAACTAAATAATCAATTTACATGAATGTCCACAATCGCTACCACAGGAATAAAATAACAATACACTGAAAGATACATGGCCTTATGGCCTTACAATAGTTCACTTATCAAATAGTGTCTTACATACATCAGCTCGCAGGCCGGTCACACATGACAAAATAAAAACAACTATACGCAAAGGCCTTCGAGGGCTAGCACGTCAACATGGGCTCCAGCCCACTATTTTGCACTCGGCTCCGCAGCACCTGCAAGCAACATTCCACCGCACGGTGGCAAACAGGCAACGGTCAGCTAAAGCCGACAAAATTATAACGACCCCGTCCCTTTCTCGGGACAGCGGTGCTCCTTCCCTGCATATCATTAGCCCAGCTAAACAATTATGTATAAACATACTTCACCACAGGTGTAGGCTCGCACGACCAAACACCCCATGCACTCAGGGCACATTAACGGTGAATCCTGACACTTCAGCTTCTTCAACACCACCCCTAGGATGGCAAAAACATGAGCATTTAAGCCTTCCTGACCACTGTCTAAGGATCCCGACTATGCCAACGACCAGTCCCCTTTTCGGGTCTCTCGCACCAAACCACATAGCCCAGGTCCAATTCCACTTGCCCGTTGTTCAACCGCGTAGTTCACCTTAAGACGTACGCACGGGCCAAACTTCTCTCGGATCCTAATATTCCAATCAATCACATAACCCAGTTATGTTTAAGGCCGGTTCACAGACCGCCAAGTTAGCAGAACTATGATTCTGCTCAGTTTTCTGGGTGTGCTTTGGAGCTAACCTTCAAGGATCCCTGCTGCAATCTACTGCGTAGAAACCCGAAAACCCAAAGCACGGAGTCTTCTCCGGCAAATCATAACAAATGCAACATCACCGATCCAGACCAACATGTCCGGGTAGGCTTCACACACAATGTCTATGCCCGTACTTCGATTCCGGACTCTATATGCAACACAAGGGGGACTATTACCGTCAACCCCAAGGAACACCACACACTCGCGGGAGCGGGTTTTCCCTATGCAAAAAGGAAGAGCTTCACATACTCAAGTGGAGAATCGTTACCCTTTTAGTCCGCTTTTGCGCCATGGAAAAACTACACGGATTGGAATCTTCGCAACGAAGTTTCCTCCACGGATCCGCTCTCAGATCTCAAAACGGTGCTCCGATGCTCCGTCGGCTGCCAGAAAACTCCTCCTTCTTCCTCCTCTTTCCAACTCCTTGAGAGAGAGAGACTAAGGGAGAAAATGAGGAATTGATCCTCTATTTCCGACCTTAACTGAGCAGGGCTTCCCCAGGGCCGTCGGATTTTAAATAAAGAAATCGAACGGCTCTGATCCGCTCAAAAATCATCAGACCTAGGAGGAACACGACTTGGCACACGGCCGTGTGCCTCAATCCAGGCACGATCGTCGAACACAGATACTCACACGGGTTCAGACATGCCCTTGTCTCACTCGACACGCCCGTGTCGGGTTCTCGACACGCCCGTGTCGGGTTCTCGACACGCCCATGTCCGGGGGCGTGTCACATATAACCGCCACGCCAACCGACACTACCCTGCTGAACACAGGTACTGACACGGGTAGGCACACGCCCGTGTCCAATGACACGCCCGTGTTATTAAGCCGTGTTCCTTGTTGTGTTCTTCTCAGGATAAAATCGGCCAAAACACCATGCCAGACACGGCCTTGGACACGCCCATGTCCTAGGCCGTGTACCCCCATATAGGCACCAAAATCCCTTTTTACGCGACCAACTCAAATACAATTTTTGGGGCGTTACAGTAGGATCTTGGTGATCTGAGTGGTAAGACTTGTAAAGTCTGAGTTGAAGGAGCCGGTTGGGCTCTAAGCTGTAAGATCTAAAGATCTGAGTAAAGGAAGAGAAGGAGTTTGGCCGAATCTAGTTCATTGCTAGATAGGCGAAGGGGGAAAGTGGATGTACCCATAAATTGGGGAACCACTATAAATCTGTGTGCATTGTGTTGAGTGTGTTGTATTGTTGTACTGTGCTGATTTTGTTAATTGTTGTTTGGTTTATCTTGATTATCTGACTGAGTTAATCATTATAATTAAAGTAGTACTATGATTAAATAAAAGAGGAGCCATAATTTAAATTGGACCTATCCACCCCCTCTAGGTCATTATTAATCCTAAAGAGAACATTTACAAGTTCTTTTCTTAAGATTGAGCCGGTGGAGTGCTTGGACAACCCACACCATTTCATTGCAGTTTTAATGTCATCATGTGCCAGGTCGTCTTTGTCATCATTTGCAGAGAGCTTTGGCAACTACAGTTCTTTGCTAAGCCTTCTGGGGGTAATATTTATCTTCTTCCAAGTTACTATAGTCTTGACTTTTCCTGCTGATGTATCTGTCTTGGCATTTGCAAACAATTCTAGCACTTCCCTCTTCCACAACAGACAGGGCGCAGTCAAGACAAAGGCTAGGTCAGATTTTTGCAGAAGATGAAGCACATGTTGAATCTCTTCAGAAGCGTCAATGAATCCATTGTGAACAACATCTGCTCCCTCAAAGAGAAAATCCTGACCTTTGGGTGCCATTTTGCTTGCGAATTTTGGATACCTAGCGAGAACGGCTTTCCGTCGATTCGGCGAATGCGGGCGGGAGAGGGCAAGGAACAGTGGTTTGGATATATGCACAAGCTTTTCTATTTATAGTTATTTATATAGAGAAGGCGGAAAGACACTTACCTATTTGATGATCAAATTTTGATCAGCGGCCAGGATTGAATCCCGACATTTAGCTGTAGGCCGTCTTTTCTACAATTTTTGTTGAGTAAGCTTATTTTCCTCAACCTCTGTTTTCTTTAGCAATTAGATTGCATCTAGCCCCTTACTGTGTTGGCCCAACCTGCAGGTGTAAGATTGTCCTGCAATACACATTATAATATGTGTCCTAGTGGGGTGCGACTAGACATAATTTCAACACCCTATATTGAGTTAGAGGATGTATGGTCCAGTTACATCATGTGACACAGTGACTGTGTTAGCCCCAAACCGAATTATTAAGACACATTTTGATACTTGTCTAACATCTTTTCTTGACTAATTTATCTCAACTTGTATTGCACATGTAATGTGTGTCTTAGTGAAGTGCAATTTGAACTAAATTTAACATTCTCATGATAATTTGAGGATGTTGAATCTAGTTACAACTAGTGACATAGTGAGCATGAGAGCCACTAACTTAGTTATTGAGACAAGTATTTAGACAATTGTCTTACTTCTTTTTAGATTTTAGTTTCAACTATCTTATCTTTAAAATGCATAGCTCTTGCAAGTAAGAGAACATTTAGTAGACTCATAAACAAGATGAATTCTACTTATCCTGGCCTTGTAGACTAGAAGCAAATGTTGGTTTCATGGTCTCTGAGCACATTAGCATCCTTGCTCCTACCCTTTAGCCTTTGATGTATATCTGGATTTCCTTTGTTAGATCCCCCTCAATAATTGCACATGTCTTTGACATCTTGTGCATGATGATTAGTTGAATCTTTCCTTGTACTTAAACTTAGGTTTGGTACATCTCTGTCCAAGGACCATAATTGGGCATGGCCACTTAGGCTATCCTACAAGATAAAGTTTACCTTACCTTAGGAACCAAGCTGACTTGGGTCCTAGGCTTTTGTTCGCATAAGAATGCATATGTCTACCTACAGGAGTCCTGTCCGACAGACACTGCCTTGCCTTTGGCACACAGGGGTTGTGCCAACAGTCTAAGATAGAGTGGCCCACTTTGCCATAATACCAACATTCATGGACGTTGTATCTCCTTTTCTGAACAAACCTTGAAGTGTGCAAGCCATTTCTGGCAACCTATTTAGTAGGGAGAACTGTGGCCTTCTTCTTGTTTCTTCTAGCAAGATCTTGGCCAGTAGTAAGTCTGACAGTAGAGGAACTTGGTGTAAGACCCCCCCATCACTTGCCCCAGGTCAGGCCGGAGGGGATCTTACATGCCCAAGGCATCCACACAATGCTCCTTTAAGGGGTAACGATCCACTTTACTAAGTACTAGTTGGCTGCCTTGCTTGGCTAGAATCACAAGATTCACAACACATCAGAGATTTGCGGAAGCATTAGCAGGAAAAACACTAATATATATGTATATATATATATATATATATATATGACTTCATAAATATTTACATGAGTACAAGGCCATAGCCTATGTTCTTATATAAGCTCGTAGGCTATGTGAGTTCTACATATAACTTCTCACTCTCTCTCTCTATCCTGCTCACTGGTACTCACTTCTCGAAACTATAGAGACGTCAGTGGTTCTTCGGCTTGAGTATTCCTAAGTACCAGTGCATTCTCCTTTGGAGGGGGTCACTACGGTGCTCCGTTTCTTATGAATGGTCATTTAAATAACTATTAGTCACAGGGCTAAGTGGAAACAAATCTCCTCCCCAGATCCATATCCAGGGGACAAGCACACACACACCCACCAGTATAAGATAGCAGGAGTATGAGAGAATTAGCACAACATTTCATAATTTTTATGCTAGTAGCAGCGATAAAGGAAGAGTAGCAAAATATAAATGGAATGGCAACAACAATAACATCAGTTATAATCAACGCGCCAGGTATTCACAACCCGTACCCTATCGCAGGCATACACAGTCGCGCGAATCACCCTATGTCGATATAGTATGGACCACTTCTATTCCAATAGGGTAGAGAGCCCCGCGGACCTTACCGATGTGGTCGTCGGTGACAGTGGCCAGTCCTGCCACTTCTGGGGATGGTCGTACTACACAGCCCCAGGCCCCAACGTACAACCCCGTGTACTATTGAATGTGAGAGACATCCTGCGATGCAGCATTTTGACTGACTAGCGGAGGAAAGCCCGACAGGTACAACATAACGGTCGGTCGCCCATGGTACCTATCTCCCTATCTACTTGAGTCGTTGACCTTCCCGCACAGGTACGAACAGTCTGCGAAAGGGACTAACCTGGCACAATTTTAGTGCAAGCAACTCTCAATCAATCAATTAAATATTTATGCTAATACACATCGGGTCTGTGGCGGCCTGTCCGATTATACGTTAACCTTCATGCAGCGACGCTCATCTCAACTTTCGACAAGGAGCGTGGGGCACTTGAAAGATATGGTACCTAAACACCTAGAGGGGGGGGGGTGAATAGGTGACCTAATCCTTTTCTAACTTTTGTTTGGCAGTCAACAGTTTATAACACAGATTTCTGAATAAGTTATCACAGCACACAGCAATTCTCAACACAGTACAATCACAGCACAGAATACACAAGATTTTATAGTGGTTCCCCAATCTTTGGGTACATCCACTTTCCCCCTTCGCCTATCTAGCAGTGTACTAGATTCGGCCAAACTTCTCCACTAGCTCAGAACCCAACAAGGTTCTTACCTCAGGCCCAAAGCCTTACACTCAGCCAAAAGGCCTACACTCAGCCACCCAGGCCTACACTCAGCCAATTAAAGGCCTACACTCAGAGTTCTTCAACTCCTACACTCAGGCACCAAGCCCTACCCTCAGCCTTTATAAAATAGGCTTACAATCACTCAGATCCAATGGATCTTACAAGTTTAAAATAGAAATTTCAAATGCTAACTCTACAACTCAGAAAGGATGAGAGGAGTTGAGAGTTCCTTGAAGAGTTCTTGGAAGAACTCAGCTTGATCCAAACTGACTTAGCTTTCTTCAAAGCTTCTTGAGTAGAACTGAATTAGTCTGAATCTTCTGCAGTTAATCCTTGATCTCTGCTTCTTGAAATCCAGATGACTCTGAATTCTTCTTCACAGCCTTAGTTCCAAAGACTGAATCCTTGGTTGGAGCTCTCTCTCTCCAACTACTTAGATCTGCAGTTGGACTGCCTGATCTTCTTGTGTTGATCCTCTGTGTATCACTTCTTGATTTAGTCTGATCAACTACTTCAATTATTCTCACAACAAGTAATGATTGTGAACAACTTAACCACTTCACTTTTTTTTTTATTCTGTAAACTGTGGGTGCCTATTTATAGGCTTCTTTCATGGTAACCGGCTGATCCGGTTTATAACAGACTTTTGACTTCTCTGACAGTTGCTGTAGACCGGCTGGATTGGCAGCTGTCATGTCAACCAGTCACTTCTTGAAATTCTCTAACTGTCAGTTAGTGTCGAGACTTTCTGTTCTTAAGTGTCGACACTTATAGACCAAGTGTCGACACATGTTGTGTAAGTGTCGACACAAGTCTACAAGGTGTCGACACAATTCCTTGTATGTCTCGACACAGTTTCTTCTGCATGTGTCGACACTGAAATTGAGTGTCGACACAAGTACTTATACTTCATTCTTTATCTGTATTCTTCTAAGTGTCGACACATCTCCTTTGTGTCGACACATCTTCATGTGTTGAAACTGTCAAGTGTCGACACTGATTCTTGGTGTCGACACAAGTCTTCATTCTTGATTCTTCAGCTGAGTGTCGACACATTCCCTTAGTGTCGACACTTATACTTAGAATATTTTACAACTTTTCTGTTCTTTGCTAAGTGTCGACACATCTCCTTGTGTCGACACTTCCTTCTAGTGTTGAGTCTTCTGGTTATGTGTCGACACATTGTGCTGAGTGTCGACACATTCTTCAAGTGTTGACTCCTTTAAGTGTGTGTCGACACATTGTGCTGAGTGTCGACACATTCTTCATATGTTGACTCTGCTGAATGAGTGTCGACACATTGTGTTGAGTGTCGACACTTGTACTTAGTCTCTGCAGAATTTTGCTGGGTGTCGACACAACTCCAAGTGTCGACACTTTCTGATGTTGACTCAGCTCTTCTAGGTGTCGACACTTCTGCTAAGTGTCGTCACAGCTTTTCTGCATCCTTCTACACTGAGTGTCGACACAGCTCCAAGTGTCGACACTTTCTGACTGGTGTCGACACTTCTTCCCAGGTGTCGACACAATGACTCCAAGTGTCGACACTGCATGTCTGGGTGTCGACACAAGCTTTCTCAAGTGTCGACACTTTGCCTCTGGGTGTCGACACATGGACTTAGAAATTTTCAGCTTCAGTCCAGTGTATATCTAACCTGCACAAGTAACTCAAACAAACATCAAATACATTCTGATGTATATCATTGAGTTAGGTGAGGCTTCTTCAAATCAGGTACATTTGACCAATGTACCCAACAATCTCCCCCTATTTGGAGAAGTCATAACCCTTAGTCAATGATATACACCAAAATGATGTAAAACATATAAATGACAACAGGGTAAACTTGAACATGTAATAAAGCACACATGTATACTTATTAAACATTGCAGAACAATTAAGAAACACACATATTTCAGAACATTCATACTATATTTATCATATACTGTTCCCAATAATGTTCCTTATACATTTTCAATGAAGTATTACAATGTTTATCACTTAACAGATTACAACAAGCATCAAGTTAATTCCTAATCTAGTGCTGATCAGGTTCTTTAATAACAATGCCTTTTCCAGCTTTAACTTGAGCTTTCACAGCAGCAGCAGCAGCAGGCTCAGCTTCAGCAGTCTTCTTCCCTTTAGAGTCCTTCTTCTTCTGTTCTTCAGCCTTGATCTTTTGTCTTTCAAAATAATGATAGGGCTTAGGAAAGTACTTGCTAGGCTCCACAGCTGTTGGAGGTAGCTTTCCTAACTTAGCCTTCCTTCTAATTGGACAATTGCTTCCTGCCTACTCTCATGCTTTCTCCATTCAGCCTCTGAGAACCACTTGTTCCTCTCATGGGCATTGTCCTTGGCAGCTTTCCAGGCTGTGAGAATTATGTTTCTAGAAGTAGGGCTCCATTGTTCAAAATCTGGCTTTTGCTCAGCAATTTCCCTAAACTTCTTCTTTGACAGCCTAGTTTCTTCTTCCTTGTCCAAAGCCTCTTGCATTGCAGCTGTGATAGGTTGAACAACCTTTTCCAGAATAATATTAGGCTTGCCAGCAGGTGGACTATACATTGTGCTTATATCTGCATGAATCATTTCAAAATCTGGAGGTGGATAGATTACATCAGCCACTGCTTGTTGCTCACCTCCAAGATATGCATTTTGAATACCAGATTCAGCCACTTCATTGTCATCACACAGGGGAGGATATCCAAGTGTAGCCCTGATAGAATTTGAAATCCATTTGGCATGCTCAGAACTGGCCTTGACTAACACTCTCTCCCCCTTTATGACTTCTTGGGCCACATGATCTCTCACATCATCTTTCTGGAATCGGATTTGGCTATCCAAATACCTTATGCCCTCTTTAAAGAAAGGTCTAAGCTTTGTAAGCTGTTCTGAAATGACCTTCTGTGAGTCTTTTATTGCAGTCTGTACAGCAGCAATCTCTGCTTGAAATATCTTATCAAAATCAGCCTTGGCAGCAGCAGTGGAGGTTGATTGGTTCATCAGACTTTTTCTTGAGTTCAGTGACTATGGCATTGTGAGATGCAGTCAAATTATCATTCATCCTGAGTTGATTCTCCAGCACATAGCCTTGTTTTAGTGCTATATCATCAACTTGAGTCTTTATTTGCTCTTGATGTTTAGCCAAATAAACTACTGCATGAGCACCCTTGGTAAAACAATCAGTCATCTCTGTTTTATTAAGGTTCATTTCAAACCTTATTGACTTGATTTCCTAACCTAGATCAGATTGTAGTGCCTTGTGCCCTTCATCAACATAAGTTTCTAGAGCTTTCCTTTGTTCATCCATCTTGATTTGCATTGCAAGCAGTAGAGCACTGTAATCAGTGGATGGAGCTTGTTGAACTAAGGAATGTTGAGCAACTGTTTGTAGAGCCTTCTTATAGCTCTGGCTCCTTCTCTTGAATACAAAGAACTTCTTCTTCTTAGCTTGCTCAGCTTCATCATCTTCAGACTCAGATGTACTTGCTATATTCCACCCTATCCTTAGGGCTTGGAGGTTTTTCAGTCTGCACACCAGGTGCCTTCTCAGTATCTAGCCTTATAGGCTCTTCCACAACTTCAATGTTCTCCCCCTCAGCAGCAGCACCCGTCTCTTTATCAGCAGCAGTCTTTTCCATATCAAAATCCTCTTGATCAAGATTCAGAAAGAGATCTTCCATTGTGTATTCTGGGGGTGACTGTGCAGGAGATGTACTTGGTTCAGCAACTTCTTTATCAGGATAACTTCTTGTACAACAGATGTGTCAGCAAGACCAACATCTGGTACTGTACTTGCTGGCTGATTTTGCTGATGATCATCAGACAAATCAGAATTTATTATAGAAAAGTTCAAAGTATTAAGATCAACAAGTACCTCTTGAATGAGGAGGGTGGCTTGTTCACTCTCCAGTGTAGATGGTTCTGCTACACCTGGAAGCTCCCCCTGGATGTCAGCTGCCTCCTGAGGAGCAGGTGTCTTCTCTGCAGCCACATCTTCTGGACTTTCAGGAGTGAAGACCACATGTTCTTCACTGCCTGAGCTGCTTGAGGACTCCTGAGGCACAGCAGCTACTTCCTCTTCTTCTTTGGAGGAGAGTCTTTCTTAGAATTTGTTTCTCAGGGGTGGAACTTCCTTGGACAACACTCCTTTCCCATCTTGAGAATATTCTTGAGTCCATCTTCCTCATATGATTGATCTTAGTTCCTGCAGCAGTGCTCATTACCTCTGGAATTGATCCAGCCAGGTAGAGACTTAGTATCCTGCCCAGATTGGGCTTCTTCAGGCTTTCCTTCACTTTTTCATAAACCACCATTGACCAGTCTGTTTTCAGATTGAAGATGATTCTGGTCATGACTTCAAACATGGAGGCAGACACCCTGTCATGCCCTCCTGGCTTGCTCAGTATTACCTTGCCCACTACTTCAGACAAGAACTTGCCTTGAATATTCATACCTTTCCTGTTAAAGACTGATCCCACCTTCATCTTTGGATCCAGTCCACACCAAGTAAGAGCTTCCCTGGTCTTAGAAGCAGTTACTTCCTCTTCATCTTGAACTTTAGGTAGCTGAAGTACCTTTCTTAAAGACTTGGGTGAAATTTTGACTTTGGTGCCATGCACCCTGGACTTAATCCTGAAGCCTGAGTCATCTATAGACGCGCCAGAAAGGAATTCAATGACTTCCTTCTTCCATATTTTCGTTGGTTCTGAAACCAAGAATTCCAATCCTGAATTGGCAATTAGGGTTATCACTGATTTGATTTCTTGTTCGCTGTCGTCGAATGCGCCTCGCACAAGCTCATAGCCTTCGTTTACGTTCTCTTCCAGCTTGGGAGCCATTAGGGTTTTGAGAATTAGTCTTGAGATGAGAGAAATGTCGACACAAGAGTTTAGGTCTCGAAACTTTGAAAGCGTGTCGACAATCAAAGACAGAACCCTATTTATACCTTTCTTGTTTGAAGACGAACAGGCGGGATGAATTTCTAATGATGTGTCGACACTGTCAATAAGTGTCGACACTGACTTATAATGTCTCGACACTCATGTGTCGACACAAATTTAGTCAACAGATTTTATGTGTCGACACTTGGTTAAGTGTCGACACCACTATACTCGACATGTGTCGAGACTTTACTTAGAAAAATTCTGAGTAAAACTTAAGTGTCGACACTTTATTGGATGTGTCGACACCTACTCGACATGTGTCGACACTAACATTCTGAAGTGTCGACACTAACTTCCTAGATGTGTCGACACCATTTTCCTGAAGTGTCGACACTTACTATTCTGTGTCGACATAGACTTGTCTATGTGTCGACACCTTTTTACTTAGCCAATTTTTGTTCTGTATACTTAGTCTAAGTTTATCATACCTAGTTCAATTTTGAACCTATTAAACTTAGCTTCTTCTAAGGGCTTAGTAAACATATCAGCTATCTGATTATCTGTTTTAACATATTCAAGTGCAATATCATTTCTTTCTACATGCTCCCTAAGAAAGTGATATTTTATCTCAATATGTTTAGTTCTACTATGTGATACAGGGTTATTAGCTATGGAAATAGCACTTGTAGAATCACAATAAAGTGGAGTTCTACTTACCTGACATCCATAGTCTTCTAGCTGATGTTGAATCCACAGAAGTTGAGCACAGCAACTTCCTGCAGCTACATATTCTGACTCAGCTGTGGAGATGGCCACACTGGTTTGCTTCTTACTACTCCATGAAATGAGTCTTCCACCTAGGAATTGACAGGATCCAGTTGTGCTCTTTCTATCTTCTTTGCATCCTGCAAAGTCTGCATCTGAATAGCCTGTTAGATCAAAATCTCCATTCCTAGGGTACCAGAGGCCTAGATAAGGTGTGCCCTTTAGATATCTCAAGATTCTCTTGACTGCAGTCAAGTGAGATTCTTTGGGGCAGGCTTGATACCTGGCACAAACACATGTAGCATACATAATGTCAGGCCTACTTGCAGTCAAGTATAGTAGGGAGCCAACTATCCCTCTATACAAGGTTTCATCCACAGGTTTCCCTGCATCATCCTTGCTTAGAGACATACTTGACCCCATAGGAGTCTTCATGGTACTGGAGGAATCCATACCATATTTCCTTATGAGTTCTAGGGTGAACTTTGACTGACATATGGACAAGCCACTTTCAGTCTGTTTAACTTGGAGACCCAAGAAAAACTTCAGCTCTCCCATACTACTCATTTCAAATTGACTTTGCATAAGCTTTGCAAACTTTTTGCAAAGGCTACTTTCAGTAGACCCAAATATAATGTCATCTACATATATTTGGACAAGTATTACTTTGCCTCTAGATTCCCTAAGGAATAGAGTCTTATCTATTTTCCCCCTTGTGAACTTGTTCTCAATGAGGAAACTAGATAGGGTTTCATACCAAGCTCTAGGAGCTTGCTTTAACCCATACAATGCTTTCCTAAGTCTATAGACATAATGTGGAAAAGTAGGATCAACAAAACCTGAAGGCTGCTCCACATATACTTCTTCTTTTAAATTACCATTAAGGAATGCTGACTTCACATCCATTTGGTATACTTTGAATCCTTGGTAGGTTGCATAGGCCAAGAACATCCTGATGGCTTCCAGTCTGGCTACTGGAGCAAAGGTTTGATCAAAATCAATACCTTCTTCTTGCCTATATCCTTTTGCAACCAGTCTTGCCTTATTCTTAATGATGACTCCTTGTTCATCTAACTTGTTTCTGTAGATCCACTTTGTTCCTATCACATTGTGATCTTTAGGCTTAGGAACTAAGTCCCAAACCTTGCACCTCTTGAACTGGTTTAGCTCTTCCTGCATAGCTTCAGTCCACTGTGGATCTTGTATTGCTTCTTCAAATTTCTTTGGTTCTATTTGAGACAGAAAACTTGAATATACTGCAGCATTCTGATTTCTGCTCCTTGTCTGAACACCTTGTCTTGGATCTCCAATGATCAGCTCCACTGGATGATCTCTTAGATGCCTGTTGGCTGGAGGCATCCTTACTTCTGGTTGTACTTCTTCAGCATCTTCATCATGCTGAGTTCCTTGAACTTCTTCAGCTCCTGGTACATGTAGTTCTCCCCCTGGACATAAGCCATCTTCTTCTACTTGCTGTCTTGCAGCAGGTACATCTTCCATGGTTAGCTTGTCCATCTTCTTAGAAAGACCTGTGGGGCTGCACACACTACTAGACAACTCATTGTTAATAAGAAGTGTCTCATCAAAAACTACATGCACAGACTCCTCTACAACTTGTGTAGTCAAGTTGTAGACTCTATAAGCCTTACTATTACTGCTGTACCCAACAAACACTCCCTCTTGGGATTTGGCAGCAAACTTAGTTAAGTAAGACTTCCCATTGTTAAGTATGAAGCATTTACAACCAAAAATCCTGAAAATAGGATAGATTTGGTTTCCTGCCTTTCACTACTTCATAGGGGGTCTTGTTTAACCTTTTAGTGATGGTAGCCCTATTTATCACATGGCATGCAGTGTTTACTGCTTCAGCCCAGAAATATTCTGGCAGTGATGAATCACTTAATAGGGTTCTACCAGCCTCTATCAAGGTTCTATTTTTCCTTTCAGCAATGCCATTTTGCTGAGGTGTTCTAGGTGAAGAGAATTCTTGAAATATCCCATAGTCTTCACATAGTTTTGTCATGCTTTCAGATTGAAACTCTGTACCATGGTCACTTCTAATTTTGACCACTGTACAGTTCAATTCATTCTGAATTTGCCTAACAAAACTGTGGAAGACACTAGGTGTTTCAGATTTCTGCTTTAAGAAGAACACCCAGGAAAACCTTGAGTAGTCATCAACAACTACAAAGGTGTAGACCTTCCTACCTAAGCTGTGAACTGGCATTGGACCAAATAGATCCATATGCAAGAGGTATAAACACCTCACAGCATCCTTGTTGTCAATGCTTCTAAAGGTGGATTTAGTCTGCTTGCCCTTTTGACAAGCTGAGCAAATGCCATCTTTGACACACTTAACTTGAGGACCATTCCTCACTAACTCTTTACTAAAGAGTTTGCCAATAGTCTTGTAATTAAGATGAGCAAGCCTCTTGTGCCACTTGACACATTGAGAGACTGTCTCATCAGCTACAAGACAAACTGGAGAACTATTGTTCTCAACCATAATGTCTAAACAATAGACATTTCTCTTCCTATAACCTGTCAAAATGATCTTTTGATCACTTGACCTCTTGATATGACAACCATTTTTAACAAATGAGATGTCATACCCTACATCACTTAATTGACTTATACTAATGAGGTTGTGTTTCAAACCTTTAACATAAGCCACTTGAGTAATGGTAACAAGGTTAGAAGAAATGTTACCAAACCCTTTGATGATTCCTTTTTCAGAACCACCAAAGGTCACCTTTGGACCATTTTTGATTGGGATGTAGTCCTTCAGTAGTCCCCTAGTTCCAGTCATGTGTCTGGAACATCCACTATCCAAGTACCATGTAGGGGTATGGCCACTTGGATTCTCCTGCAAAACAAATTAATGAACCTTAGAACCCAAAGTAAACTTGGGTCCTTGGTGATTGTTAGTTTGCAACTTGACATAGCTACCTGCTGGCTTTCCAACAGGTAACTTGCTACTACCTTGGCACTGGCATTGTGCCAACAATCCAAAGCAAAGTGGCCAACCTTGCCACAGCACCAACATTCAAATTTGTTGTACCTTTGCTTAGGTTCTGACTTAGCTGTCTTAACTACAGCAGTCTTGTTGAATGTTGGGGCTTTGCCCTTGGACTTGGACTGATCCTGAACAGTCCTAGCTGGATTAACAAAACCCAGTCCAGTCTTTCCTTTATGATGAACAAAATCATCAATCAAGGGTAGCACTGATTTAGGTTTTGAAAACCTAGCTGCTAGCTCTTTCTCCTTCTGAAGATTAATCTCCAGTTTCTTAATTTGATCATTCTTAAATGTAATGGTACCCATCTGAATCACAGTAATGTGTTTCAGCCTGGCCACTTCATTCAGTTTTTGATCATAATTCTTCTCATAATCTATTGCAGCTGCCTTGAGATCAGCAATTTCCTTGGCCAAATTTTTGGCTAGGGTCTTGCTTTTCTTATAGGCTTGCAATAGTACTTGATATTCATCTAGGAGTTGATGAATATCTCCCTCAGACTCAGATATATTCTCATCACTTGATGAAGAATAATCTGACTCTGAACTAGAACTGAAATCAGAACTTTGAGTTAAACCTTGTACCTGACTGGGTCCTGGCTGCTCCAGGTTTTTGGTACTTTCAGTCAAAGCCATCAGTCCTTGGCTTTGACAGTCTTCTTGCTCATAGATAGATTCCATGATCTGCATAAACTCTTCTTCTTCTTCAGCAAATAGCCCAATATAGGCTTCAGCATCTGTCTCAGTGTCTGAAGAAGACATATCTGAAAGAGTCTTCTCATTCTTTGCAACAAAGGACTTCTCCTTCTTTCCTTTGAAGTGTGTTTTCTTTTTGTCACTGGATTCTTTCCTTCTTTCAGGACAGTCTGCAATAACATGGCCCTGTCTATTGCAGCAGTAACAAATTATCTTGGATCCAGTTGCCTTACTAGTCTTGGTCCTTTTCTTGTCCTTCTTTGAAGGCTTCTTTTCCTGATACTGAACCTCTTTCCCTTTGGAAGATGAAGGTCTAGACCTCCACTGTTTCTTCTTAAGGAACTTCTGAAAATGTCTGGTGAATGCAGCAAAGTCTTCATCACTTTCACTGCTTGTAGATTTTGTACTTTCTGACTCTTCAGATTCTGATTCAACTACCTCTGGAGGAGGAGTTGATGACTTGGTCCTGCTCTTTCTGGGTACATCTGACTTAAAGGCAACAGTCTTTTCTCTGTATTCAGTCCTTGTTGACTTTTCTTCTTCTTTTCTCACTGACAATTGCATCTCATAAGATAACAACTTGCCAAAAAGTGTGGGAGGAGGAATTTCTCCCAACTTTGCCATTTCTCTGATGGCACAGATCTTGGTGTCCCAGTCTTTGGTAGGGACCTTAAGAATTTATCATTCAACTCATAGTTTGTGAACTCTCTTCCATATGACATGAGTTCATTTACAATTCTATAAAATTTCTTGTAGCATTCAGTGATGCTATCTCCTCTTCCTTGCCTAAAGCTCTCATATTCTTGATTAAGCAAGGACTTCCTATCTTGCCTTACTTCTTCAGAACCTTCCATATAGACAATGAGGGTGTCCCACATTTCTTTTGCAGTTTTACAGTGAATAAGGTTCTGGAAGGTGGCATCATCAATTGCACTAACTATTATATTCTGTGCTCTTTTGTCCATGGTTGCTAGGACAATCTCATCCTTGGTCATTTCAGAGAAATCCTTTGGAGTCCTCTGATTTGCATCCAATACTGAAATCTTCATGGGCACATATGGCCCTTCTTTGACTGTGATGTATATCCTAGGGTCAGAGGCTTCCATAAAAAGCCTAACCCTCTCTTTCCAGATCCCAAAGATCTCTTTTCTGCATATAGGTAGTTTCATTGAACCCAACTCCTTATGATTCTCTGAAGAACCCATGTTCTTGATTTTCTTGAAACTGTTTCCTGTTTCCTGACTTATACTGAATCTGCCAAACTGGATCTCCTCAGACAGTTAGTCCTGATTTTGAGGAACCTGGCTCTGATACCACTTGAAAGATATGGTACCTAAACACCTAGAGGGGGGGGGGGGTGAATAGGTGACCTAATCCTTTTCTAACTTTTGTTTGGCAGTCAACAGTTTATAACACAGATTTCTGAATAAGTTATCACAGCACACAGCAATTCTCAACACAGTACAATCACAGCACAGAATACACAAGATTTTATAGTGGTTCCCCAATCTTTGGGTACATCCACTTTCCCCCTTCGCCTATCTAGCAGTGTACTAGATTCGGCCAAACTTCTCCACTAGCTCAGAACCCAACAAGGTTCCTACCTCAGGCCCAAAGCCTTACACTCAGCCAAAAGGCCTACACTCAGCCACCCAGGCCTACACTCAGCCAATTAAAGGCCTACACTCAGAGTTCTTCAACTCCTACACTCAGGCACCAAGCCCTACCCTCAGCCTTTATAAAATAGGCTTACAATCACTCAGATCCAATGGATCTTACAAGTTTAAAATAGAAATTACAAATGCTAACTCTACAACTCAGAAAGGATGAGAGGAGTTGAGAGTTTCTTGAAGAGTTCTTGGAAGAACTCAGCTTGATCCAAACTGACTTAGCTTTCTTCAAAGCTTCTTGAGTAGAACTGAATTAGTCTGAATCTTCTGCAGTTGATCCTTGATCTCTGCTTCTTGAAATCCAGATGACTCTGAATTCTTCTTCTCAGCCTTAGTTCCAAAGACTGAATCCTTGGTTGGAGCTCTCTCTCTCCAACTACTTAGATCTGCAGTTGGACTGCCTGATCTTCTTGTGTTGATCCTCTGTGTATCACTTCTTGATTTAGTCTGATCAACTACTTCAATTATTCTCACAACAAGTAATGATTGTGAACAACTTAACCACTTCACTTTTTTTTTTATTCTGTAAACTGTGGGTGCCTATTTATAGGCTTCTTTCATGGTAACCGGCTGATCCGGTTTATAACAGACTTTTGACTTCTCTGACAGTTGCTGTAGACCGGCTGGATTGGCAGCTGTCATGTCAACCAGTCACTTCTTGAAATTCTCTAACTGTCAGTTAGTGTCGAGACTTTCTGTTCTTAAGTGTCGACACTTATAGACCAAGTGTCGACACATGTTGTGTAAGTGTCGACACAAGTCTACAAGGTGTCGACACAATTCCTTGTATGTCTCGACACAGTTTCTTCTGCATGTGTCGACACTGAAATTGAGTGTCGACACAAGTACTTGTACTTCATTCTTTATCTGTATTCTTCTAAGTGTCGACACATCTCCTTTGTGTCGACACATCTTCATGTGTTGAAACTGTCAAGTGTCGACACTGATTCTTGGTGTCGACACAAGTCTTCATTCTTGATTCTTCAGCTGAGTGTCGACACATTCCCTTAGTGTCGACACTTATACTTAGAATATTTTACAACTTTTCTGTTCTTTGCTAAGTGTCGACACATCTCCTTGTGTCGACACTTCCTTCTAGTGTTGAGTCTTCTGGTTATGTGTCGACACATTGTGCTGAGTGTCGACACATTCTTCAAGTGTTGACTCCTTTAAGTGTGTGTCGACACATTGTGCTGAGTGTCGACACATTCTTCATATGTTGACTCTGCTGAATGAGTGTCGACACATTGTGTTGAGTGTCGACACTTGTACTTAGTCTCTGCAGAATTTTGCTGGGTGTCGACACAACTCCAAGTGTCGACACTTTCTGATGTTGACTCAGCTCTTCTAGGTGTCGACACTTCTGCTAAGTGCCGACACAGCTTTTCTGCATCCTTCTACACTGAGTGTCGACACAGCTCCAAGTGTCGACACTTTCTGACTGGTGTCGACACTTCTTCCCAGGTGTCGACACAATGACTCCAAGTGTCGACACTGCATGTCTGGGTGTCGACACAAGCTTTCTCAAGTGTCGACACTTTGCCTCTGGGTGTCGACACATGGACTTAGAAATTTTCAGCTTCAGTCCAGTGTATATCTAACCTGCACAAGTAACTCAAACAAACATCAAATACATTCTGATGTATATCATTGAGTCAGGTGAGGCTTCTTCAAATCAGGTACATTTGACCAATGTACCCAACAGCACTTTATTTGAGGTTAAACATAGAGGAACAGCTCAACTCCGGTTATCCTCAACTAAGGCTCAACCTTAACGTATAACTGCTCGTTAGACCAGGACCCGTGTCTATAATAGTAAATTGCAGTAATTTAAACTACTGATTATAAATGCTGTATAATGAAATGTGACCAGTACGAAACTGTAGTAGAATTGGAATGGAAGTACTGAACTGAAATTAACTTGACCAGTACAAGACTGGAGTAGTACTGAAATTGAAAGTACTGAACTGCAATGAACTTGACCAGTACGAGACTGTAGTAGTAGTGAATTGAAAGTATTGAACTGAAATGAACTTGAACAGTATGAGACTGGAGTTAAATTGAAAGTACTGTACTGAAATGAGCATGACTAATACGAGATTGGAGTAGTACTGAATTGAAAGTAGTGAACTGAAATGAGCTTGACTAGTACGAGACTAGAGTAGTACTGAATTAAAAGTACTGAACTGAAATGAACTTGACCAGTACGAGACTGGAGTTGAATTGAAAGTACTGTACTGAAATGAGCTTGACCAGTACGTGACTGGAGTAGTACTGAATTTAAAGTACTGAACAGATAAGAGAAAAACCTCACCATAGAAGATGATGTAACGTCCCGAATCGCTCTAGGCCCCTAGTGTGTGCGTTTTGAGTCAGGAGGGTTGACTTGAGTCCTGAGAGTGCAGGGAATTGGACTGCACTTGTGGAGAAGTGGAGAATCAGTGTAAAAAGGAAGTGACACGGGTAGGGACACGGCCGTGTGCCTACCCGTGTGCGTCGAGTTGAGCTCGACGAGCTGTGTCGAGATCGTCGAGCTGTGTCGACACCAAGGGACACGGGTAGGGACACGGCCGTGTGCCTACCAGTGTGCGTCGAGTTGAGCTCGATGAGCTGTGTCGAGATCGTCGAGCTGTGTCGACACCAAGGGACACGGGTAGGGACACGGCCGTGTGCCTACCCGTGTGCGTCGAGTTGAGCTCGACGACCCGTGTCGAGATCGTCGAGCTGTGTCGACACCAAGGGACACGGGTAGGGGCACGGCCGTGTGCCTACCCGTGTGCGTCGAGTTGAGCTCGACGACCCGTGTCGAGATCGTCGAGCTGTGTCGACACCAAGTGACACGGGTAGTGACACGGCCGTGTCCCTACCCGTGTGCGTCGAGTTGAGCTCGACGAGAAGTGTCGAGACGCAACCCGAGAAGTACACGGCCAAGGACACGGCTATGCACACGGCCGTGTCATGTGGACACGGGTCGGGACACGGGCGTGTCCCAACCCGTGTCAAATATTGAACCGACATGGAAACCGCCACGGCCGTTTCACGGAAGCAGGACACGGGTACGGACACGGCCGTGTCCCTACCCGTGTCACATTTTATATATAAGGGGGAGAGAAAACCCTAGCCGTTTTCATGCTCTTTTCATCCCCTAATTCCTGTGAGAACTCCTGTGAGAGGGAAAACTGCAGAAGCAAGTTTTACCAAAGGAGATCCGCCATCGCCGTGAATGAGAAGATGCCGCCAAGGAGAACTACGAGATCCATGGCTAGAAATGGTGGTACCGCTGGAGCCAATGTGAGTTTCCTACCCTCTCCCTTGGTGCTAGATCTATAGTTATTTTCCTAGGAGAGACATCGGCTCAAGAGAGTCTTGATGGAGAGGAGAAGATTTCTAGGTTCGGCCATGCTAGGATTTGAATCCTAGACTTTAGATCTCTTCAACCCTTCCCCTTTTCTTCAATACGACGATGGGTGAATGGTTTCGTGAGGAGTTTTGGCCTTTGAGGTTGAATAAGGGAGGAGGACATTTCTGGAAAATTTAGGAAGGATCGCTTGAGGAAGAAGACGGACCGATGTCGTCCATTTTTCTTTAAGAAGCGTGCAGAATCTGTATTCTGCGCGCAGCGAACTTCGTGGCCATCTTTATGTATGCTATGGCCAGATCTGGGCTTTCGGCTTAACACGAAAGTTGAAGCCCTTGAAAATATCTTTCCAACGAATGGTTGCACGACTTCTGGCGAAGTCTGTAGCCACGGAAAAGTCTAAACGAAAATGGTGTTCAATAAACCTCGTATGCAGAAACTGTGTTCTGTACGCAGCGGACTTCAAGTCCGATTTCAAATAGGATAATGTCAAATCTGGGTTGAGCTCTGAATATGAAAGATGTAGTCTATGGAAATACCTTTCCATCGAGGGGTTACACGACTTCACCGGATTCCTGTAGCCTCGGGAATCTCCGGTCGAAGTTGCTGTCCAGACTATTCCTGCACTTAAAAATCTGGGTTTATAATATTTGGATTTGGATTCGGTAAAACTAATATTACAGGTAACCTTGAGGCTTGGATAAACTCTTATGAATAATTAATTCAGTTGCATAAATGATGAAGATTATTAATCGGATTTCATGTGATAGAATTGTAAGATAGTATACTTGAATGATTTGACTGGTTAGAAGTTAGTAGATTTTTATACATGTGCATCTTGATATATTGTGTTGAAATCACCTGATATGACATATAGAAGGATAACTCATGGCCATGTGAATGTTGAATAGTGGATTGAATTTGGTAGTCCAATACTTAGAGTGTCGTCTTCCTATGAGTAGTGTTGTGTGAGTTTGTAAGTGCGGTGTTGACCGCCACTTGTTTTGGTTGTGTTGAGATGAGGTGTGGATGGATGGTTGGGCTGTGCCCTCGTGTTTGCTTCCGAGGCCCCTTCCACGTTATGTTGATGTGGTATTTGCATGTGGTGTGAGTCGACACGCAGTGTCGTAATCCCGGGTTAAGGATAGTGTGGCAGGTCTACGGGCTCGCCAGTCGTCACACCGACGGGAGTTGGCAGTTAGACTTGGTCGGTTTGGGCTGTGTCCTCGGTGTTCACGTCCCGAGGCCCCTCCGACCATGTGAACGGTTGGGCTGTGTCCTCGTGCTTTCTTCCGAGGCCCCTTCCGGGTCACGCAAGGCCAGTTCGGGCTGTGTTCTTGGTGCACATCTACCCAAGACCCCGCTGGGCCATAGTACGCATGGGCTCCGCTGTTGTGTTCTTAGCGTTGAGGCGTACGGAGGCCTAGGTGAAGTAGTGTGATACCCGCCTAGTAGTAGAAGTGCCCGTTCTACTGTCACCGCCTGGCCACGGCGGCTGATGCCTGAGAGGTTAGCTACCTTCTCGAAAAGTGGGAACTATAGTCTGTGTCGACATAGCAATTGCATGGGTGTGCATGGGTGAGTCATTGCATAGCATTCATAGCATTTCATAACATTGCACAACAAGATCCTCATTGTATAAGTTTGTATGGGCACTCTTATACGATGAGTTACTTTTATGTAACCCGATCCTTAACTTATAAGTTTGTATGGGCATTCTTATAAGTTAAGTTACTTTCCTGCTGTTACTTATACTTGCTAGTTTAGTGTAGCTCTTTCATATATGCTGACTATGATGCTGTTACTCTTACACTACTGCCACTTGCTTGTACTTCCTTTACTTGCCTACTTGTTATATACTATACTCTTGTTCCTTTTCTCCGCCCGGTGCCGAGGAGTCGCCGGGGGAGCGGATGTGAAACCACTTAGTCGTTTCGACTAACGGTTGCTACGTCTTCCTTTTTTTAGGAGGTCACGCCGCAGGTAGAGCAGCCGCAGACTACGCAGCAGGACAGCCAGGCCAGGACGACAGGGCCTGATGCGACGGTGCCGTCGATACCGTCTGTTTCCGATGTTAGTGTTTTGCTTACTCTGATGTAGCCCGTTTGGGCAATGTTTAGCTGTACTCTGACATATTGTAGAAGCATGTTTTAGCTTCTCATTATTCATGTATTTGGACATTATAACTTAGTGTGGATTTTGACTTCTTCTGTTTATTTATTTGGTTGGGTTGGCATGATATATTGATATTGTTGTAGCCGGCGGAATAGGCGTCTTGTGGTACAGGTTAGCCCGTGTGCTAATGCTACCGCAAGACGGCTGTTCCGGGCATAAGACTCCCCCCTTCGTGCCGTGTTCTGGGATCCGGGGAGGGGGGGTCTTACAGATGATATGTGTGGTAAAATACTCTCTTGTTTTTATCCAAGCAGACAAGAATAACATATCCTTTTTGAACATTGGGAGGCCAAATTTGTGTTCTATGGTGATTGTTTGATGGCTATATTTTTATGTGTTGTAGGGTTTTAGAGTTTAGGGTTTAGGGTATATTTAATATTTAACCTCACCATAGAAGATGATATGTGTGGTAAAATACTCTCTTGTTTTTATCCAAGTAGACAAGAATAACATATCCTTTTTGCACATTGGGAGGCCAAATTTGTGTTCTATGGTGATTGCTTGATGGCTATATTTTTATGTGTTGTAGTGTTTTAGGGTTTAGGCTTTAGGGTTTAGGGTTTAGGGTATATTTAACCACACCAGGGTGGACAAAATACCTTAACTGATGCGCTTCATGCAGAATCTCTTCACGAATTCCTCCGGTGGAGGGGATGAAAATACGATGCCGTACTACAAGATCCCATCCTGCAGATTATAATCCTCCTGAGTGCCACTTTGCAGAGATCAGATGATTGGAACTACCTCTGGATCATTCTTCTTGGCTTCTCGTATCTGGTCCTAGATGTTGCATTGGATCTCCATCCAATACAATTGGGCATGATATTCCTCCGGATCTCTTCGTGTAACCAAGATAATTTCCAAGTTTATTAAGGACTGGAACAACCTTTTTGGGATTGGCTCCATGCAACTCCCAACTACTGAAGGCTGGAGGCTTAGAGCATCGGCAACCCTGTTAGCCTTTTCGGGGTGATATTTGAGAGAGAAGTCATAATCGCACAGGAATTCTAACGATCGACGCTGTCGAAGGTTCAACTCTTTTTGAGTGAAGATGTATTTAAGGCTTTTGTCGTGGGAGAAGATCTCGCACCTTACCCCGTATAAGTAATGCCTCCAGATTTTAAAGGCAAAGATGACATCGCGTAATTCCATATCATGAGCCGCGTAGTTCAACTCGTGCGATTTCAACTGGCGAGATGCGTAAGCTACCACCTTGTCGTGCTACATAAAAATGGCTCATAATCCCTTTGAGGAGGCATCTGTATAGATCTGAAATCCCTCAGTTCCTACGGGGATCATAAGTACTGGTGCAGAAGTCAGCCGTTTCTTCAATTCGACGAACACAATCTCGCATTCTGGTGTCCATCAGAAGGTAACATCCTTCTTGGTAATGGTGGTGAGGGATAATGCAATCTTGGAGAACCCTTCTACAAACATCCTATAATACCTAGCTAGACCAAGGAAGCTTCGAATATTTGCCACTGTTCTGTGTGGTGGCCAGTTTTGTAATGCTTGGATTTTGGCCTGATCTACCTCTACTCCCTTTTTGTTTATAGTGTGGCCCAAGAAACCGACTTATTCTAACCAAAACTCGCACTTACTGAATTTGGTGAAGAGGGAGCGCTCTCGAAGTTTTATTAGTACAATCTGCAGGTGTCGGCATAGTCTGCCTTTGTTTTTGAATAGATTAAAATATCGTCAATGAAGATGATCACGCAGTGAGCTAGGAAAGGCTCGAAGACTTTATTCATTAGAGACATAAAGACGGAGGGTGCATTGGTGAGCCCAAAGGGCATCTCCAGGAACTCGTAGAGACTGTAACGGGAGCTGAAGGTGGTCTTGAGAATATCTTCCTCCTAGATTCGAAGCTGATAGTAGCCTGATCTCAAGTCCATTTTGGAAAAGACGGATGCACCTTGTAACTGATCGAACAATTCGTCGATCCTAGGAAGGGGGTATGTGTTTCGTATTGTAAGCTTATTTAATTCCCGGTAGTTTATGCACAGACATAATGTCCCGTCTTTCTTCTTTACGAATAGTACCGGCGCTCCCCAAGGCGAGGAACTGGGGTGAACGAATCCAGCATTTATTAGCTCCTGTAGTTGAATCTTTAACTCAACTAGTTCTCTTAAGGCCATCTGGTATGGTGTTCGGGATACCAGCCGTGCTCCGGTCACGAGTTCGATCTGAAAGTTGACTTCTCGCCGTGGTGGCAAACATAGGAGAGATTCAGGGAAGATGTATGGAAAATCACGTACTACTGGGACCTTGGCGAGTTCTTGAGTTTTGTCCTCCATTTCGAAGTAAATAAGGTATGTCTCGTCCTTTCGTCAGACTGATCTCATAGTCTGTGCAGAAGTCAAAATAATACGAGAGACAGAGGGTACACCTGTCAATGTAATGTCCCGACCATTTGGGTTCTGTTGTCGGACTTCTCGCATTGAACAGTTTATTTGCTCCTTATGCTCCGCAAGCCAATCCATTCCCAACATGATATCAAATTTGGTTATTGCTAAGATCGTTGCAAAGACCTCAAATTCCATGTCTCCCAACATTGCATGAATGTGCATTTTTCTGTTGACGTCATATCTGATCCATCTGGTAGACGGATTCGTATAGATAGCACGGATGACGACCAACATTATCCTTGGTCATAATGAAATGGTGGGACACAAAGGAGTGCGTCGCTCTAGTGTCGAAGAGGGTCTCGGCGGGGTGTCCTTCTACTAACAAAATTCATGAGAAGATAGGGAGCATATATATATATATATATATATATATATATATATATATATATATATATATATATATATATATATATATATATATATATATCATATTTTAATATACAAGATGTTGGTAGACATATATATATCCCAGTATAGCATAGGTAATAGCCTCTGACATATTTTAACGTCTAACATATATACCTATCAATATATCGGGGGCTGGTCTGTGCTGTAGGTCTAATACATAGGCCTACAAGGGCGTTGGCCGGCCCTATTGTCCTCTCCAACCAGCTCTGCCTCTGCGGCCTCTCTGGCCTAGTCCTCGTGCTGGCTGTCCACCCTGTACAGCTCCTAGCCCTGACCTTCCTACTGACTGTGGGCAGAAGGCCTTCATATGTCCTCCATACTGACATAAGAAGCAGTTCCCTGTGAAGGGAACGTCATGTCGGACTACTGGCACGGGCTATGGTGCTGGAGCTAGTCTGACATCCTGCTGCGGAGCTGGGGGCGCTTGTGGTGCTTGTGGGCGCCTATAAGGCTATCTACGGTGTCTATGCCTGTGCCATCTATCCTGTCGGTGGGATGCAGCTCCTTTGTCTTGTCTCAGACCTCTAGGAACCTTGACCTATCCTCTGTACTGCTGGGCTACCATCAGTTGGTCCAACTCTAACGCTGCTGTGTGAGTAGCTAGGTGTGGAAGGTAGACTGAGAGATCATAATCAGAGCCTGCCTCAGGTCATCATGTAGGCCTCAGTAGAATTAGGAAGCTCCATCCCTGTTAGAGGCAGCCAAGTTCCCTGCGAAGCGTGCCAGATGTATGAACTCCCTCTCATACTCTGGCACTGTCTGATCGCCCTATCGGATGTGCAGGAACCTCTCCTACAAAATAGCTCGGTCTATGTATGTAATAAAGAACTCCAGCAGGGCCTCCAAGAATTCTCCCCATAGGATATCGCTCATCGGTCGTCCCCTAAAAGTCGAGCAGTTGGCCGCTCTCCACCAATCCCTAGCATAACCTTCTAACAAGGTCACTACCAGTGAGATTGTAGCTACTGTTGGGCACATCATGCCTACTAGCAGCTCCTCCACATGCTTCACCCACTCCTCTGCCTAGATGACTGTCTCCATGCCTCTGAAAGTGGGAGGCCTCGGTCCTCGAAAGGTCATCAGCAAGTCGGTAGGTTCCATCTTCTCTCATGGTGGCTTCGCCAAGGCTGTCCGGAAGGTGGCCAGGATGGTCGTCAGTGTCTTCCCCAGGTCAGTCTTGACAAATGGTAGAGCCGCGGGGGCAACCGAGTCTGGCGGTAGTGTAGCTGGAATATATCCTTTGGAAGAGGAACCCCCGTTACTGTACTCCGGTATCTGGAGAAGTAACAGGAAAGAGTGTTAGTACTTTGCAAAAGTAGGGTAAATTTGCAAAAAATACTGACGAAGCAGAAACAACGGTGTACGGGAATACTAACGTACAGTATAGAATCCCTAAGCCTATACACTAGGGTCCACTAGGCTTTCGCTACAAGGTTCGTCCCGAACCGAGGAGCGAAGCGGGAGACGTGGGAGTCCTGAGAATTCTCCACAAGGATGAATCGTGATCACTCTGATACATTTGTAAGACCCCCCAACCCTTGCCCCGGGTTGGGCCGAAGGGGATCTTACGTTCCCAAGGCATCCACCAAGTGCTCATTTAAGGGGTAATGACCCACTCTACTAAGCACTAGTTGGCCGCCTTGCTTGGCTAGAATCACAAGATTCACAACACATTAGAGATTTGCGGAAGCATTAACAGGAAAAACACTAATATATATATGACTTCATAAATATTTACATGAGTATAAGGCCATAGCCTATGTTTATATATAAGACTGCAGGTTCTATGAGTTCTACATATAACTTCTCACTCTCTCTATCTTGCTCGCTGGTACTCACGTCTCGAAACTCTAGAGACGTCGATGGTGCTTCAGCTTGAGTAGTCCTAAATACTGGCGCATTCTCCTGTGGCAGGGGGTCACTACGGTGCTCCATTTCTTGTGAATGGTCATTTAAATAACTGTTAGTCAGAGGGCTAAGTAGAAACAAATCTCCTCCCCGGATCCATATCCTGGGGACGAACACACACGCACCCAGCTATATAAGATAGCCGAAGTATGAGAGAGTTAGCACAATATTTCATAATTTTTTTGCTAGTACCAGCGATAAATGAAGAGTAGCATAATATAAATGGAATGACAACAACAATAATATCAATTATAATCAACGCGTCAGGTATTCACAACCTGCACCCTATCACAGGCATTGATAGCCGCGTACATAATGCAGGATTTAACGGCCGTGCAAATCACCCTATATCGACATAGTATGGACCGCTTCTTCTCCAGCAGGGTAGCGAGCCCCGCGGGCCTCACCGATGTGGTCATCGGTGAAAGTGGCCAGTACTGCCACTTCTAGGGTGGTCGTAATGCATAGCCCCAGGCCCCAACGTATAACCCTGTATACTATTGTTTGTGAGCGACATCCTGCGATGCAACATTTTGGCTGACCAGCAGATGAAAGCCCGAAGCGGACAACATAACAATCGGTCACCCGTGGTACCCATCTCCTTATACCCTTGAGTCGTCAACCTTCCTGCACCGGTACGAACGGTCTGCAAAAGGGACTGACCCATCACAATTTTTCCGCAAGCAACTCTCAAGCAATCATTGAAACATATATGCTAATACACACCGAGTCTGCGGTGGCCTGCCATGCTGTACGTTAACCTTCAGGCAGCGATGATCAGCTCAACTTTCGATAAGGAGGGCGAGGCACTTTATTTGAGGCTAAACCAAGAGGAACATCTCAACTCCAGTTATCCTCAACTAAGGCTCAACTTTAACGTACAACTGCTCGTCAGAGCAGGACCCATGCCTATAATAGTATATTACAATAATTTAAACTACTGATAATAAATACTGTATAATGAAATGTGACCAGTACGAAACTGGATTAGAATTGAAACGGAAGTACTGAACTAAAATGAACTTGATCAGTACAAGACTGGAGTAGTACTGAAAATGAAAGTTGAAAGTGATATAAGATATGTTCTGATACCAACTAAAAGTGAAGGATAGGTCTTATGTTTACTCTAGGGGGGGGGGTGAATAGATTATTAAAACTTTATTCACTGGTTTCTATTTCAGATTAAAAATATGGTGATATAAATATATATATGAAAAGAAATCACAGCACACAAATAGAAAAGTAAAGGCAATCCAGAAGACACAAGGAAATTATAGTGGTTCCCCTAAAACTTGGGTACATCCACTCTTTTACCACCCTGGTAGGAATCCACTACAGGTTTTTGATCAGGTGTCCTGCCACTAAAGGTTTTTATTCAGGTGCCCTGTCACTACAAGATCAATTTTTCTAAGGGAGATCTAACAACCCTTTGAGCTTTAGATCAGCTGCCCAAAAACCAAACTTAGACTTTTGATCAGGAGACTTAACAACCAAAGGAGCTAACTTTTGAAGGAAGTTAAAACCCTGTACACAGCTGGAAATAAAAGAATGAGGATGTTCTTCTCTGTCAACAATCTAAGAGAAGACTAGTGGATTGATATGTTGTCAAAGCTCCCCCTGAGTTATAGATCGGATCAGTAGAATGGAAGCTTTGCTCAGGGTGTAGGTCTTCAATGATGAACTTCTCCTTCCAGTATATGTATCTGAGTGATTGAACTTTTGGTCTCAGATTGATGATTGTTTGCTGGAGGAAAAGCTTGAGGAAGAAGAATACGATGAACAAGAAGTTCTTTCTCTATTTCTTATTCTCTAAATGAGATGTTCTCTCTCTTCTTCTTCTTGACTGTTGTGTGTGTATTCTGTGTCTGTCTGTGTCTACAATCTTCTGAAATTTTCCTTTGTATATGACTGCAAATTTGAAATTCAAATTCCTTTGCATATTCTCTGGGAAATGAAACGACTGTATTTTGTCTTAAATGAATTTCCTCAACTGTCCTAGTAAATATGCCATGTAATAAATCTGTGAAATCCTAATTAATGTTACCAAGAACGGCTATATTCTTGGGAATATTAAGCATTATTTATCAGAGTATTTTGGTCTTAATACTTGAAATCAAATTGGTTTAGTTGACCTGAGAATCTGCAGAGAAGATAGTCGAACAGAATCTGGATGGAGTTAGTCGAACTCAGGAAATAATTCATCAACTGGAGCTCCAGGATCATCGAGCTGATAAATCTTCTTTGTCGAGCTAAGATCCAAGATTGTCGAGCTGAAAATGTACTTGCCAAACTAAGCATCAAGTTCGTCGTGCTGAGAAGGCACATCGTCGAGCTGAGATCCTGATATAAGCTCACAGTTCGTCGACCTGAGCTAGACTTTCATCGAGATCAACTAGAGGAGGAATTCTGAGTTTGTCGATCTGAGATCGACGATCGTCGAGCTGAGTTCAACTATCGTCGAATGACTAATTCTTCTATCTTCAAAACTTCCTTGTCTCTTATGTCTTGAATCTCTGAGGTGTTCGGAAGTCTTCTGAAGGTAGGTCTCAGTATTCTGACTTAAGTGATTGACCTTAACACTAGAACTAATAAATGACCCTAGACTATACATTAAAGGTCAACAATCCTAATAGTGAACCTAGCCCAAATCACAAGTAGGGTTCTAACAATCTCCCCCTATTTGGGTAAGGTCACTATGCAAAATAAAAATAAACAAAATCACAAAGGAAAAAGAATATCTTGCAGAACCATAAATCATTGAACAGATATGAACAAGGTGCCTTGTAAGTTTACATTAGCAAAAAATAAATAATAATCAAAATGCATAATTAAAAGATTAACATTATTTCTTTGAATCATCTGAAGAAGAGCAGGTTTTGTGAAAACCATCTATCTTTTTGGATCAGAAGCCAGTTGTCGAGTCATCTTCACATCTTGATCACCAAGAATTTTTACAGATGTAGCTCTCGGTATAACAGCTTCTGGATGTAAATTCATATATGTATCAACATTGAAAAGCTTTTATTTTACCCGATACTTGTCCAGCTCCTTCTTCCTGTATGATGACATGGTAGAGAATTGTGATGTATCCTTTCCTTCTTCCTTGGCCTTTCTTATCTGAGATAGTCCTACAAGCTCTTGAAATCTGGCCATTCTGAAATTATGAACCAATTCTGGATCATATGTTGGAGAAAGAGGTCTCCCTGGACTTGAATCTTCTTTTTCTTTAGATTTTTGCTGCTAACTTTGCTTCATGTATTGATGTTGACTTCCTTGAGTGCTATGCTGCTGTTTTCCGCTGCTGTAAGAAGGTCTGGAAGAATGAGAAGATGAAGTAAACCTTTGTCCTTGAGCAATGTTGCCAGCAGATCCGGCTGCAGGAGGAGGAGGACTTCTCCTATGCTGTCGAGGAGGAGAGTATCACCTGCTCTTCTTCCTGGCTTCATTTCATTTTTAGAGTATCTCATCCAGTTAGCAGTATCTGAAGTGAGGGTGATGTTATGCAGAATGTAGTAAGGAGTGTCAGTAGTGGGACTTGGTTAGGAGTAGCTTTGGGTGGAGCTTTCTTCTTATGTTTTCTCTTCTTGGAATTTGAATCTTCAGTGTCATCTGACTCATCATCCTCATCAGAGTCATCTGCTGGATTATCATACAAGGCATGAATTTGTTTCAGCATTTCATCAGAAAGAATGGAAAGAGCTTGTGGCTGTATGGCTTCAGCTTGAGGCTGTTCAGCTTTATGTTCTTCTTCAGCCTGGGGCTGTACTTAAGCTTCTGATTCATGTATATCTTGAGCCTGAATACTTGTAGTCTCTTGTTCCATGTCTTCAAACATAAGAGCATCCAGATCAGGAATGGGGAATTCACACCAGCCAAATGATGGAGGAGAAAAAAGCCTTTGGATCTGAAGGAATTATTTTCTCTATAATTTGCTCATAAACAACAAAACTTGTCCTTATTAGTTTCAAAACCCGAGGACTTATAGGAGTTGTATAACATACTATAGCTTTAGAGAAATTAGAGAAATTTGGAAAACTGCTGTAAACTATATTAAAAGAATGTAATAATGAGGAAAGATCAACTGTTGGAATCAGAATAAAATCACTTACTGTAATTATTTCAAGAATTGGAAAAATCTATATCTTCTTCTGTACAAACTTGAATCATATCGGTATATGTACAAACTGCATCTGCTTCTGCTGGAATTTCTACTGCTGCTGCTGGAGCTTCTTCTGGAACTGTTGGAGCTTCTTCATGAAACATCTCCCCCAACCTGTTGCAGAAAGTCCTGAAGCCAGGCTCCCTAAAGAAGGGACAGTGGATAAAAAAGTAAGCTGAGTTGAGAGAAGGGAAATAGAAGTAGCAAGAGGGGCAACAGTCTCATTTATGAGATTCTTTAGAGTAGGAGAAGTGAATTTTAGAAGATCATTGACAATATCAGAGAAGTTTAAATACAATTATTCAGGAGTAGAGGTGGTATAGGTGGATTGATGTCCACAGTTTAAGCATATGGAGAAGCCTGAAGGGATGTCTAAAGTGGAATGGTTTGGTAAAGATGTCTGCTCTTTGTAAATTAGTAGAGATAACGACAAGGTTAATTTTTTTTTGTCCACACAATCTCTAATGAAATGATGTCTAATGTCTATATGCTTAGTTCTACTATACAACACTGGATTTTGTGCAATATAAATTGCACTGGTATTATCACAAAATATAGTTGAATTATTTATGTTGAGATCAAAATCCTGGAGTTGGTTTTGAATCCACAAAATTTGTGAACAACAACTACTAGCTGCTATATATCCAGCTTCAGTAGTTGAGGTTGACACAGATGTTTGTTTCTTACAAAACCAATACACAAGCCTATCACCAAGAAACTGACATGTTCCTGATGTGTTTTTTTTGTCAACTCTACATCCATCATAATAAGAATCTGAGAATCTAGTTAAGTCAAATTCTGACTCTATTGGATACTAAAGTCCTAGATTTGGAAAATCTTTTATATATCTCAAAATTCTTTTAAGTAAAATAAGGTGAGATTCTTTAGGGTTCACTTGAAACCTAGCACAAAGATATGTAGTAAATATTATATCCGGCCTATTAGTTGTGAGATACAACAAGGACCCAACAATAGCCCTATATATTTTCTGATCAACCAGCTTGCTCTATTCGTCAAAATCAATCACAGCATTTGAGGGCATGGGTGTTTTTTTGGCTGAGGCATCTGACATCCCAATTATTTTAATCAATTCCTTAGCATATTTAGATTAGGAGTTGAAAATACCATCAGGTATTGCTTCACTTGAAGACCAAGGAAGTAGGAAAGCTCACCCATAATACTCATTTCAAACTTGTAATACATCAGGTCAGAAAACCTTTTGCTACCAAAATTTTATTTTTATGATGTTTGATAAACAAAGTCCTATCTACAATGCGCCTAAAGAACTTGTGTTCTAAAAGAAAGCTAGCTAGGGTCTCATACCAAGCTCTTAGAGCTTGGTTTAGACCATAAAGAGCTTTATGCAATTTTAAAACAAAAGAGGGATGAGTTGAAGAGATAAAACCTTGTGGTTGTTAAACATAAACTTTCTCTTTGAGTTCTCTATTCAGAAAAGCACTCTTCAAATCCATCAGGTAGACTTTGAATTTCTTGTATGCTGCATATGCAAGAAATATTCTGATAGCTTCCAGCCTTGCAACAGGAGCAAAAGTCTGGTCATAATCTATGTCTTCCTCCTGAGAAAAGCCTTGAGCCACCAATCTTGCTTTGTTCCTCACAATGATTCCTTGAGCATCCAATTTGTTCCTGAATACCCATTTAGTTCCAACGACTGGGAAGTATTTGGGTCTTGGAACTAAATCCCAAACTCTGCATCTCTAAAATTGATTGAGCTCCTCTTGCATTACAATAATCCAGTGGGAATCTTGCTCTGTATCTTTTATGGATTGAGGTTCAATCTGAGATATGAAGCAAGCATGCATCAAATCTTAGTTAAGTTTATGTCTTGTTTGCACACCAACTGATATATATCCAATCACTTGAGATATGGGATGATCTCTAAGTGTGACAAAATCAGTAGGAGGAGTGGGTTGATCAACAGCTTGGGGAATTAATTCCTCTTGTGGAATTATGTTAGTTTTTGTTGGTTCAATTGTTCCAACAATTTCTTATTCACTCTCTTCATCAGCAATAGTCTGTTGAGAAGGATGTGATATATCCTCTTGTGTTAGGATTATATCATCCATTTTTCTCAGAAATATTTGGTACCTGTAAATTTTCTATGGTAGAGATGTCTCTCTCCTTATAAGACATGTTAGTTTCATCAAAAGTTATATGGAAAAATTCTTTCATTTTTAAGGTTGATTTATTAAAAACCCTATAAGCCTTGCTAACTTGGGAATATCCAAGAAACATTCTCTCTGTAGCTTTGTCTTCAAACTTTCTAAGATGTTTCTTGTTATTATTGTGAATATAACATATACAACCAAATACTTTAAAATAGTTTATTTTATTTCTTCCCTTTAAGTAATTCATATGGAGTCTTACCCTTAAGTTTATGTATTAGACTTCTATTCAGAACATAATTTGTGCTAACTGCCTCTGCCCAAAGGATAGGGGCAAGTAAGCATTTGCAAGTAATGTCCCTGCAGATTCAATCAAGGTTCTATTTTTCCTTTCTGCTACCCCATTTTGTTGAGGAGTTGTAGGAGTAGAGAAGCAATGCCTGATACCTTCCTTCTCACAGAATTATTGCATGAGAAGAGATTCAAACTTGGTGCCATGATCACTTCTGATCAATGCAACCTGAGTAGAGTACTAAATCTGTATACTCTTAAGAAAATCTGTAAGAATTTTAAAGTTATCGGACTTGTTTCTCAGAAAGAACACCCAATTGAATCTAGAGAAATCATCAACAATCACTAGAGTGTAAGATTTCCCTCACATACTTTGTACAACAATTGGTCCAAAAAGATATATGTGTAGCAAATATGAGATTCTGGGTGAGTCACTTTTATTAATGGATTTAAAACTATTTTTAGTTTGCTTGCCTAACGGACAAGCCCTACAGAGTCCTTCCTTCTTATAGGGGCCAGAAGGTAGTCCTCTAACAAGGTTGTCCTTAGATAATTTAGTTATATTCCTAAAGTTTACATGACCTAAACTTTTATGTCATAATTCATTAGTATTACTAATCTGGATAAATAAGCAAATTTTTGATTTAGCTGAATTGAAATTAAATAAGTATATGTTACCTTGTCTAATACCAGCTAAAACAATTTTGTTTTTATCAGTGATAATAGAGCATAAGGATTTATTAAAAGATACCTGATAACCTTTATCACCTAATTGACTTATGGATATCAGGTTATGCTTCAGACCATTCACATAAGCAACTTTCTTGAATGTCACTGCTCCAAATATCACCTTGGGTCCAAGCTTTGCCTTGAAGTCACTGAGGTTGGCCTTTGAACCTGTCAAGTGATTTGATCAACCACTATCCAAGTACCACTATTGCTCTGTGGTAGGATAGTTCTTTATCTGCAAGAAAGCAAGTTAAGAGTTTTTGACCCAGGTTACCTTGGGTCCTTGATTTCTTTCATAAGAATAACTAGAAATACAAGAATAATCTGGTTGATCCTTATAGCCTAATGGGTGATAGTTTCTACGTGGAATTATCCATTGGTTAAAAGAATTGTTAAAGATTTTAGTTTTCTTGAAGTTGTGAAAATGATTTAAGTTTCTGTTGCAATTTTCTGGGTTCGACGAATTGCAGTAAGTTCGTCGATTTGCGTTTGAAGAATAGGGATGAGTTCGTCGAACTCCGCTCAGAGAATGAAAATATTCATTTTCTGCTCCCCAATTTCATCAATTGCAGTTCGACAAACCGTACTGATTTCGTCTATTGCAGTTAGAAGAATAGTTATATATAAAATATGTGTTCATAGATTATCGATCTGATTTCGACGAACTGCACACATTTCGTCGATCTTGGTTCGAGGAAAATGTTGAACATTTCTTTTATAAAATTTTTTTTGTTTTTTTTCTTAGGTTGATTTTAAAGATAAAATTTTTATTTGTTTACTATTAACATCAACTTTCTCTTTCCCCTTTTCTGATACAAGTTTGATGGGGGTAAATAAAATATTTTTCTATAAAATAGGAGGCTGACTTGATGAAGCTCCCAAACCCAGCTTGCCATTAAGTCTAGCATTGACTGTGCTTGTGATGTCCATCAACTTGATTTTTCTCCCATTAAGGGATTCTTCAAATTTCTTAGCATCATTTAATTTAATTTCTAAAGAAGATATTTGATTATTGGCAGTTTTTAATTCTTCTTTAAGTTGTAAATTTTCTGAAGAAATATTTTCAAAATCAATCAATTTCTCTCTGAGAAGTTTGATTTCCTTCTATGACTTAATTAGATCAATGCATAATAATTTCAATTCAGTTTTAAATTATTCTGAGGTAAAATCAAAGGAAGAGATTACCTAATCCTCTTTTGGTTCAGATTATGCTTCTGAATCTTCAGCTTCTACATTGCTGCAAGAGACATTGATAGCCATCAGGCATATCTCTCTAGCTTTTGCTTCTTCTTCATCCTCACTGGAGCTGGATGAAGAGTCAAAATCTGAGTCACTCCATGTCTCGGCAACAATTCCTCTCTCCTTCTTCCTGTATTTGTTGGAAGAGGATTTCTTGGAGTGTTTTCTGGAGTCTATCTCCTTCTTCTTTTCTTTCTTCTTTTCAGGACATTCTGGCAAAATATGTCAAGGTTTCCTGCATCCATTACAAAAAATTTCTTTAGTGGGGGGTTTTGTTATACCTTGGTTTGTCTTCATGTCTGGATGATCTCCTTCTGAGGTCCTTCTTGGCCATTTTATAGAATTTTTTGGCTAGAAGACTCATGAGGTCTTCATTTGCTGGAATAGCTTCTTTTTCAACTGTAGCCTGGAAAACATTGGTCTTTTCTTTACTGGGTGATGGTGAAGCTATTTTCTCAGCTTCCCTTGTCTTGATAAGTTACTCATAGGACTTGAGCTTTCCTAACAAGGTCTCTGTTGAGATCCCATTCAGGCTTTTGGCTTCCTTGATTGGCCAGATCCTGGAGTCCCATGTGCTAGGGAAGCACATAAGGATCTTGTCATTTATCTCTATTAAAGACATGTCCTTGTCAAGAGTTTTCAGCTCATTGATGATGAGACTAAGTCTGGTGTACATGTCAGCAACTGATTCTAATTCACCATTCTTGAAGTTCTCATATTGAGAAATCAAGTGGGACCTTCTATCCTTTCTTTCATCTGCCGAGCCAGCAACCATAATATTCAGGGAATCCCAGATATCTTTGGCTGAAGAACATTCAGCTACTTTCTGGAAGATATCATCAGACATTGTCTGAGCTATGATGTTCATAGCTTTTGCATCAACTATCTTCAACTTCTTCTGAGCCTCTATCCACTCAGGTGGTGGTACTGCTGAGGTGCTGGTTGTTGTCATTAGTTGTGGGGGACCTGTCAAGATAGAATTGTATACGTCCTCATCAATAGAATTCATATATAATCTAATCCATGCCTTCCAAAGAGCAAACTTATTTAAGTTGCATACTAGAGGTTTGGTGCTTGAGTACTCTTTGTTTTGTGGCATGAGAAAAGAAAAAAAACTAGAATAATTAAGATCTATTTAGGATCTTTTGGTTCATATGTTAGCCCGTACAACCAATTAACCTAAAGCTCTGACACCAATTGAAAGTGACATCAGATATCTTCTAATACCAACTGAAAGTGAAGGATAGATCTTATGTTTTCTCTAAAGAGGGGGGGGGGGGTGAATAGAGTATTAAAAATTTATTCACTGGTTTCTATTTGGGATTAAAAATATGGTGATATAAATATATATAAGAAAAGAAATCACAACACACAAACAAAAAAGTAAAGGCAATACAGACGACACAAGGAAATTACAGTGGTTCCCCTAAAAGTTGGGTACATCTACTCTTCTACCACCCTGGTAGGAATCCACTATAGGTTTTTTATCAGGTGCCCTGCCACCACAGATTTTTGTTCAGGAGCCCTGTCACCATAATATTAATTTTTCCAAGGGAGATCTAACAACCCTTTGAGCGTTTGATCAGGTGCCCAAAAACCAAACTAAGTCTTTTGATCAGGAGACTTAACAACCAAATATGCTAACTTTTGAAGGGAGTTAAAACCCTGTACACAGTTGGAAAAAAAGAATGATGATGTTCTTCTCGGTCAACAATCTGAGAGAAGACTAGTGGATTGATATGTTGTCAAAGCTCCCCCTGAGTTATAGATCTGATCAGGAGAATGTAAGCTTTGCTCAGGGTGTAGGTCTTCAATTATAAACTTCTCCTTCTAGTATATGTATCTGAGTGATTGAACTTTTTGTCTCAGATTGATGATTATTTGCTGGAGGAAAAGCTTGAGGAAGAAGAATATGATGGACAAGAAGTTCTTTCTCTATTTTTTGTTCTCTGAATGAGATGTTCTCTCTCTTCTTCTTCTTGACTTTTATGTGTGTATTCTGTGTCTGTCTGTGTCTACATTCTTTTGAAATTTTCCTTTGTATATGACTTCAGATTTGAATTTCAAATTCCTTTGAATATTCTCTGGGAAATGAAACAGCTTTATTTTGTCTTCAATGAATTTCCTCAACTGTCCTAGTAAATATGTCAAGTAATAACTCTGTGAAATCCTAATTAATGCTGCCAGGAATAGCTATATTCTTGGGAATATTAAGCATTAATTATTAGAGTATTTTGGTCTTAATACTTGAAATCAAATTGGCTTAGTAGACTTGAGAATCTGCAGAGAAGATAGTCGAACAAAATCTGGATGGAGTTAGTCGAACTCAGGAAAGAATTCGTCAACTGGAGCTCCAGGATCGTCGAGCTGGTAAATCTTATTCGTTGATCTAAGCTCCAAGATTGTCGAGCTGAAAATGTACTTGCCAAACTAAGCATCAAGTTCATCGTGCTGAGAAGACACATTGTCTAGCTGAGATCCTGATATAAGCTCACGGTTCGTTGACCTGAGCTAAACTTTCATCGAGCTCAACTCAGAGGAGGAATTCTGAGTTCGTCGATCCGAGATCGACGATCGTCGAGCTGAGTTCAACTATCGTCGAATGACTAAATCTTCTATCTTCAAAACTTCCTTGTCTCTTATGTCTTGAATCTCAGAGGTCTTATGAAGTCTTCTAAAGGTAGGTCTCAGTATTCTGACCTAAGTGATTGACCTTAACCCTAGAACTAATAAATGACCATACATGGAGGGTCAATAATCCTAATAGTGAACCTAGCCCAAATCATAAGTAGGGTTCTAACAAAAGTACTGAACTACAATGAACTTGACTAGTACTAGACTAGAGTAGTACTGAATTGAAAGTACCGAACTGAAATGAACTTGACCAGTGCGAGACTGGAGGTTAATTGAAAGTACTGTACTAAAATGAGCTTGACCAGTACGATACTGGAGTAGTACTGAATTGAAAGTACTGAACTAAAATGAGCTTGACTAGTACGAGACTGGAGTAGTACTAAATTGAAAGTACAGAACGGAAATGAATTTGACTAGTACAAGACTGGAGCTGAATTGAAAGTACTGTACTGAAATGATCTTGACCAGTACGAGACTGGAGTAGTACTGAATTGAAAGTAGTGAAATGAAATAAGCTTGACTAGTACGAGACTGGAGTTGAATTGAGAGTACTGTACTGAATTGAAATAAAGGAAACTGGACCAGTGCAAGACAAGAATAATCATAAAGAAAATGGTGAGTAGTCTAGTCACTTCATTCAGGAGGCTTTAGTTCAATCTCCATTCTCAGGAGGTATTTTCAGTTCGTTATCAGTTTTTAGGAGGCATTCACAATTCCTTCTCTATTTTCAATTTTTTCTTGGTTTACATTTATTAATAAGATCCGATAATTTGGTTGCGCCTTTTAGTTTACGGCTTAATCAGATTAAGACTTTTTAGAAGTTACTCCTTTATTATTCATTGAGAATAATTAGCAACACACGACTCGTAATCTACTTTCCGAGTCTGCCCAACTACACGAGGGTCGTGGCGCTTAGTGGTTTCACGAAATCTCGGAACGCTCAGAGCTTGGCCTCTTTCCTCAGCCACTCTCATTGATAAAGTAATTTGAACTTAATATCAAATTTAGAGAGGGTGGTCGCGCGCTCCAATTTTCGTTTCCGAGGAGAAAGAGAGAAATAAATTCTGAGCGCGACCCTAGGATTCCAGAAATTATAAAACATTCCAATTCTTATCACCATGCCACCAAATTTTAATACAACCTCTAATGGGGTATAAACTAAGCCTAGAAAAATTATCATAATTTTCCGAGCCACTTTGGGCCTTTATTTTGGTAAAAAATTATTGTTTAGTCTTTTAAAAATACCAAATCATTTTCAAAAATTCTCAACTTTTTTGTGAAGGGAGTCCTCATTGGAAGGAACATTTTTTATATTGACCATTTTGCCCCCAGGGCTCCAGATTTGGCCTAGAAAAATCCACCATTTCATGTGGATTTTTGGTCTGCTGTTTGCAGATCAACAAAGATTTGCGTCTGTGATTTAGTCGGATGGCTCTTTGTACAGTTATATCCCCACAGCGGATCTGCCGTGAATCCGCTGGTGGGGCACAGAAATGGAGGTGTGGGGAAGAGGAAATCCCCGCCGTCCATCTCATCGCAGAGGATGGGCGTTAGTGATTTCATCCCCTCGAAGGGGGAGGCGGTGGCCTTCTGCCACTGCCGACCTTCTACTGTCAGACTTCGGTGCTGCCCCCGATCGGTCTACCGGGGGCCGACGAGTACTTGGGTGGTGGCCCGGCAGCCTGCCGCCGCCGGGCACCACCTGAAATGGAAACCCGGGAATAGAGTGGTGGTGGCCCTGCTCCCAGCGCCTCCACGCCGCCCTGCCTCTCCGGCGTTAGACCTAGCCTTGAAACCACCCCCGGCCAGTGCGTTGGGGGCAGGGCTCTTCTTTGGTTGTGGCCCGGCGGCCAACTGCCACTGGCTGCAGCTGGAGATAAAACAGAGAAAAATTATGTTTTCTTGTCTGTCGCCGGAGCAGTGTTTTCCGGCGGCACCCCGACCTTCCTACACTAGGGAATGTCGTCACCGGTGGTTTAGCCCCTATCCAGTGCCACCACTGGTGTTGGGAGGAGCCAGCCTGCTACGGCCACCACCCAACCTGGAACTTGGCTCGGGTGGTGCAGGCGGCGCTCCGGCCACCGGAAGGTGCATGCACCACGTCAGGTGGATAGAGAAGGGGAAGGGGAAGAGCGTCCACCTGGCCTGGTAGAGCTTGGGAGGGCACCGACTGGGTTTCCATTGGTGGAGGCAGAAAGCTTTGGTGGTGTGCTTTTTCCGGCAAGCTGGGACTCCGACGAGGGTGCCCTGGGCTCGGGTGAGTTGGTGTTGGGGAAAGCTGGTCGGGCAAGGGATTTTTATAGCCTAAGGGGGTGGCCTCACCCCTCACTTCCCCGGTGTGGGATTAACCCGAGTGGGGGGGGGGAGGAGGAGCTCCTCTCCTCTACTAGCTGGACACGTGGCTTCTCCTGGTAGTCCAGGGGCAGGAAGGACCTCCTCTATTGTTGGCCTTAAGTGGGTTTATGCTTAGGCCTTAGTTCCTAAGGAGAGGAAAGAAGGAGGGGTAAGGAGGGGTTGGGCCCATCTTGGCCCATGGCCTTCCGTATTGCTTATTGATGGCCCAAGGGTGAGGGGGAGAAGGGCCCTAGACCATTAATGAAGAGAAGATATGTGCCTTTTTTTGGATAATTCCAAAAATGTGGATTTTTAGCGGGTTTGACCAAAGTCAATGCTAGGGTGGGTCCCCCATGCTGGTCAATGTCAAAGTGGGTCCAAGATATCAGGGTCAGGTCAAAGTTGGGGTGTCACATTATAATTTGTGTGCGCATGCTTTTTGGTGCACGGATATGCTTGATTTGACCTAGAGTTGACTATTCGTTGTCAAAATTGTTCGGGATGACTTCTATTGACTTTGTATTGACCATATGAGTCTAATGCCACTTACTGGGATTGAATCGGAGTTCGTTTGGTAAAAGTCCAAAATCTGCTCATCGCGACGCACTAAATAGGTCAAAATGTCTACATTCATCGTTAGACCTCGGATTGCGATGCAACGAGTTCCGTTGTGCTCATATTGTCTATACGAGGCTACAGGAACTAACAGAACTCAAGTCGTAGTTCTCTAGCTCCACTTCTCGCTTAGGGTTACCTCCTACTAAGTTGCGAGTAGGGGTTCGGGTCACTTTTATTGGGCTCACTAGGGCTCTGGTGGCCCAATAAAAATCAGGATGTTACACTTGGCTTACTCTGAACTCCATTAGCAACATACTTCTTTACAGTTGGCAAGTTCTTAATGGCTTCAGAGGTAGTCAAGTCAATCTTACTGACTGAAGCACAATAGGATTGAGTTCTGGCTTGAAGAACCTAAGAATGGACAGTAGCCTTATCCTTGAATGAGGGGGCTCAGGCACTAAATAAAAAAGGTCCAGGATGGTCCTTTTGGACTTTTACATGGAGAGACTACTGTGTACTCAATCTCATGACCTCTATTCTTCCATTGTAAGGTACTTTTGTAATCTTACAAGGAAGATTCACACACCTTCAGTTACCACACATACAGTCTTGGTCATGTCTGTTGGTTAGGAGAATTACCTTGTGAAAGGTTGACTGACGCGTGATAGGAGATTGGTCTCTCCTCTGAGATTGGATAACTTTAGAAATCCATTCAGATTCAAATTTTATCTCGATAGCATTTATCTTAGAGAAATTGGCCATAATCCACTTCTCACTTTCAAGTTTCTCTTCAAGATCCTTGATGACAGAGTCCTTATATTTGATGGACTCAACATGGATATCTACCATGGTCTTCAGATGAACTACTTCCCTCTCTTTTAGATATAGCAAAGATGAAGTTTCATCTTGCTGGGAAGCAGCCAGCTATAGGGAGGCAATTTCCTCTGCTTGTTTCTTAACAAGCATCTTGCTTTTTATGAAAGCTTTCAGAAGTGCAGCATGATTTTCAATCAATTGATTGAAATCTTCTGATAGAGTACTCTCATCATCACTTGATGAGGATGTATCAGAGCCTGTGTAGGATTCATATCCAGACTCTGAGGATGAGCTTGATGGGGAATATACTAGGTTTTGTCCAGGCTGCTCCTGGCAGAATTCTTCTTCTGATGAAGCTATTACCACATAGCATCTGCATTCACCTTCCTCAGCTTCATCCACCTCTGAGTCACTCTCTGAATGCGACAGAGGTGCCCTAATCTTTGCTATTGTATCTGGATGGAACTTGTCTTCTGCAAAAGCTGCCAATAGTCCAATGTTGTTCTTGTCATTTTTGCTGATTTGAAGCTCCATTGATCTCCACACCTTATGGTTCTCTCTTGAACACACAAGTTTAAATCTTTTTAGCTATCCTTTGAGGTCTACTCAGACTGTTAGGTCCTTTTTGACTAACCTCCCTCTGATACCACTTGAAAGTCTTTAATTTCAAGGATAGATAAATCACCTTGAGGGGGGGGGGGGGGTGAATAGGTTTCTTAGTCCTTAGTGACTATCTTTTATTTTCTTTCTATTGGATGCTTAATTGGTTGATTGTATTCATCTTTCAAGATATGCAACCTGCAATAAAACCATCATAGAGAAAACACACAAAGCACACAAGATTTATAGTGGTTCCCCTAACAAGGGTACATCCACTTTCCCTCCCTCCTAACCAACAGTCTTGTTGGACTATGCACTTCTCCAAAATAACTGCACCAAAGAGCTTACACCTTAGATCACTCGGGATCTCCCAGTCTCCTCCAAGACTTACAACTTAGCCACAAGAGCATACAACTCAGTGATCAGTTGATCACCTACCTCAGGCCAAAGGCCATACACTCATGCTGAGAGGATATCCCTACCACAGATCCACTAGGGATCCTACAGCTCAGAGAGAATGACTCTCCTACAATATCTTGCACAAACATCCTACACTCATATTTGCAACCAGATCCTACCTCAGGCAAAGTGCCCTACAGCTCAGTGAGAATGACACACCAACCTCAGACTTGAACCCAAGTCCTACAGCTCAGGAAAATATTTCCTACCACTCTGATCTAACTGGATCCTACAAGATGAAAGTGAGTTGGTGTGGTTATTGAACACAAGAGAAGTTTCTCTGTGCTAATCTACCTTGACTGAGATGGACTCATCCCAACTTTGACTCCAGGAATATATTTCCTGAGTCTACTTTTACATGAGCTGAGATTCACTCAGTCATATCTTCTTCTTCATAGCACCAGGGATTTTTCCACCTGGAACTGTGAAGTGACTACAACAAAACTTGCTGCTACTTAGGCTAAGAAGATTCTCCCCACAACTTCTTCACAATAACAAAGATACAGATAGCTTGTGCTGGAAGTATCTAGCAGATAGCAGATCTGCTTCCTCTTTATTTCGTGGGCTGAGGATGTTCAGCCCTAACTTCTTCTTCACAGCCTCCAGCAGCAGATCTTCTATGTTATGCCTCTGGATCTATAAAGAACTTGCTGTTGTCGATGGAATATGACACCAGCTAACTTTCTTTTTCTTCTTCAGAGACATGCTCTGATCTTACTGTAGTCGATGATGATGATAACCAACTAACAAGTTGAGCCTTTAGACCTTCAGCCTTTTTGCTCTCTGTTCTTATCTTCACAACAACAATGTCAATGATGATGAACTATCTCTACAACCCTTCTCAAAAATTATCTTCTTCTATAAAGATATTTCATTTTATCAATTATGTCCCAATGGATCTTTGAGTAGTGGGACCCACATATTTAATGCCAGCTGCATCCTTGCTTAAATGCCTAACTATCGTATAGTAGGTCTGCAACGCCTTTTGTCACGTATTGTATCCCTCGTTGCCTGCATCAATATTCAGGTGGTCTCCCATTGGGAAAAAAGTGATGGCTGCAGCGCGTCTTCACGTTAGGATAATACGTTCGATCTCTGGGTCGTAGGCGACAAGATCTCTTGTGGCTCGAGCCTGCATTCACTGCGGCAAACACAATAGAAGGAAACAACAGTCAAAAAACACTAACTCTTAAAACAATATTTTCAGTCATCCTGAGTCGCTCTATAGTTGCATTCCCCGGCAACGGTGCCAAAAACGTGATGCTAAAGATCACGGCAGTGAACCGGTCGCACAAGTAATACAAAATCGCCGAGTTTTCCCAAGTATCGATCTCTCAAGGAACACAGTAAGGTGGAGTTAATTTCGAGGAGGACTTGAGATTGAAGTCCTTAGGTCGGAGTTAACTAAGGGTGGTTTTGATATTTGCGGAAAAAGAAAGTAAAAATCTAACAACTACTCCTATGCAACGCCGCTATGCGATGCTTCGTCAGGCGGGATGGAAGACTAGATGGGCTGCTATGCACCGAATCGCTGGGCGGATGGGCAAGTAGGCTTGCGGATGAGGTGATGAGAATGGCAGATTGAGGGTCGTGAGCACCTCTTCTCTACGCACGCCACTAGCAATTGCTAGTGCAGCAAGGGAAGATGGATGGTGGATGAAATATGGCGCACCTCAAGTAACTAAAGCGTAAAACAATACAGAATCACATAGACATGAATCTAATAAAGTTTACATCTAATGTGCAACAACATCAATATAAATGAAGTTTTAACACGCATATACAATAATAAAGGAAGAACAAGTCAAGAGATCGACTGAATCCGAAGTCTTGCTGAGTATTCACGGTTGGAATCGTCGGGTTGTCAATCCGCATCCAAGCTCGGTCCTCAACTGTGTCCGAGGTAGAGAAGGGCTATCACCACCTTCCAATGGCCCATCTTCTTCATGTCACGATAGCGGACGAAAGTTGCAAGCTTCCCTTTTCTTGATGGCTATGGCGTTGAAGCTTGAAATGAACCCAAGAGATGATGGAGGAGGCCGAGAGGAAGCTCCGGCTTGGATTTGGCGGTGAAAGCTTTCCCGGAGCACCTCCCTAGGGTGGAAGACTATGAAAAATGATGGAGAAGGCGGAAAATAGCAGAGAAATGTCGAGCGATCCTCTCCTCCTGAATTAGGGAGAGACTTGCGATATTTATACAAAGTACAATTGAACAATGCGCACGATCACGGGCGCACGACCAGTGGCCATGCGCACTATGTCCAGTGATCGTGCGCACTGGCATGGCATATTAGGAAGAAGAACTGGGATAACGCGCACGAGCAGTGGCGTACGATTAGTGGTCGTGCGCACTAAGTTCAATGGTCATGCGATTACCCCAGACAGGACAACAGGAAAAGAGGAATCAATGCACACGATTAGTGGCGCACGACCGGTGGTCGTGCGCACTATGTCCAGTGGTCGTGCGATTACCCCAGGCAGATTTTGGAAATCAAGGTACATTGCGCACGATCATCGGCGCACGACCGATGGTCATGCGCACTATATCCGATGATCATGCGCAGTATTACTGCTTCAAAACATCCTCGGAACACGCACATGACCCCTAAACCCAGCACTGATATGTGTAGACATTCCAGGAAAGCACATAAAGGGAGTACAAATATTAAAAGTACAAAAATACACAACCACGGGCCTAAGTGTGCAATTCCTATGGAAATAAAGTTAAGATGAAATATATATACTAACGAACTAAAAGTGAAGTGCAAACGCGTGAAAACTAGCCCAGATAAGTCTGAAAAACCCTATATAAATCGGACTCATCACACCCCCAGACTTAACTGTTTGCGCGTCCCGAGCAAACAAAATCTAAGCAGATAGGGAAAATTACTAGCTAACAAAGAAATTGAAAAACAAAGTACCATGCGAAGTCGCATGCTCGCGTGCGTAAAAATATAATAGAGAAAATTTCTAAGTATGCAGAATAGTTTATATTTTTTACAATGCGTATCAAAATTTTATTACTACTCAAAAATAGAATCACGGTGAATCAACCGGTCACGCATAGGAAGAAAGTAGGCAGGCCACTAAGGTGAGCTTTGCCAAAGATCGGGGCTCAGGATCACCTCCAAAGGAATACACCAATGTCGGGGTCCATACGCTTTCCCGTTCACACTCTCTCCACGACACTAGTTAGACTCAAGCGCAAATCCGTAGGACTTTAGGATAATCACGGGGCTTAGGTTACGGTGAGGCAAACAAAGATAAACAGGAAGGCTATGCACCAAACCCAAATGAGCTCGTCTAAAAAGAATCCAACCGCTAATCACAATATATGCAGGTACACCACACCTCCAAACTTAACTTTTAACAAATGGGTGTGTGCACCGCCTACTCCAAATATAATCACATTTCCAAAAAGATTTTCAATTTAAACTTTTTCTTTTCACTTATTCTTCTTTTTTTTTCCTTTTTCTTCATTTTTTTTCACAATTCAGCAGATATAAACTTGGGAGCACTTCCACATTTTCACAATTAATAACACCACATCACATCCCAACATGAAAATATAAAACACTAAACTCGACTTTGGTGTGCAACTAGGATAGGCTATGGGGCTTCGGTGAATGAAGGTGGAGCTGAATCAACAAAAGGATAGGCACAACGGGGCTAGCGAGGATATGACGTTAGGAACGGTACAAAGCTCAACCTGGCCAAAATGATGGCCTACATCACGCTTACGCTAGACTAACCAAATACCCATGCTTCGAGAGTAGCTTGGGGCAAGTTCTTAGACACCGAGAAAGATGATCCTTCCTCCCGACTCAAGCAAAATATGTCTAGTGACGCAAATAGAAAAGTATAAAACCATAAGCATATAAAAAAATTAAATCTACTCGAATTTCTACACGAGACGAGAGCAGTTGACTAGAAACACAATAAGGTCAACATTTTACTCTGTCTCACAATCCTAAGCCAGCACCATAATTTTCCCAAATCTAACGAAGAAATGAGTTTAACTCGCGGCACACTAACAGCTAAGCACGCTCTCAAGTCGGTGCAGTGGTGTGCAGTGCAATGAACTAATCAAAATAAAACTATAAAATATTCTAGTATGCACATGAGATGTGCACGTGCAAAAGATAACAAAACTGGATCTCCCCCAAACTTAAACTAAACTACACATCATATGATAGAGAAATTAAAATCATAAAGAGCTAAGGGAAGAGGTTACCCAATGCTCAGCCAGTGAGCATACCAGAAGACGCGTGGAAGGCCCACCATACGAAGAATCACAACCCCGCCAATGCGATTTGCCATGAATGCCTGCAGGGGTGAGCTCCGCAAAAACAAAAAAAATATACAAAATACAAAGAAATACTAAAACTAAATGGACATGAAAAACAAGTACAAAAAATGAAAGATAAGTACTGGGGTTATTGTCATCCCAACACGACTTATTTGGCTACGAAAAGGTTCTAGCTAATGGGCCTATGAAAAGAAAAATGCAAAGGTAACTGTCCCAATATCCGTTTCGGTAATGGGTACTGATACGACGATAGAACAGTTACCCCTCTGCCTAAATAGTAATACCTGCCCAACACAGGTAGAGGAAATAGGAAGTAAGAAGAGAAGGAGCGCTGGTCCTCACTCTTCTCACCACAAAATGAATCCTTGCCCAGCAAGGTGTCGTCTACTACAGGGAGAAGGCAGGAGGAGAAAGCAATCAATGGAGCTTTCTCAATAGAGGAGGAATCAACCTCCTCGCGAGAGAGGATGCTACCATCGATGACTCGAGCTGAAAGCTCCAAGTCCTCCCCTGAAGCTCCTGCGGAAACTCAACCCGCCCAGGCTCAGATAAAGAAGGGGGATCAAGAAATAAAAGAGATGAAGAACAAAAGGAAATAATCGGGGGAGTGATCCCGGTTTCACTCCCTAAAGGCTGATGTAGAAAAATATCATCAGCAATGTCGACAATGCTACAAGGCTCGGTCGGATCTATAGAGGCCTCCACCAAGGACTTAGACTTCCTCCTTTGGTATCGTGGGAGAATCCTCGACACCAGGAAGGTTGTACTCCTCCATGGGAGTGGAAACAACCCATGTATCACAAGCCTCAGCTTGTGTTGCATCGTCGAAAATGTCGCCAGAGACGATTGAAGTAGAATGCACAAAAGGCGGAAGAACTTTGCTTGGATAAAAGTCAAGCGCAGGTTCCTCACAAAGAATCGGCTCCACGCTTGGAGATGTATGGACAGGAGAGATGGGCTCAGCCACGTCTAAGCCTAGATCAGCCACACATCTGGCGGTTATGTCCACATCATTCCCTTCATCAAATGAAGGTAACATGGATACATAACCAGATGATGAAGGTGTGCCACCGAGGGTAGGAGTCGGGATGACCCGGATGTTCGACACATCATCCTCTTCCATAACACGGAGGTACTCGGCACAATCCTTCAGGACATGATCTGTTCTATGACAATACAAACACTTTCTCCCATTACTTTGCGGTCCTTGTGGGGCCAGAGAGGAATAAGAGAACGGTGTATATGGCGAGGACGATTGACCATAAGCTCAGGGCACAGTTTTTGAAGGGCTATACGAATACAACATCTCATGCATTGTGCGCTGAGGCTTATGCTCAATATCTCTCGTAGGGCATTCATGACTAGCGTGGGAAGGTTTTCCACACCAACGACATTGGGCATACGAATATCCCCACATGGTGTCGAAACAGCAGATTCAATATAAATTGTGCAAATTACTAAATCCAACAATATATTACTACAATTGCCTAAACAACCAAGAAAAAGGCAGGCAAAACAAAAATAGAACAAAATAAAAGCGATTTACAAAGGAAAAGGAATGCAATCTCACGTTTCCCTCTCCAGAAACTCACACGACTGTGTTCCCCGGCAACAACGCCAAAACTTTGATGCGTGTAAATCGGCAAGCGTACCAGTCGCACAAGTAATAAAGTTTTGGAATAAATCCCCGAGTGTCGGTCTCTTGAGGAATGCAATTAGCATAGAGCGGCCACAGTTCAGAAAATATTGTTATGAGGGTTATACTTAGAAAAAGAGTAAAAAGGGGATTTGAGAGATTGTGGTTGTTTGATCTAACAAACTAATTAAAGCTATGTGGGTCGAAGGCACCGCTTCGCAAGGTGAGGTGAGTGTATCGGCCGCGATGCCGAACTTCGGTTGGGCGAGTGGCCGGAAAGCTAATGGGTGGAAGTGTTTTTGTGCGGAGTGCAATCGAGTGAAACACGGGTATGGAGTGGATGTGGAGTGGGCGAGGCGTATTCACACACACAACTACAAGCATAAGGAAACTACAAACATCTCATTAGACATACAATAGAACATGTAGTTCATTACAATGTTATATCATTCCATACAACAGAGGAAGGGGAAGAGGAGTAAACCAAAAGAGAGTGAAGATCCACCGCAGGTCGTGGCCGGAATAGCGAGTTGTCAATCCCCTTCCGGGCTCAGTTCGAGGAGGTTTCCGGTACCAACGAGCTGTCACCTCGAAGGCCTTTGAGTCCGTTCTCTAGGTTGTCTTCTTCTCGAACTCCAGTGGAAAGCTTGGAGTTGAGGTCGTCAATGGCCGGGAGCTTTGCCAGAGAGATTGGAAAGCTTCGGAATAGCCAACTATGGACTCCTGATGAAGGTGGAGGTGATGGAGCAGCTGGAGAAGTAAAATGGCGCTTCCCGCACACTCCTCGATCGCAGAAAATGACGAGCGTTGACCTAAATCGCGGAGCAGGCCTTTAAATATAGAGGCAGCAAAAGCAGAGCGCACGATCAGTGGCGCACGACCAGTGGTCGTGCGCACTGTAGGTCAATGATCGTGCACCATTTCCAATTAAACCTGCAACCTGGATAGAAACATCAGCATATATGCGCACGACCAGTGGCGCACGACCGGTGGTCGTGCGCACTGAATCCACTGATCGTGCGATTGGCTAGGACAGATTTGCAGAAAGCAAGGAGTAAACGCGCACGAGCAGTGGCGCATGACCAGTGGTGGTGCGCACTACGGCCAGTGCTCGTGCGATTACCCAGGCAGAATTAGGGAAAATGAGAATGTAATGCGCATGATCGGTGGCGTGCGACTAGTGGTCGTGCGCAGTAAGTCCAGTGGTCGTGCGCAGTATTCTTGCATCGTCGGGGTCTCCCGAGCGGTTCCATAGCACGCACACAAACCCTGCACCAGCAGAAGAGGCAGATGGGCCACCACACGTGCACACCACATTCCTAAGACATGGCTAAAGAACAACAAAAACACATGGTGTCGAAACAGCAGATTCAAAATAAATTGTGCAAATTACTAAATCCAACAATATATTACTACAATTGCCTAAACAAACAAGAAAAAGGTAGGCAAAACAGAAATAGAACAAAACAAAAGAGATTTACAAAGGAAAAGGAATGTAATCTCACGTTTCCCTCTCCAGAAACTCACACGACTGTGTTCCCCGGCAACGGCGCCAAAAACTTGATGCGTGTAAATCGGCAAGCGCACCGGTCGCACATGTAATAAAGTTTGGGAATAAATCCCCGAGTGTCGGTCTCTTGAGGAATGCAATTAGCATAGAGCGGCAACAGTTTATAAAATATTGTTATGAGGGTTATACTTAGAAAAAGAGCAAAAAGGGACTTGAGAGATTGTGTTTTTTTGATCTAACAAACTAATTAAAGCTATGCAGGTCAAAGGCACCGCTTCGCAAGGTGAGGGGAGTGTATCGGCCGCGATGCCGAACTTCGGTTGGGCGAGTGGCCGGAAATCTAATGGGTGGACGTGTTTTTGTGCGGAGTGCAATCGGGTGAAACACGGGTATGGAGTGGATGTGGAGTGGCCGAGGCGCATTCACACACACAACTACAAGCATAAGGAAACTACAAACATCCCATTAGACATACAATAGAACATGTAGTTCATTACAATGTTATATCATTCCATACAACAGAGGAAGGGGAAGAGGAGTAAACCAAAAGAGAGTGAAGATCCACCGCAGGTCATGGACTGAATAGTGAGTTATCAATCCGCTTCCGGGCTCAGTTCGAGGAGGCTTCCGGTACCAACGAGCTGTCACCTCGAAGGCCTTTGAGTCCGTTCTCTAGGTTGTCTTCTTCTCCAACTCCAGTGGAAAGCTTGGAGTTGAGGTCGTCAATGGCCGGGAGCTTCGCCGGAGAGTTTGGAAAGCTTCGGAATAGCCGGCTATGGACTCCCGATGAAGGTGGAGGTGATGGAGCAGCTGGAGAAGAAAAATGGCGCTTCCCGCGCACTCCTCGATCGCAGAAAATGACGAGTGCTGACCTAAATCGCAGAGCAGGCCTTTAAATACAGAGGCAGCAAAAGTAGAGTGTACGACGCACTGTAGGTCGATGATCGTGCTCCATTTCCAATTAAACCTGTAACCTGGATAGAAACATCAACATATATGTGCACGACCAGTGTCGCACGACCGGTGGTCGTGCGTACTGAATCCACTGATCATGCGATAGGCTAGGATATATTTGCAGAAAGCAAGGGGGAAACGCGCACGAGCAGGTTTAGGGAAAATGAGAATGTAATGCGCACGATCGGTGGCGCACGACCAGTGGTCGTGCACAGTAAGTCCAGTGGTCGTGCACAGTATTCCTGCATCGTCGGGGTCTCCCGCTCTGTTCCGGAGCACGCACACGAACCCTGCACCAGCAGAAGAGGTAGATAGGCCACCACACGTGCACACCACATTCCCAAGACATGGCTAAAGAGCAACAAAACACAGAAACAAATAAAGCACACAGAAACGGGCCTAAAGTGCACTTAATCATGAAATAGGCATGTAAACAAATATAATCAGTTATGGCTCTCAAGTGCAGTGCTAAGATGATAAAACTGGCCCAGATGAGTCCAAAAATCAGTGTAAAATTTGGACTCATCACACCCGCATACTTAACCATTTGCACATCCCGAGCAAATCATCACTCCGTGGACTAGAAAATAGCTAGCTAGCTCCGAAATTTCAAAAAAACGTAAGACGAGAAATCAAATACATCATGGGCATAGAAGATATAATAGAAAAACTTTTTAATTATACTACGTAGTTTAAACTATTCGACAGCCGTAAATAAATATTGTATTTGCTCAAAATTAGATTTCTAGAGAATCTTGCGATTATGTGTAAGAATAAAGTAGGCAGGCCACTAAGGTGAGCATTACCAAAGATCGGAGCTCGTGATCACTTCCAAAGATATCCATCAATGTCGGGTACCATACACTTGAACGTTCACACTCTCTCCACGGAGCGGGTTAGACTCAAGCATGAATCAGTAGTACTTGTAGGAGAGAATGGGGCTTAGGCTAAGGTGTGGTAGTCAATGATAAACATGAAGGCTACACGCAACCAAAGCGAGAGAACAAAAACCGAAACCAATACAGCCACTTAGAAATGTACGGGTAACACACCCCCAGACTGAGCTTGAAAACCGTGCGTGTACACGACCTAACCCGACCAAAATCAAAAAAAGGATGGGGATAGAATTCTCAAAGCAATTCTTTCAGATTTTTCTTTTTCTTTTTCGCTTTTTGAAAGATATAGTACCTAAACACCTAGAGGGGGGGGGGGTGAATAGGTGACCTAATTCTTTTTAACTTTTTATGGCAGCAATCAGTTAATTTCACAGATTTCTATTTACTATAACACAGCACATATGCAACAATCACAGCCAACAACAACCACACAGTAGACACAGAGTTTTATAGTGGTTCCCCAAGCTTTGGGTACATCCACTTTCCCCCTTCGCCTATCTAGCAGTGTACTAGATTCGGCCAAACTCCTCCACTATCTCAGAACCCAAAACAGGTTCCTACACCTCAGGCCCAAGGCCCTACAACTCAGCTTTTCCACAAAGCCTACACTCAGCCACAAAGGCCTACACTCAGCCACCAAGGCCTACACTCAGCCACCAAGGTCTACACTCAGAGATATAACTCTCCTACCCTCAGCCTTTATAATTGCAGGCTTACAATCTCAGATCCCTAAGGATCCTACAAGTTATAATGAATACAAAAAGTATAAACTCCACAACTTAGATGAAAGAGAGATAAGTTGTGAGATTCTTGATGAGTTCTTGGAAGAACTCAGCTGGACTCAATCTGACTTAGCTTTCTTCAAAGCTTCTTGAAAGTAGAACTCAATAAGATTGACTCCTTCTGCAGTTGATCCTTGATCTCTGCTTCTTAAGATTCAGACTAATCTGAATCCTTCTTCTCAGCTGGGTTCCAACAGCTGATTTCTTGGATGGAGCTCTCTCTCTCCAACTTCTTAGATCTGCACTTGATTCTTCAAGGAATAGCTAGATCTTCTTTGTTGAATACTTGATCAATGATTTGAACAACTCCTTTTTTTTAACAACATCTTCTGTAGACAGCATAAGCCTATTTATAGGCCTTCTTCATGGTAACCGGCTGGTCCGGTCCATAACTGAATTCTGACAACTCTGACAGGTGTTGTAGACCGGCTGGAATGGCAGCTGTCAAGTCATCCAGTCAGTTCTTGAAAATTCTCTAACTGTCTGATAGTGTCGAGACTTTCTGTCTTTAAGTGTCGATACTTATAGACCAAGTGTCGACACATGTTGTCTAAGTGTCGACACTAGCTTACAAGGTGTCGACACAACTCCTTGTGTTGTAGATTTTGTATCTCGACACTACTTCTTCTTCATGTGTCGACACTGAAATTGAGTGTCGACACAAGTACTTGTACTTCAGTATCTTTGCTGAATTCTTCTAAGTGTCGACACAACACCTTTGTGTCTACACATCTTCATGTGTTGAATCTGTTAAGTATCGACACTGCTTCTTGGTGTCGACACATGTCTTCAGTGTTGATACTTGCTAAGTGTCGACACATTGCTCTGGGTGTCGACACTTTCTTCTTCTGTCGAGACTCTGGCTGTGTGTCGACACATTCCATTAGTGTTGACACTTGTACTTAGAATATTCTTGAACTTTGTTGTTCTTTGCTAAGTGTCGACACAGCTCCTTGTGTCGACACTTTCTTCAAGTGTTGAGTCTTCAGCTAAGTGTCGACACATTGTTCTGGGTGTCGACACTTACTTTAAGTGTTGACTCTTCTGCTAAGTGTCGACACATTGTTCTGGGTGTCGACACTTACTTCAAGTGTTGACTCTTCTGTTGAGTGTCGACACATTGTTCTGGGTGTCGACACTTGTACTTAGTCTCTGCTGACTTTTGCTGAGTGTCGACACAGCCTCCAAGTGTCGACACTTTCTGGTGTAGACACAGCTTCACTGAGTGTCGACACAACTGTTAAGTGTCGACACAGCTTTACTGGCTTTTCTTCATTTAGTGTCGACACAGCTCCTTGTGTCGACACTTTGTGTCTGGTGTCGACTCAGCATCCCTGGTGTCGACACAATGACTCCAAGTGTCGACATAGCTTTACTGGGTGTCGACACTTTCCCTCTGGGTGTCGATACATGGACTTAGAAATTTTTCTTCTTTCCTACAAATACTTAACCTGCACAAGGTAACTCAAAAACACATCAAATACATTTTGATGTATATCATTGAGTTGGGTGAGGCTTCTTCAAATCAGGTACATTTTGACCAATGTACCCAACAATCTCCCCCTATTTGGAGAAGTCATAACCCTTAGTCAATGATATACACCATTCATAAATAAAATTACAAAATGATGTAAAGCAGGATTATATACAGCAGGGTAAACATAAACATGTATCAATCACACATGTATTCATAGACATTAACACAGAACAAATATGAAATAGACATAGACATCATCACATAACAAATATGAAATAGATTTAACATATAACACATTGTTCTAATATCTGTCATATACTTTTTCAGAAGTTCACAAAATGTTTTACATCAAAAAGATTACAAAGTAAACTTCAAGAAAATTCTAATTCTATTTCTGTTCTGGCTCCTTAATCACTATTCCTTTTCCAGCTTGAACTTTAGCTTGAACAGGAGCTTCAGTAACTTCAGCATCAGCAGGCTTCTTGCCTTTCAGATCTTTCTTCTTAAGTTCTTCTGCTTTAATCTTTTGCATTTCAAAATAATGATAAGGCTTGGGAAAGTACTTGCTAGGCTCCAGAGCAGTAGGAGGTAGCTTTCCCATCTTGGCCTTCCTTCTATGTTGAACTTTGGCCTCCTGCCTTGATTCATGTTTCCTCCATTCAGTTTCAGAGAACCACTTATTCCTGTCTTGAATGTTATCTTTGGCAGCTTTCCAGGCAGTCAAAATGATATTTCTTGAGGTAGGGCTCCACTGTTCAAAGTCTGGCCTTTGTTCAGCTTGTTCCCTAAACCTCTTGTTAGACAATCTAGTCTCTTCTTCTTTCTGTATATCTTCTTCTTCTTTCTGAAGAGCTGCTTGCATAGCTTCATATATAGGCTGAACAACTTTCTCAAGAATGACATTGGACTTCCCTTCAGGTGGGCTATACATGTGATGAATATCAGCTTCCACCATGTCAAAATCTGGAGGAGGATATATAACTTGAGCCACTTCTGGTTGCCCCCCTCCTAAATATGCAAGATGAATTCCAGATTCAGCAACATTGTCATTGAAAGTGCAACTAGATCTGATATACTCTAGAGGGGGGTGAATAGAGTATATGGTGCTTTAAAAACTTTTACAAACTTTTACAACAATTGTTGTAATATGTGTGAGCAGGGAAGCAAAATTAAATCTAATCACAGCACTAAGCTAAGCAAAAACTAAGCACAGAAAAAATCAAGGTCAGAAACAAAAAGAAAGCAAGCAGAACCAGAAGACACAAGGAAATATAGTGGTTCCCCAAACTTGGGTACATCCACTCTTCTACCACCCTAGGTAGGAATCCACTGCAGGATGAGTTGATCAGGTGTCCTGGGCACCAATGAGCTTTTGATAAGGTGCTCAAAAATCAAAGAAGATTTTTTGATCAGGTGTCTTGCCACCAATGAGCTTTTGACAAGGTGCTCAAAAACCAAGTTCAAACTTTTGAAGGGAGTTTGAAAAACCCTTTACAGAGTGGGGGTGAGAGAGTGATGGAAGTCTTCTCTTTCTCAAACAACTGAGAAGACTATGTGGATTGATGTCAAAGCTCCCCCTTAATCCTTGAAATCTTCAGGAAGAAAAGCTTTGCTGAGGGTGATAGGCCTTCAAAGATTGAACTCCAGCAATGGATGATTTCAGCAATAGCTGAAATGTTGAGTGTCTGGAGTCTTGAAATATGTTGGCCTTGAACACTTTGAAAACTAAAGAGATCTGAAGATTTGAAAACTTGATCTCCTTGGATGAGTGTTCTTCAGAATTCTTTTAGACAGAAGATTTTTGAGAGTGTCTCTGTAATCTGTATTGTGTGTGTTCTTCTTCTTTTTCTTGTTTTTGATTCAAAAAACATTCTGTCTTTTTTTTCTCCGGTACAGAATATAATATTATTCTCTGTAAAGGATAGTCGTTGGCCTGCATTAATTGCATTCTTAATTGCATAATCTCTTCTGGAGGAAAGTCCACAGAAACATTCCTTGAAGAATCCCTTGAAACTTGGTTCAGAAATAAATGAAAACGGCTAGCAAATCTCTGAATTAATTGCAGAATAACTCCTAACTGATTTTGAATTTGAATTCTGGAAGTTATCTGAAATCGTCGAACTGAGCTCTGCTATCGTCGAGCTGAGCTCAGCGATCAGGAAAACTTAAGCAGCAAAAATATCGTCGATCTGAGCTCAAAGATCGTCGAACTGAGCTCAGAGATAAAGATCCAAAGCATAGTCAAAGTCGTCGACCTGAGCTCACCGATCGTCGAATGGAGTTCGACGATATAATGAGGTTGAGCTCATCGATCGTCGAATGGAGTTCGACGATCTATCGAAGTTGAGCTAGACGATCGTCGACCGGAGTTCGATGAATCGTCGTGCTGAGCTCGACGATCAAACTTAGTCTCCAGACTGAGAATCCTGGTCTTCAGGGCAGCTTCCAAACCTAGACTTCTAACCCTTAGACTCAATTCTAATTGACCTATTAAGCTATACAGAAGGTCAAGCAAAGATTCCTAGAGACATAGTGATCCTGACCCAAATTAGTAATAGGGTGTTCCAACAATCTCCCCCTATTTGGGTTAGGATTACTATTTGCAGACTTTGGAAAAATTTGAATAACAACATACAATCAGTAAAACAGAAAAACAGCAGCTAGACATGCAGAAACATCACAGAGATATATATATAGCATCCAGATAATCAGAAGTTCCAGAAATTGTCACCTTACAACATCATTTCTTCTCTTTGCCTTTAACCATTTTAATTTCTCTGTTAGGATTTAGGGCTTCCTTCTTAGATCTGGTGTCATCTGCTGCACCTAGAGATGTTTGCTGTTTAAGCCTGGGAACCACTGCTTCAGGATGTAATTCCATGTATCTGTCAACATCAAAGAATTTACTGGAAGCATATCTTTCTAATTCTTTCTGTCTTTGCTCAGACATTGTAGAAATGTTGGAGGAATCCAATCCTTGATCTCTGGCCTTCTTAATCTGATCCAGTGCAGCCAATTCCTTTAACCTGGCAGTCCAAGCAGCTGGATTATTTTCAGGGTCCTCAAAAGGTACAGGTGGCTCATACCTGTTGGAAGGATTGTCTTGAGGAGGCCTGGCAGACACAGTCTCTTTTAGCTTATAAGGGAAAGGACCTGATGATGTATCAGATGAGATATGTCCTCCACTAGAATATGGGTGCTGCCTGGAGTACCCTTTGGAATATACTTGAATATCTCTCTGATTACCTCTATATCCTCCTCTCCTAGAATATGAACCCCTGGATTGGCTTTCCCTTTGATAGGATCTGGCATGAGGTTGATAGGGAGCCTGGCTTCTGGCTGGGGGTTGACTTGCAGAGCTTCCACCTGCACCTGCATCAGGAGGAGGTGGTGGAGGAGGATGAGAGTGCTGGAATGGGAATGAACCCTTCTCATATTTTCTCTTTTTCTTCAAGGCTTTCAGCTGGTTCTTGGAATACTGCATCCAGTGTTCAGTGATTGGGCAATTATGAAGGATATAATAAGGGATATCATTGTTATCCTTAACTTTAGCAAGAGGAACCCTTTTCATAGCCTTGCTCCTTGCCTTCCTTTTCCTGGCAATGATAGCAGATGATTCATCAGAGTCTGTTTTAAACACATCAGATTCAGAACTCTGATCATCATATAGAGCATCTATTTTCTTCATCAAATCTTTCTTTAGCTGAATAGAGGCAGATGAGGCAGAAGTGGGGACAGCAGCAGCAGCAGCAGTTGAGATGGTAACAGCAGCAGCAGTAGTTGGAGAAGGTGTAACAACAACAGCATCAGTTGGCTCTGGACAAGTGACAGCAGCAGTAACAATCTCACTTACAGCAGTAGAAACAGCAGATTCATCATCAAAAACTGCAGCAGGCTCAAAATCAGTGGCCTCTGACATCAGAATGTCCTTGGATATTGGCTCATCAGAAACAGCAAAAACTGTAAGAACTTCAGCAGCAGCAGCAATAACATACTCAGAAGCAGCAAAATCAGTCCTTTCTTCAGAAGAAGCAGCAGCAGCAATGACTGAATTGACAAAGGCGGAGATCATGCTAGGGTCACAGCAATAAAAAGGCACAAGTGCCTTGGATAAGTCTTCTGGAGGCTGGACAGCATGGACCTCTGGCAGATAGCTAAAGTAGGCAGAATCAAAGGCAGATAGCAAAGACCTGAGGTCAATTGCAAGAACTGCAGTAGAACTCTGACTTTCTGGAGGCACAGCAACAGGAGCAGAAAGAGAAACAGCAGCAACAGGAGGGCTCAAAGCAGCAGGCAGAGAAACAGCAGCAGCAACAGCATGAAGGCTTTCTTCATATGGCATCTCCCCCTGCCTAGATGCAGAGACATCTGGATCAAGGCACACTACTGTATTTGCTTCCTGAGGGAAGAGGGAGGAGAGCCTGGCAGAAAGAGCTGCCACTGATAGGTGTAGAGGAGCCAAGGAGGTCTCCAATAGTAGAGAGAGCCTGGGGGCAATCAGCTCATACAGCTTGTCAGCTAGGGCTGAGAGGTCTACTTGCTCAACAACTGGAGCAGAGGTAGATGGTATGGAAACAGCTGGGGATGCTGGAAGGGAAGGGCTGGAGAATTGGGGAATGGAGGGTTGAGGTGTTGGTAGGGTGGATATGGAGGATAAGGGAATGGATATGGATGGAGTGAATGTTGGTTGGTCTATGATGTGGTGTAGGAGATCCTGGAAAGAAGTGGAGGATGAGGGTAGGTCAGGAGGTGAGGAGGGTGAATCATCCATGAAGGAATCATCCAGGAGGGTGAAGGATGGAATAGAGGGTGAGGAGGTGATATCTGGTGGAGGGTAGGAGAACAGTGGGTGGAATTGGTCTTCTGGTGGAGGTGGAATGGGTTCTGGAGATGGAGTTGATGTTGGAGATGGGCTAGATATGGTGATGGTGGAGGGAGCTGGAATGGTGGATGGTAGGGGTAGGGATGGAATTGGAGGAGGAGTAGAGGCAGCAACAGCAGCAACCAGGTCATCTGCAGGGGCAGAGACCTGTGGAGGAGTGACTCTTTGAGTCCTTGTGCCTGAAGGAGCACTAGAGGAGGGCCTTCTAGGCTTGCTTATTTGCCTGTCCCACTTTCCAAAGAGGGCACAGGTTAGTCTATTGGAGGCATTGATTTGAACTCCAGAGGAGACCAGCAAGGCAGGGCACCTGGTCTGCAGAAAAACTCCAATAATCCTTCCAAAATTGACAAAACTTTTGTTGATTTTCTTTTTGATGAGGTCAAAGAAAACCTCTCCCCAGTTAAGATTTTTCTTGTCCACAAGAGCTCCTATGAGACAAAGCTGATGTCTGGAGATTGTATCATGGGCTGAGTGCTTTGCCAGGAGCACTTTTCCCACCACATCTGCCATGAACCTGTACTCAACAGACAAGTTCCTTTTGAATAGATTGCTAGGGTTTCCCTCTGGATGACCCATCCTGGCAAGCAGGTCAGAATACTCTTCTCCAGATAACTCAGCAGATTCTTCTCCATTTCTCAATCCAAAAACTTCTGAAAGAATGGTTGGGGTCAAGGGTACCTGATTTCCAGCTATTGACCCAACTATAGTGCTGTTATCATCAGAAGCCAACTTGATCCTGGTGGTCATGAGGGCAGTCAGATTCTGTTCCTGGAATAAACCCAGTATATCCTGAAAGATCTGATCAGTGGTGCTGAAAGATTCTATATCAATATCAAAGCCTGCATCAAACTTCATTGCAGCTAGGACAGCAACTGACACAGCCATTGTACCTGCAAAAACTCAACAAACAAAACGACCAAACATAGAACTGTTTGGAGGGAAAGAAAATTCTTGCAGAGAAATCGAAAGCGCAAAAGAGAACGACGGCGAAAAATGAGTTTTATATTAGGGTTCGACGCAGAATTGGAAAGATCGTTGAACTCAGTTCGACGATCGAGGCTTCTAAAGGAATCTGAAGAGACTTCAACATCGTCGATCTCCGTTCGACGATCTTGGAGAGCGTCGAGCTCCGTTCGACGATCGTTCAGTGAAAATAATCGTCGAGCGTCGTTCGACGATCGTTGACCGGAAGAGATAGTTCATACTATCTGAGAAGCGCTGAACTCAGTTCGACGATTTTGGAAATCGTCGATCTCCGTTCGACGATCTTGAGGAAAATCGTCGAGCGCAGTTCAGAGAACAGAGAAATGCTAGACACTAAGAAAAATCAGAAAGTTTGCCTAGTCTTGGTCAATTTTTAAACTTTCAAAATCTTGGAGATTATTTAAGGCTTCCTCCATCTAACATTCCGAACTGATTTAGGAAGAAGGTGTGTTTCTTTTCATCCAAGGGCTTGGTGAAAATATCTCCCCTTTGTAAATCAGTTGGGATATAATGTAGTGCAATTTTATTCTTTTCAACATTATCCCTTAAGAAATGATGCATAATCTCTATGTGTTTTGTCCTACTATGGAGGACTGCATTTTGAGCTATGGAAATAGCACTTGTATTGTCACAAAAGATTTTAGACTTCTCTAAGTTGTAGCCATAGTCTAGGAGTTGGTTTTGAATCCACAAGATTTGTGAGCAACAACTGTCTGCAGCCATATATTCAGCTTCAGCAGTTAAAGTTGACACAGATGTTTGTTTCTTACAAAACCAAGAGACAAGTCTGTCATCAAGGAACTGACAAGTTCCACTGGTGCTTTTCCTGTCAACTCTGCATCCAGCATAGTCAGCATCAGAGAATCCAGTTAACTCAAATGCTGAATCTTTTGGATACCAGAGACCTAGATTTGGACAACTTTTGACATACCTAAGAATCCTCTTTACTAAAGTTAGGTGTAACTCTCTAGGGCTTACTTGGAACCTAGCACATATACATGTAGCAAACATTATATCTGGTCTACTAGCTGTAAGATACAGTAAAGAGCCAATCATTGCTCTATATGTTGTCTGATCAACAGGTTTCCCATGTTCATCAGCATCCAATACAGCATTAGTAGGCATGGGTGTTTTCATACAAGATGCCTCAGACATACCAAATTTCTTAACCAATTCATTTGCATATTTGCTTTGAGAAATAAAGATGCCTTCAGTATGTTGCTTGACTTGCAATCCTAGGAAGAAGGATAGCTCACCCATGCTACTCATCTCAAATTTAGAATGCATCAGGTTAGAAAACCTTCTGCACAATTTTGAGTCAGTAGAACCAAAAATGATATCATCTACATAAATTTGTACTAGCAGGGTATGGGACTTATGGGTTCTAATAAAAAGAGTTTGGTCTACTCTACCCCTTATAAAACCATTTTCCAAAAGAAAGCATGCTAGGGTCTCATACCATGCTCTAGGAGCTTGCTTGAGACCATATAATGCTTTGTTCAGTCTAAAAACATAATCAGGATAAGTTGGAGAGATAAAACCTGGAGGTTGTCTGACATAGACTTCCTCTTTGATGTGTCCATTCAAGAAAGAACTTTTGACATCCATCTGATATACTTTGAAGCCTTTGTGAGCTGCAAAAGCTAGAAATATCCTGATGGCTTCTAATCTTGCAACATGTGCAAAGGTCTGGTCGTAGTCGATTCCTTCTTCTTGAGAATATCCCTGAGCAACTAGCCTTGCCTTGTTCCTTATAATTACTCCTTGATCATCCAGTTTGTTTCTGAATACCCATTTTGTTCCAACAATGGATGATCCTTAGGCTTTGGCACTAGTTCCCATACTTTGTTCCTCTCAAATTGATGCAACTCCTCTTGCATTGCAATGATCCAGTGTGGATCTTGCTCTGCATCTTAAATGGACTGAGGTTCAATTTGAGATAGGAAGCAGGTGTGCAACAGGTTTTGGTTGACCTAATTTCTGGTTTGCACACCAGCTGAGATTTCTCCAATTATTTGGGAAATTGGATGGTCTCTTGATGTTACTAAATCAACTGGGGGTGTTGATTGTTCACCAACCTGTGTTGTTGTTTCCTCTTGTGGTACAACAACTGGCTCTTCAAGTTGTGCTTCAATATGTTGAGCATTCCCTTCATCTTCACTGCTTTCATCCTCTTGAGCAACCTGTAACTTGTTCATATCTTCAACTAGAGAATGTTCCTGCAAAGGTTCTATGGTAGAAGAAATCTTCTCCTTGAAAGACATGTTAGTTTCATCAAATGAAATGTGAATAGATTCCTCAATTTTCAAAGATGATTTATTATAGACCCTATAGGCCTTGCTGATCATGGAGTATCCCAGAAACACTCCTTCATCAGCTTTGGCTTGAAATTTTGCTAAATATTTCTTGTCATTATTGTGAATGTAGCAAATACAACCAAAGACTCTAAAATAGTCAACTTTAGGTTTCTTCCCTTTGAGTAATTCATAGGGAGTCTTTCCCTTTAGTTTATGTATCAGACTTCTGTTCAACACATAGTTGGAGGTGTTCACTGCCTCTGCCCAAAAGGATAGAGGTAGATGAGCATCTAACAACAATGTAGTGGCAGATTCAATAAGGGTTCTATTTTTTCCTTTCAGCTACCCCATTTTGTTGAGGAGTTCTAGGAGCTGAGAAAGTATGTCTGATCCCTTCACTCTGACAGAACTCTTGCATAAGAAGAGAATCAAACTCTGTCCCATGAACACTTCTGATCAGGGCAATGTGAGTATTGAACTCAATCTGTATACATTTGAGAAACTCTGTCAGACAATTAAAGTTATCAGACTTCTTCCTTAGAAAGAACACCCAAGTGAATCTAGAGAAGTCATCTACAACTACTAAAGTGTAGGATTTCCCTCCTAGGCTTTGTACTGTGATGGGTCCAAAAAGATCCATGTGTAACAGATACAATATCCTAGGTGAATCACTCTTATTAAGTGACTTAAAACTGTTTTTAGTTTGCTTGCCTAATTGACAAGCCCTGCAGAGTCCTTCCTTCTTATAGGGGCCAGAAGGTAGTCCTCTAACAAGGTTGTCCTTGGATAGCCTAGCAATGGTTCTAAGGTTTAGGTGTCATAATCTCTTATGCCATAAAATATTTGGTCTACAGACAGAGTTAAACAAGCAAATATCTACATTAGTTGAAAGAAAATCTACTAGATAGATGTTACCTTTCCTTTTACCTGTCAACACTGTTGTGTTGTCCTCTGACTTGATTTTGCATAAGGCTTTGCTGAAGGTCACCTGGTAGCCTTCATCACACAGCTGACTGATGCTAATTAGGTTGTGCTTCAGTCCTTCCACATAAGCTACCTTCTTGAAAGTTACTGATCCAATCTGGACTGCACTATATCCTTTAGTTTGTCCAAAGTTGGAATCACCAAAGATAACTTTGGGTCCAAGCTTGGCTCTGAAGGATGTGAGGTTGTCCTTGTTCCCTGTCATGTGCTTAGAGCACCCACTATCCAAATACCATTGCTGGTTAGATGTTGGATAGGTCTTCACCTGCACTTAAAACAATTCATTTGTTTTTGACCCAGTTTACCTTGGGCCTAGGTTGATAGCCTTTAAATTCAGAAATGAAAGACATCCCAGGTTGACTCTTATATCCTTCAGGATGATATCTCCTTGGAGGTAAAATCCATTCAGTATAAGGGTTATAGATTTGGGATGAAGAACCCTTAGGATTCAATTTTGATTTACCTTTGAAAAATTTTCCAGAGCTCTGACCTCTGTTCGACGATCTTGGATCTGCGTTCGACGATCTTGGGTCAGATCGTCGAGCTCCGTTCGACGGTCGACTATGGCTGAGGTCAGGTATATGAGATCGTCGACCTGCGTTCGACGACTTTGGCTGAGATCGTCGATCTACGTTCGACGATTTTGCCTGAGATCGTCGAGCTGCGTTCGGCAATCGTCGATCTACGTTCGACGATCGTCGATCTACGTTCGACGATTTCTGCTGGGACTTGGTTTTCTGAGGCAGATCAGAATTTTTCCTGGCAACCTCTACAACTCCCTTTCCCTTGTCAGAAATGAATTTGATGGGAGTTGTTAGGACTATAGGTTGGCTGGATAAAGCACCCAAGCCCAGTGTACTGTTGAATCTAGAGTTCACTGTGCTTGTGATGTCCATCAGCTTGATGTTTCTCCCATTAAGGGATTCTTCAAGCTTCTTGGCCTCAGAGAGCTCACTTTTCAGTGAAGCTATCTGTTCCCTACAGCACTCCAACTCCTGAGAGAGTTTGAGGTTTTCTGACTTTAGAGCATTATGTTCAGATAATTGGTTTCTGAGAGAGATAATCTCTTTCTCAGACTTTAGCAGGTCTAAACACAGCGCTTTAAATTCAGATTTAAAATCTTCTGAATTAAAATCAAAAGAACTAATTACCTGATCTTCTTCAGGATGGGTCTCTGAGTCTGACTCTGACTCCTCTTCCTCTGAATTGTGCTGTGAGGCATTAATTGCCATCATGCAGAACTCCTTTTCTTCGCATCATCCTCATCATCACTGGAGCTGGATGAGGCTTCTGACTCCTCTTCTGTCTCACTCCAGGATTCAGCAACAAACCCTTTTCTTGTATGCTTATTTTTGCTTGAAGAAGGTTTGCCATTGCCATTCCTTTTGAAGTCTTTCTCCTTTCTTCTTTCTTTTCTGTCCCTTCTGTCCTTGTTCTTGTTCTTTGGATAGTCAGGAACTATGTGCCCTGGTTTCCTGCAACCAAAGCAAATAATGTCTTTATTATTACTAATGGACTTGTCATACCTTGGCTTGTCCTGCTCCTTGTATGATCTTCTTCTGAAGTCCTTTCTGGCTATTTTGTAGAATCTTTTGGCCAACAATCTGAGTAGTTCATCATTGCCTGTGGCTTTATCTTCAGGCAGATCCTCAGTTGCCTTGAAGGCTATGGTCTTCTCTTTCCTTGTGGCTGGTGAAGCAGCCTTTTGTTCTTCCTCTCTATTCTTGATGAGTAGCTCATAAGATTTGAGCTTACCCAACAGGGCTTCAGTGGTGATCTCATTCAGACTTCTGGCATCCTTAATTGGCCAGATTCTTGAATCCCAAGTGCTGGGGAAGCACATTAGGATCTTGTCATTAAGTTCAGTTAGAGAGATCTCTTTGTCCAATGTCCTTAATTCACTGACAATTAGACTTAGTCTGTTGTACATGTCTCCCACTGACTCAGTCTCTCCCTTCTTGAAATTCTCATATTGGGAGATGAGATGGGATCTTCTATCCTTTCTCTCATCAGCTGAGCCTGAGACTATTTCTGAGAGCTTGTCCCAAATTTCCTTGGCTGAATTGCATTCAGCTACCTTTTGAAATATGTCATCTGACATTGTCTGGGCTAGGATGTTCATAGCCTTGGCATCAGCTACCTTCCATCTCTTGATGTCAGCATCTATTCCTGATGGAGGTGGCACAGCATTTGTGCTTGTGCTCTCTGGGGGTCTTGGACACACTGTCAAAACAGAGTTAAAGATATCTTCGTCAATAGAATTCATGTAAAGTCTAATCCTTGCCTTCCAAAGTGCAAACTTGGAAAGATTGCACACTGGAGGTTTGGTGCTAGCATAATCTTTGTTTTGGGCCATGATTTGTGCAAACAAAATCTAATAATACACTACAAAAGAAGAACAGATCTAGTTTGGGATCTTTGGGTTCAGGTGTTAGCCTGTACAACCAATCAGGTATGGTATGTTTAACCAACCTCGCTCTGATACCAATTGAAAGTGCAACTAGATCTGATATACTCTAGAGGGGGGTGAATAGAGTATATGGTGCTTTAAAAACTTTTACGAACTTTTACAACAATTGTTGTAATATGTGTGAGCAGGGAAGCAAAATTAAATCTAATCACAGCACTAAGCTAAGCAAAAACTAAGCACAGAAAAAATCAAGGCCAGAAACAAAATGAAAGCAAGCAGAACCAGAAGACACAAGGAAATATAGTGGTTCCCCAAACTTGGGTACATCCACTCTTCTACCACCCTAGGTAGGAATCCACTGCAGGATGAGTTGATCAGGTGTCCGGGGCACCAATGAGCTTTTGATAAGGTGCTCAAAAACCAAAGCAGATTTTTTGATCAGGTGTCTTGCCACCAATGAGCTTTTGACAAGGTGCTCAAAAACCAAGTTCAAACTTTTGAAGGGAGTTTGAAAAACCCTTTACAGAGTGGGGGTGAGAGAGTGATGGAAGTCTTCTCTTTCTTAAACAACTGAGAAGACTATGTGGATTGATGTCAAAGCTCCCCCTGAATCCTTGAAATCTTCAGGAAGAAAAACTTTGCTGAGGGTGATAGGCCTTCAAAGATTGAACTCCAGCAATGGATGATTTCAGCAATAGCTTAAATGTTGAGTGTCTGGAGTCTTGAAATATGTTGGCCTTGAACACTTTGAAAACTAAAGAGATCTGAAGATTTGAAAACTTGATCTCCTTGGATGAGTGTTCTTCAGAATTCTTTTAGACAGAAGATTTTTGAGAGTGTCTCTGTAATCTGTATTGTGTGTGTTTTTCTTCTTGTTCTTGTTTTTGATTCAAAAAACATTCTGTCTTTTTTTTCTCTGGTACAGAATAGAATATTATTCTCTGTCAAGGATAGTCGTTGGCCTGCATTAATTACATCCTTAATTGCATAATCTCTTCTGGAGGAAAGTCCATAGAAACATTCCTTGAAGAATCCCTTGAAACTTGGTCCAGAAATAAATGAAAACGGCTAGCAAATCTCTGAATTAATTGTAGAATAACTCCTAACTGATTTTGAATTTGAATTCTGGAAGTTATCTGAAATCGTCGAACTGAGCTCTGCTATCGTCGAGCTGAGCTCAGCGATCAGGAAAACTTAAGCAGCAAAAATATCGTCGATCTGAGCTCAAAGATCGTCGAACTGAGCTCAGAGATAAAGATCCAAAGCATAGTCAAAGTCGTCGACCTGAGCTCACCGATCGTCGAATGGAGTTCGACGATATAATGAGGTTGAGCTCAGCGATCGTCGAATGGAGTTCGACGATCTGTCGAAGTTGAGCTAGACGATCGTCGACCGGAGTTCGACGAATCGTCGTGCTGAGCTCGACGATCAGACTTAGTCTCCAGACTGAGAATCATGGTCTTCAGGGCAGCTTCCAAACCTAGACTTGTAACCCTTAGACTCAATTCTAATTGACCTATTAAGCTATACAGAAGGTCAAGCAAAGATTCCTAGAGACATAGTGATCCTGACCCAAATTAGTAATAGGGTGTTCCAACAGTCATCATCACAAAGAGGAGGATAACCCAGTGTAGCTCTGATGGAATTAGATATCCATTTAGCATGATCAGAGCTAGCTTTGACTAAAACTCTCTCCCCCTTTATGACTTCTCTAGCCATGTGATCTCTGACATCATCCTTCTGGAATCTGATTTGACTATCCAAGTATCTGACTCCATCTTTAAAGAAAGGTTTGAGCTTTGTAAGTTGTTCAGATATGGCCTTCTGGGAGTCTTGAATGACAGTCTTAACTGCAGAGATTTCTTCTTGAAATACTTTGTCAAATTCAGCTTTAAGAGTAGCAGTTGAGGTAGAAGGTCCAGCAGCTATGTTCTTTATTTCTGTGACAATTGCATTGTGAGATTCTGTCAAATTGTCATTCATTCTAAGTTGATTTTCAAGGACATATCCTTGCTTCAGGGCTATGTCATCAACTTGTGCTTTTATCTTCTCCTGGTGTGTAGCCAAGTACACTACTGCATTGCCACCCTTGTGGAAACATTCAGTCATCTCCTTCTTGTTTAGATTCATCTCAAATCTTATGGATTTAATATCCTGGGCCAGATCAAATTGCAATGATTTCTGCCCTTCATCTACATACTTTTCAATGGCCTGCCTTTGCTCATCCAGTTTAATCTGCATTGCCACCATTAAAGCACTATAATCAACTGATGGTGTTTGCTGAACTATAGGCTGTGGTGCAATAGATTGTAGAGCCTTCTTGTAACTTTGGCTCCTTCTCTTGAATACATAGAGTTTTTTTTCTTAGCTCTTTCTGTCTCCTCATCTTCAGAAGCTGAGCAGCTGGCTATATCTACCCTTTCCTTAGGGCTTGGGGGCCTCTCAGTCTGCACATCTGGTGCCTTCTCAGTTTATTTTCTTGCAGGCTCTTCAAGAATTACAACTTGCTCCCCCTAAACTGGAGCATTCTCCTCTTCAGCAGCAGTTTCCTTATCAAAATCTTCTTGATCTAGATTTAGAAATAAATCTTCCATGGTGTATTCTTGTTGAGAATGAGCAGGAGAAAGTCTTGGCTCTTCAACCACTGAATCAGAAACTATTGGAGCTGCAACAGATGTGTCTTCCAAGACAGCATCTGGGACTTGGTTATCCAGCTGAGTTTGCTGATGAACATCAGACAAATCAGTATCTTCCATAGGAAATTCTAAAGTATTGAGTTCAGTGATTACCTCTAGGATAATGCTGGTTGCTTGTTCACTTTCCAGTGTAGTGGGTTCATCTACAACTGGAAGCTCCCCCTGGCTTTGATCCTTGTGTATGGGGCTAGCTAGAGGTAGCTCCCCCTGGATTTCAGCATCCACTTGAGGAGCTGGAGACTTCACAGCAGTTCCTGTGTCTTCTTCATCAGGGGTGAAGACCACTTGTTCTTCACTATCAGAGCTGCTTGATGGAACTTGAGCCACTGGGTCAACTTTCCTCTTCTTCTTTGGAGGTGATACTTTCTCAGAAACTATCTTTTCAGGGGTTGGCAGCTTTTTAGACAACACCCTGTCCCACTTGGAGAAAATTCTCATATCCATTTTTCTCATGTGGTTGATCTTGCTTCCAGCAGCTTGTTGCATAACCTCTGGTATAGTACCAGCTAGGTATAGACTTATGATCCTGCCTAAGTTGGGCTTCTTTAGGCTTTCTTTAATCTTCTCAAAAACTATCATAGACCAGTCAGTTTGCAGAGAGAAGATTATCCTTGTCATAATAGTAAACATATAGGCAGACACTCTGTCATGCCTCCTGGCTTGCTTAATATTACCTTTCCAACAATCTCTGAAAGGAATTTCCCTTGATTGTTAATGCCCTTTCTAAGAAACACTAATCCAAGCTTCATCTTAGGATCCAGTCCACACCAGGTTAGAGCTTCCCTGGTCTTTGTAGCAGTAACCTCATCTTCCTCTTTAGTTCTGGGCAACTGAAGTACCTTCCTCAGACTTTTAGATGAAACCTTAACCTTTTCTCCATGAACTCTGGATTTGATCTTGTATCCAGATTCGTTCACTTCAGCTCCATTGAGGAATTCTAGTACCTCTTTCTTCCATATTTTAGTAGGTTCTGAAACAAGATATTCTAACCCTGAATCTGCGACTAGGGTTACTACTGTCTTGATTTCTTGATTGTCATCCTCAAAAGCACCGCGCACCAGCTCGTATCCTTCGTTGACGTTCTCCTCTAGCTTAGGCGCCATTAGAGTTTGTAGAATTTGTCTTGAGAGAAGAGAGGTGTCGACACAGAAGTTTGGTCTCGAAACTTTGAAAGCGTGTCGACAAACTAAGACAAAACCCTATTTATACCTTTCTAATTTTGAAGATGAACAGGCGGGACAGCTAACTTAAATTGTGTCGACACTGGCAATAAGTGTCGACACTGACTTATAATGTCTCGACACATATGTGTCGACACAAGTTTAGTCAACAGATTATATGTGTCGACACTTGTTTATGTGTCGACACTACATAACTCGACACAGAGTCGAGACTTTACTTAGAGAATTTTGAGTAAATACTAAGTGTCGACACCACTTTGGTTGTGTCGACACCTACATGTCATGTGTCGACACTAATATTCTGAAGTGTCGACACCAATTTTCTTGATGTGTCGACACCTTTTTCCTGAAGTGTCGACACCACTATTCTGTGTCGACACAGAAATCTCTATGTGTCGACACCTTTTTACTTAGCCAATTTCAATACTATAAACTTACTCTAAGTTTATCATTCCTAGTTCAATCTTAAACCTATTGAACTTAGCTTCTTCTAGGGGCTTAGTATACATATCAGCTAGTTGTTCATCTGTTTTAACATATTCAAGTAAAATATCTTCTCTTTCTACATGCTCCCTAAGAAAATGATATTTAATTTCAATATGTTTTGTTCTACTATGGGATACAAGATTATTAGCTATTGAAATAGCACTAGTAGAATCACAAAAGAGTGGAGTTCTACTTACCTGAATTCCATAGTCCTCTAGCTGATGTTGTATCCACAGAAGTTGAGCACAGCAACTTCCTGCAGCCACATACTCTGACTCTGCAGTGGAGATAGCCACACTTGTTTGCTTTTTGCTACTCCATGAAATTAGTCTCCCACCTAGGAATTGACAGCTTCCAGTAGTGCTTTTTCTATCTTCTTTGCATCCTGCAAAGTCTGCATCTGAATAACCTGTTAGATCAAAATCCCCATTCCTAAGGTACCAGAGGCCTAGATAAGGAGTGCCCTTTAGATATCTCAGTATTCTTTTGACTGCTGTCAAATGAGACTCTTTAGGGCAGGCTTGATACCATGCACAGACACATGTAGCATACATGATATCTGGTCTACTTGCAGTCAAGTATAATAGGGAGCCAACTATCCCTCTATACAAGGTTTCATCTACAGGCTTCCCTGCATCATCCTTGCTAAGAGACATACTTGACCCCATAGGAGTCTTCATGGTACTGGATGAATCCATACCATACTTCCTTATGAGTTCTAGGGTGAACTTAGACTGGCAAATGGATAAACCACTCTCAGTCTGTCTTACTTGGAGACCCAAGAAGAACTTTAGCTCTCCCATACTACTCATCTCAAATTGACCTTGCATTAGCTTTGCAAACTTTTTGCAAAGGCTACTTTCAGTAGACCCAAATATAATGTCATCTACATATATTTGGACTAGTATTACTTTGCCTCTAGATTCCCTAAGGAATAGAGTCTTATCTATTTTCCACCTTGAGAACTTGTTCTCAATGAGGAAACTAGATATGGTTTCATACCAAGCCCTAGGGGCTTGCTTTAACCCATATAAAGCTTTCCTAAGTCTATAGACATGATTAGGTAGAGTTGAATCAACAAAACCTGAGGGTTGTTCCACATAGACTTCTTCTTTAAGATTACCATTTAGAAATGCTGACTTGACATCCATTTGGTAAACTTTGAATCCTTGATAGGTTGCATAGGCCAGGAACATTCTTATGGCTTCCAGTCTGGCTACTCGAGCAAAGGTTTGATCAAAATCAATACCTTCTTCCTGCCTATATCCTTTAGCAACCAATCTTGCTTTATTCTTAATGATGACTCCTTGTTCATCCATCTTATTCCTGTAGATCCACTTGGTTCCTATTATATTGTGGTCTTTAGGTTTAGGAACAAGTTCCCAGACCTTGCACCTCTTGAACTGATTCAGCTCTTCTTGCATTGCTTCAGTCCATTGTGGATCTAGAATGGCTTCTTCAAACCTCTTTGGTTCAACTTGAGATAGAAAACTGGAGTAGATTGCTGCATTCAGATTTCTGCTCCTTGTTTGTACCCCTTGTCTTGGATCTCCAATAATCTGCTCTACTGGATGATCTCTAAGATGCCTATTGGCTGGAGGCATCCTAACTTCTGGTTGAACCTCTTCAGTTTCATTATCTTGCTGTACTCCTTGTACTTCTTCAGCAATTGGTACATGTAGATCTCCCCTGGACAACAGCCACTGTCTTCTACTTGCTGTCTTGCAGTAGATTCTTCTTCTAAAGTGAGCTTGTCCATCTTCTTTGTTAAACCTGTGGGGCTGCATACACTACTAGACAACTCATTGTTAATAAGTTTAGTCTCATCAAATACTACATGTACAGTTTCTTCTAAAACTTGAGTTGACAAGTTGTAGACTCTATAAGCCTTACTGTTGTTGCTGTACCCAACAAAAATTCCCTCTTGGGACTTGGCAGCAAACTTAGTCAAGTAAGACTTTCCATTGTTAAGTATGAAGCATTTGCAACCAAAGATCCTGAAGTAGGATAGGTTTGGTTTCCTGCCTTTCATAACCTCATAGGGGGTCTTATTGAGGCCTTTAGATATGGTAGCCCTATTAATAACATGACATGCAGTATTGACTGCTTCAGCCCAGAAATATTCTGGTAGTGATGTATCACTTAATAGGGTTCTACCTGCCTCAATCAAGGTCTTATTCTTCCTCTCAGCAATGCCATTTTGCTGAGGTGTTGTAGGTGAAGAAAACTCTTGAAATATCCCAAAGTCTTCAAATAGTTTTGTCATGCTATCAGACTGAAACTCAGTACCATGGTCACTTCTTATTTTGACCACTGTACTATTTAGTTCATTCTTAATTTGCTTGACAAAGCTATAGAAGACATTAGGTGTTTCAGATTTCTGTCTTAAGAAGAACACCCAGGAAAACCTTGAGTAGTCATCTACAACTACAAAGGTATAGACCTTCCTACCTAGGCTGTGAACTGGCATTAGACCAAAGAGATCCATATGCAAGAGGTATAAACACCTCACAACATCTTTGTTTCCTATGCTTCTAAAGGTGGATCTAGTCTGCTTGCCCTTTTGACAAGCTGAGCAAATACCATCTTTAACACACTTAACTTGAGGACCATTCCTCACTAACTCTTTGCTAAAGAGTTTGCCAATTGTCTTGTAGTTTAGATGGGCAAGCCTCTTGTGCCATTTGACACAATGAGAGACTTTCTCATCTGCTACAAGACACACTTGGGAACCATTGGTCTCACACATAATGTCTAGGCAGTAGACATTCCTCTTTCTATATCCTGTCAAAATGATCTCTTGATCAGTTGACCTCTTGATATGACAACCATTCTTAACAAATGAGATGTCATACCCTACATCACTTAATTGACTTATACTTATTAGGTTGTGTTTTAACCCTTTAACATAAGCCACTTGAGTAATGGTAACTAAGTTACTAGAAATGTTACCAAATCCTTTGATGATTCCTTTTTCAGAACCACCAAAGGTGACTTTTGGACCATCTTTGATTGGAATGTAGTCCCTTAGTAATCCCTTTGTTCCAGTCATATGTTTGGAACATCCACTGTCCAAGTACCATATTGGGGCATGGCAACTTGGACTCACCTGCAAAACAGATTAATGAACCTTAGAACCCAAAGTATTCTTGGGTCCTTGGTATTTGTTAGTTTGCATCTTGACAAAGCTACATGCAGGCTTTCCTACAGGCAGATTGCTACTCACTTTGGCACTAGCATTATGCCAACAGTCCATTGCAAAGTGGCCAACCTTGCCACAACACCAACACTCAAACTTATTGTACCTTTGCTTAGGTACAGTCTTAGCTGTTTTATCCACAGCTGACTTGTTGAGTGTTGGGGCTTTGCCCTTGGACATAGACTTGGACTGAACAGTCCTTGCAGGTCTTGTAAAACCCAGTCCAGTTTTACCTTTGTGATGAATAAATTCATCAATTATGGGTAAAACAGACTTAGGTTTAGAAAACCTAGCAACCAAGTCTTTCTCCTTCTGAAGATTAATCTCCAGACTCTTGATTTGATCATTCTTAAATGATATAGTTCCCATTTGAATCACAGTTATGTGCTTCAATCTGGCTATCTCATTAAGCTTTTGATCAAAAGACTTCTCAAACTCAGTTGCAGCAGCTTTAAGAATAGCAATTTCCTTTGCCTGACTTTTGGCTAGGGACTTGCTCTTCTTGTAAGCTTGCAACAGAACCTTATATTCATCTATCAGCTGATGAATATCTTCTTCAGACTCAGATACACTTTCATCACTTGATGAAGATGAATCTGATTCTGTACTGGCACAAGAAACTGAACTGGAAGTTGAACTTTGTACCTTACTGGGTCCTGGCTGTTCCAGGATTTTGTCACTTTCAGTCAATGTCATTAGTCATTGGCACTGACAGTCTTCTTGTTCATAAATAGAATTCATAATCTGCATGAACTCTTCTTCTTCTTCTTCAGCAAACAGCCCTATGTATGCCTCAGCATCTGACTCAGTTTCTGAAGAAGAAATATCTGACAGATTCTTCTCCTTTTTGGCAACAAAAGACTTCTCTTTCTTGCCTTTGAAATGAGTCTTCTTCCTGTCACCAGACTCCTTTCTCTTTTCTAGAAAATCTGCAACAATATGGCCTTGTCTATTGCAGCAATAGCACACTATTTTTGAAACAGTTGCCTTACTAGATTTTGACTTTTTTTTGTCTTTCTTTGAAGACCTCTTTTGCTGATAAGAATCTTCCTTTCCCTGTGATGTAGAAGGCCTTGTCCTCCACTGTTTCTTCTTCAAGAACTTCTGAAAATGTTTAGTGAAGGCAGCAAAGTCCTCATCACTTTCACTGCTTTCAGACTTTGTACTAGCTGACTCATCTGACTCAGATTCAGCAACCTTTGGAGGTGGAGTAGGTGACTTACATCTGTACCTCCTGGGGGCTTCTGTCTTGAAAGCTACTGTTCTTTCCTTATGTTCATTTCTTGTTGATTTCTCCTCCTCTTTTCTCACTGTCAACTGCATTTCATATGACAACAATTTGCCAAACAGTGTAGGTGGAGGAATTTCTCCCAACTTAGCCATTTCTCTAATGGCACAGATCTTGGTGTCCCAATCTTTAGTTAGGGACCTTAGAAACTTGTCATTTAGTTCATAATTACTGAACTCTCTTCCATAAGACATGAGTTCATTCACTATCCTATAGAACTTCTTATAGCACTCAGTTATGCTATCACCCTTTCCTTGTCTAAAACTTTCATACTCTTGATTTAGCAAGGATTTTCTATCTTGCCTAACTTCTTCAGATCCTTCCATATACACAATAAGGGTATCCCACATCTCTTTGGCTGTCTTACAGTGTATAAGATTCTGAAAAGTTGCATCATCTATGACACTCACTATAATGTTTTGAGCCCTTTTGTCCATGGTGGCTAGGACAATCTCATCCTTTGTCATTTCAGAGAAATCCTTTGGTGTTCTCTGATTAGCATCTAGGACTGACACCTTCATGGGCACATATGACCCTTCTTTTACTGTGATGTAAATTCTAGGGTCTGAGGCCTCTATAAACAGCCTCACCCTTTCCTTCCATATGCCAAAGATTTCCTTCCTACATATAGGTAATTTCATGGATCCCAATTCCTTGTGATTTTCAGTGGAACCCATGGTTCTTGATTTTCTTGAATCTGTACTTGACTTAACCTGAATCTGCCAACAGGATCTCCTCAGACAGTTAGTCCTTGTTTTGAGGAACCTCGCTTTGATACCACTTGAAAGATATAGTACCTAAACACCTTGAGGGGGGGGGTGAATAGGTGACCTAATTCTTTTTAACTTTTTATGGCAGCAATCAGTTAATTTCACAGATTTCTATTTACTATAACACAGCACATATGCAACAATCACAGCCAACAACAACCACACAGTAGACATAGAGTTTTATAGTGGTTCCCCAAGCTTTGGGTACATCCACTTTCCCCCTTCGCCTATCTAGCAGTGTACTAGATTCGGCCAAACTCCTCCACTATCTCAGAACCCAAAACAGGTTCCTACACCTCAGGCCCAAGGCCCTACAACTCAGCTTTTCCACAAAGCCTACACTCAGCCACAAAGGCCTACACTCAGCCACCAAGGCCTACACTCAGCCACCAAGGCCTACACTCAGAGATATAACTCTCCTACCCTCACCCTTTATAATTGTAGGCTTACAATCTCATATCCCTAAGGATCCTACAAGTTATAATGAATACAAAAAGTATAAACTCCACAACTTAGATGAAAGAGAGATAAGTTGTGAGATTCTTGATGAGTTCTTGGAAGAACTCAGCTGGACTCAATCTGACTTAGCTTTCTTCAAAGCTTCTTGAAAGTAGAACTCAATAAGATTGACTCCTTCTGCAGTTGATCCTTGATCTCTCCTTCTTAAGATTCAGACTAATCTGAATCCTTCTTCTCAGCTGGGTTCCAACAGCTGATTTCTTGGATGGAGCTCTCTCTCTCCAACTTCTTAGATCTGCACTTGATTCTTCAAGGAATAGCTAGATCTTCTTTGTTGAATACTTGATCAATGATTTGAACAACTCCTTTTTTTTAACAACATCTTCTGTAGACAGCATACGCCTATTTATAGGCCTTCTTCATGGTAACCGGCTGGTCCGGTCCATAACTGAATTCTGACAACTCTGACAGGTGTTGTAGACCGGCTGGAATGGCAGCTGTCAAGTCATCCAGTCAGTTCTTGAAAATTCTCTAACTGTCTGATAGTGTCGAGACTTTCTGTCTTTAAGTGTCGACACTTATAGACCAAGTGTCGACACATGTTGTCTAAGTGTCGACACTAGCCTACAAGGTGTCGACACAACTCCTTGTGTTGTAGATTTTGTATCTCGACACTACTTCTTCTTCATGTGTCGACACTGAAATTGAGTGTCGACACAAGTACTTGTACTTCAGTATCTTTGCTGAATTCTTCTAAGTGTCGACACAATACCTTTGTGTCGACACATCTTCATGTGTTGAATCTGTTAAGTGTCGACACTGCTTCTTGGTGTCGACACATGTCTTCAGTGTTGATACTTGCTAAGTGTCGACACATTGCTCTGGGTGTCGACACTTTCTTCTTCTGTCGAGACTCTGGCTGTGTGTCGACACATTCCATTAGTGTCGACACTTGTACTTAGAATATTCTTGAACTTTGCTGTTCTTTGCTAAGTGTCGACACAGCTTCTTGTGTCGACACTTTCTTCAAGTGTTGAGTCTTCAGCTAAGTGTCGACATATTGTTCTGGGTGTTGACACTTACTTTAAGTGTTGACTCTTCTGCTAAGTGTCGACACATTGTTCTGGGTGTCGACACTTACTTCAAGTGTTGACTCTTCTGTTGAGTGTCGACACATTATTCTGGGTGTCGACACTTGTACTTAGTCTCTGCTGACTTTTGCTGAGTGTCGACACAGCCTCCAAGTGTCGACACTTTCTGGTGTAGACACAGCTTCACTGAGTGTCGACACAACTGTTAAGTGTCGACACAGCTTTACTGGCTTTTCTTCATTGAGTGTCGACACAGCTCCTTGTGTCGACACTTTGTGTCTGGTGTCGACTCAGCATCCCTGGTGTCGACACAATGACTCCAAGTGTCGACACAGCTTTACTGGGTGTCGACACTTTCCCTCTGGGTGTCGACACATGGACTTAGAAATTTTTCTTCTTTCCTGCAAATACTTAACCTGCACAAGGTAACTCAAAAACACATCAAATACATTTTGATGTATATCATTGAGTTGGGTGAGGCTTCTTCAAATCAGGTACATTTTGACCAATGTACCCAACACTTTTCTTTTCTTTTTTTTTTCTTTTCTGCGTTTGCAATCCCCAAACGTAGCAATCAAAAAGTTTATGAATTCAGCACCACATTATACGATTTCCACATATCACAACATCAGGAAAATAGTAAATACAAACAAGCTCAAGCATTTGATTGCGATGGTGGGTTTAGCTTCAGGCCTTGGTGAATGTGAGTGGAGCAGGATCAAAGAAGATGTAGGCACAAGTTTGGCATGCAACGGTTAACGGGTAGGAAAGGCTAAACAAGGCTCAAACTAGCCAAAATGAGGGCCTACGTCATGCTCACGCTTGACTAACCGGGCACCAATGCTTCAAGAGTAGCTTAGGGCAAGTTCTTAGCCCCCGAGAAAGATGATCCTTCCTCCCGCTTCAAGCAATACGAGTCTAGTGGCGGCTACATACATTCCTACATTATCGTTCAATTACTCCAGATTCAGATTTTGAGTAGTACAAACAATATTTACATATGCAGAAAAATATAGATCTACGAGCATAAAGAAAAATTAAATATATACTAGTTTTACACAAATCATGAGTACTCGATTAGGAGCACTGCATGAGTTTTGAACTACTCTATCCTGAAATCCGAAGCTAGCACCACTATTTTAAAGTTTACACAAAAACAATACATTTGACTCGAGTTGTGCGCGTGGATAAGAGCGCACTCGTGTGGGTGATTCAGTGTGTGCGACAGATATCATGAAATAACTAAACAAGAGACTGGTATGCAACAAAAAGTGTTGTATAGTGACCACAGGCATGCTCTCCCCCAGACTTAAATTCGACAACTAGTAAAAATAAGCATTCCAAATGGAAAAAAAATAGCTAGGGTAGGAAGTTCCTATGCTCAAAATTGAGCATACCAGTCGTGCAACGAGATGTCCAAGTGTGGCCAAGTTGCCGCGCCTCAAAAATTCCTGCACCTGCGATTGAAATATGCACGCCAAACAAAATATGGACACAAAAATATATATAAATATATAAAGAACTCAAAGCACAGCACAGGACCAAATGGTCCAACTTGGGTTGTCTCCCGAAAGCCCTTTTGTTTACCGTCCTTAAGGTGGACCAAATACCTGTATTAGCAGTTATAATAAAGAGTTTTTTGCAGTAGAAAAAGGAAGAAATAAAAGCAGAGCAAACCGGTGTTCCAAAAGCAGCGAGAAAATAGAAATAGGAGGGAAAGTGGAATGATGGTGGTGCAATCAGCTATAAACAGATTTGTGGTAAGTCTCTCCGGTAGGGTGCGAGAGGACAGCAGATTGTCTTTTTGCATTGGGGGTAGGGTTTTCCCTTTACTTCGATTGCCCTCTTTCTCGCGCCGAAAGGCAGCGTAGCGCTCGTCGCGTAAACGCTTTGCCTGTTTCAGTTTCTCCACCGTGGGAGACTTCTAATGGATATAGGTTGTGGGGTTTCTTGTTGTCATGGTTTGTGGTGTCCTATCCGGCACTGTGACGGCGACCGGATCTGCCCAAGCTATAGATCGCTTAACAGAGTTATCAGCAGTGTTATACAAATAAGTGTCTATGGATTTCTCCCGAATAAAACTCGGTTCGCCATGCTCAAAAATATAGTTGGCTGGAAGTAGAAAGGCACTCGTGGCTTTGGTGCACTGGATCTCTTCTTTGACCAGTAGCTCTTGATTCTCATCTATCTCCTGCGAGAGTCCTTTCTTTGTCTTCTCGTCCAGATGTGCTTCTTCCAATGTTGGGGGTCCTGAATCTATCTTGGTATCTGTGACACTCAGAAAATTATAATTTTGGATGGGAGAGGAATGTATTGATGTGTTATCGAGGGCAGAATCTTCGGTCGGCCAAGTGACGCGGCCTTTGGAAAAGTCGAGGGATGCGGCACTGGCCGTCAGGAATGGGACTCCTAATATAGGAATAGAGTTATTTTCCCTTGGTCCCAAAACCTGGAAGTCAGTGGTTATACGTTTTCCGTTCACCTCGATTTCGACTTCCCGAACACCTCCCTTGGTGTCAACCAAATAGCCATTCGCTAAGATAAGCGACTTCCTATTTTCAATGTCGACTTGTAGGTGTATCTTCGCAACATCTTGCAAAGTGAGGATGTTGCTGGACGCCCCGGAGTCGCATAATGCTGGGGTTTCGACGTTGTTTATTTTACAATTGATGACGAGTTCGTTGCGGTTTCCCAAAATTTCCTCCGCAAGACTTTTACCTTGTTCATGGGGGTTCTTTTCGGTGTTACTAGGTAAGGTGCCTTGGGTGCGCTCGGAAACCACTTGGGCCAATTGGCCCAATTGTGCCTCCAGTTTGCGCATCGAGGAGGCTTGATTGGTCATATTGGTTTGGTAAATTTCAACGAATTTCTCGAACATCTCTTCCAAAGAACTTTTCTTAACGACGGTTGGCCCTTGGGAATAATTCGGTTGAGGCGGTCGTGGTTGGCTTTCGGAGGCATACACATCGTTTTGATGCTGCCCCAGTTGCCATATTTGGCCAGATGCGTTTGGATTCCAAGAAAAGTTGGGGTGGTTTTGCACCCCCGGGTTGTATGTGTTCCCGTAAGGCACTCCCCTGTTTTTATTGGCTACAAAATTAACTGAATCATTCAGAAAAGAAGATTCATCTAGTACCTCAACTCCTAAGCATTCGAAGCTGTGGTGGTATGTGCTTCTGCACCCTTGGCATGAGATTGCCATCACTGGGGCGGCAGCAGCGGGCTTGGGGATATACACAACAAATACTCCACTGGTGCTTCGTGGGATGTTTCTTCCAACGGTCCAGTAAGCGCTCTGGGTGGCGGTGTCTTGTAATATTCTCAGAGCATCATTTGGAGCTAGGTTCATGATTCTTCCTCCGGAGGAGGCATCGATCATGGCTCGGTGGTGGGGATCAATAGCGAATTAGAAACGTTCGACGAGGTTCCATGTTTGGAATCCATGATTAGGGAACTTCCTCAGCAGCTCATTAAAACGCTCCCAAACTTCGGCTAAACTTTCTTGATCGGCTTGCCGGAAGTTGGCTATTGCGCGCCTCATGCTCACGATCCGATCCACCGGATGGAACTTAGCTAGGAATTGTGTGGTCAAAGCCTCCCAGGTGGTGACTGTTCCAGGTGGGAGGGAGTGAAGCCATGTCTTGGCTTTGTCCCTTAATGAAAAAGGGAAGAGGCGGAGCTTGACTATTTCGTCTGGGATTCCAGCGTAGCGGAACATGGCGCAAATTTCGGAGAATTCTACAAGGTGAAGATGGGCGTCTTCAGTGGCCATTCCGGAGAACTAAGCATTGTTCCGAATGATATTCAGAATAGCTGGTTTAATCTCGAACTGTTGGTTGGTGATAGCAGGTCCGAAACCGGGGTATATGCTCCCGACAGTAGGTGTAGTATAATCCCTCATGGTGCGGACCTGGGGAGGGTTCACTTCAACTTTGTCGCCATTTCTGTTGCATGAGGTATCCCTCCAACTCGGTTGCCTGCATCAATATTCAGCTGGTCTCCCATTGGGGCCAAAGTGATGGCTGCGGCGCATCTTCGCGCTAGGATAGTACGTTCGATCTCTGGGTCGTAGGCGACAAGATCTTGTGTGGCTCAACCCTGCATTCACTGCGGCAAACACAATAGAAGGAAACAACAGTCAAAAAACACTAACTCTTATAACAATATTTTCAGTCATCCTGAGTCGCTCTATAGTTGCATTCCCCGGCAACGGCGCCAAAACCTTGATGCTAAAGATCACGGCAGTGAACCAGTCGCACGGGTAATATAAAATGGGTGAGTTTTACCAAGTATCGATCTCTCAAGGAACACAGTAAGGTGGAGTTAATTTCGAGGAGGACTTGAGATTGAAGTCCTTAGGTCGGAGTTAACTAAGGGGGGTTTTGATATTTGCAAAAAAAGAAAGTAAAAATCTAACAACTACTCCTATGCAACGCCGCTATGCGATGCTTCGCCAGGCGGGATGGAAGACTAGACGGGCCGCTATGCACCGAATCGCTGGGCGGATGGGCAAGCAGGCTTGCGGATGAGGTGATGAGAATGGCGGAATGAGGGTCGTGAGCACCTCTTCGCTAAGCACGCCACTAGCAATTGCTTGTGCAGCAACGGCAGATGGATGGTGGATGAAATATGGCGTACCTCAAGCAACTAAAGCGTAAAATAATACAGAATCACATAGACATGAATCTAATAAAGTTTTCATCTAAAGTGCAACAACATCACTATAAATGAAGTTTTAACACACATATACAACAATAAAGGAAGAACAAGTCAAGAGATCGACCGAATCCGAAGTCTTGCTGAGGATTCACAGTTGTAATCGTCGGGTTGTCAATCTGCGTCCAAGCTCGGTCCTCAACTGCGTCCGGGGTAGAGAAGGGCTATCACCACCTTCCAATGGCCCGTCTTCTTCATGTCACGATAGCGGACGAAAGTTTCAAGCTTCCCTTTTCTTGATGGCTATGGCATTGATGCTTGAAATGAACCCAAGAGATGATGGAGGAGGTCGAGAGGAAGCTCCGGCTTGGATTTGGCGGTGAAAGCTTGCCCGGAGCACCTCCCTAGGGTGGAAGATGATGAAAAACGGCGGAGAAGGTGGAAAATGGTGGAGAAATGTCGAGCGATCCTCTCCTCCTAAATTAGGGTGAGACCTGTGATATTTATACAAAGCAGAATTGAACAATGCACACGATCACGGACGCACGACCAGTGGTCATGAGTACTATGTCCAGTGATCGTGCGCACTAGCATGGCAGATGAGGAAGACGAATTATGATAACGCGCACGAGCAGTGGCGCATGACCAGTGGTCTTGCGCACTAAGTTCAATGGTCGTGCGATTACCCCAGACAAGACTCCAGGAAAAGAGGAATCAATGTACACGATCAGTGGCGCACGACTGGTGGTCGTGCGCACTATGTCCAGTGGTCGTGCGATTACCCTAAGCAGATTTTGGAAATCAGGGTACATTGCGCACGATCATCGGCGCACGACCGGTGGTCGTGCGCACCATATCCGATGATCGTGTGCAGTATTCCTGCTTCAAAACATCCCGGAACACGCACACGACCCCTAAACCCAGCACTGATATGTGCAGACATTCCAGGCAAGCACAAAAAGGGAGTACAAATATTAAAAGTACAAAAATACACAACCACGGGCCTAAGTGTGCACTTCCTATGGAAATAAAGATAAGATGAAATATATACAATAACGAACTAAAAGTGAAGTGCAAATGCGTGAAAACTAGCCCAGATGAGTCTGAAAAACCCTATATAAATCAGACTCATCACTTGTTTAGTTCACGATAATCAATGCATATACACATGCCTTTGTCCTTCTTATTCACAAAGAGAACTGATGCACTCCACGGTGACATACTCGGATGTATATAGCCTTGCTCTAGCAATTCTTGCAATTGAACTTTCAGTTTTGCCATTTCCTTGGGCAGCCACTCGGTACGGTGAGCGTGGCACATGCTTTACACCTAGAAACAACTCAATAGCGAAGTCAATCTCTCACTACGGTGGAATCATAGGGAGATCCTTAGGAAAAACATCTGCAAACTCTGATACAACAGGAATGCCACTCAAACTTGGGTGCGGCTCTACAACCTCCAGAAGCGTGAAAAATAATTCCGTGCCCTTCAGAACCACCTTGACTACTTGGAGAGCAGACATCAATATCTAACTCGATCCTCACATACCAATAAACTTAGTCTCAGATTCAGTGCTTTTCCCCAGTATGACTTACTTAGAGTTGCAATCTATATAGACACGCTTCTTCGAGAGCCAGTCCATACCAAAGATTACATCGAATTCAGATATCGGTAGCACAGATGATTCCAAACCAAAATCATGACTTCCTATTCGCACCTCAACATAACATGATTTATCCTCATGCATCAAGCACTCGTTAGGCAGCAACACATTCACTCGATCTGTTGGTACAAAAGAAGGCACTCTGATACGCACCACGAAGTACACAAAAAGAATGGAATGAGAAGCTCCTGTATCAAACAATGCTCTCGACGGATACTCTGATATCAGGACAAAGCCTATTACAATGTCACTTTGTTTTATAGACTCGGGGTTGTGTTTGGGATGCAGTCGACTCCACCACTATCTTTCCCTTTTCAACATAAGACGCACCCATCTTTTTCTCACCCGTTGGACGACCTTGCCAACAATCTCAAGCCATATGGCTCACCTAGCCACATATGTAACAAGTTAGCGGACCTCTTCCTGTCATCACTTCAATCTTGCTAAAAGAAGATGGTCCTGAAGACCTAGATTTCAGTTTCCACCTTTTTCAATACTAAGATTTTGTTGAACGTGGCACATTAAAATCTGACTTCTTTACCGCCAAGTCATTCTTACATTGCACGCTCTTCATATCTTTTTGAGGGAACATGCCATATTAACCAAGGTTAGAAAACCTTGCGTCATAGATCTTGAGAGATGCAACCGCAAGTCATCTCTCAGTCCTTCATAAACTCAATTTATTTTCCATTCCTCTTCTGTAAATGTAAATCCTGCATACCTTTCCAATATCATAAACTCTTACAAGTAGTCATCTACAGAACTCTCGCCTTGAGTTAACCTCTGAAACTAGTTTTCCATTTCAATCCACTATGCAGATGAAATATATCTTGCCAGAAATAGTCTTGAGAATTCGTCCATCGAGATCTCCATCAACCGTCCACCAGCAAACTGGTGTAGCTCTAACTCATCCCACCGTAGCCTCGCCTCTCCATCTAATAGGAAGGTAGCTAGAGTGACTTGTTGTCACACCTCCATTTCAGTTGCCATCAAGATTCTCATTACTCTCGCAAGCCAATCTTCGGCTTGTGTCGGGGTTCCAATACTGGCAAACATAGGAGGATTGAAACTCATTACATGTTTCAATTAATTTTTCGACACTCGCCTTGCGGCCACAGGCTCAATGGCCATATGTCTCTCCACCACATTCTCAACTATGACAACCAGTTCCTGGTCCACCGCAGGAATATGAGGTTGTCTTTGCCCTCCTGGCTGCGTATTGATTAATGCAAACACGGTTGTTGGGTATTGTATCCACAATGACCCTAATTTGAAGAACTGTCCCTTGAACTAAGTTAAATTGAGTTTGTATTTGATGCTGCTTCTTTAGTCATGTGCTTGTAGGACTATATTGCTAAGTATAACCCAATGTCAGGTTATAGTGGTTCATGAAACACAGGATTATGAAATGTAATCCTTCATTGTGTAGATCGATGTATTGGCTCAGTGTAATCTCTCCATTGAGATGTACTTCTGATTCAAGTATACTATGAGAATCAAGGAAGGACAAGTTGCTCCTTTCAGATGAAAATAATTTATCTCTAAGTAAAATTCGTCGAGTATAGTAGTGAATATTCGTCAAGTATACTCATGATTACTCGTCGAATTCATCGTGTATACTTACTAGCACTCGTCGAATTCATCATATTTACTTCGGGAATAAACTCTGAGTTCTTGGAAATCAGTTAGGTAAAAATCGTTGAGTATCTTCATAAATACTCGTCGAATTCGTCGAGTGGATCCATTGATACTCATCAGATTCATCGAATATATATGTCGATACACAACAAATTCGTCAAGACTCACTAGATATGCCTTGAGTTCACGAATTTACTTCTCTGGATTTCACTAAGTCAAATTCATCGAATATTGCTTCACCTATGCGTCAAATGTGATGAGAGTATCTGTCGATACTCGTCGAATTTGTCAAGTATGCTAGACGATATTCGTCGAATTTGTTGTGTATCTCTTCTAGAATGTGTTGAGTTATCTGTTAGTTCTGTCTGGAATTGGCTAAGTTAATTTCGTTGAGTTTCAAAGCAGTTCGACGAGTATACCTGTATATACTTGATGATACTTGACGAATAATACTTAGGGTTTATTTTTCTGTTTTAAAATTCCCCACTCGGATTGTCCAGACCGTCATGTACAGTAACTCGCGATGCCTTGGTATGGAAGGAAACTTCTATCCATTAAAGAAGAAGTGTTCTTATAAATACCTAGGGTGGATTTCATGAAACCCTAATCGTACATTCCAAGTTCAAATCGAGAAATTCCAAGAAAAGCTCTCGTTGGCATCATTTCGTTCTTCACGATAATTTCGACCGACAAAGACGTGACGCACGATTTGTTCTTCAATAAGCGTGTCGACTAGATCCTTGATCTCTGAAGTGACTTATACTACTCAGATCTAGTTGATCTGTGTGTTCAGATCTAGTCTACAAAGATTTCAAATTCTCTTTCTTCTTAAGATTTTCAAGTTCTATATTTCAGAGGAAAGGAAGATTGAAGATTTCAAATCTAAAGAAGATTATTTGTAATCTAGTTTTGTGTAAATCTTTTATACTATTGTAGAATATTTTGCCTCTGAGTTGTAGATCCTTATTTTAGGATCGAGTTGTAGATCCTTGATTGTGGATAGAGTTGTGCAAGAGGTTATTCTACGAGTGGTAGGAGATTTGTCTCCGAGTTGTAGGAGTTGAGGCTCCGAGTTGTAAGATTGAGTTCAATCTGAGATGTAGGTGAAGTAGCCGAATCTAGCCCTTCGTGGCAGATATGCGAGTGGGGACAGTGGATGTACCCAATGTTGGAACACCCTATTATTGATTTGGGCAAGGATCACAATGTCTTTTAGGAAATCTGTTTTGACCTCCTTGTATAGATCAAAAGGTCAATTAGAATTGAGTGTAAGGGTTAGTATTTAGGTTTGAAAGCTGCCCTCAAGACCAGATATTTCAGTTCAGAAGACTAAGTCATTTCGTCGAGCTCAGTACGACGAATCGTCGAACTCCATTCGACGAATGTTGAGCTCACTTCGACGAATCGTCGAACTCCATTCGACGATCTCTGAGCTCAACTTCAAAGAGTCGTCGAACTTCATTCGACGATCTTCGAGTTCAGATCGACATTCTTGTCTCCAGTTTGTTTCTCTATCTCTGAGCTCAGTTCAACGATAGTTGAGCTCAGATCGACGATCTCTGTTTCAGTCCAAGTCCAGTCTCTGAGCTCAGTTCAACGATAGTGGAGCTCAATTCGACGTTTTTCTGGTGAGATCGACGTTTTTCAGATTCAAATTCAGACAGTTATGGAATTATTCTCAGCATTTATGTCAAGGATCTTGTAGCCGTTTTCAATTAATCTTGAGCAAGTTTCAAGGGATTTTCAAAAGAATGTTTTATTGGACTTTCCTCCAGAAGACAAATGCAGTTAAGGAAGTCATTTATGACAGGCTAACGGCTATCTTAGACAGAGAAATATTCATTCAGATCTAAGGAATAAAAGAAATATTCATATTCTGCTGGAAAAGAGAATAACATAGAAGAATAACATCATCAAAAACAACTCTTACAACAATCACAACAACAGAAAGAGAAAGAGTTGCAGATATTCTCAATCTTAGAATTCATACAAGAACACCATCACAAAAGGATCACTATACTGAAATTTTCAGATCCCTTTTGATTCCAGTGTTCAAAGGCCATCATCATTCAAGACTCCAGACACCACACATTTCAGTTGTTGCTGAAATCATATTTTGCTGGAGATTAAATTTTCTGAAGGCCTATCACCATACTGCAAAACTTCACTTCCTGAACAACTCAGGATCTCAGGGGGAGCTTTGACAACATCCACTATCTTCTCTCTGATTGTTGACAGAGAAGATCATTTCATCCCTCTCTCTCTCTCTCTGCTGTAAAGGGTTTATCAAACTCCCTTCAAAAGTTTGTGCTGGTTTCTGAGACCTTGTCAAAACTCAGTTGTGGCAAGACACCTGATCAAAAAATCTGGTTTGGTTTTTGAGCACCTTATCAAAAGCTCATTGGTTCCCAGGACACCTGATTAACTCATCCTGCAGTGGATTCCTACCTAGGGTGGTAGAAGAGTGGATGTACCTAGATTGATTGGGGAACCACTATAGCTCCTTGTGTCATCGGGTTGCTTACTTTCTTTTGTTTTCTGGCTATGGTTTGTGATTGCCTTTTGTTTAGATAGTTGCTGTGTTCACTTTATTTCATTTGCTTCCCTGTTCACTTAGGAATACAACAAATGTTGTAAAAAGTTTTTAGCAAGCACCATACTCTATTCACCCCCCCTCTAGAGTATATGAGATCTAACCTGCACTTTCAACTGGTATCAGAGGGAGGTTGGTTAAAAATACCACACCTTAGTGGTTGCACAGGCTAACACCTGAACCCAAAGATCCCTCTAGTTAGATCTTCTTGTTTTGATTTTGTTATTAGAATTATTTCTTCACAAAACATGGCCCAAAACAAAGATTATGCTAGCACCAGACCTCCAGTGTGCAATATATCTAAGTTTGCACTTTGGAAGGCAAGGATTAGACTGTACATGAACTCTATTGATGAGGACATTTTCAATTTTGTTTTGACAGTGTGTCCAAGACCCCCAAAGAATACAAGTACAAGTGTTGTTCCACCTCCATCAGGAACAGATGCAGAGATCAAGAAATGGAAAGTTGCAGATGCAATGGCTATGAACATTCTAGCCCAGACTATGTCTGATGAGATATTCCAAAAGGTAGCTGAATGCAACTCAGCAAAGGACATCTGGGATAAGCTATCTGAGATAGTCTCAGGATCTGCTGATGAGAGAAAAGATAGAAGATCTCATCTCATAACCCAGTATGAGAATTTCAAGAAAGGAGAAGCTGAGTCAGTAGCAGACATGTATAATTGACTCAGTCTCATAGTCAATGAGCTGAAAACCTTGGACAAAGAGATCTCATTAACTGAGCTAAATGATAAAATCCTAATGTGCTTCTCAAGCACTTGGGACTCAAGGATCTGGCCAATCAAGGATGCCAGAAGCCTAAATGAGATCACAACTAAAGCTCTCTTGGGCAAGCTCAAGTCTTATGAGCTGCTCATCAAGAATAGAGAAGAAGAGCAGAAGGCTGCCTCACCAGCTATAAGAAAGGAGAAATCAATAGCTTTCAAAGCCACTGAAGATCAGCCTGAAGACAAGGTCCCCAATGAAGAGCTGCTAAGCCTTCTGGCCAAAAGGTTTTACAAAATGGCCAGGAAGGATTTCAGGAAAAGATCATACAGAGAGCATGACAAGTCAAGGTATGACAAATCAAATAACAAAGAAATTATCTGCTTTGGTTGCAGGAAACCAAGCCACATTGTGCCTGACTGTCCAAAAAACAAAAACAAGGACAAAAAAGACATGAAAGAAGGAGAAAAGAAAAAGACTTCAAGAAGAACAGCAATGGCAAACCCTCCTCCAGCAAGAACAAACATACAAGGAAGGGATTTGTTACTGAAACCTGAAGTGAGACAGAAGAAGAATCAGAAGCTTCATCAAGCTTCAGTGATGATGAAGATGATACTGAAGAAAAGGAATTCTGCATGATGGCTATCAATGCCTCACAACAAAATTCTGATGCAGAAGAGTCAGAATCTGAATCAGAGACTCAATCTGAAGAGGACCAGGTAATAAGTTCTTTTGATTTTAATTCTGAGGACTTCAAGTGTGAGTTTAAAGCACTATGTTTAGATTTGTTAAAATCTGAGAAGGAAATCATTTCTCTCAGAAATCAATTATCTGAATACAGTACTTTAAAATCAGATAACCTCAAACTCTCTGAGGAGTTGGAATGCTGTAGGGGGCAGATAGCTTCACTGAAAAGTGAGCTATCAGAGACCAAAAAGCTTGAAGAATCCCTCAATGGGAGAAGTATCAAGCTAATGGACATCACAAGCACAGTGAACTCAAGATTCAATAGTACACTGGGCTTGGGTGCCTCATCCAGCCAACCTATAGTACTAACAACCCCAATTAAATTTATCTCTGATAAAGGTAAGGGAGTTATAGAGGTAGCTAGGAAGAATTCTGACTTACCCAAGAAAATAAGTGTTCAACAGAAATCGTCGAACGGAGCTAGACGATCATCGAATGCAGATCAACGATCTCAGGCTAAATCATCGAACTCAGGTCGACGATCTCTAAACCCTGAACTCTGCCACAATCGATCTTCGAACGGAGCTCGACGATCTGACCCAAGATCGTCGAACTCAGCTCAGCGATCGTCGAGCAGAGATCAGAGTTTTGAAAACTTTTTGAAAGGTAAATCAAATTCCAAACCTAAGGGTCCTTCATCCCAAAAATTTAACCCTTACACTGAATGGATAATACCTCCAAGGAGATATCATCCTGAAGGTTATAAGAGTTAACCAGGGATGTCTTTTATTTCTGAATTCAAAGGTTATCAACCTAGGCCCAAGGTAAACTGGGTCAAAAATAAGTAAATTGTTTTATGTGCAGGTGAAGAGCTATCCAACATCAAACCAGCAATGGTATCTGGATAGTGGGTGCTCAAAGCACATGATAGGAAATAAGGACAATTTCACATCCTTCAAGGCCAAGCTTGGACCCAAAGTAATATTTGGAGATTCAAACTTTGGACTAACAAAAGGATATGATGCAGTCCAGATTGGCATAGTCACATTCAAGAAAGTAGCCTATATGGAAGGACTGAAGCACAACTTGATCAGCATCAAGTCAACTATGTGATAAAGGCTACCAAGTGACTTTCAGCAAATCCTTATGCAAGATCAAATCAGAGGACAACACAACTGTGTTGATAGGTACAAGGAAAGATAACATCTATTTAGTAAACTTTCTTTCAACTAAAGTGGATATTTGCCTGTTTAACTCTATTAGTAGACCTAATGAATTGTGGCATAAGAGATTAGGACATATAAACCTTAGAACCATTGCTAGGCTATCCAAGAACAACCTTGTTAGAGGACTACCTTCTGGCCCCTACAAGAAGGAAGGACTCTGCAGGGCTTGTCAATTAGGCAAGCAAACCAAAAATAGTTTCAAGTCACTTAATAAGAGTGATTCACCTAGGATTTTGTATCTGTTACACATGGATCTTTTTGGACCCATTATAGTACAAAGCTTAGGAGGGAAATCTTATACTTTAGTGGTTGTAGATGACTTCTCTAGATTCACATGGGTGTTCTTTCTGAGGAAGAAGTCTGATAACTTTAAGTGTTTGACAGAGTTTCTCAAATGCATACAGAGTGAGTTCAATACTCACATTGCCCTGATCAGAAGTGATCATGGGACAGAGTTTGATTCTCTTCTTATGCAAGAGTTCTGTCAGAGTGAAGGGATTAGGCACACTTTCTCAGCTCCTAGAACTCCTCAACAAAATGGGGTAGCTGAAAGGAAAAATAGAACCCTTATTGAATCTGCTACTACATTGTTGTCAGATGCTCACCTTCCTCTATCCTTTTGGGCAGAGGAAGTGAACACCTCCAACTATGTGTTGAATAGAAGTTTAATACATAAACTAAAGGGAAATACTCCCTATAAATTACTCAAAGGGAAGAAACCTAAAGTAGATTACTTTAAAAATTTTCGTTGTATTTGTTACATTCATAATAATGACAAAAATACTTAGCTAAATTTCAAGCTAAAGCTGATGAAGGAGTGTTTCTGGGATACTACATGATCAGTAAAGCTTATAGGGTATATAATAAATCAACTCTTAAAATTGAAGAATCTGTTCATATATCTTTTGATGAATCTAACATGTCTTTCAAGGAGAAGAATATTTCTACCATAGAACCTTTGCAGGTACACTCTCTTGCTGAAGACTTGGACATGTTACAAATTATTCAAAAAGAGGAAAGCAGTGAAGATGAAGAAGACATTCAACATCTTGAAGAGAAACTTCTTGAAGAGCCAGTTGTTGTACCACCAGAGGAAACAACAACACAGGTTGGTGAACAATCAACATCTCCTGTTGATTTAGTAACATCAAGAGACCATCCAATCTCCCAAGTGATTGGAGACATCTCAGCTGGTGTGCAAACCAGAAATCAGGTCAACTAAAACCTGATGCACACTTGCTTCCTTTCTCAAATTGAAACTCAATCCATTCACGATGCAGAGCAAGACCCACACTGGATCATTGCAATGCAAGAAGATTTACATCAATTTGAAAGGAACAAAGTTTGGGAACTAGTACCAAGGCCAAAGGATCACTCCATTGTTGGAACAAAGTGGGTGTTCGGAAATAGGTTGGATGATCAAGGAGTCATTGTAAGGAACAAGGCAAGGCTAGTTACTCAGGGGTACTCTCAAGAAGAAGGGATAGATTATGACCAGACCTTTGCACCAGTTGCAAGGTTAGAGACCATAAGAATCTTCTTAGCATATGCATCACATAAAGGATTCAAAGTATACCAGATGGATGTAAAGAGTGCCTTGCTCAATGGAGATATCAAAGAAGAACTCTATGTCAGACAACCCCCAAGTTTTATCTCTTCAACTCATCCTGATTATGTTTTCAAATTGCATAAAGCATTATATGGTCTAAAGCAAGCTCCTAGAGTATGTTATGAGACCCTAGCATGCTTTCTTCTGAAAAATGAGTTTATAAGGGGTAGAGTAGGCCAAACTCTTTTTATTAGAACCCATAAGTCTCATACCCTACTAGTACAAATCTATGTAGATGATATTATATTTGGTTCTACTGATTCAAATTTGTGCAGAAGGTTTTCCAACCTAATGCATTCTAAATTTGAAATGAGTAGCATGGGTGAGCTATCCTTCTTTCTAGGATTGCAAATCAAACAACATGCTGAAGGCATATTTATTTCTCAAACTAAGTATGCAAAAGAATTGGTTAAGAAATTTGGTATGTCTGAAGCATCATGTATGAAAACACCTATGCCTACCAATGATGTATTAGATGCTGATGAACATGGGAAACCTGTTGATCAGACAACATATAGAGCAATGACTCGCTCTTTATTGTACCTTACAGCTAGTAGATCTGACATAATATTTTCTACATGCATATGTGCTAGATTCCAAGTAAGCCCTAGAGAGTCACACCTAACCTTAGTAAAAAGGATTCTTAGGTATGTAAAAAGTTGTCCAAATCTAGGTCTCTGGTATCCAAAAGACTCAGCATTTGACTTAACTAGATTTTCAGATGCTGATTATGCTGGATGCAGAATAGATATGAAAAGCACCAGTGAAACTTGTCAGTTTCTTGGTGACAGACTTGTCTCCTTGTTTTGCAAGAAACAAACATCTGTGTCAACTTCAACTGCTGAAGCTGAATATATGGCTGCAGGTAGTTGTTGTTCACAAATATTATGGATTCAAAACCAACTCCTAGACTATGGCTACAACTTAGAAAAGTCTAAAATATTTTGTGATAACACCAGTGCTATTTCTATAGCACAAAATCCAGTCCTCCATAGTAGGACAAAACACATAGAAATTAGGCATCACTTTCTAAGGGATAATGTTGAGAAAAATAAAATTGAACTTCAATATATCCCAACTGATTTGCAAAGGGGAGATATTTTCACCAAACCCTTGGATGAAAAGAAACATACATTCTTCCTGAATCAGTTAGGACTGTTAGATGAAGGAAGTCTAAAATAAGATCCAAGATTTTAAAATTATAAAAATGACCAAGACTAGGCAAATCAAAGTGTTTTTTTGGTGTATAAAGTGTTTCTGATCTCTGAACTGCGCTCGACGATTTTCCCCCAGATCCTCGAACGGAGATCGACGACTTCCGAAATCGTCGACCTGAGTTCAGCGCTTCTCAGATAGTGCTAAACTATCTTTGTTCAGGTCAGCGATCGTCGAACGGAGCTTGACGCTCTCCAATATCGTTGAACGGAGATCGACGATGTTGATGACCTTTCAGTTTCCTTTAGAAACCCAGATCGTCGAACAGAGTTCAACGATCTTTCCTTTTCTGCGTCGAACCCTAATATAAAACTCATTTTTTCGGCCGTCGTTCTCCCTTTGCGCTTTCATACTCTCTGCAAATTCTCTCTTTCCCTCTAAACTTCTCTACACTTGGTCGTTTGTTTGTTCATTTTTGCAGCAATCAATGGCAGTCTCAGTCGCCATCTTGGCCGCAATGAAATTTGACGCTGGATTTGATATCGACATGGATTCTTTCAACAACAGTGATCAAATCTTCAAGGAGATTCTGGAACTTTTCAAAGAACAACAGCTAGTTACCATCATGACCACAAGGATCAAATTAGCTGCAGATGAGATAAAGGAATGGGTGTATACTGCCCATAACCTGGATCAGAATACAGTGGTTGGAAGCATCTCAGGAACCCAGGTATCTCTATCACCTGCTGCTTTGACAGAGGTTTTTCAATTAAAATCTGGATAAGATTCTGTTGAACTTTCTGGAGAGGAGTTTTCTAATATGCTTGAAAGGATGGGACACTCAGAAGCAAACCCTAGCAAATTGCTGAAGAAAAATCTGTCTGTTGAGTACAGATTTCTAGCTGATGTTGTTGAAAAGGTATTGTTGGCCAAACACTCAGCTCATGATACCATATCAAGGTATCAGCTCTATCTGATGGGTGCCCTAGTGGATAAGAAGCAACTCAACTGGGGAGAAGTTTTCTTTGATTTGATTAAGAAAAATATTAACAAGAACTTTGTTAATTTTGGAAGATTTTTAGGGCTGTTCCTTCACCATAGATGCCCTGTACTGCTTGTTTCCAGTGGGATGCACATCAATGCCTCCAAGAGGCTCACCTGTGCCCTATTTGGAAAATGGGACAGGTAGATTATCAAGCCCAGCAGGCCCTCTGCAATTTCTACTTCAGGCATAAGGACTGCTTCAGTCTCTTCCCCTCAGATTTCTGCCCCTGCAGAAGACTTGCCTGCTTCATCTTCTCCTCCTCCACCTCTTGTTTCATCTACACAGTCACATCCACCATCATAATTTCCACCCCATCTCCAACTTCAATTCCTTCTCCAACTCCACCACTCACTGAAGAACTCTTCCATCCTCTACATCACTACCCACACCTAGATATTGACTCATCCTCTCATATTCCATCTTTCACTCTTATAGATGATTCCTATATGGATGATTCTCCCTCATCCCCTCCTGAGACACCATCATCATCCACCTCTTATCAACAACTACTTCAAGACATAATTGCTCAACCATCCTTCACACCATCCATTTCCATTCCACTATCTTCCATCTCCACAATTCCAATTTCCCAACCATCATTTCCACAATCCACAGGTTCTCCACCAACATCTCCTGCTGCTCCACCCTTCATTTCTACCCCATCCATCCCTACCTCTACTCAAGTTCCTCTTGAGTAAGTAGATCTTCCAGCCCTTGCAGACAGGTTATATGAGCTGATAGCTCCAAGGCTATCCCTCTTGATGGAGACCTCTTTGGCTCCCCTTCTAAAAACAGTTCAGGAACTGTCTTCTAGGCTTTCTTCCATTATTCCTTCTCATGCAATCCCTTCTTATGGGTTCCTTGATCTAGTTCTCACTGCATCTAGTGTAACGCCCTGAAACTCAAAAGAGCGACGGGGGACGTTTTGGGCCAGTTTTGGGTTCTGGCAGGAGGCACACAGCCTGGGACACGGGCGTGTCCCAGGGCGTGTCAGGCTTGTGTCGACACTCAGCCGGCGAAGTCGACATTTTGCTCTCGACATTGTGTCGAGACTAGGCACACGGCCTGCGACACGGGCATGTCGCAGGGCGTGTCGACCCGTGTCAACACTCAGCCCGCGAAGTCGACATTCTGCGCTCGACGATGTGTCGAGACATGGCACACGGCCTGCGATACGGCGTGTCACAGGGCGTGTCGACCCGGGTCGACACTCATCCTGGGGAGTCGACATATTTTGCTCGACGATGTGTCGAGATAAGGCACACGGCCTAGGACACAGGCGTGTCCAAGGCCGTGTCGTCAGGTCGACGATCTTCGCTCGATGAAGTGTCGAGTGTCGAGACCGTGTACACATCCTGGAGCCCAGGCATGTTGAGGTAGACACGGGCAAGGACACGGGCGTGTCCTAGAACCCGTGCAGTGCTCGAGTTGTTTTCGGGTTAAATCGATGGGGGTACACGGCCGGCCACACGGCCGTGTCAGGTGGAACATGGGCGTGTCAGGTCAAACACGGGCGTGTTCGATGCCCGTGTGTTGTTCCAGGCGAGTCAATTTTGATGGCGAATGAGGCACACGGCCCTGGACACGGGCGTGTGTTAGGCCGTGTTCGGTCCAGATTGGACATTTCAGTCCCGAATCAAAGCCGTTCGTTTCTTTAATTGATGATCCAACGGCTGGGTGTTGTTCCTGTTGGGATATACCCGAGATTGGGCCTTAGAAACCCTCACTTTTCAGGAGTTGTTATCTTTCTAAAGCTTAGAGAGAGAGGAGAGCCAAGGAAGGAAGAAGAAGCTAGATCCGACCATTGGAGGAGCTTCGAAGCTCCAAATCGCGAGCCGACTCCGGATCCACAGAGGCAAAGCTAGTGTGGTGCTTTTCATCCTCTTACTTTTCCATGGCGCCAAAGAAGAATGGAAGGGTAACGATCCTCATCTTGAGCATGTGTATCTCTCCTTCTTTGCATAGGAAGCCCGCTCTCGCGAGTTTGCGGTGAGTTGGAGGCGTTCCTTCGGGTAGACATGTGAAGTCCCTGTTGTTTAGAGTCCGTAAGCGAGAACGGACATAGGCATGATGTGTGAAGCCTACCCGAACATGTTAGTCTGGATCGGTGATGTTGCATTGCATAAATGCCAGAGAAGACTCCGTGCAATTGATTGTTTTTCTGGTTTTCTACATGGTAGATTGCAACAGGGAGCCATGGGGATTAACCCAAAGGTGCACTCGGAAAACTGGGCGGATACGTGATCTTGCAAACTTGGAGGCCTGAGAGCCAACTTGAACATAACTGAGTTATGTGAAATTGTGTGACGAAAATGGGACTCGGGAGAAGTTTGACCTGCGCATATGGCTTAAATTGTCGTTGCGACGTGAGCACGGGTTAGATGGAACTGTACCCATATCTATGTCGTTCGTGTTAAAGAGACCTAAGGTTATGTGGCACTTGTCGTTGGCATAGAGGAGGGTCTTCGGCGGTATATGGCTTAAATTGTCGTGACCCATGCTGGGAAGACAAATTGCTCATATGTTTGGCGGTCAAAGTGGCGGTGGGGGGTCCGGAATGTCTATGGCTTTAACTGACATGACATCGACCGGTTCACCGAGAAGGTGCCCTGAGTGCACGGGGTGTGTGGCCGTGTGAGCCTATGTAACGCCCCGAAACTCAAAGGAGCAAAAGGGGGACGTTTTTGGCCAGTTTAGGTTCTGGCAGTAGGCACACGGCCTGGGACACGGGCGTGTCCCAGGGCGTGTCAAGCCGTGTCGACACTTAGCCGCGAAGTCGTCGAGTTTTACTCGACGATTCGTCGAGAGGGGGCACACGGCCTGCGACACGGGCGTGTCGCAGGGCGTGTCGACCCGTGTCGACACTTAGCCGTGAGTCGTCGAGTTATACTCGACGATTCGTCGAGAATGGGCACACGGCCTGCGACGCGGGCGTGTCGCAGGGCGTGTCGACCCGTGTCGAGGATCGTCCCGGGGAGTCGTCGAGATTCACTCGACGATCGTCGAGACAAGGCACACGGCCTAGGACACGGGCGTGTCCAAGGCCGTGTCATCTAGTCATCGATCTTCCCTTGACGAAGTGTCCCGTGTACACGGCCTGGGGTCCAGGCGTGTCAATGTGACACGGGCAAGGACACGGGCGTGTCCTAGAACCCGTGTAGTGCTCGGGTTGAAAATGGGGAAAAATCATGGGGTACACGGCCGGCTACACGGCCGTGTCAGGTGGAACACGGGTGTGTCAGCTCGAACACGGGCGTGTTCGATACCCGTGTGAGGTTCCAGGAGATTTGATTTTGACGGCGAATGCGGCACACGGCCCTGGACACGGGCGTGTGCCAGGCCGTGTTCGGTCCAGATAGGGCATTTCAGCCCCGAATCAAAGCCGTTCGTTTCCTTGTTTTGAGATCCAACGGTTGGGGGATGTTCCTGAAGGGATATACCCGTGGGTTGACTTAGAAATCCATCATTTTTCTTCACTTGTTCTCTTTCTAAGTCCTTGGAGAGAGAGGAGAGCTAATGGAAGAAGAAGGAGCTAGATCCGCCAATGGAGGAGCTTCGGAGCTCCGAATCGCAAGCCGACTCCGGATCCACAGAGGCAACGCTAGTGCGGTGATTTCTATCCGATTACTTTTCGATGGCGCCAAAGAGGAACTCAAGGGTAACGATCCTCATCTTGAGCATGAATAGCTCTCTTTCTTAGCATAGGAAGCCCGCTCTCACGAGTTTGCGGAGAGTTGGAGGCATTCCTTCGGGTAGATATGTAAAGTCCCCGTTGTGTAGAGTCCGTATGCGAGAACAGACATAGGCATGATGTGTGAAGCCTACCCGAACATGTTAGTCTGGATCGGTGATGTTGCATTGCATAAGGCCAGAGAAGACTCCTTGCTATTGGTTGTTTTTTGGGTTTTCTACGTGGTAGATTGCAGCAGGGAGCCTTGGGGACTAACCCAAAGGTGCACCCGGAAAACTGGGAGGATACGAGATCTTGCCAACTTGGTGGCCTGAGAGCCAACTTGAACATAACCGAGTTATGTGACTTGTGGTAGAATGGGACTCGGTGGAAGTTTGACCCGCGCAAATGGCTTAAATTGCCGTTGCGATGTGAGCACGGGTTAGATGGAACTGTACCTGCTTTATGTCGTTCGGTTAAAGAGACCTAAGGTTACGTGGCACTTGCCGTTGGCATAGATGTGAGTCTTCGGCGGTCAAGGGCTTAAATTGTCGTGACCCAGGCCAGGAAGACAAATTGATCATAGGTTTGGTCGTCTAAGTGGCGGTGGTGAGTCCGGAATGTTAATGGCTTTAATTGACGTGACATCGACCGGTTCACCGAGAATGTGCCCTGAGTGCACGGGATGTGTGGCCGTACGAGCCAACGTCTGTGTTGAAATGGCTATGGTTATATATATATATGGCTCGCTTATGCTAATGAAATGCAGGGAAGGAGCATCGCCGCCCCGAGTTGGGGGCGGGATCGTTATAATTTGGTCAGCATTGCTGACCGTTGCCTTGTTTTGCCACCGTGCGGTGGTTTATTGCTTGCAGGTGCAGCTGGACCAAGCGGTCAATAGCGGGCTAAAGCCCTTTTTGCGAAGCTGGCCCTCGAAGGCCCAAGTAGAAGTGTTTACTGCTTTATTCATGTATGATCGGCCTGCGTGCCGTGGTTTGTAAATCATGTAACATTCAAGTGAAACAATTTGTAAGGCCTTAAGGCTTGTTTTGAGTATTTTGTAATAACATTCCTATTTCGTAGTAGTGGACATTCGTGCTTTGATGCTGGGTTCTTGTTTACAACCTTTATAAACTGCTTCCGCTAGAATGCTCTGTGTAGGATGTTGAGATTGGTTGGATGGTTTCCATAAGTAACCACCCGGTCTGTATGTGGTATATGGCGTCGGGCCCCGGCCGGACCTACTGCTATATGCTATGCGACGGATAGGGGGTGTTACAATTTGGTATCAGACTACTGGTTTTGGTTGGGCTTAAACTGAATTCGTGGGCGAATTCTTTTTAAGGGGTGGTGAGCACATTGTGTGCGTCATCGTAATAACAGTAAAAAGAACCCATGAATGTCCACTTAGGAATGAAAATACTCGTGTTTGAGGAACCTGCGTGTTCCTATAATTGCTGTTTGCAATTTATTTGGTCGCTTAACGGTGTTTTGTACCACTATAGGTGACCAGAAGTGGTGTTGGGCCGTCAGAACGCCGAGTTTCTGAGGCTAGTAGTGCACCGGATGTTGCTCCTGCAACACCTCTGTCGGCTGAAAATATACGATTGGTGGCTGAAGCGGTGTTGGCCGTGATTAATGCGCAGCCTGGAAGGCAAGCGCAGCAGCCCGCTCCCGTAGTGGAGCAAGAACCTCTGTAAGAGGCTGAGCCGAGGAGGGTGGAGCAAGTGGTTGTAGAACCGGTAGTGCCAAGGAGGGAAACTGAGAGGCAGCTAAAGCATGTAATGAGCTTTAACCCTCCGCTATTCTCGGGGTTGGGAACCCCATCTCAGGCTGAAGACTGGCTCTCCAGGGTGAAGAGAGTCATGACAGCGACGGAGACGGAGGAATGGCAAATGACCACCATCGCTACGTTCCTGCTGGACGGTGAAGCGAGGATGTGGTGGGAAGGATTGGAGCTGCATCATTTGAGAGGTAGACAACTGATAGACGTTCCGATGGTAGAGTTCTCGGGATTGTTCTTAGCAAGATACCTCCCTTCTACTCAGAGGATTTCAATGGAGAATGAGTTCCTGAGGTTGGTACAGGGTGAGAGGAGCATGGATGAATATCTCCACGAGTTTACTCGTCTAAGTCGTTATGCTAGCTCCACCATCATGGATGAGGAGCGCAAGACTAATCGTTTCTGTGAAGGGTTGAGAGATGAGTTGAGATTACTACTCTCAGGGCCGATGACGCAGGGTTTCTTAACCTTGGTCAATACTGCCCGGTCCTTGGAGAAGGACATGAAAAATGTACAAGCGAAGAAAAGCTTGGGTGAGAAGAAATCTGAGTTTAAAGTGCCGAGTACTTCAAAGTCCGGCTATCGGAGGGCTTTCAAGAAGCATAGGACTTCGGGTCCAGCTCCTTCTGGTGCTTCTGGGGCGACTGCGAGTCGGACCCCGGGCGCGTGCTTTACATGTGTAAAGACGGGGCATTTCGCCCGTGATTGTTGGAGCGGACGTCCTAAGTCCGAGAGGATGCCGGGAGCTACCTATGAAGAGAAGGGAAAGGCGGTGGAGTCGACCGCATCCCATTATGCTCCGGCCCAACCAAGTGTCTACAATCTTGGCCAACAGGAGGCCATTAAACAAGCTGATGTGGTGACAGGTACGGTTTAATTTATAGCAAGTCAATTTATTTAAATACTTGTTATGCGCATGTTACCTTACCACTGCTTGTTTAGGATTTGTAATGATTTGTGAAAATCCGGCACGAGCACTCTTCGATACGGGAGCCTCACACTCCTTCTTGTCCGAAGGATTTATATCACGCATCGGAGTCCCTTCTTCGATGGCAAAGGATAAATTGGATGTGTTGTTGCCCAATGGGTGTTCGATGCGAGCGGATAGGATCTGCGATGTTAAGGTTCGTATTGGGGAGCAGGAGTTTGACCTGCGGGCGTCTTTACTTCCGTTAGTGGAGTTCGACGTCATATTTGGCATGGACTGGCTCTCGGAGCAGCAGGCCCATATAGATTGCGGTAGCAAGGAATTTAAGCTGGGAGCGAGTCGTGAGACGACTTTTACGGGCTTAAAGGGGTCGAGCAAGACGTTGATGTCTGCTCTTCAGGTGGTGAAGGCAGTTCGTGCTGGAGCAGAACTGTTCTTTACACTAGTGGAGGTTGCAAAGCCGAAGCCCGCGTTGGATTGTATTTCAGTGGTATCGGAATACCCTGATGTGTTCCCCGCGGATCTTCCTGGAGCCCCGCCTCAGCGGGAGATAGATTTTACGATCGAGCTAGTGCCAGGTGCAAAGCCTGTGTCACGATCTCCGTATCGGCTAGCGCCTAAGGAAATGGCGGAGCTGAAAGTTCAACTGCAAGAGTTGTTGGAGCAAGGGTATGTGCACCCGAGTTCTTCGCCTTGGAGCGCGCCGGTCCTCTTTGTTAAGAAGAAGGACGGAAGCTTGAGGCTATGTATTGATTATCGGGAGCTAAACAAGCTAACGGAGAAGAACAAGTACTCGATCCCCCGGATTGATGATCTCTTTGATCAGTTAGTCGGGTCGACGGTGTACTCGAAGTTAGATCTCAAGGCTGGGTACTATCAGCTGCAAATAAGGGAGAGTGATATCCCGAAGACAGCGTTTAGTACGAGATACGGGCATTATGAGTTTACGGTCATGCCATTTGGGCTGACTAATGCGCCGTCAGTATTCATGGATTTGATGAACAGGACGTTCAGGGAGTACTTGGACCATTTCGTGATCGTCTTCATCGACGATATTTTGGTGTACTCGCAAAGTGAGGAAGATCACTTCAAGCATCTTCATTTGAGACGCTAAGGAGAAATCAGTTGTATGCCAAGTTCTCGAAGTGCGAGTTTTGGCTATCCTCAGTAGCGTTCCTCGGGCATATAGTAAGTGGAGAGGGTATTGCTGTGGATCCGGCGAAGATTGTTGCGATACGGGAGTGGCCTGAGCTTGCTACTGTAGCGGAAGTCCGGAGTTTTCTGGGGCTTGCCAGCTATTATAGGCGCTTCGTAGAGAACTTCTCGCGGATAGCGTTACCTCTCACTACTTTGACGAGAAAGGAGCATAAGTTCGTTTGGACGCCGGAGTGCGCGCGAGCTTTTGAGGAGTTGAAGTGTCGGTTGACCACGGCGCCTGTGCTGAGTTCGCCATGTGGAACCGAAGGCTATGAGATATATAGCGATGCTTCGGGCAGCGGTTTGGGTTGCGTGCTACTGCAGCACGGAAGTGTGATAGCTTATGGCTCGAGACAGCTAAAAGTGCACGAGAGGAATTATCCGGTCCATGACTTGGAGTTAGCGGCCGTGATTTTTGCTTTGAAACTGTGGAGACACTATTTGTACGGTGTGAAGATTGATATCTACACCGATCACAAGAGCCTAAAGTATCTAATTGATCAGAAGGATCTGAATATGCGGCAGCGTAGATGGATGGAGTTCCTGGGGGACTATACATTCAAGATCCACTACGTGCCTGGCAAAGGGAATGCGGTTGCGGACGCGTTGAGTCGCCGAGCCCCAGCTCAAGCCAATTGGCTATCAGTGCATGATGAGCGGTTGGTGCGGGAGTTGGAGGCGTTGGAGATTGTTTGTGTGGATAGACAATCAAGTGCTGAAGCAGTTCTGAATTGGACTAAAGTCCAATATGACCTGGCTGATCGTATTCGGCAGGCTTTGGATATAGATGCTCATATGAAGCAGTTCATGGTAGAGGCTCTGGATGGGTCAAATTCCCAATTCGTCGTGGAGGACGGATTGCTTTGGAAAGACGGTCGTCTGTGCGTCCCAAGTGTGGGCAATTTACGGGTGGAGTTGTTGTACGAGGCGCACCATACCAAGTACTCGATTCACCCGGGGAGCACGAAGATGTACCGTGATGTGAAGAAACTGTTTTGGTGGCCGGGTTTGAAGAAGGATGTGGCGCTATACGTAGCGAAGTGCCAAACTTGCGCCTTGGTAAAGGCGGAGTGCCAAAAGCCGGGAGGATTTCTTAAGTCCTTGCCTATTCCGGAGTGGAAATTCGACGACATCTCTATGGACTTTGTGCACGGTTTGCCAAGGTCGCAAAAGGGGAACGACGCCATTTGGGTGGTTGTTGATCGATTAACGAAGGTGTCGCATTTTATTCCGCATAGGAAGGATGATCCGGTGGGGAAGCTGGCAAAGCTTTATGTGGATAACATAGTACGGCTTCATGGTGTGCCCCGCAGCATCGTGAGTGACCAAGATGGGCGGTTCACGTCCAATGATTGGAGGCTGGTGCAGCAAATGTTGGGAACAAAGCTGAAGTTTAGCACAGCCTTCCATCCACAAATGGATGGGCAGACCGAGAGGGTCAATAGAACCATGGAAGACATGCTTCACATGTGTGTCTTGGATTTTGGAAAGCAATGGGAAGACCACCATTATTTGGTGGAGTTCGCATACAACAACAGCTACCAAGCAAGTATTCAGATGGCGCCTTTCGAGGCCCTATATGGTAGAAGATGTCACATGCCGTTGTCTTGGATAGAAACGGGTGAGTCAAAGTTGTATAAGCGATCGGAAGTAGAGGGTGCTACTTCTTTGGTGAGAACCGTTCGGGAGAGGTTGCTTATCGCTCAGGACCGGCAAGCAAAGTACTATAATGCCAAGCACAGGAACGTGGAGTTCGCTGTGGGCGATTATGTATACTTGAAGATCAAGCCGTTCAAGGGTGTCTCGCGGGTGCGGCGATTGAAAAAGCTAAGCCCAAGATACCTTGGACCGTTTGAGGTTCTGGAGCGAGTTGGTGAAGCAGCCTATCGGTTGAAGCTTTCAGTGGAGCTTAGTGGTTTACACGATGTATTCCACATCTCGGTGCTCCGGAAGGCGGTGCAAGAGCCTACGCAAGTGATCGCGGTTGATCAAGTGCCGGTGGATAGTGGGCTAACACTACAAGATATGCACTTTACAGTGACGCTTTTTTTGCGACGTTTTGAAAAACATCACTGTTTGTTTTCTATCTAGCTACGCTTTTTATAAAAAAACGTCGCTAATACAAAAAAATAGTATTAGCCACGTTTTCGTGAAAAAAAGTCAATATAAATGTTCAGTTTTGACGACGATTATTTTTAAAACATCATCAAAACATCGGGGTCATAATATAAAAAAAACACAATAATCCTCATCTCCTAAACCGCGGATCGCCAAAACAATTAAAAACCACCCGCCCCCTCCTGTGACCTAAATCTACCGCTCCCTCGCTCCCGCACCGCTACCTTCGGAATCCACACCGCCCGCCGTCGTCGCTCTCCGACATCACAAAACTCTCCGGCGTCGAAGCCCGCAGCCACGCCTCCGCTTTTTCTGCGTGACAAGTACTCTCCGGCATCGAAGCCTACACTCACATCTCTGCTTCTTCCGGCTTGAACACTTCTCCAAAAGACGTTCCCGCACCTCACTTCTGCTCCTCCCCCCGTCTGGGCTTTCGCAAATGAACATAATTTGCGATCTCCAATTTCTTTTCTAGGTTTGAGTGCTGGAACATATTCTTTGATTTTTCATCCATTTTCTCCAAATAGATGGGCTGTTATTCTGATATTGGGTTCCCTACTTAGAAGCCATCGTTGGTGAGTTATCCGTTTTCGTTTTCTAAACCTAATACATGTTTCTCTTTTGGTTCTTGGATTCGTTCTTGGTTTGGTCCTTCATTTCCTCAACGATTTCATATGTAATACTAATTTTGCCGATTTAGTTGGAGGTGAAGGTTTACGATCGACCAACTCAAAGAGTATTTCATTATTGAGTTTGTTTTCTGATATGAATATTTTTCAGGTGTTCTGCACCGCTACCTCCATCGCAGCCCTGCTCTGCACGCCTCGCGCATGGACTAACGCCATCAAAAAAAATTTCAGGTGTTCTTCCCACCCTCTATCTCACGCTTTCCCATTTTGTGCTCTCTGATATGAATATTTTTCAACCATTAAGCTTCTGAATTAAAGTTTTCATCATTGAAGTTTCTTGTTAAAAAACTAATCCAACTTCCTTTCACGCGCTCACAAACTGTCTGATAAAAAGCTCATGAGACATATAATGATATTTTTAAAGGTCGAGGTGGAGCAATATGATTCCTCTTTTGTGGGATGTGGTTAATTTTGATGGTGGGAGGTGTTTACAATTTTCTGGGAAATGTTAGAAGAAGATTAACATTTTATGTCTTTGTATGCATCTCTCAGGTGGAGCAGGGGATCGGCTAACCAGAACCATTTGCAGGTTACTTCTTATCCATCCACGGGTTTGTGCTCCCCATTTCCTCAATTTGATTTTTATTACAACGCTCTTTTCTGTTTCTCTCTTCATTCGCAGTTACTCACTGCCCATTCTTCCTTCATCATAGAACACACCACTCGAGTAGATTTCGCAGTTGACAAACTGCTGCAGCAAAAAACTGCTCAGTGTGAAACTGCTGCAGCAAAAAACAACTGTAGCAGCAATTTGTGCAAAGTTAAACTGCTGCAGCCAAACTGCTGCAGCCAAACTGCTGCAGCCAAACTGCTGCGACACAAACTACTGCAGCAGTTTGGCTCAAACAACTGCTGCAGCAGTTTGACATAAACAGTTTTGGCAAAACGCTACTTGCTCATTTCATGTTTTATTTATGTCCAATGTTTATTCTTTGATGTGGAGACGTGTGGTTTTTTGTTTTATATCACATTGTTATTTTGTTTTTTTTCATATTATTATTTATTTTAACTTTAGATGTAATTAGAATCAATATTCAACCTGTGTTTCAATTTTATTTATTATGCAGGTAATTGAACAGTGTTATTTATTATGCTTGAAGATTGAAAAGATGATGCGCGTGGTAGATGATGTATGAAAGAAGTTGAATGCTCATCAATACAATGTCAATGAAGCTAATGATTAAAGAAGAAAATTTTGAAGTTGCATGATGCTTGTTTTGTTTCATTTGTTTTTAATTTGCATTGAAAACAATGTATATGTTGAAAGATTATGTTTTTTTTGGAAATTTATATTCACTTGAAGCAAGTTTGTTATCATAAATGTGATCTTTTGCATGTTTAGACTTTTCAAAGTTAATGATGATGTATTATGTTGGTATTTTTTTTTTTTATTTTTGCTATAATTAGAGATATATTATTTAGACAACAAGTTCTAAAAAATCTCTCAACATTTCTTAATACCACTCTCAAAACATTTAAAATGTTAAAAAATATTTTTTTATAAAAAATAATATTTATAATTTTAATTAATATTTTAAAAGCATAATTATTTTAGAGCTTAGATTATCATAAATTTTATTTGTTTTAATTTTTTTTCTCAAATGCAATAGATTATTATGTTTTTTTTAAAAAGTCACTGTAGAGTTTTAATTACAGTGACGTTTTGTAAAAAACATCGTGTTAGAGTTAATATTTATCTCCATTTTTTTAAAAAAAGTGTCACGATAGAGTAATTTCTTATCATGATGTTTTTTAAAAGCGTCGCGGTAAAATAATTGTCAATCATGACGTGTTTTGAAAAAAATGTCACCGTACATTAAATGCCAATCACGACGTTTTTTTTGAAAGCGTCGCAAGGTGCTACAGCGACAAGCGCAATCGTGACGATTTAGTGACGTTTTTATAAACGTCACAAAAACTATCGTGACGCTTTGAAATCGTCGCTAAAGGCATAAAAAAATGTCGCCATAAAGCGACTTTGTTGTAGTGTAATGACAAAGGTCAAGCCCGTGCGGATTGAGGACTCGGAGGTCAAGCGGCTACGCAATAAAGAGATCAGGATGGTCAAAGTCCGGTGGGACAATTATGGTCGTGAGGAGCTCTCTTGGGAGCGAGAGCAGACTATGCTTGACGAGTATCCGGAGTTGTTCCGCTCAGGTACAAAATTTTGGTTTTGTACATGTCTTTCCTTTATGTAATTTCGTGGGCGAAATTCTTTTAAGAGGGGGAGAGTTGTAACGCCCCGAAACTCAAAGGAGCAAAAGGGGGACGTTTTGGGCCAGTTTAGGTTCTGGCAGCAGGCACACGGCCTGGGACACGGGCGTGTCCCAGGGCGTGTCAAGCCGTGTCGACACTTAGCCGCGAAGTCGTCGAGTTTTACTCGACGATTCGTCGAGAGGGGGCACACGGCCTGCGACACGGGCGTGTCGCAGGGCGTGTCGACACTTAGCCGTGAGTCGTCGAGTTATACTCGACGATTCATCGAGAATGGGCACACGGCCTGCGACACGGGCGTGTCGCAGGGCGTGTCGACCCGTGTCGAGGATCGTCCCGGGGAGTCGTCGAGATTCACTCGACGATCGTCGAGACAAGGCACACGGCCTAGGACACGGGCGTGTCCAAGGCCGTGTCATCTAGTCGTCGATCTTCCCTCGACGAAGTGTCCCGTGTACACGGCCTGGGGTCCAGGAGTGTCAATGTGACACGGGCAAGGACACGGGCGTGTCCTAGAACCCGTGCAGTGCTCGGGTTGAAAATGGGGAAAAATCATGGGGTACACGGCCGGCTACACGGCCGTGTCAGGTGGAACACGGGCATGTCAGCTCGAACGCGGGCGTGTTCGATACCCGTGTGAGGTTCCAGGAGATTCGATTTTGACGGCAAATGCGGCACACGGCCCTGAACACGGGCGTGTGCCAGGCCGTGTTCGATCCAGATTGGGCATTTCAGCCCCGAATCAAAGCCGTTCGTTTCCTTGTTTTGAGATCCAACGGTTGGGGGATGTTCCTGAAGGGATATACCCGTGGGTTGACTTAGAAATCCATCATTTTTCTTCACTTGTTCTCTTTCTAAGTCCTTGGAGAGAGAGGAGAGCTAAGGGAAGAAGAAGGAGCTAGATCCGCCATTGGAGGAGCTTCGGAGCTCCGAATCGCAAGCCGACTCCGGATCCACGGAGGCAACGCTAGTGCGGTGATTTCTATCCGATTACTTTTCGATGGCGCCAAAGAGGAACTCAAGGGTAACGATCCTCATCTTGAGCATGAATAGCTCTCTTTCTTAGCATAGGAAGCCCGCTCTCGCGAGTTTGCGGAGAGTTGGAGGCGTTCCTTTGGGTAGATATGTAAAGTCCCCGTTGTGTAGAGTCCGTATGCGAGAACGGACATAGGCATGATGTGTGAAGCCTACCCGGACATGTTAGTCTGGATCGGTGATGTTGCATTGCATAAGGCCGGAGAAGACTCCGTGCTATTGGTTGTTTTTCGGGTTTTCTACGCGGTAGATTGCAGCAGGGAGCCTTGGGGACTAACCCAAAGGTGCACCCGGAAAACTGGGTGGATACGAGATCTAGCCAACTTGGTGGCCTGAGAGCCAACTTGAACATAACCGAGTTATGTGACTTGTGGTAGAATGGGACTCGGTGGAAGTTTGACCCGCGCAAATGGCTTAAATTGCCGTTGCGATGTGAGCACGGGTTAGATGGAACCGTACCCGCTTTATGTCGTTCAGTTAAAGAGACCTAAGGTTACGTGGCACTTGCCGTTGGCATAGATGTGAGTATTCGGCGGTCAATGGCTTAAATTGTCGTGACCCAGGCCAGGAAGACAAATTGCTCATAGGTTTGGCCGTCTAAGTGGCGGTGGTGAGTCCGGAATGTTAATGGCTTTAATTGACGTGACATCGACCGGTTCACCAAGAATGTGCCCTGAGTGCACGGGACGTGTGGCCGTACGAGCCAACGTCTGTGTTGAAATGACTATGGTTATATATATTATATATATATATATATATATATATGGCTCGCTTATGCTAATGAAATGCAGGGAAGGAGCATCGCCGCCCCGAGTTGGGGGCGGGATCGTTATAATTTGGTCAGCATTGCTGACTGTTGCCTTGTTTTGCCACCGTGCGGTGGTTTATTGCTTGCAGGTGCAGCTGGACCAAGCGGTCAATAGCGGGCTAAAGCCCTTTTTGCGAAGCTGGCCCTCGAAGGCCCAAGTAGAAGTGTTTAGTGCTTTATTCATGTATGACCGGCCTGCGTGCCGTGGTTTGTAAATCATGTAACATTCAAGTGAAACATTTTGTAAAGCCTTAAGGCTTGTTTTGAGTATTTTGTAATAACATTCCTATTTCGTAGTAGTGGACATTCGTGCTTTGATGCTGGGTTCTTGTTTACAACCTTTATAAACTGCTTCCGCTAAAATGCTCTGTGTAGGACGTTGAGATTGGTTGGATGGTTTCCATAAGTAACCACCCGGTCTGTCTGTGGTATATGGCGTCGGGCCCCGGCCGGACCTACTGCTATATGCTATGCGACGGATAGGGGGTGTTACAGCCTACGCCTGTGATGAAATGAATATTAGTATATTGCTCGCTTGTGCTAATAAAATTGCAGGGAAGGAACATCGCCGCCCCGAGTTGGGGGCGGGATCGTTATAATTTGGTCAGCATTGTTGATCGTTGCCTTGTTTTGCCACCGTGCAGTGGTTTGTTGCTTGCAGGTGCTGCTGGACCAAGCGGTCAATAGCGGGTTAAAGCCCATTTTGCGAAGCCGGCCCTCGAAGGCCTAATTGGAGTGTTTACTGCTTTATTCATGTATGACCGGCCTGCGTTCCGTGGTTTGTAAAACATGTAATATGAAGTGAACAATTTTGTAAGGCCTTAAGGCTTGTACTGGTGTATTTATAACATTCCTATTTGGTATTAGTGGACATTCATGCTTTAGTTCTGGGTTCTTTGTTGCAACTCTTATTAAATTGCTTCCGCTAGAATGCTTTGTGTAGGACGTGAAAGTGCAGCTAGATCTGATATACTCTAGAGGGGGGTGAATAGAGTATATGGTGCTTGAAAACTTTTTACAACAATTGTAGTAATCTGAGTGAGCAGGGAAGCAATTATTAAATCTAATCACAGAACTAAACAAATCACAAAATAATCACAGAACAATCACAGCCAGAAACAAAAATAAAGACAAGCAATCCAGATGACACAAGGAGCTATAGTGGTTCCCCTAAACTTGGGTACATCCGCTCTTCTACCACCCTAGGTAGGAATCCACTGCAGGATGAGTTGATCAGGTGTCCTGGGCACCAATGAGCTTTTGATAAGGTGCTCAAAAACCAAATCAGATTTTTTGATCAGGTGTCTTGCCACCAATGAGCTTTTGACAAGGTGCTCAAAAACCAAGCTCAAACTTTTGAAGGGAGTTTGAGAAACCCTTTACAGAGATGGGGATGAGAGAGTTATGGAAGTCTTCTCTTTCTCAAATCAGCTGAGAGGACTATGTGCATTTGATGGTGTCAAAGCTCCCCCTGAGTCCTTGAGATGTTCAGGAAAAGAAGCTTTGTTGTAGGGTGATAGGCCTTCAGAAGTTGATCTCCAGCAAAAGATGATTTCAGCAACAGCTGAAATGTTAGGTGTCTGGAGTCTTGAAAGATGTTGGCCTTGAACACTTGAGACAAGAGAGATCAGAATATTTCAGATAGTTTGATCTCCTTGGGTGTGTGTTCTTCAGAGAATTCTTTGAGACAGAGAATATTTTGAGCTTGATTTTCTTGTCTGTGTTCTGAGGATTATTGATGTCTGTCTGAGAGATTCAAAAATTCTTGTCTTTTATTCTCTGGTACTGAATAGAAAAACATCCTCTGTCAAGAATAGCCGTTGCCTGACATTAATTGCATCCTTAATTGCAAAATGTCTTCTGGAGGAAAGTCTACAGAAATATTCCTTGAAAATCCCTTGAAACTTGGTCCAGAAATAAATGAAAACGGCTAGAAAATCTTCTGAATTAATTGCAGAATAACTCCTTAACTGATCTGAATTTGAATCTTGAAAAATCCTTGAAGTCATCAGAAAACGTCGAACTGATCTCTGCTATCGTCGAACTGAGCTCATCGATATGGACTTATACAACAACACAATATCGTCGATCTGAGCTCAAAGATCGTCGAACTGAGCTCAGAGATAGAGATCCAATACTGAGTCAAGATCGTCGAACTGAGCTCGCAGATCGTCGAATGGAGTTCGACGATTTGTGGAAGTTGAGCTCAGCGATCGTCGAATGGAGTTCGACGATCTGTCGAAGTTGAGCTAGACGATCGTCGATCGGAGTTCGACGAATCGTCGTGCTGAGCTCGACGATATGAATTAGTCTCAAACTGAAAAGATTCTTGGTCTTGAGGGCAGCTTCCAAACTTAGACTTCTAACCCTTAGACTCAATTCTAATTGACCTTTTGAGCTATACAGGAGGTCAAACATTGGTTTCCTAGAGACATAGTGATCCTGACCCAAATCAGTAATAGGGTGTTCCAACAATCTCCCCCTATTTGGGTTAGGATTACTATTTACAGAGTTTGGAAAAATTAAGTAACAAGAAACAATACAGAAAACCAAAAAGCTGGACATAGCAGAACCACAGATATATATCATCCCAGATAATAATCAGAAATCAGAGTGATTGTCACCTTACATAATCATTTCTTTTCCTTTCCCTTTATGAGTTTGATTTCTCTATTGGGGTTGAGGGCTTCCTTCTTTGATCTTGTATCATCTGCTGCACCTAAAGAGGTTTGCTGTTTGGGCCTGGGAACTACAACTTCAGGATGCAGCTCCATGTATCTATCAGAATCAAAGAATTTGCTTGACACATATCTTTCCAACTCTTTTTTTCTCTGTTCAGACATTGTAGTGATGTTGGAAGAGTCTTTGCCTTGCTCTCTAGCTTTCTTAATCTGGTCCAGTGCAGCAAGCTCTTTCATCCTTACAGTCCAAGCAGCTGGATTGTTCTCAGGGTCTTCAAATGGTACTGGTGGCTCATATCTATTAGATGGATTGTCCTGAGGAGGCCTGGATGAAACTATTTCCTTTAGTTTATCGGGAAAAGGACCAGAGGTGGTGTCAGATGAGATTTGTCCTTCCCTGGAGTAAGGATGTTGCCTTGAATATCCTTTAGAATAAACCTGAAATTCTCTTTGATTGCCTCTATAATTTCCTCTTCTGGATTGAGAGCCCCTAGGACTGGCTTCCCCTATGATAGGATCTGGCATGTGGCTGATAGGGGGTTTGACTTCTAGCAGAGGGTTGAGCAGCTGAACTTCCACCTGCACCTGCATCAGGAGGACGTGGTGGAGGAGGATGAGGATGTTGAAATTGAGAAGAGCCTTTTTCATATTTCCTTTTCTTCTTCATTGCTTTGAGTTGATTCTTTGAGTACTGCATCCAGTGCTCAGTTATGGGGAAATCATGAAGAATATAATATGGTATGTCATTGTTGTCCTTGACCTTGGCTGGAGGTACTCTCTTCATGGATTTTCTCCTTGCCTTTCTCTTTCTGGCAATGGTAGCAGAAGAATCATCAGAATCTGTCTTAAACTCATCACTTTCAGAGCTTTGCTCATCATAAAGAGCATCAATCCTTTTCATCAAATCTTTCTTGAGCTGGGTTGAAGCAGAAGAGGCAGTAGATGTTGGAGCAGCAGCAGATACCACACTTGTAACCGAAGTTGAAGCAGCAGCAACAACAGCAGATACTGAAGGTGTGGCAGTTGAAGTTGAAGCAGAAGCAGAGGTTGAAGCAGCAGTAACAACAGCATATACTGAAGGTTCTGGAGCAGTAATGACAGCAGTTGGGGCAGCAACAGTTTCACTTTCAGAAACAGCAATATCAGCAGCAGAACTATCATCAGAAAACACAGAGGGCTCAACATCATGTGCCTCTGTCATAAGGATATCAGTAGAAACTGGAACAACAGTAGCAGCAACACTGATAGCACTAATAGCAGCAGATACATCAACACTATCTTCAGCAGGAGGGACAGCAGCATCAGAAACAGCAACCATGCTATCAGCAGGAGTAGCAGCAGCATAAAATGAGTTAACAAAGGAGGTTATGATGCTGGGGTCACAACAAAATAAGGGCACAAGGGCCTTGGAGAGATCCTCTGGGGGCTGGAGTGCAACTGTCTCTGGAAGACAACTAAGGTAGGCTGAATCAAATGCTGACAGCAGAGACCTGAGGTCTATTGAAAAGACTGCAACAGGAGGTGGAACTGGATCTTGAAGAACAGCAGCAGCAGCAGCAACAAAAGCTGAAGAAACAGCAAACACAGCAGGCATGCTCACTTCATAGGGCATCTCCCCCTGCCTAGATTCAGACAAGGCTGGATCAAGGCACACTGCTGAAGGGGTTGCCTGAGGGAATAAGAAGGAGAGCCTGGCAGAAAGAGCTGCCACTGACTGGAGTAATGGAGCCAAGGAGGTCTCCAAAAGAAGAGATAGCCTGGGAGCTAGCAATTCATAAATCCTGTCAGCAAGGGCTGGAAGATCTACTTGCTCAGTAGTGACTGGAGCAGAGGTAAAGGATGGAGGTGTAGCTGTTGATGATGGTAGTGGAGAGCTAGTGTATGGGGGAAGAGATGGTTGAGGTGTGGGTAAGGTGGTGATGGAGGACAGTGGGATGGAGATAGATGGTGTGAAGGTGGGTTGATCAATGATTTCTTGCAGAAGGTCTTGGTAAGATGTTGATGATGAGGGCAGCTCAGGAGGAGAGGAGGGTGAGTCATCCATGAAGGAATCAACAATGAGGTTGAAGTATGGAATGGAGGGTGATGAAGTGGCAATGTCTGTTTGAGGGTAGGAGTATAAGCGATGGAATTGTTCTTCTGTGATAGTTGGAATTGGAGATGGTGTAGAGGTTGGAGAAGGGTTGGAGATGATGATAGTGGATGGAGTTTGAATGGTGGATGGAATTGGAAGAGATGGAATTGGAGGAGGAGGAGGAGAGGCATCAGCAGGAAGGTCATCTGCAGGGGCAGAGACCTGAGGGGAAGTGACTCTGACAGTCCTGGTCCCTGAAGGTGTGCTGGAAGAGGGCCTGCTGGGCTTGATGATCTGCGTGTCTCATTTACCAAAAAGGGCACAAGACAGTCTCTTGGAAGCATTAATGTGTATCCCAGAAGATACTAGCAAAGCAGGGCACCTGTTCTGCAGAAAAAGTCCTAAAATCCTTCCAAAATTTACAAAACTCTTATTAATTTTCTTTTTAATGAGGTCAAAGAAGACCTCTCCCCAGTTCAAATTCTTCCTGTCCACTATGGCTCCCATTAAGCAGAGCTGATACCTTGAAATAGTATCATGGGCAGAGTGCTTAGCCAATAAGACCTTTCCAACTACATCATCCAGGAATCTATATTCCACAGACAAATTCTTTTTCAACAGCTTGCTAGGGTTAGCCTCAGAATGACCCATTCTTGCAAGCAAGTCAGCATATTCTTCTCCAGATAAGTCAGTAGAATCTCCACCAGTACTTAACTCAAAAACCTCTGTCAGAATTGCTGGGGTCAAGGGTACCTGAGTGCCAGAGATGGATCCAACAATGATGTTTTGATCCTGATTGTGGGCAGTGTAGACCCACTCTTTAATTTCATCAGAAGCAAGCTTAATCCTTGTGGTCATGATTGCAGCAAGTTTCTGCTCTTTGAATAGCTCCAAGATGTCCTGGAAAACCTGATTTGCCGTGCTGAAGGACTCCATGTCTATGTCAAAGCCGGCATCAAATTTCATGGCGGCGAGAACAGCAACAGAAACAGCCATAGTTACCTGCAAAGATTCAACAAACAAAACGACCAAGTGCAGAAATGTTTGGATGGAAAAAAGTTTTTGCAGAGAAATCGAAAGCGCAAAGGAGAACGACGGCGAAAAATGAATTTTATATTAAGGTTCGACACAGAAATGGAGAGATCGTTGAACTCAGTTCGACGATCGGTGCTTCTAAAGGAATCTGAAGAGTCTTCAATATCGTCGATCTCCGTTCGACGATATCGGAGAGCGTCGAGCTCTGTTCGACGATCGTTCAGAGAACAACATCGTCGAGCGCTGTTCGACGATCGCTGACCGGAAGAGATAGTTCATACTATCTGAGAAACGCTGAACTCAGATCGACGATTTCAGAAATCGTCGATCTCCGTTCGACGATCTGGGGGAAAATCGTCGAGCGCAGTTCAGAGGCCAGAAAGATTCTAGACACTAAGAAAAATCAAGATGTTTGCCTAGTCTTGGTCAATTTTTAAGCTTTTAAAATCTTGGATATTATTTTAGACTTCCTCCATCTAACATTCCTAATTGATTTAGGAAGAAGGTGTGTTTCTTTTCATCCAATGGCTTGGTGAAAATATCTCCCCTTTTTAAATCAGTTGGGATATATTGCAGTTCAATTTTATTCTTTTCAACATTATCCCTTAAAAAGTGATGCCTAATCTCTATGTGTTTTGTCCTAATATGGAGGACTGGATTTTGAGCTATAGAAATAGCACTAGTGTTATCACAAAAGATTTTAGACTTCTCTAAATTGTAGCCATAATCTAAGAATTGGTTTTGAATCCACAAGATTTGTGAACAACAACTGCCTGCAGCCATACATTCAGCTTCAGCAGTTGAAGTTGACATAGAAGTTTGTTTCTTACAAAACCAAGAGACAAGTCTGTCACCAAGGAACTGACAAGTTCCACTGGTGCTTTTCCTGTCAATTCTGCATCCAGCATAATCAGCATCAGAAAATCCAGTTAAATCAAATGCTGAATCTTTTGGATACCAGAGACCTAGATTTAGACAACTTTTAACATACCTGAGAATCCTCTTTACTAGTGTTAGGTGTGACTCTCTAGGGCTTACTTGGAACCTAGCACATATACATGTAGCAAACATTATATCTGGTCTACTAGCTGTAAGGTACAGTAAAGAGCCAATCATTGCTCTATATGTTGTCTGATCAACAGGTTTCCCAAGTTCATCAGCATCCAATACAGCATTAGTAGGCATATGTGTTTTCATACAAGATGCTTCAGACATGCCAAATTTCTTAACCAATTCATTTGCATACTTGGTTTGAGAAATAAAGATGCCTTCAGCATGCTGTTTGACTTGCAATCTCAGGAAGAAGGATAGCTCACCCATGCTACTCATTTCAAATTTAGAATGCATTAGGTTGGAAAACCTTCTGCACAATTTTGAGTCAGTAGAACCAAAAATAATATCATCTACATAGATCTGTACTAGTAGGGTATGTGACTTATGGGTTCTAATGAAAAGAGTTTGGTCTACTCTACCCCTCAAAAATCCATTTTCCAAAAGGAAGCATGCTAGGGTCTCATACCATGCTCTAGGAGCTTGCTTGAGACCATATAATGCTTTGTTCAGTTTAAAAACATAATCAGGATAAGTTGGTGAGATAAAACCTGGAGGTTGTCTGACATATACTTCTTCTTTGATGTCTCCATTTAGAAATGCACTTTTGACATCCATCTGATATACCTTGAAGCCTTTATGTGCTGCATAAGCTAAAAATATTCTGATGGCTTCCAATCTTGCAACTGGTGCAAAAGTCTGGTCATAATCTATTCCATCTTCTTGAGAATATCCCTGAGCAACTAGCCTTGCCTTGTTCCTTATAATTACTCCTTGATCATCCAGTTTGTTTTTGAACACCCACTTTGTTCCAACAATGGAGTGATCCTTAGGATTTGGCACTAGTTCCCACACTTTGTTCCTTTCAAATTGATGCAACTCTTCTTGCATTGCAATGATCCAGTGTGGATCTTGCTCTACATCTTGAATGGACTGAGGTTCAATCTGAGATAGGAAGCAGGTGTGCAACAGGTTTTGGTTGACCTGATTTCTGGTTTGCACACCAGCTGAGATGTCTCCAATTATTTGGGAGATTGGATGATCTCTTGATGTTACTAAATCAACAGGGGGTGTTGATTGTTCACCAACCTGTGTTATAGTTTCCTCTTGTGGTACAACAACTGGCTCTTCAAGTTGTTCTTCAATATGTTGAATACTTTCTTCATCTTCACTGCTTTCATCCTTTTGGGTAACCTGTAACTTGTTCAAGTCTTCAACAAGAGAATGTTCCTGCAAAGGTTCTATGGTAGAAGGGATCTTCTCCTTGAAAGACATGTTAGATTCATCAAATGATATATGAACAAATTCCTTAATTTTTAGAGATGATTTATTATAAACCCTATAAGCCTTGCTGATCATGGAGTATCCCAGAAACACTCCTTCATCAGCTTTAGCTTGAAATTTTGCTAAATATTTCTTGTCATTATTATGTATGTAGCAAATACAACCAAAAACTCTAAAATAATCAACTTTAGGTTTCTTCCCTTTGAGTAATTCATAGGGATTCTTTCCCTTTAGTTTATGTATCAAACTTCTATTCAGCACATAGCTGGAGGTGTTCACTGCCTCTGCCCAAAAGGATAGATGAAGGTGAGCATCTGACAACAATGTAGTGGCAGATTCAATAAGGGTTCTATTTTTCCTTTCAGCTACCCCATTTTGTTGAGGAGTTCTAGGAGCTGAGAAAGTATGTCTGATCCCTTCACTCTGACAGAACTCTTGCATAAGAAGAGAATCAAACTCTGTCCCATGATCACTTCTGATCAGGGCAATGTGAGTATTGAACTCAATCTGTATACATTTGAGAAACTCTGTCAGACACTTAAAGTTATCAGACTTCTTCTTTAGAAAGAACACCCAAGTGAATCTAGAGAAGTCATCTACAACTACTAAAGTGTAAGATTTCCCTCCTAGGCTTTGTACTGTGATGGGTCCAAAAAGATCCATGTGTAACAGATACAATATCCTAGGTGAATCACTCTTATTAAGTGACTTAAAACTGTTTTTTGTTTGCTTGCCTAATTGACAAGCCCTGCAGAGTCCTTCCTTCTTGTAGGGGCCAGAAGGTAGTCCTCTAACAAGATTGTTCTTGGATAGCCTAGCAATAGTTCTAAGATTTAAGTGTCCTAGTCACATATGCCATAAAATATTTGGTCTACAAACAGAATTGAACAGGCAAATATCTACATTTGTTGAAAGAAAATCTACTAGATAGATGTTACCTTTCCTTTTACCTGTCAACACAGTTGTGTTGTCCTCTGACTTGATTTTGCATAATGCTTTGCTGAAGGTCACCTGGTAGCCTTCATCACATATCTGACTGATGCTTATTAAGTTGTGCTTCAGTCCTTCCACATAAGCTACCTTCTTGAATGTTACTGATCCAATCTGGACTTGCACCATATCCTTTAGTTTGTCCAAAGTATGAATCACCAAAGATAACTTTGGGTCCAAGCTTGGCTCTAAAGGATGTGAGGATGTCCTTGTTTCCTGTCATGTGCTTAGAGCACCCACTATCCAAGTACCATTGCTGGTTAGATGTTGGATAGGTCTTCACCTGCACATAAGACAATTCATTTGTTTTTGACCCAGTTTACCTTGGGCCTAGGTTGATAACCTTTGAACTCTGAAATAAAAGACATCCCACGTTGACTCTTATAACCTTCAGGATGATATCTCCTTGGAGGTATAATCCATTCAGTATAAGGGTTAAAGATTTGGGATGAAGGACCCTTAGGATTGGATTTTGATTTGCCCTTGAAAAAATTTCCAGAGCTCTGACCTCTGTTCGACGATCGTAGAGCTGCGTTCGACGATCTTGGGTCAGATCGTCGAGCTCCATTTGACGGTCGACTATGATAGAGTTCAGGAACTTGAGATCGTCGACCTGAGTTCGACGATTTTGCCTGAGATCGTCGATCTGCGTTCGGCGATCGTCGATCTCTGTTCGACGATTTCTGTTGGGACTTAGTTTTCTTGGGCAGATCAGAATTTTTCCTAGCTACCTCTACAACTCCCTTTCCTTTATCAGAAATGAATTTGATTGGAGTTGTTAGAACTATGGGTTGGCTGGATGAAGCACCCAAGCCCAGTGTACTATTAAATCTGGAGTTCACTGTGCTTGTGATGTCCATCAGCTTGATGCTTCTCCCATTAAGGGATTCTTCAAGCTTCTTGGCCTCAGATAGCTCACTTTTCAATGAAGCTATCTGCTCCCTACAGCACTCCAACTCCTGAGAGAGTTTGAGGTTTTCTGACTTTAAGGTATTATGTTCAGATAAATGATTTCTGAGAGAGATAATTTCTTTCTCAGATTTTAGCAGGTCTAAACATAATGATTTAAACTCAGATTTAAAGTCCTCTGAATTAAAATCAAATGAACTAATTACCTGATCTTCTTCAAGTTGAGTCTCTGAGTCTGACTCTGACTCTTCTTCATCTGAATTATGTTGTGAAAGTGCAGCTAGATCTGATATACTCTAGATGGGGTGAATAGAGTATAGGGTGCTTTGAAACTTTTTACAACAACTGTTGTAATAAGAGTGAGCAGGGAAGCAATAATAAATCTAATCACAGCACTAAGTTAAACAAAAGCTAAGAACAGAAAAATCAAGGCCAGAAACAAAAATGAAAACAAGCAAAACCAGAAGACACAAGGAAATATAGTGGTTCCCCTAAACTTGGGTACATCCACTCTTCTACCACCCTAGGTAGGAATCCACTGCAGGATGAGTTGATCAGGTGTCCTGGGCACCAATGAGCTTTTGATAAGGTGCTCAAAAACCAAAGCAGATTTTTTGATCAGGTGTCTTGCCACCAATGAGCTTTTGACAAGGTGCTCAAAAACTAAGCTCAAACTTTTGAAGGGAGTTTGAGAAACCCTTTACAGAGAGGGGTGAGAGAGTGATGGAAGTCTTCTCTTTCTCAAACAACTGAGAAGACTATGTGGATTGTTGATGTCAAAGCTCCCCCTGAATCCTTGAGATCTTCAGGAAGAAAAGCTTTGCTGGGGGTGATAGGCCTTCAAAGATTGAACTCCAGCAATAGATGATTTCAGCAATGACTGAAATGTTGGATGTCTGGAGTCTGGAAATATGTTGGCCTTGAACACTTTGAAACTAAGGAGATCTGAAGATTTCTGAAAAGATTGATCTCCTTGGATAAGTGTTCTTCAGAATTCTTTGAGATAGAATATTTTTGAATGTGTCTCTGTAATCTGTGTTCTATGAGTGATTCAAAAATTCTTGTGTATTATTCTCTGATACAGAATAGAATAACATTCTCTTTCAAGTATAGCCGTTGGCCTGCATTAATTGCATCCTTAATTGCACAATCTCTTCTGGAGGAAAGTCCACAGAAATATTCCTTGAGAAATCCCTTGAAACTTGGTCCAGAAATGAATGAAAACGGCTAGGAAATCTCTGAATTAATTGCAGAATAACTCCTTAACTGATTTGAATTTGAATTTAGAAACATCCTGGAAGTTATCTGAAATCGTCGAACTGAGCTCTGCTATCGTCGAGCTGAGCTCAGCGATCTGGAAATATACAGTAAAAATATCGTCGATCTGAGCTCAAAGATCGTCGAACTGAGCTCAGAGATAAAGATCCAAAGCAGAGTCAAAATCGTCGACCTGAGCTCACCGATCGTCGAATGGAGTTCGACGATATAATGAAGTTGAGCTCAGCGATCGTCGAATGGAGTTCGACGATCTGTCGAAGTTGAGCTAGACGATCGTCGACCGGAGTTCGACGAATCGTCGTGCTGAGCTCGACGATATGACTTAGTCTCCAAAAACAAAATCTTGGTCTTCAGGGCAGCTTCCAAACCTAGACTTCTAACCCTTAGACTCAATTCTAATTGACCTATTGAGCTATACAGGAGGTCAAGCAAAGGTTCCTAGAGACATAGTGATCCTGACCCAAATTAGTAATAGGGTGTTCCAACAATCTCCCCCTATTTGGGTTAGGATTACTATTTACAGACTTTGGAAAAAAAATTTAAATAACAACATACAATCAGCAAAACAGAAAAACAACAGCTAGACATTGCAGAATCACAGAGATATATAGCATCCAGATAGTAATCAGAAATCACAGAAATTGTCACCTTACAATATCATTTCTTCTCCTTGCCCTTAACAAGTTTAATCTCTTTGTTAGGATTGAGGGCTTCTTTGTTTGATCTGGTATCATCTGCTGCACCCAAATATGTTTGCTTTTTAGTCCTGGGAACTACAGCTTCAGGATGTAATTCCATATATCTGTCAGAATCAAAGAATTTACTTGAAGCATATCTCTCTAGCTCTTTCTGTCTCTGTTCAGACATAGTTGAAATGTTGGAAGAATATATTCCTTGCTCTCTAGCCTTTTTAATTTGATCCAGTGCAGCTAGTTCTTTTAACCTTGCAGTCCAAGCAGCTGGATTATTTTCAGGATCCTCAAAGGGTACAGGTGGTTCATATCTGTTGGAGGGATTGTCTTGAGAAGGCCTGGCAGACACAGTTTCTTTCAGCTTGTAAGGGAAAGGACCAGATGTTGTATCAGAAGAAATTTGTCCTCCCCTAGAATATGGGTGCTGCCTGGAGTAACCTTTGGAGTAGACTTGAATATCTCTTTGATTACCTCTATATCCTCCTCTCCTAGAATGAGAACCCCTGGATTGGCTTTCCCTATGGTAAGATCTGGCATGAGGCTGATATGGAGCCTGACTTCTGGCTGGGGGTTGAGCTGCAGAACTTCCACCTGCACCTGCATCAGGAGGAGGTGGTGGAGGAGGATGAGAGTGCTGGAATTGGGATGAACCCTTCTCATATTTTCTCTTTTTCTTCATTGCTTTCAGCTGGTTCTTGGAGTACTGCATGCAGTGCTCAGTAATAGGGCAGTCATGTAGAATGTAATATGGAATATCATTGTTATCCTTAACTTTGGCAGGAGGTACCTTCTTCATAGCTTTGCTCCTTGCCTTTCTTTTCCTAGCAATGGTAGCAGAAGAGTCATCAGAGTCTGTTCTAAATTCATCACTTTCAGAACTCTGGTCATCATAGAGAGCATCAATTTTCTTCATTAGATCCTTCTTGAGTTGTACAGAAGCAGATGAGGCAGAGGTTGTAGCAGCAGGTGTTGAAATGGTAACAGCAGAGACAACAGCAGATGTTGAAGGTGTTGCACTAGGAGTAGAAGCAGAAACAATAGCAGCAACAGATACTGGAGAGGTGATAGCAGCAATAACTTCACTAACAACAGCAGAAATAGAAGGAATATCATCAAGGACTGCAGAATACTCAAATTCAGGTGCCTCTGTCATAAGAATGTCCTTGGAAATTGGTTCATTAGAAACAACGGGAACTTCAGCAGCAGTATCAATATTTGCAGCAGCAGCAGTATCAACATTCTCAGAAGCAACAACAATCCTTTCTTCAGAAGAAGCAGCAGCATCAATATTTTCAGCAGCATTAAACACTAAATTGACAAAGGAAGTGATAATGCTAGGGTCACAGCAAGAAAATGGCACAAGTGCCTTGGATAAATCTTTTGGAGGCTGGACAGCATTGACCTCTGGCAGACATCTGAAGTAAAACTGATCAAAATCTGATAGCAAAGACCTGAGGTCTATTGCAAGGACTGCAGCAGGAGGAACTTGTGCTTGAGGCACAGCAACAGCAGCAAGAGGAGGAGCAGCAGAAGAAGCAGTAATAACAGCAGCAGCAGACATGCTTACAGAAACAACAGCAGCAGCAGCATGAAGATTCACTTCATATGGCATCTCCCCCTGCCTATATTTAGACAAGTCTGGATCAAGGCATACTGATGTAGGTGTTGCCTGAGGGAAGAGGGAAGAGAGCCTGGCAGAGAGAGCTGCCACTGACAGGTGGAGTGGAGCCAAGGAGGTCTCCAACAGCAGAGAGAGCCTGGGGGCAAGCAACTCATACAGCCTGTCAGCAAGGGCTGGGAGGTCTACTTGCTCAAGGGCTGGAGCAGAGGTAGAAGAGATAGGAGCAGCTGAGGGTTCTGGTAGTGGAGAGCTGGAGTAGGGTGGAAGGGATGGCTGAGGTGTTGGAAAAGTGGATATGGAGGATAGAGGGATGGAGATAGATGGGGTGAATGTTGGTTGGTCAATGATTTGGTGTAGAAGGTCTTGAAATGAAGTGGAGGAGGAAGGTAACTCAGGAGGAGATGATGGGGAATCATCCATAAAGGAATCATCAAGTAGGGTGAAGGATGGAATGGAGGGTGATGAGGTGACATCTGGTGGAGGATAGGAGAATAGTGGGTGGAATTGTTCTTCTGGTGGAGGTAGAATAGGTACTGGAGAAGGTGTAGATGTTGGAGATGGGCTGGATATGATGATGGTGGATGGAGCTGGAATGGTGGATGGTATGGGAAGGGATGGAATTGGAGGAGGAGGAGCAGAGGCAACAACAGCAGGCAGGTCATCTGCAGGGGCAGAGACCTGTGGAGGAGTGACTCTTAGAGTCCTTGTGCCTGAAGGAGTACTGGAGGAGGGCCTGCTAGGCTTGCTGATTTGTCTGTCCCACTTTCCAAAGAGGGCACAAGACAGTCTCTTGGAGGCATTTATATGAATTCCAGAGGAGACCAGCAAGGCAGGGCACCTGTGCTGCAGAAACACTCCAATGATTCTCCCAAAGTTAACAAAACTTTTGATGATTTTCTTTTTGATGAGGTCAAAGAAAACCTCTCCCCAATTCAGATTCTTCTTATCTACAAGAGCTCCCATGAGGCAGAGCTGATACCTTGAAATTGTATCATGGGCAGAGTGCTTTGCCAGTAGCACTTTCCCAACAACATCTGCCATAAATCTGTACTCCACAGACAGGTTCCTTTTGAAGAGCTTGCTAGGGTTTCCCTCTGAATGACCCATTCTGGAAAGCAGTTCAGAATACTCATCTCCAGATAACTCAGTAGTATCTTCTCCATTTCTCAACTCAGAAACTTCTGATAGAATTGTTGGGGTCAAGGGTACCTGAGTTCCAGCTATAGATCCAACAATGGTAGAGTTATCTTGATTTTGGGCAGTATAAACCCACTCCTTTATTTCATCAGATGCCAGCTTGATCCTGGTGGTCATTATGGCAGTCAAGTTCTGGTCTTTGAATAAAGCCAATATATCTTGAAAAACCTGGTCAGTTGTGCTGAATGATTCCAGGTCGATGTCAAAACCAGTATCAAACTTCATAGCAGCAAGAACAGCAACTGACACAGCCATGGGTTCCTGCAAAAATTCAACAAACAAAATGACCAAGTGTAGAACTGTTTGGAGGGAAAGAAAATTCTTGCAGAGAAATCGAAAGCGCAAAAGAGAACGACGGCGAAAAAAGAGTTTTATATTAGTGTTCGACGCAGAATTGGAAAGATCGTTGAACTCAGTTCGACGATCGAGGCTACTAAAGGAATCTGAAGAGCCTTCAACATCGTCGATCTCCGTTCGACGATATTGGAGAGCGTCGAGCTCCGTTCGACGATCGTTCAGAGAACAAAATCGTCGAGCGCCGTTCGACGATCGTTGACTGGAAGAGATAGTTCATACTATCTGATAGACGCTGAACTCAGTTCGACGATTTTTGGAAATCGTCGATCTCCGTTCGACGATCTTGGGGCAAATCGTCGAGCGCAGTTCAGAGATCAGAAAAATTCTAGATACTAAGAAAAATGAGAATGTTTGCCTAGTCTTGGTCAATTTTTAAGCTTTCAAAATCTTGGATATTATTTAAGACTTCCTCCATCTAACATTCCTAACTGATTTAGGAAGAAGGTGTGTTTCTTTTCATCCAAGGGCTTGGTGAAAATATCTCCCCTTTGTAAATCAGTTGGGATATATTGTAATTCAATTTTATTCTTTTCAACATTATCCCTTAAGAAATGATGCCTAATCTCTATGTGTTTTGTCCTACTATGGAGGACTGGATTTTGAGCTATAGAAATAGCACTAGTATTGTCACAAAAGATTTTAGACTTCTCTAAGTTGTAGCCATAGTCTAGGAGTTGGTTTTGAATCCATAAGATTTGTGAACAACAACTGCCTGCAGCCATATATTCAGCTTCAGCAGTTGAAGTTGACACAGATGTTTGTTTCTTACAAAACCAAGAGACAAGTCTGTCACCAAGGAACTGACAAGTTTCACTGGTGCTTTTCCTGTCAATTCTGCATCCAGCATAATCAGCATCTGAGAATCCAGTTAAATCAAATGCTGAATCTTTTGGATACCAGAGACCTAGATTTGGACAACTTTTAACATACCTGAGAATCCTCTTTACTAAAGTTAGGTGTGACTCTCTAGGGCTTACTTGGAACCTAGCACATATACATGTAGTAAATATTATATCTGGTCTACTAGCTGTAAGATACAGTAAATAGTCAATCATTGCTCTATATGTTGTCTGATCAACAGGTTTCCCATGTTCATCAGCATCCAATACAGCATTAGTAGGCATGGGTGTTTTCATACAAGATGCCTCAGACATACCAAATTTCTTAACCAGTTCATTTGCATATTTGGTTTGAGAAATAAAGATGCCTTCAGCATGTTGCTTGACTTGCAATCCTAGGAAGAAGGATAGCTCACCCATGCTACTCATCTCAAATTTAGAATGCATCAGGTTAGAAAACCTTCTACACAATTTGGAGTCAATATAACCAAAAATAATATCGTCTACATAAATTTGTACTAGTATGGTATGGGACTTATGGGTTCTAATGAAAAGAGTTTGGTCTACTCTACCCCTAATAAAACCATTTTCCAAGAGAAAGCATGCTAGGGTCTCATACCATGCTCTATAAGCTTGCTTGAGACCATATAATGCTTTGTTCAGTCTAAAAACATAATCAGGAAAAGTTGGAGAGATAAAACCTGGAGGTTGTCTGACATAAACTTCCTCTTTGATGTCTCCATTCAAGAAAGCACTTTTGACATCCATCTGATATACTTTGAAGCCTTTGTGTGTTGCATAAGCTAGAAATATTCTGATGGCTTCTAGTCTTGCAACTGGTGCAAAGGTCTGGTCGTAGTCTATTCCTTCTTCTTGAGAGTATCCCTGAGCAACTAGCCTTGCCTTGTTCCTTATAATTACTCCTTGATCATCCAATTTGTTTCTGAATACCCATTTTGTTCCAACAATTGAGTGATCCTTAGGCTTTGGCACTAGTTCCCATACTTTGTTTCTCTCAAATTGATGCAACTCCTCTTGCATTGCAAGGATCCAGTGTGGATCTTGCTCTGCATCTTGAATGGACTGAGGTTCAATTTGAGATAGGAAGCAGGTGTGCAATAGGTTTTGGTTGACCTGATTTCTGGTTTGCACACCAGCTGAGATTTCTCCAATTATTTGGGAAATTGGATGGTCTCTTGATGTTACTAAATCAACAGGGGTTGTTGATTGTTCACCAACCTGTGTTGTTGTTTCCTCTTGTGGTACAACAACTGGCTCTTCAAGTTGTTCTTCAATGTGTTGAGCATTCCATTTGAAAGATATGGTACCTAAACACCTAGAGGGGGGGGGGGTGAATAGGTGACCTAAACCTTTTTGAGACTTTGTTAGCAGCACAACAGTTATTTTACAGAATTCTACAGCTAACAGCAATTACAGAATATAAACAGTTAATCCACAGCACAGCACAGCACAGCAGACACACTAATTTATAGTGGTTCCCCAATCTTTGGGTACATCCACTGTCCCCCTTCGCCTATCTAGCAGTGTACTAAATTCGGCCAACCTTCTCCACTATCTCAGAACCCAACAAGGTTCCTACACCTCAGGCCCAAAGCCTTACACTCAGCCACCAAGGCCTACACTCAGCCACCCAGGCCTACACTCAGCCAATTAAGGCCTACACTCAGAGTTCTTCAACTCCTACACTCAGGCAACCAAGCCCTACCCTCAGCCTTTATAATATAGGCTTACAATTCTCTCAGATCCAATGGATCCTACAAGTTAAAATAGAAATACAATAGCTAACTCTACAACTCAGAAAATAAGAGAGGAGTTGAGAGTTTCTTGAAGAGTTCTTGGAAGAACTTAGCTAGATCCAAACTGACTTAGCTTCCTTCAAAGCTTCTTGAGTTAGAACTGAATTAGTCTGAATCTTCTGCAGTTGATCCTTGACCTCTGCTTCTTGAGATCCAGATGATTCTGAATCTTTCTTATCAGCCTTAGTTCCAAAGACTGAATTCTTGATTGGAGCTCTCTCTCTCCAACTTCTTAGATCTGCAGTTGGACTGTCAGATCTTCTTGTGTTGATCCTCTGTGTATCAATTTCCTGATTACTTGAAGAATCTGATCAACCACTTTAAGTATTCTTGACAACTACTTGTAACAACAACAACCATCAATCTGTAAACCGTGAGTGCCTATTTAAAGGCTTCCTTCATGGTAACCGGCTGGTCCAGTTCATAACAGACTTCTGATTTCTCTGACAGTTGCTGTAGACCGGCTGGATCGGCAGCTGTCATGTCAACCAGTCACTTCTTGAAATTTTCTAACTGTCAGATAGTGTCAAGACTTTCTGTTCTTAAGTGTCGACACTTATAGACTAAGTGTCGACACATGTTGTGTAAGTGTCGACACAAGTCTACAAGGTGTCGACACAATTCCTTGTATGTCTCGACACAGATACTTCTTCAAGTGTCGACACTGAAATTAAGTGTCGACACAAGTACTTGATCTTCATTCTTTAACTGTAATCTTCTAAGTGTCAACACATCTCCTTTGTGTCGACACATCTTCATGTATTGAAACTGTCAAGTGTCGACACTACTTCTTGGTGTCGACACAAGTCTTCAATTTTGTTTCTTCAGCTGAGTGTCGACACATTCCCTTAGTGTCACACTTGTACTTAGAATATTTTGTAAACTTTTCTGTTCTTTGCTAAGTGTCGACACAGCTCCTTGTGTCGACACTTTCTTCAAGTGTTGAGTCTTTAGCTAAGTGTCGACACACTGTGCTGAGTGTCGACACTTACTTCAAATGTTGACTCTTCTGGTTGTGTGTCGACACATTGTGCTGAGTGTCGACACATTCCTCAAATGCTGACTCTTCTGCATAGTGTCGACACATTGTGTTGAGTGTCGACACTTGTACTTAGACTCTGCAGACTTTTGCTGAGTGTCGACACATCTCCAAGTGTCGACACTTTCTGGTGTAGACACAGCTCTTCTAGGTGTCGACACTTCTGCTAAGTGTCGACACAGCTTTTCTGCATACTTCTTCACTGAGTGTCGACACAGCTCCAAGTGTCGACACTTTCTGTCTGGTGTCGACTCTTCTTCTCAGGTGTCGACACAATTACTCCAAGTGTCGACACTGCTTGTCTGGGTGTCGACACAAGCTTTCTCAAGTGTCGACACTTTCCCTCTGGGTGTCGACACATGGACTTAGAAACTTTTAGCTTCAATCCAGTGTATACCTAACCTGCACAAGTAACTCAAACAAACATCAAATACATTATGATGTATATCATTGAGTTAGGTGAGGCTTCTTCAAATCAGGTACATTTGATCAATGTACCCAACAATCTCCCCCTATTTGGAGAAGTCATAACCCTTAGTCAATGATATACACCACTCATAATTAAAAATTACAAAATGATGAAAAGCAGATTATAATCAACAGGGTTAACATGAACATGTAAAACTTCACACATATACACATTCAACATTCCAGAACAAATAAGAAACAAACACATTTCAGATCAATCATACTAAAGTTATCACATATTGTTCTAACATTGTTCCTTATACATTTTCAATGTTGTACAAAAATGTTTTTCATTTAAAAGATTACAACAAGCTTCAAGTTTAATTCCTAATCTATTTCTGATCAGGTTCTTTGATAACAATTCCTTTTCCAGCTTTAACTTGAGCTTTGACAGCAGCAGCAGCAGCAGGCTCAGCATCAGCAGGCTTCTTGCCTTTTGAGTCTTTCTTCTTTTGTTCTTCAGCCTTGATTTTCTGCCTCTCAAAGTAATGATAGGGCTTAGGAAAGTACTTGCTAGGCTCCACAGCTGTAGGAGGTAGCTTTCCTAACTTAGCCTTCCTTCTATACTGGACAATGGCTTCCTGCCTGATCTCATGCTTCCTCCATTCAGCTTCTGAGAACCACTTGTTCCTCTCATGTGCATTGTCCTTGGCTGCTTTCCAGGCTGTGAGAATGATGTTCCTAGAAGTAGGGCTCCACTGTTCAAAATCTGGTTTTTGCTCAGCCAGTTCCCTGAACTTCTTCTTTGACAGCCTTGTTTCTTCTTCTTTGTCCATAGCCTCTTGCATAGCTGCTGTAATAGGTTGAGTAACCTTTTCTAAATGGACATTGTCCTTGCCCCCAGATGGGCTATACATAGTGCTCACCTCTGCATGAATCATTTCAAAATCTGGAGGTGGATAAATGACTTGAGCTACTTCTTGTGGCTCACCTCCAAAATAGGCAGGGTTCAGTCCAGATTCAGCAACTTCATTGTCATCACACAGGGGAGGATATCCAAGTGTAGCCCTGATTGAATTTGAAATCCATTTTGCATGCTCAGAACTGGCCTTGACTAACACTCTCTCCCCCTTTATGACTTCTTGGGCGACATGGTCTCTTACATCATCTTTCTGGAACCTGATTTGGCTGTCCAAATACCTTATGCCATCCTTAAAGAAAGGTCTAAGCTTGGTAAGCTGTTCAGAAATGACCTTCTGGGAATCCTTGATTGCAGTCTTGACAGCAGCAAGTTCTTCTTGAAAAGCTTTATCAAATTCAGCCTTGGCAGCATCAGTAGAAGTAGATGGTTCAGCAGACTTATTCTTTAATTCAGTCACTATAGCATTGTGGGAGGCAGTTAAATTGTCATTCATTCTTAATTGATTCTCCAGCACATAGCCTTGCTTCAGTGCTATATCATCTACTTGAGACTTGATTTTCTCCTGGTGAGTTGCCAAATAGACCACTGCATTACCACCCTTGTGGAAGCAGTCAGTCATTTCCTTCTTATTCAAATTCATTTCAAATCTTATTGATTTGATATCTTGAGCTAGATCAAATTGTAGGGACTTTTGGCTTTCATCAATATACGTCTCTATGGCCCTCCTGTGCTCATCCAGCTTAACTTGCATTGCTACCATTAATCCACTGTAATCAGTGGATGGAGCTTGTTGGACTAGAGAGTGTTGAGCAACAGTTTGTAGAGCCTTCTTATAGCTCTGACTCCTTCTTTTGAATACAAAGAATTGCTTCTTTTTAGCTTGTTCAGTCTCATCATCCTCAGACTCTGAGGTACTGGCTATATTCACCCTGTCCTTAGGGCTTTCAGGCCTTGCAGTCTGCACACCAGGTGCTTGCTCAGTTTCCAGCCTAATAGGCTCTTCCACAACTTCCATGTTCTCCCCCTCAGTAGCAGCACCCTTCTCTTCAGCTGCAGCAACTTTATCCATGTCAAAGTCCTCTTGATCTAAATTGAGAAATAGATCTTCCATTGTGTATTCAGCTGGAGACTGTGCAGGAGAAGTACTGGGTTCATCAACTACTTTATCAGGAACAACTTCTTGTACTACTGATGTGTCTTGGAGAATAACATCTGGTAGTTGATTTGTTTGCTGAGTTTGCTGATGGACATCAGACAAATCAGAATCTATTATAGAAAAATCTAAAGTATTGAGGTCAGAAAGTACCTCTTGGATAATTATTGTAGCTTGCTCACTTTCCAGTGTAGATGGTTCTTCTACACCTGGAAGCTCCCCCTGGCTTAGATCCCTAGGGATGGGACTAGTGTGAGGCAGCTCCCCCTGAGTCTCAGCCACATCTTTAGCAGCAGGGGTCTTTTCTACTATCTCCTCCTCTTGCTCATCAGGTGTGAACACCACCTGTTCTTCACTTCCAGAACTGCTTGAGGACACTTGGGCCACAACAGCAGTTTTTCTCTTCTTCCTTGGAGGGGAATCCTTCTTAGAAACTGACTTCTCTGGAGTAGGAACTTCCTTAGACAGTACTCTTTCCCATCTTGAAAGTATTCTCATATCCATCCTCCTCATATGATTGATTTTAGCTCCAGCAGCATTGCTCATGACCTCTGGTATTGTACCAGCCAGGTAGAGACTTAGTATCCTGCCCAGATTGGGCTTCTTCAGACTCTCCTTAACTTTCTCAAACACTACCATTGACCAATCTGTTTTGAGGTTGAAGATGATTCTGGTCATAACACTGAACATGGAGGCTGACACCCTGTCATGCCCTCCAGGTTTACTGAGGATAACTTTACCCACAACTTCTGACAGAAACTTTCCTTGGGTATTCATTCCTCTCCTGTTGAATACTGATCCTATCTTCAGCTTAGGATCTAGACCACACCAGGTAAGTGCTTCTCTGGTCTTAGATGTAGTCACTTCCTCTTCATCTTGAACTTTAGGTAGCTGAAGTACCTTTCTCAGAGACTTGGGTGAAATCTTGACCTTGGTGCCATGCACCCTTGATTTGATTCTGTAGCCTGAGTCATCTACAGAAGCTCCAGCAAGGAATTCGATTACCTCCTTCTTCCATATTTTAGTTGGTTCTGAAACCAGATACTCCAATCCAGAATCGGTGACTAGGGTTATCACCGATTTGATGTCTTGATCGCCATCGTCGAACGCGCCACGAACCAGTTCATAGCCTTCGTTAACGTTCTCTTCCAGTTTGGGAGCCATTAGGGTTTGGAGAATTAGTCTTTAGAAGAGAGAAATGTCGACACAGTAGTTTGGTCTCGAAACTCTGAAAGCGTGTCGACACACAAAGACAGAATCCTATTTATACCTTTCTGGTTTGAAGACGAACAGGCGGGATGGATTACTAAAGATGTGTCGACACTGGCAAGAAGTGTCGACACTGACTTATAATGTCTCGACACTCATGTGTCGACACAAGTTTAAGTCATCAGATTTGATGTGTCGACACTTGGTGAAGTGTCGACACCTCACTACTCGACATGTAGTCGAGACTTTACTTAGAAAATTCTGAGTAAAACTTAAGTGTCGACACCTTATTGAATGTGTCGACACCAACTCGACATGTGTCGACACTAACATTCTGAAATGTCGACACCAACTTCCTAGATGTGTCGACACCATTTTCCTGAAGTGTCGACACTTACTATTCTGTGTCGACATAGACTTGTCTATGTGTCGACACCTTTTTACTTAGCCAATTTTTTAGTTCTGTAAACTTAGTCTAAGTTTATCATACCTAGTTCAATTTTGAACCTATTGAACTTAGCTTCTTCTAAGGGCTTAGTAAACATATCTGCTATTTGATTATCAGTTTTAACATATTCAAGTGCAATATCATTTCTTTCTACATGTTCCCTAAGAAAGTGATATTTAATCTCAATATGTTTAGTTCTACTATGTGATACAGGATTGTTAGCTATTGATATAGCACTTGTAGAATCACAGTAAAGTGGAGTTCTACTTACCTGAAATCCATAGTCTTCTAACTGATGTTGAATCCACAGAAGTTGAGCACAGCAACTTCCTGCAGCTACATATTCTGACTCAGCTGTGGAGATAGCCACACTAGTTTGCTTCTTACTGCTCCATGAAATGAGTCTTCCACCTAGGAATTGACAGGATCCAGTAGTGCTCTTTCTATCTTCTTTGCATCCTGCAAAGTCTGCATCTGAATAGCCTGTTAGATCAAAATCTCCATTCCTAGGGTACCAGAGGCCTAGATAGGGAGTGCCCTTTAGATATCTCAAGATTCTCTTGACTGCAGTCAAGTGAGATTCTTTGGGGCAGGCTTGATACCTGGCACAAACACATGTAGCATACATAATGTCAGGCCTACTTACAGTCAAGTATAGTAGGGAGCCAACTATCCCTCTATACAAGGTTTCATCTACAGGTTTCCCTGCATCATCCTTGCTTAGAGACATACTTGACCCCATAGGAGTCTTCATGGTACTGGATGAATCCATACCATACTTCCTTATGAGTTCTAGGGTGAACTTGGACTGACATATGGATAGACCACTTCCAGTCTGTTTAACTTGGAGACCCAAGAAAAACTTCAGTTCTCCCATACTACTCATCTCAAATTGACTTTGCATAAGCCTTGCAAACTTTTTGCAAAGGCTACTTTCAGTAGACCCAAATATAATGTCATCTACATATATTTGGACAAGTATGACTTTGCCTCTAGATTCCCTAAGGAATAGAGTCTTATCTATTTTCCCCCTTGAGAATTTGTTCTCAATGAGGAAACTAGATAGGGTTTCATACCAAGCTCTAGGTGCTTGTTTTAACCCATATAATGCTTTCCTAAGTCTATACACATAATGTGGAAGAGTAGGATCAACAAAACCTGAAGGCTGCTCCACATATACTTCTTCCTTTAGATTACCATTTAGGAATGCTGACTTCACATCCATTTGGTATACCTTGAATCCTTGATAAGTTGCATAGGCCAAGAACATCCTTATGGCCTCCAGTCTGGCTACTGGGGCAAAGGTTTGATCAAAATCAATACCTTCTTCTTGCCTATATCCTTTTGCAACCAGTCTTGCTTTATTCTTTATGATGACCCCTTGTTCATCTAACTTATTTCTGTAGATCCACTTAGTTCCTATAACATTGTGGTCTTTAGGCTTTGGAACCAGCTCCCAAACTTTGCACCTTTTGAACTGATTAAGTTCTTCTTGCATAGCTTCAGTCCACTGTGGATCTTGTATAGCTTCTTCAAATTTCTTTGGTTCTATTTGAGACAGAAAACTTGAATATACTACAGCATTCTGATTTCTGCTCCTTGTCTGAACACCTTGTCTTGGATCTCCAATTATCAGCTCTACTGGATGATCTCTTAGATGCCTGTTGGCTGGAGGCATCCTTACTTCTGGTTGTACTTCTACAGCATCTTCATCATGCTGAGTTCCTTGTACTTCTTCAGCTCCTGGTACATGTAGTTCTCCCCCTGGACATAAGCCATCTTCTTCTACTTGCTGTCTTGCAGCAGGTACATCTTCTATGGCTAGCTTGTCCATCTTCTTAGTAAGACCTGTGGGGCTGCATACATTGCTAGATAACTCATTGTTAATTAGTTGTGTCTCATCAAAAACTACATGCACAGACTCCTCTACAACTTGTGTAGTCAAGTTGTAGACTCTATAAGCCTTACTATTATTGCTGTACCCAACAAACACTCCCTCTTGGGACTTGGCAGCAAACTTAGTTAGGTAAGACTTTCCATTGTTAAGTATGAAGCATTTGCAACCAAAAATCCTGAAATAGGATAGATTTGGTTTCCTGCCTTTCACAACTTCATAGGGGGTCTTGTTTAACCTTTTAGTGATGGTAGCCCTATTTATCACATGGCATGCAGTGTTAACTGCTTCAGCCCAGAAATACTCAGGCAGTGATGTATCACTAAGTAGGGTTCTACCAGCCTCTATCAAGGTTCTATTCTTCCTCTCAGCAATGCCATTTTGCTGAGGTGTTCTAGGTGAAGAGAATTCTTGAAATATCCCATAGTCTTCACACAGCTTTGTCATGCTTTCAGACTGAAACTCAGTACCATGGTCACTTCTAATTTTGACCACTGTACAGTTCAATTCATTCTGAATTTGCTTAACAAAACTATAGAAGACACTAGGTGTTTCAGATTTCTGCTTTAAGAAGAACACCCAGGTAAACCTTGAGTAGTCATCAACAACTACAAAGGTATAGACCTTCCTACCTAAGCTGTGAACTGGCATTGGACCAAATAGATCCATATGCAAGAGGTATAAACACCTCACAGCATCTTTGTTGTCTAAGCTTCTAAAGGTGGATTTAGTCTGCTTGCCCTTTTGACAAGCTGAGCAAATGCCATCTTTAACACACTTAACTTGAGGACCATTCCTCACTAACTCTTTGCTAAAGAGTTTGCTAATAGTCTTGTAATTAAGATGGGCAAGCCTCTTGTGCCATTTGACACATTGAGAGACTGTCTCATCAGCTACAAGACAAACAGGAGAACCATTGTTCTCAATCATAATGTCTAAACAATAGACATTCCTCTTCCTATAACCTGTCAAAATGATCTCTTGATCACTTGACCTCTTGATATGACAACCATTTTTAACAAATGAGATGTCATACCCTACATCACTTAACTGACTTATACTAATGAGGTTGTGTTTCAACCCTTTAACATAAGCCACTTGAGTAATGGTAACTAGGTTTGAAGAGATGTTACCAAACCCTTTGATGATTCCTTTTTCAGAACCACCAAAGGTCACCTTTGGACCATTTTTGATTGGAATGTAGTCCTTCAGTAGTCCCCTAGTTCCAGTCATGTGTCTGGAACATCCACTATCCAAGTACCATGTAGGGGTATGGCCACTTGGACTCACCTGCAAAACAAATTAATGAACCTTAGAACCCAAAGTAAACTTGGGTCCTTGGTGATTGTTAGTTTGCAACTTAACAAAGCTACCTGTTGGCTTTTCACCAGGTAACTTACTACTCACCTTGGCACTGGCATTGTGCCAACAGTCCATTGCAAAATGGCCAATCTTGCCACAGCACCAGCATTCAAACTTGTTGTACCTTTGCTTAGGTACAACCTTTGCTGTCTTGACTACAGCAGGCTTGTTGAATGTTGGGGCTTTGCCCTTGGACTTGGACTGATCCTGAACAGTCCTAGTTGGTTTAATAAAACCCAATCCAGCCTTTCCTTTATGATGAATAAATTCATCAATCAAGGGTAGCACTGATTTAGGTTTTGAAAACCTAGCAACTAGCTCTTTTTCCTTCTGAAGATTGATCTCCAGTAACTTAATTTGATCATTTTTATAAGTGATAGTTCCCATTTGAATCACAGTAATGTGTTTCAGCCTGGCTACCTCATTGAGCTTTTGATCAAATTCCTTCTCAAAGCCTGTTGCAGCTGCCTTTAGATCAGCAATTTCCTTTGCCTGACTTTTGGCAAGGGACTTGCTTTTCTTATATGCTTGCAACAGTACTTTATATTCATCTAAGAGCTGATGAATATCTCCCTCAGATTCAGAAACACTTCCATCACTTGATGAAGATGAATCTGACTCTGAACTAGAACTGAAATCTGAACTTTGAGTTGGACTTTGTACCTGACTAGGTCCTGGCTGCTCCAGGATTTTGGTACCTTCAGTCAATGCCATCAGTCCTTGGCACTGACACTCTTCTTGTTCATAGATTGATTCCATGATCTGCATAAACTCTTCTTCTTCTTCAGCAAATAGCCCTATGTAGGCTTCAGCATCTGTCTCAGTGTCTGAAGAAGAAATGTCTGAAAGAGTCTTCTCATTCTTTGCAACAAAGGACTTCTCCTTCTTTCCTTTGAAGTGAGTCTTCTTTTTGTCACTGGATTCTTTTCTTCTCTCAGGACAATCTGCAATAACATGCCCCTGTCTATTGCAGCAGTAACATACTATCTTAGACCCAGTTGCCTTGCTAGTCTTTGTCTTTTTCTTGTCCTTTTTTGAAGGCTTCTTTTCCTGATACTGAACTTCTTTCCCTTTGGAAAATGAAGGTCTGGACCTCCACTGTTTCTTCTTCAGGAATTTCTGAAAATGTTTGGTGAATGCAGCAAAGTCTTCATCACTTTCACTGCTTGTAGACTTTGTGCTAACAGACTCATCAGATTCAGATTCAACTATCTCTGGAGGAGGTGTTGATGACTTAGTCCTCCCCTTTCTAGGTACTTCTGACTTGAAAGCAACAGTCCTTTCTCTGTGCTCAGTCCTTGTTGATTTTTCCTCCTCTTTTCTCACAGACAGCTGCATCTCATAAGACAACAACTTGCCAAATAGTGTGGGAGGAGGAATTTCTCCCAACTTTGCCATTTCTCTGATGGCACAGATCTTGGTGTCCCAATCTTTGGTTAGGGACCTTAAGAACTTATCATTCAATTCATAGTTAGTGAACTCTCTTCCATAGGACATAAGTTCATTAACAATTCTGTAGAATTTCTTGTAGCATTCAGTGATGCTATCTCCTCTTCCTTGCCTAAAGCTCTCATACTCTTGATTAAGCAAGGACTTCCTATCTTGCCTAACTTCTTCAGATCCTTCCATATACACTATAAGAGTGTCCCACATCTCTTTTGCTGTCTTACAGTGAATTAAGTTCTGGAAGGTGGCATCATCAATGGCACTTACTATTATGTTTTGTGCCCTTTTGTCCATAGTGGCTAGGACAATTTCATCCTTGGTCATCTCAGAGAAATCCTTTGGAGTCCTCTGAGTTGCATCCAATACTGAGATCTTCATGGGCACATATGGCCCCTCTTTGACTGTGATGTAGATTCTAGGGTCTGAGGCCTCCATAAATAGCCTTACCCTCTCTTTCCAGATTCCAAAAATCTCCTTTCTGCATATGGGCAGTTTCATTGAACCCAATTCCTTGTGATTCTCTGAAGACCCCATGTTTCTTGATTTTCTTGAAACTGTATTCTGACTTACACTGAATCTGCCAAAACTGGATCTCCTCAGACAGTTAGTCCTTTTTGAGGAACCTGGCTCTGATACCACTTGAAAGATATGGTACCTAAACACCTAGAGGGGGGGGGGGGGTGAATAGGTGACCTAAACCTTTTTGAGACTTTGTTAGCAGCACAACAGTTATTTTACAGAATTCTACAGCTAACAGCAATTACAGAATATAAACAGTTAATCCACAGCACAGCACAGCAGACACACTAATTTATAGTGGTTCCCCAATCTTTGGGTACATCCACTGTCCCCCTTCGCCTATCTAGCAGTGTACTAGATTCGGCCAACCTTCTCCACTATCTCAGAACCCAACAAGGTTCCTACACCTCAGGCCCAAAGCCTTACACTCAGCCACCAAGGCCTACACTCAGCCACCCAGGCCTACACTCAGCCAATTAAGGCCTACACTCAGAGTTCTTCAACTCCTACACTCAGGCAACCAAGCCCTACCCTCAGCCTTTATAATATAGGCTTACAATTCTCTCAGATCCAATGGATCCTACAAGTTAAAATAGAAATACAATAGCTAACTCTACAACTCAGAAAATAAGAGAGGAGTTGAGAGTTTCTTGAAGAGTTCTTGGAAGAACTTAGCTAGATCCAAACTGACTTAGCTTCCTTCAAAGCTTCTTGAGTTAGAACTGAATTAGTCTGAATCTTCTGCAGTTGATCCTTGACCTCTGCTTCTTGAGATCCAGATGATTCTGAATCTTTCTTATCAGCCTTAGTTCCAAAGACTGAATTCTTGATTGGAGCTCTCTCTCTCCAACTTCTTAGATCTGCAGTTGGACTGTCAGATCTTCTTGTGTTGATCCTCTGTGTATCACTTTCCTGATTACTTGAAGAATCTGATCAACCACTTTAAGTATTCTTGACAACTACTTGTAACAACAACAACCATCAATCTGTAAACCGTGAGTGCCTATTTAAAGGCTTCCTTCATGGTAACCGGCTGGTCCAGTTCATAACAGACTTCTGATTTCTCTGACAGTTGCTGTAGACCGGCTGGATCGGCAGCTGTCATGTCAACCAGTCACTTCTTGAAATTTTCTAACTGTCAGATAGTGTCAAGACTTTCTGTTCTTAAGTGTCGACACTTATAGACTAAGTGTCGACACATGTTGTGTAAGTGTCGACACAAGTCTACAAGGTGTCGACACAATTCCTTGTATGTCTCGACACAGATACTTCTTCAAGTGTCGACACTGAAATTAAGTGTCGACACAAGTACTTGATCTTCATTCTTTAACTGTAATCTTCTAAGTGTCAACACATCTCCTTTGTGTCGACACATCTTCATGTATTGAAACTGTCAAGTGTCGACACTACTTCTTGGTGTCGACACAAGTCTTCAATTTTGTTTCTTCAGCTGAGTGTCGACACATTCCCTTAGTGTCGACACTTGTACTTAGAATATTTTGTAAACTTTTCTGTTCTTTGCTAAGTGTCGACACAGCTCCTTGTGTCGACACTTTCTTCAAGTGTTGAGTCTTTAGCTAAGTGTCGACACACTGTGCTGAGTGTCGACACTTACTTCAAATGTTGACTCTTCTGGTTGTGTGTCGACACATTGTGCTGAGTGTCGACACATTCCTCAAATGCTGACTCTTCTGCATAGTGTCGACACATTGTGTTGAGTGTCGACACTTGTACTTAGACTCTGCAGACTTTTGCTAAGTGTCGACACATCTCCAAGTGTCGACACTTTCTGGTGTAGACACAGCTCTTCTAGGTGTCGACACTTCTGCTAAGTGTCGACACAGCTTTTCTGCATACTTCTTCACTGAGTGTCGACACAGCTCCAAGTGTCGACACTTTCTGTCTGGTGTCGACTCTTCTTCTCAGGTGTCGACACAATTACTCCAAGTGTCGACACTGCTTGTCTGGGTGTCGACACAAGCTTTCTCAAGTGTCGACACTTTCCCTCTAGGTGTCGACACATGGACTTAGAAACTTTTAGCTTCAATCCAGTGTATACCTAACCTGCACAAGTAACTCAAACAAACATCAAATACATTATGATGTATATCATTGAGTTAGGTGAGGCTTCTTCAAATCAGGTACATTTGATCAATGTACCCAACACCATTCATCTTCACTACTTTCATCCTCTTGAGTAACCTGTAACTTGTTCAAGTCTTCAACTAGAGAATGTTCCTGCAAGGGTTCTATGGTAGAAGAAATCTTCGCCTTGAAAGACATGTTAGTTTCATCAAAGGATATATGAACAGATTCCTCAATTTTTAAAGATGATTTGTTATAGACCCTATAAGCCTTGCTGATCATGGAGTATCCCAGAAACACTCCTTCATCAGCTTTGGCTTGAAATTTTGCTAAATATTTCTTGTCATTATTATGAATATAGTAAATACAACCAAAGACTCTAAAATAGTCAACTTTAGGTTTCTTCCCTTTGAGTAATTCATAGGGAGTCTTTCCCTTTAGTTTATGTATCAGACTTCTATTCAGCACATAGTTGGAGGTGTTCACTGCCTCTGCCCAGAAGGATAGAGGAAGGTGAGCATCTGACAACAATGTAGTGGCAGATTCAATAAGGGTTCTATTTTTCCTTTCAGCTACCCCATTTTGTTGAGGAGTTCTAGGAGATGAGAAAGTATGTCTGATCCCTTCACTCTGACAGAACTCTTGCATAAGAAGAGAATCAAATTCTATCCCATGATCACTTCTGATCAGGGCAATGTGAGTATTGAACTCAATCTGTATACATTTGAGAAACTCTGTCAGACACTTAAAGTTATCAGACTTCTTCCTTAGAAAGAACACCCAAGTGAATCTAGAGAAGTCATCTATAACTACTAAAGTGTAGGATTTCCCTCCTAGGCTTTATACTGTGATGGGTCAAAAGAGATCCATGTGTAACAGATACAATATCCTAGGTGAATCACTCTTATTAAGTGACTTAAAGCTGTTTTTAGTTTGCTTGCCTAATTGACAATCCCTGCAGAGTCCTTCCTTCTTGTAGGGGCCAAAAGGTAGTCCTCTAACAAGGTTGTCCTTGGATAGCCTAGCAATAGTTCTAAGGTTTAGGTGTCCTAATCTCTTATGCCATAAAATATTTGGTCTACAGACAGAATTAAACATGCAGATATCTACATCAGTTGAATGAAAATCTACTAGATAGATGTTACCTTTCCTTTTACCTGTCAACACAGTTGTGTTGTCCTCTGACTTGATTTTGCATAAGGCTTTGCTGAAGGTCACCTGGTAGCCTTCATCACACAGCTGACTGATGCTAATTAGGTTGTCCTTCAGTCCTTCCACATAAGCTACCTTCTTGAAAGTTACTGATCCAATCTGGACTGCACCATATCCTTTAGTCTGTCCAAAGTTTGAATCACCAAAGATAACTTTGGGTCCAAGCTTCGCTCTAAAGGAAGTGAGGTTGTCCTTATTCCCTGTCATGTTCTTAGAGCACCCCTATCCAAATATCATTGCTGGTTAGATGTTGGATAGGTCTTCACCTGCACATAAGACAATTCATTTGTTTTTGACCCAGTTTACCTTGGGCTAGGTTGATAACCTTTAAATTTTGAAATGAAAGACATCCCTGGTTGACTCTTATATCCTTCAGGATGATATCTCCTTGGAGGTATAATCCATTCAGTATAAGGGTTAAAGATTTGGGATGAAGGACCCTTAGGATTCAATTTTGATTTGCCTTTGAAAAATTTTCCAGAGCTCTGACCTCTGTTCGACGATCTTGGAGCTGCGTTCGACGATCTTGGGTCAGATCGTCGAGTTCCATTCGACGGTCGACTATGGCTGAGGTCAGGTATTTGAGATCGTCGACCTGTGTTCGACGACTTTGGCTGAGATCGTCGATCTGCGTTCGACGATTTTGCCTGAGATCATCGAGCTGCGTTCGGCGATCGTCGATCTTCATTCGGCGATCGTCGATCTCCGTTCGACGATATCTGCTAGGACTTAGTTTTCTGAGGCAGATCAGAATTTTTCCTATCAACCTCTACAACTCCCTTTCCTTTGTCAGAAATGAATTTGATTGGAGTTGTTAGAACTATAGGTTGGCTGGATGAAGCACCCAAGCCCAGTGTACTGTTGAATCTGGAGTTCACTGTGCTTGTGATGTCCATCAACTTGATGCTTCTCCCATTGAGGGATTCTTCAAGCTTCTTGGCCTCAGAGAGCTCACTTTTCAGTGAAGCTATCTGTTCCCTACAGCACTCCAACTCCGGAGAGAGTTTGAGGTTTTCTGACTTTAAAGTATTGTGTTCAGATAATTGATTTCTGAGAGAGATAATTTCTTTCTCAGACTTTAGCAGGTCTAAACACAGTGCTTTAAATTCAGATTTAAAATCCTCTGAGCTAAAATCAAAAGAGCCAATTATCTGATCTTCTTCAGGTTGAGTCTCTGAGTCTGACTCTGACTCCTCTTCTTCTGAATTATGATGTGAGGCATTGATTGCCATCATGCAGAACTCCTTTTCTTCTGCATCATCCTCATCATCACTGGAGCTGGATGAGGCTTCTGACTCTTCTTCAGTCTCACTCCAGGATTCAGCAACAAACCCTTTTCTTGTATGCTTGTTTTTGCTTGAAGAAGGTCTGCCATTGCCATTCCTTTTGGAGTCTTTCTCCTTTCTTCTTTCTTTCCTATCCCTTCTGTCCTTGTTCTTGTTCTCTGGACAGTCAGAAACTATGTGCCCTGGTTTCCTGCAACCAAAGCAAATAATGTCTTTATTATTGCTAATGGAATTGTCATACATTGGCTTATCCTGCTCCTTGTATGATCTCCTTCTGAAATCCTTTCTGGCCATCTTGTAGAATCTTTTGGCCAACAAGCTGAGTAGTTCATCATTGCCTGTGGCTTTGTCTTCAGGTAGATCTTCAGTTGCCTTGAATGCTATGGTCTTCTCTTTTCTTGTGGCTGGTGAGGCAGCCTTCTGTTCTTCCTCTCTATTTTTGATGAGTAGCTCATAAGATTTGAGCTTACCCAATAGAGCTTCAGTAGTGATCTCATTCAGACTTCTGGCATCCTTAATTGGCCAGATTATTGAATACCAAGTGCTAGGGAAGCATATTAGGATCTTGTCATTAAGTTCTGTTAGAGAGATCTCTTTGTCCAATGTTCTGAGTTCACTGACAATTAGACTTAGCCTGTTGTACATGTCTCCCACTGACTCAGTTTCTCCCTTTTTGAAATTCTCATATTGAGAGATGAGATGGGATCTTCTATCCTTTCTCTCATCAGCTGAGCCTGAGACTATTTCTGAGAGTTTGTCCCAAATTTCCTTTGCTGAATTACATTCAGCTATGTTTTGAAATATGTCATCAGACATTGTCTGGGCTAGGATGTTCATAGCCTTAGCATCAGCTACCTTCCATCTCTTGATATCAGCATCTGTTCCTGATGGAGGTGGAACAACATTTGTACTTGTGTTCTCTGGAGGTCTTGGACATACTGTCAAAACAGAATTAAAAATATCTTCGTCAATAGAATTCATGTAAAGTCTGATCCTTGCTTTCCAGAGTGCAAACTTGGATAGATTGCACACTGGAGGTCTGGTGCTAGCATAATCTTTGTTTTGGGCCATGATTTGTGAAAACAAAATCTAATAATAAACTACAAAAGAAAAACAGATCTAACTAGGGATCTTTGGGTTCAGGTGTTAGCCTGTACAACCAATCAGGTATGGTATGTTTAACCAACCTGGCTCTGATACCAATTGAAAGTGCAGCTAGATCTGATATACGCTAGAGGGGGGTGAATAGAGTATATGGTGCTTTGAAACTTTTTACAACAACTGTTGTAATAAGAGTGAGCAGGGAAGCAATAATAAATCTAATCACAGCACTAAGTTAAACAAAAGCTAAGCACAGAAAAATCAAGGCCAGAAACAAAAATGAAAACAAGCAAAATCAGAAGACACAAGGAAATATAATGGTTCCCCTAAACTTGGGTACATCCACTCTTCTACCACCCTAGGTAGGAATCCACTGCAGGATGAGTTGATCAGGTGTCCTGGGCACCAATGAGCTTTTGATAAGGTGCTCAAAAACCAAAGCAGATTTTTTGATCAGGTGTCTTGCCACCAATGAGCTTTTGACAAGGTGCTCAAAAACCAAGCTCAAACTTTTGAAGGGAGTTTGAGAAACCCTTTACAGAGAGGGGGTGAGAGAGTGATGGAAGTCTTCTCTTTCTCAAACAACTGAGAAGACTATGTGGATTGTTGATGTCAAAGCTCCCCCTGAATCCTTGAGATCTTCAGGAAGAAAAGCTTTGCTGATGGTGATAGGCCTTCAAAGATTGAACTCCAGCAATAGATGATTTCAGCAATGACTGAAATGTTGGATGTCTGGAGTCTGGAAATATGTTGGCCTTGAACACTTTGAAACTAAGGAGATCTGAAGATTTCTGAAAAGATTGATCTCCTTGGATGAGTGTTCTTCAGAATTCTTTGAGACAGAATATTTTTGAATGTGTCTCTGTAATCTGTGTTCTATGAGTGATTTAAAAATTCTTGTGTATTATTCTCTGATACAGAATAGAATAACATTCTCTTTCAAGTATAGCCATTGGCCTGCATTAATTGCATCCTTAATTGCACAATCTCTTCTGGAGGAAAGTCCACAGAAATATTCCTTGAGAAATCCCTTGAAACTTGGTCCAGAAATGAATGAAAACGGCTAGGAAATCTCTGAATTAATTGCAGAATAACTCCTTAACTGATTTGAATTTGAATTTAGAAACATCCTGGAAGTTATCTGAAATCATCGAACTGAGCTCTGCTATCGTCAAGCTGAGCTCAGCGATCTGGAAATATACAGTAAAAATATCATCGATCTAAGCTCAAAGATCGTCGAACTGAGCTCAGAGATAAAGATCCAAAGCAGAGTCAAAATCGTCGACCTGAGCTCACCGATCGTCGAATGGAGTTCGACGATATAATGAAGTTGAGCTCAGCGATCGTCGAATGGAGTTCGACGATCTGTCGAAGTTGAGCTAGACGATCGTCGACCGGAGTTCGACGAATCGTCGTGCTGAGCTCGACGATATGACTTAGTCTCCAAACACAAAATCTTGGTCTTCAGGGCAGCTTCCAAACCTAGACTTCTAACCCTTAGACTCAATTCTAATTGACCTATTGAGTTATACAGGAGGTCAAGCAAAGGTTCCTAGAGACATAGTGATCCTGACCCAAATTAGTAATAGGGTGTTCCAACATGTTGAGAGGCATTGATTGCCATCATGCAGAACTCTTTCTCTTCTGCATCATCTTCATCATCACTGGAGCTGGATGAGGCTTCTGATTCCTCTTTAGTCTCACTCCAGGATTCAGCAACAAACCCCTTTCTTGTGTGTTTGTTTTTGCTTGAGTAGGGTTTGCCATTGTCATTCCTCTTGGAGTCTTTCTCCTTTCTTCTTTCTTTCTTGTCCCTTCTGTCCTTGTTTTTGTTTTCTGGACAGTCAGGAACAATGTGCCCTGGTTTCCTGCAAGCAAAGCAGACAATTTCCTTATTATTAATTGACTTATCATACCTTAGCTTATCATGCTCCTTGTATGATCTCCTTATGAAGTCCTTTCTGGCCATCTTGTAAAATCTTTTGGCCAACAGACTGAGCAGTTCATCATTGCATGTGACTTTGTCTTCAGGCTGATCTTCAGTTGCCTTGAAGGCTATTGTTTTCTCTTTTCTTGTGGCTGGTGAGGCAGCCTTCTATTCATCTTCTCTATTCTTAATGAGTAGCTCATAAGATTTGAGATTACCCAATAGAAGCTTCAGTGGTGATCTCATTCAAACTTCTGGCATCCTTGATTGGCCAGATTCTTTAATCCCAAGTGCTAGGGAAGCACATTAGAATTTTGTCATTGAGTTCAGTTAGTGAGATCTCTTTATCCAAGGTCCTGAGTTCACTGACTATTAGACTGAGCCTGTTGTACATATCTCCAACTGACTCAGTTTCTCCCTTCTTGAAATTCTCATATTGAGATATGAGGCGGGATCTCCTGTCCTTTCTCTCATCAGCTGAGCCTGAGACTATTTCAGAGAGTTTATCCTAGATTTCCTTTGCTGAATTGCATTCAGCCACCTTTTGAAAGATGTCATCAGACATTGTCTGGGCTAAGAGGTTCATAGCCTTGGCATCAGCTACCTTCCATTTCTTGATATCAGCATCTGTTCCTGATGGAGGTGGAACAGCATTTGTATTTGAGTTCTCTGGAGGTCTTGGACAATCTGTCAAAACAGAGTTAAAAATATCCTCGTCAATAGAATTCATGTATAATCTGATCCTTGCTTTTCAAAGTGCAAACTTGGATAGATTGCACACTGTAGGTCTGGTGCTAGCATAATCTTTGTTTTGGGCCATGATTTGTGAAAATAAAATCTAATAATAAACTCAAAAGAAAACAGATCTAACTAGGGATCTTTGGGTTCAGGTGTTAGCCTGTGCAACCACCAAGGTGTGGTATGTTTAACCAACCTGCCTCTGATGCCAATTGAAAGTGCAGCTAGATCTAATATACTCTAGAGGGGGTGAATAGAGTATATGGTGCTTGAAAACTTTTTACAACAATTGTTGTAATCTGAGTGAGCAGGGAAGCAATTACTAAATCTAATCAAAGAACTAAACAAATCACAAAATAATCACAGAACAATCACAGCCAGAAACAAAAATAAAGACAAGCAATCCAAATGACACAAGAAGCTATAGTGGTTCCCCTAAACTTGGGTACATCCACTCTTCTACCACCCTAGGTAGGAATCCACTGCAGGATGAGTTGATCAGGTGTCCTGGGCACCAATGAGCTTTTGATAAGGTGCTCAAAAACCAAATCAGATTTTTTGAGCAGGTGTCTTGCCACCAATGAGCTTTTGACAAGGTGCTCAAAAATCAAGCTCAAACTTTTGAAGGGAGTTTGAGAAACCCTTTACAGAGATGGGGATGAGAGAGTTATGGAAGTCTTCTCTTTCTCAAATCAGCTAAGAGGACTATGTGGATTTGATGGTGTCAAAGCTCCCCCTGAGTCCTTGAGATGTTCAGGAAAAGAAGCTTTGTTGTAGGGTGATAGGTCTTCAGAAATTGATCTCCAGCAAAAGATGATTTCAGCAACAGCTGAAATGTTAGGTGTCTGGAGTCTTGAAAGATGTTGGCCTTGAACACTTAAGATAAGAGAGATCAGAAGATTTCAGAAAGTTTGATCTCCTTAGGTGTGTGTTCTTCAGAGAATTCTTTGAGACAGAGAATATTTTGAGCTTGATCTTCTTGTTTGTGTTCTGAGGATTATTGATGTCTGTCTGAGAGATTCAAAAATTCTTGTCTTTTATTCTCTGGTAGTGAATAGAAAAACATCCTCTGTCAAGAATAGCCGTTGTCTGACATTAATTGCATCCTTAATTGCAAAATGTCTTCTAGAGGAAAGTCCACAGAAATATTCCTTGAAAATCCCTTGAAACTTGGTCCAGAAATAAATAAAAACGGCTAGAAAATATTCTGAATTAATTGCAGAATAACTCCTTAACTGATCTGAATTTGAATCTTGAAAAATCCTTGAAGTCATCAGAAAACGTCGAACTGAGTTCTGCTATCGTTGAACTGAGCTCATCGATATGGACTTATACAGCAACACAATATCGTCGATCTGAGCTCAAAAATCGTCGAACTGAGCTCAGAGATAGAGATCCAATACTGAGTCAAGATCGTCGAACTGAGCTCGCAGATCGTCGAATGGAGTTCGACGATTTGTGGAAGTTGAGCTCAGCGATCGTTGAATGGAGTTCGACGATCTGTCGAAGTTGAGCTAGACGATCGTCGATCGGAGTTCGACGAATCGTCGTGCTGAGCTCGACGATATGACTTAGTCTCAAACTGAAAAGATTCTTGGTCTTGAGGGCAGCTTCCAAACTTAGACTTCTAACCCTTAGACTCAATTCTAATTGACCTTTTGAGCTATACAGGAGGTCAAACATTGGTTTCCTAGAGACATAGTGATCCTGACCCAAATCAGTAATATGGTGTTCCAACAGGACGTTATGATTGGTTGGATGGTTTCCATGAGTAACCACCCAGTCTGTCTGTAGTATATGGCGTCGGGCCACGGCCGGACCTACTGCTATATGCTATGCGACGGATAGGGGGTGTTATAATTTGGTATCAGACTACTGGTTTTGGTCGGGCTTAAAATGAATTCGTGGACGAATTCTTTTTAAGGGGTGGTGAGCACATGTGTGTGCGTCATCGTTATAACAGTAAAAGAACCCATGAATGTCAACTTAGTAATGAAATACACGTGTTTGAGGGACCTGCGTGTTCCTATAATTGCTGTTTGCAATTTTATTTGGTCGCTTAACGGTGTTTTGTACCACTATAGGTGACCCGAAGCGGTGCTGGACCACCAGAATGTCCAGTTTCTGAGGAGTTTAGTGCGCCCGTTGAGGTGTTTGAGACCCCTCCTTCGTATGAAACCGTTAGAAGGATCGTTGAAGCGGTGTTCGCTGTGACGGGTGCACAGCTTTGAGGAAATGTACAACCCTGCGCCCCTGTGGTGGCTTCAACGCCGATTGGCGTGATGGAGCAGATGACCTTTGGTAGACCATCGGGGCAGCAGCTGAATATGCATTTAGTGCAGGGAGCGCACACAGTTGAGGAATATTTGCAAGCATTTCTTATGATAAGCCGCTACCCATGCTTCGAGTTGGATAATGAGCAAGCTACAGTCGATAGATTTTATAATGGCCTGCGCACCGAGTTACGAGTTCTACTGCTAGGACCAAAGTTATTGGGATTCCGAGCCTTGGTGGAATCAGCTAGATCTTTGGAGGCAGATTTGAGGAAGACCGTCCCGATGCCAGCGACCATGGTATCGAACTATGCAAGCCCCATACGAGTTGCATCTGTTGGCATGCTGGAGAAAGGGGCTATGACATCGACTAGCAAAGCTACTTACACATGTTTTACTTGTGGAAAGAAAGGGTACTTTGCCCGAGACTGTTGGAAAGGTGCTCAGAAGGCCAAGAAAGCTATGTCAGGAGCAGTCAAGGACTTTAGTGCAAAGGAGACGGTATTCAAAGTGTTGAACACCTCAAAGTCCGTATATCAAAAATGGTATAAGAAGCATAGGACTTCGGGTCCAGCTCCTTCTGGTGCTTCTGGGGCGACTACGGGTCGGACCCCGAGCACATGTTTCAACTGTGGGGAGCCGGGGCATTATGCCCATGAGTGCCTAAAGCCCTGGAGGAAGCACGCCGTCGTAATGGCAGGTATGGTTTAAATATAGTTTTGCCTTAAATACTTGTCGCCCTTGTGCTTGTTAGCTTAGAACTACTTGTGCTAAGCTTTGTTATGACTTTACTTTATCTGCGAGAGCACCATTCGTTTAAGGAGCTTCGCATTCCTTTATTAGGAATTTAATTGTGCGTCGGAGTACCTCCTTCGATGGTAAGAGACAAATTGGATGCGTTATAGTCTAATGGCACTCATTGTGCGCGGGTAGAATTTGTTGCGCTTAGTTTTGGATTGGGAATCAGGAGTTCGACCTGCAGGCGTCGTTACTTCCGTTGGTGGTGTTCGACGTTATATTTGGCATGGACTGGCTCTCGGAGCAGCAAGCCTATATAGATTACGGTAGCAAGGAAGTCAAGCTGGGAGCAAGTCGTGAAACGACCTTTACGAGCTCGCAGAGGTCGAGCAAGACGTTGGTGTCTGCTCTTCAGGTGGTGAAGGCGGTTCGTGCTGGTGCAGAGCTATTTTGTACACTAGTGGAGGTTGCAAAGCCGAATCCCGCGTTGGTTAATATTTCAGTGGTATCGGAGTACCCTGATGTGTTCCCTATAGATCTTCCTGGAGCCCCGCCTCAACAGGAGATAGATTTCATGATTGAGCCAGTACCAGGTGCAAAGCTTGTGTCACGCTCTCTATATCGGCTAACGCCTAAGGAAATGGCGGAGCTGAAGGTGTAACTTCTAAAAGTTGTTGGAGCAAGGGTATGTGCATCCAAGTCCTTCGCCGTGGAGCGCACCGACCCTCTTTATTAAGAAGAAGGACGGAAGCTTGAGGCTATGTATTGATTATCGGGAGCTCCACAAGTTGACGGAAAAGAACAAGTACTCGATCCTCGGGATTGATGATCTTTTTGATCAGTTGGTCGGGTCGATAGTGTACTCGAAGTTGGATCTCAAGTCTGGGTACTAGCAGTGGAGGATACGGGAAAGTGGTATCCCAGACAACGTTCAGTACAAGATACGGGCATTACGAGTTTACGGTCATGCCGTTTGGGCTGACCAATGCGCCGTCAGTGTTCATGGATTTGATGAACATGACCTTCAGTGAGTACTTGGACTGAACGTTGTGATCGTCTTCATCAACGACATTTTGGTGTACTTGCAGAGTGAGGAAGATCACTTCAAGCATCTTCTTTTGGTTTTGGAGACGCTAAGGAGGAATCAGTTGTAGGCCAAGTTCTCGAAGTGCGAGTTTTGGCTATCCTCAGTGGCGTTCCTCGGGCATATAGTGAGTGGAGAGGGTATTGCTGTGGATCCGGCGAAGATTGTTGTGATACGGGAGTGGCCTGAGCTTGCTACGATAGCGGAAGTCCGGAGCTTTCTGGGGTTTGCCGGCTATTATAGGCGCTTCGTAGAGAACTTCTCGCGGATAGCGTTACCTCTCACTACTTTGACGAGGAAGGAGCATAAGTTCGTTTGGACGCCGGAGTGCGCGCGAGCTTTTGAGGAGTTGAAGTGTCGGTTGACCACGGCGCCTGTGCTGAGTTCTCCATGTGGAACCGAAGGCTATGAGATTTATAGTGATGCTTCGGGCAGCGGTTTGGGTTGCATGCTACTGCAACACGGAAGTGTAATAGCTTATGGCTCGAGACAGCTAAAAGTGCATGAAAGGAACTATCCGGTCCATGACTTGGAGTTAGCGGCCGTGATTTTTGCCTTGAAGCTGTGCAGACACTATTTGTACGGTGTGAAGATTGATATCTACACTGATCACAAGAGCCTGAAGTATCTGATTGATCAGAAGGATCTGAATATGCGGCAGCGTAGATGGATGGAGTTCCTGGGGGACTATACATTCAAGATCCACTACGTGCCGGGTAAAGGGAATGCGGTTGCGGACGCGTTGAGTCGTCGAGCCCCAGCTCAAGCCAATTGGCTATCGGTGCATGATGAGCGGTTGGTGCGGGAGTTGGAGGCGTTGGAGATTGTTTGTGTGGATAGGCAATCAAGTGCTGAAGCAGTTCTGAATTGGACTGAAGTCCAATATGACCTGGCTGATCGGATTCGGCAGGCTTTGGATATGGATGTTCATATGAAGCAGTTCATGGTAGAGGCTCTGGATGGGTCAAACTCCCAATTCGTTGTGGAGGACGGATTGCTTTGGAAAGACAGTCGTCTGTGCGTACCAAGTGTGGGCAATTTGCGGGTGGAATTGATGTACGAGGCACACCATACTAAGTACTCAATTCACCTGGGGAGCACGAAGATGTACCGCGATGTGAAGAAACTGTTTTGGTGGCCAGGTTTGAAGAAGGATGTGGCGCTCTAAGTAGCGAAGTGCCAAACTTTCGCCTTGGTGAAGGCGGAGTGCCAAAAGCCAGGAGGATTTCTTAAGTCCTTGCCTATTCTGGAGTGGAAATCCGACGACATCTCTATGGACTTTGTGCACAGTTTGCCAAGGTCGCAAAAGGGGAACGAAGCGATTTGGGTGGTTGTTGATCGGCTAACAAAGGTGTCGCATTTCATTCCGCATAGGAAGGATGATCCGGTGGAGTAGTTGGCAAAACGTTATGTGGATAACATTGTACGACTTCACGGTGTGCCCCGCAGCATCGTGAGTGACCGAGATGGGCGGTTCACGCCCAATGATTGGAGGCTTGTGCAGCAAATGTTGGGGACAAAGTTGAAATTCAGCACAGCCTTCCATCCGCAAACGGATGGGCAGACCGAGAGGGTCAATAGAACTACGGAAGACATGCTTCGCATGTGTGTCTTGGATTTTGGAAAGCAATGGGAAGACCACATTTATTTGGTGGAGTTCGCATACAACAACAGCTACCAAGCGAGTATTCAAATGGCACCCTTCGAGGCCCTATATGGTAGAAAATGTCGCACGTCGTTGTCTTGGTTAGAAACGGGTGAGTCAAAGTTGTATAAGCGATTGGAAGTGGAGGATGCTACTTCTTTGGTTAGAACCATTCAGGAGAGGTTGCTTATCGCCCAGGACCGGCAAGCGAAGTACTATAATGCCAAGCACAGGAACGTGGAGTTTGTTGTGGGCGACTATGTGTACTTAAAGATCAAGCCGTTCAAGGGTGTCTCGCGGGTGCGGCGATTGAAAAAGCTAAGCCCAAGGTACCTTGGGCTGTTTGAGGTTCTGGAGCGAGTTGGTGAAGCGGCCTAGCGGTTGAAGCTTTCAGTGGAGCTTGGTGGATTACATGATATATTCCATATTTCGGTGCTTCGGAAGGCGGTGCAAGAGCCTACGCAAGTGATCGCGGTTGATCAAGTGCCGGTGGATAGTGGGTTGACGACAAAAGTGAAGCCCATGCGGATTGAGGACTCGGAGATCAAGCGGCTACGTAATAAAGAGATCAGGATGGTCAAGGTCCGGTGGGACAATTGCGGTCGTGAGGAGCTCTCTTGGGAGCGAGAGTAGACTATGCTTGACGAGTATCCGGAGTTGTTCCGTTCAGGTACAAATTTTGGTTTTGTACATGTCTTTCCTTTATATAATTTCATGGACGAAATTCTTTTAAGAGGGGGAGAGTTGTAACGCCCCGAAACTCAAAAGAGCGACGGGGGACATTTTGGGCCAGTTTTGGGTTCTAGCAGGAGGCACACGGCCTGGGACACGGGCGTGTCCCAAGGCGTGTCAGGCTTGTGTCGACACTCAGCCGGCGAAGTCGACATTTTGCTCTCGACATTATGTCGAGACTGGGCACACGGCCTGCGGCACGGGCGTGTCGCAGGGCGTGTCGACCCGTGTCGACACTCAGCCCGCGAAGTCGACACTCTGCGCTCGACGATTTGTCGAGACATGGCACACGGCCTGCGACACGGGCGTGTCGCAGGACGTGTCGACCCGGGTCGACACTCGTCCCGGGGAGTCGACGAATTTTGCTTGACGATATATCGAGACAAGGCACACGACGTAGGACACGGGCGTGTCCAAGGCCGTGTTGTCAAGTCGACGATCTTCACTCGACGAAGTGTCGAGTGTCGAGACCGTGTACACGGCCTGGAGCCCAGGCATGTTGAGGTAGACACGGGCAAGGACACGGGCGTGTCCTAGAACCCGTGCAGTGCTCGGGTTGTTTTCGGGTTAAATCGATGGGGGTACACGGCCGGCCACACGGCCGTGTCAGGTGGAACACGGGCGTGTCAGGTCGAACACGGGCGTGTTCAATGCCCGTGTGTTGTTCCAGGTGAGTCAATTTTGACGGCGAATGAGGCACACGGCCCTAGACATGGGCGTGTGCCAGGCCGTGTTCGGTCCAGATTGGACATTTCAGTCCCTAATCAAAGCCGTTCATTTCTTTAATTGATGATCCAAAGGCTGGGGGTTGTTCCTGTTGGGATATACCCAGGATTGGGCCTTAGAAACCCTCACTTTTCATGAGTTGTTATCTTTCTAAAGCTTAGAGAGAGAGAAGATCCAAGGAAGGAAGAAGAAGCTAGATCCGACCATTGGAGGAGCTTCGAAGCTCCAAATCGTGAGCCTACTCTGGATCCACGGAGGCAAAGCTAGTGCGGTGCTTTTCATCCGCTTACTTTTCCATGGCGCCAAAGAGGAACGCAAGGGTAACGATCCTCATCTTGAGCATGTGTAGCTCTCCTTCTTTGCATAGGAAGCCCGCTCTCGCGAGTTTGCGGTGAGTTGGAGGCGTTCCTTCGGGTAGACATGTGAAGTCCCCGTTGTTTAGAGTCCGTAAGAGAGAACAGACATAGGCATGATGTGTGAAACCTACCCGGACATGTTGGTCTGGATCGGTGATGTTGCATTGCATAAATGACGGAGAATACTCCGTGCGATTGATTGTTTTTCGAGTTTTCTACACGGTAGATTGCAACAGGGAGCCTTGGGGATTAACCCAAAGGTGCACCCGGAAAACTAGGCGGATACGTGATCTTGCCAACTTGGAGGCCTGATATCCAACTTGAACATAACCGAGTTATGTGAAATTGTGTGACGAAAATGGGACTCAGGAGAAGTTTGTGTTGAAACTTGTGAAGTGAAAGTGGGTGAATGGAAGGCTTGGGTAACCTATCCGCGCAGACTACGCGGACAGGGTTTGCGGACTGCTAAGTCGGCAGGGATGTTGCAGGCGGTTTGCTCTGTGGCGGCCTGGGCGGTCTGTTCGCGCGGACTACGCGGACAGCAGCGGCGGTCTGTCAGGCCGGGGATTACTCAGCAGGCAGTTGGTTCCCAGGAAGTAACCGGGAGGATAGAAATCCTATCCGCGGAGTCCGGCATGAAGCGGACTGATGAACTGGAGCTCGGCAGACCGGTTTGGCAGTTGCCTTGGTCTTGCTCTAGTGGAGCGGCAAGTAGAAGCCGCGGAGACCGCTGGTCAGTGCGGACAGAAACTGGAGGTCGCCCGGTATGGCGGGCTAGATCCAGTGTCCGCTAGTAAGTGCGGACTGGCCCATGTGGCCAGTGGACTGGACTTGGTGTGATCTGAACCAAGTCCAGGTTGGCTCAGTCCGGGGAGATCGTGCAGTGGAGCGCGGGCTGCTTTCTCCGTCCGCCAAGCCTAGTAGAAGTGCTGTTGCCTTGTTTGCTAGCTTGTGGGTTGGCGGACTGGAGGATTGTCTGTGCAAGAGCGTGCGGACTGGAGCTGGAGTCCTCTGAGTTCGGTTTAGCCTTGTGATGAGGTTATGAGCTCAGGAATGCGGATTGGAGTTTGCTGTGTAAGCAGACTGGATCGGCGTGTCCGCTGAGTCCGGCGGTGCCTTGGAGATGGAGGCAATGGACTCAGGAGGTGCGGACGGTAGCCGGGTGTCCGCTGAGTCCGGCAGGTGCCTTGATGGCGAGGCTGCGGGCTCGGGTTTTGCGGGCTGATGCCTTGTCCGTAGATTGGTGGACACGGCTATTGTGGAGTACGGCTGTGGTGGTCCTGGCTTGGCCTCTGGCGGCAAGGCAGGCTGGATATTGGAGTCCGGCCTTGGAGAAGCTAGGGAGGACTAGCTATCTGCACAGGAGCGGCGAACTAGAATATGTGTCCGCGGGCTGGCGGACACAATTCTTGCTGCGGGATGTGGCGGTGTTCCTATCGGCTAGGGCGGTGACCATACTCATCATCGTGCCTATAAATAGGACCCATGTCACATCAGGTGTATGGAACCTGAACCGAAGTAAGTGAACAGTAATTGAGCTCGCGTAAGTTGCTGCGGTCTTGGACTTTGGTGTCCGCGCGGGTAGAGAGTTGACCCGGTTGTGTTGTGCAGGTTGTGCGGATAGCGCTGCAAAGCCAGGACTTGGCTCTGATTGCTGTCAGGGACAGTGCGGACTCTGCGATTAAGCAACAGTCGATAAACAGCAAGTCGCGGATAGCGACCAGGCGGTCTCCTCTTTGGCAACTTGGTTCGGGGTTCAGGAAGTCGCCTGCTTCAGGCAGACTGTTCCATTCGGTGACGCAGCTTGTGCGGTCTGGCGGCTAGGCAACCTCGCGGTCAGGAGGCCTGCAGATCAGCGGTGAAGAGCTAAGCATTGGAATTAGGGTTAGTCCGCGCGGCTTGGGTTGCGGTCTGGCGACCTGGCGGACTGAGCGGACTCCACAGCAGTAGACCGGCGGCTTGGTGGTTTTGTCCGCGCGGCTTGTTCTTGTTTCTTGTCTTTGTAACTGTCTCTGTTCTCCTGGTTGGGTTGTTTGTTGAAGCATGTCTCACCATGTATGCCTCGCCTTGTAAAGAAGTTTGCTCTTGATCAATAAAGAAGCTTGTGCTGCATATGTTGCTAGTTGTTACTGCTTTGTTGAGATAACCCCTGCTAACTCCACGATCCGGGAAAACTTTCAACAATATAAGTGGGGTGTTCTCCTCCGGTTTGTTGAGTGTCAACAGGGTATCCGAGGAGGCCTCTGCGGTTTTGTTGAATTTTAACATGGTATCAGAGTGAGGTTGTTGGAGTGGTCAAGCAGTGCTCAACGGAAGTAGTTGCTCTTCTGTAGAGTAAACCAGTGGTAGAACCATTACAGTGGAGGATGCAAGTTGTCTTGGCATTGATCTCCTTACAGCGACGAACTTTGAAAGGTGGAAGTCCTGTATGAAGAGCTTTCTTCTTGGCGAGGACCTTTGGGAGGTTGTATCCAGAGCAGGAAGACAAGAGGATACTACTAGCAATGCTGAAAAGATGAGAGCTTGGAAGGAGACAAATGCGAAAGCGGAGTCTATTCTCAAGCAGGTGATCTCATCGGAGCTCTTGGACCACATCAGTGGATGTCGGTCAGCTGCGGAGGTTTGGACTTCCCTTGATGGGTTGTTTAGGAAGAAGGTGAAGGTTGCTGCTGAAGATGGTCCCTCTACTTCGTATCAGGAAGAAAGGAGTATTTCTCCTAGGCGTGATAGGAAGAGGAAGGAAGGACCAAGGTGCTATAAATGCAAGTAGCATGGTCATCTTCGGAAGGAGTGCAAGGTTGTCTTTCTCTCGGCGAACGTTGCTCAGGTAGGGAGGAAGGAGAAGAACCTTGTTGGGTTATCAACAAGTTCTGGATCTGATCGGAGGAATGCCAGTGATAGTGCTGTTATCTGGCATGAAAGACTGGGGCATGTAGGGATGGACAAGCTGAAAGCAATGGCGGAAAGAAGACTCGTAAGAGTCTTTCCTAGATTGTCATCCTATGTCGATGGTTGGGGGTGTGCGGGATGTCAGGAAAGTGGAGCCTATCGCTTCATGGTTGATAAAGCACAACCCAGATGTAAAGCACCATTGGCGGTTGTCCATTGTGCTCTGGTGGGACCGACCGTCACGGCCAGTCTTGGGGGCAGCAGTTTCATGCTGATATTGGTTGATGACTATTCTAGGTATACATGGGTATACTTCATGAAGAAGAAGTCCAACATGGTACGCTTGTTTGTGGAGTTCAAGAAGCTTGTGGAAGGCCAGCTTGGCCGGAGGATCAAGGTGTTGAGGACAAGTATCGGTGGTGAGTTTGGCTCAACCGAGTTTTCACACTTTTGCAGGAAGCAAGGGATCTGGAAGGAGCTTTCTTGTGGACATATTTCACAACAAGGTAGTATTGCAGCTCGGATGATCCGTTGGTTAACGGAGACCTGCAAGTGTTGGCTTCAGAGTAAAGGCATTCTGAAGGCTCTTTGGGCGGAAGGAATGGCATGTGCTGCTCATGTCATCAACCGGATGCCTCTTAATCCGATCATAGTGAAGACTCCTTATGAGCTGATGTTCAGAGTAAAGCCCTCAGTGAAGCACCTTCGGGTGTTTGGATCTACCTGCTATATACACTCTCCGGGTGCTCTCAAGACAAAGCTAGTCTTTGTTGGGTATGATGAGCAGAGAAGAAGATGGAGGTGTATGGATCCTGCGACGAAGAAACTCATAGTGTCAAGAGACATTGTTTTCGATGAGTTGACGCCGTATTGGGGTAGCTCTTATGTGGAGCTAGAGATAAGCAGGTCAGATGTTGGGCTGAAGGAGGCTGCTGCTAAGGAAGTGGAGTTGCCTGAGTCACCAGGTACTCCAGGTTGTTCTAGCTCCGGGGCAAAGGCGTCAGAGTCGAGAAGAAGGGGGAGCGATGCTCCAGGATCTTCTGGCTCGAAGGCGGAGGCTTCCGGTTCAGGAAGCAGGGGGAGCGATGTTCCAGGCAGTTCTTGTTCAAGAGGGGAGTCTTCTGGTTCAGGTAGCAGGGGGAGCGTTGCTCCAGGTGCTCTTGGTTCCAGTGAGGAGGCGTCTTGTTCAGGAAGCAAGGGGAGCAATGTTCCGGGTTCGCCCGGGAACGGAGCTGGTTCAGAAGCAGCGGAGGTGGTTGGCCATGATCAGGTTCTTCGGAGATCGAAGAGGATCAGTAAGCCACCAGCTCGATATAGCGAAGGGAACACGGCGGACTTGGTCCCATGTTTCCTTGTTAGACCTCAAGTCGAGCAAGGTACTTCTGGTTGTGATGACCCCACTAGAATCAAGGAGGTGGTTGACACCAAGGCTGAAGAGGTGACTTCTCTCAGAGGTAACAAGACTTGGGCTTTTGTGCCCAAGGAAGTTGGTGATACTCCTATGATGCATGAGTGGAGGTTGAAGCTGAAGAAGGCAGAGGGAAGCATGGCTCCTTTCGGGAGATGCTGGAGGGATCCCTCATGGTCCATGATATGCGGGGCGAGGACTATGTCTTGTACATCTCTTCGTAGATGCTATCGGAGGGACCAGGTGCAAGGTTGCGGGAGCTGCTGGAGTTATTCACCACTTCTCACTTCAAGGGGGAGTGTTGAAACTTGTGAAGTGAAAGTTGGTGAATGGAAGGCTTGGGCAACCTATCCGCGCAGACTACGCGGACAGGGTTTGCGGACTGCTAAGTCGGCAGGGATGTTGCAGGCGGTTTGCTCTGTGGCGGCCTGGGCGGTCTGTTCGTGCGGACTACGCAGACAGCAGCGGCGGTCTGTTAGGCCGGGGATTACTCAGTAGGCAGTTGGTTCCCAGGAAGTAACCGGGCGAATAGAAATCCTATCCGCGGAGTCCGGCATGAAGCGGACTGATGAACTGGAGCTCGGCAGACCAATTTGGCAGTTGTCTTGGTCTTGCTCTAGTGGAGCGGCAAGTAGAAGCCGCGGAGACCGCTGGTTAGTGCGGACAGAAACTAGAGGTCGCCCAGTATGGCGGCCTAGATCCAGTTTCCGCCAGTAAGTGCGGACTGGCCCATGTGGCAAGTGGACTGGACTTGGTGTGATCTGAACCAAGTCCAGGTTGGCTCAGTCCGGGGAGATCGCGCAGTGGAGCGCGGGCTGCTTTCTCCGTCCGCCACGCCTAGTAGAAGTGATGTTGCCTTGTTTGCTAGCTTGTGGGTTGGCGGACTGGAGGATTGCCTGTGCAAGAGCGTGCGGACTGGAGCTGGAGTCCGCTGAGTTCGGTTTAGCCTTGTGATGAGGTTATGAGCTCAGGAATGCGGATTGGAGTTTGCTGTGTAAGCGGATTGGATCGGCATGTCCGCTGAGTCCGGCGGTGCCTTGGAGATGGAGGCAATGGACTCAGGAGGTGCGGACGGTAGCTGGGTGTCCGCTGAGTCCGGCAGGTGCCTTGATGGCGAGGCTGCGGTCTCGAGTTTTGCGGGCTGATGCCTTGTCCGCAGATTGGCGGACACGGCTGTTGCGGAGTCCGGCTGTGGTGGTCCTGGCTTGGCCTCTGGCGGCAAGGCGGGCTCGATATTGGAGTCCGGCCTTGGAGAAGCTAGGGCGGACTGGCTATCTGCACAGGAGCGGCGAACTGGAATATGTGTCCGCGGGCTGGCGGACACACTTATTGCTGCGGGATGTGGCGGTGTTCCTATCAGCTAGGGCGGTGACCATACTCATCATCGTGTCTATAAATAGGACCCATGTCACATCAGGTGTATGGAACCTGAACCGAAGTAAGTGAACAGTAATTGAGCTCGCGTAAGTTGCTGCGGTCTGGACTTTGGTGTCCGCGCGAGTAGAGAGTTGACCCGGTTGTGCTGTGCAGGTGGTGCGGATAGCGCTGGAAAGCCAGGACTTGGCTCTGATTGCGGTCAGGGACAGTGCGGACTCTGCGGTTAAGCAACAGGCGGTAAACAGCAGGTCGCGGATAGCGACCAGGCGGTCTCCTCTTTGGCAACTTGGTTCGGGGTTCAGGAAGTCGCCTGCTTCAGGCGGACTGTTCCATTCGGTGACGCAGCTTGTGCGGTCTGGCGGCTAGGCGACCTCGCGGTCAGGCGGCCTGCAGATCAGCGGTGAAGAGCTAAGCATTGGAATTATGGTTAGTCCGCGCGGCTTGGGTTGCGATCTGGCGACCTGGCGGACTGAGCGGACTCCACAGCAGTAGACCAGTGGCTTGGTGGTTTTGTCCGCGTGGCTTGTTCTTGTTTCTTGTCTTTGTAACTATCTCTGTTCTCCTGGTTGGGTTGTTTGTTGAAGCATGTCTCACCATGTATGTCTCGCCTTATAAAGAAGTTTGCTCTTGATCAATAAAGAAGCTTGTGCTGCATGTGTTGCTGGTTGTTACTGCTTGGTTGAGATAACCCCTGCTAACTCCACGATCCGGGAGAACTTTCAACAATATAAGTGGGGTGTTCTCCTCCGGTTTGTTGAGTGTCAACAGGGTATCCGAGGAGGCCTCTGTGGTTTTGTTGAATTTTAACAGTTTGACCTGCGTATATAGCTTAAATTGTCTTTGCGACGTGAGCACGGGTTAGATGGAACCGTACCCATATTTATGTCGTTCGGGTTAAAGAGACCTAAGGTTACGTGGCACTTGCCATTGGCATAGATGAGGGTCTTCGGCGGTCTATGGCTTAAATTGTCGTGACCCATGCCGGGAAGAAAATTGCTCATATGTTTGGCCGTCAAAGTGGCGGTGGTGGGTCCGAAATGTCTATGGCTTTAACTGACGTGACATCGACCGGTTCACCAAGAAGGTGCTCTGGGTGCACGGGGTGTGTGGCCGTGTGATCCTACGCCTGTGATGAAATGAATATTAGTATATTGCTCGCTTGTGCTAATAAAATTGTAGGGAAGGAGCATCGCCGCCCCGAGTTGGGGGCGGGATCGTTATAATTTGGTCAGCATTACTGACTGTTGCCTTGTTTTGCCACCGTGCGGTGGTTTGTTGCTTACAGGTGCTGCTGGACCAAGCGGTCAATAGCGGGCTAAAGCCCATTTTGCGAAACCGGCCCTCGAAGGCCTAATTGGAGTGTTTACGGCTTTATTCATGTATGACCGGCCTGCGTGCCATGGTTTGTAAAACATGTAATATGAAGTGAACAATTTTTTAAGGCCTTAAGGCTTGTACTGGTGTATTTATAACATTACTATTTGGTATTAGTGGACATTCATGCTTTAGTTCTGGGTTCTTTGTTGCAACTCTTATTAAATTGCTTCCGCTAGAATGCTCTGTGTAGGACGTTATGATTGTTTGGATGGTTTCCATGAGTAACCACCCGGTCTGTCTGTAGTATATGGCGTCGGGCCCCAGCCGGACCTACTGCTATATGCTATGGGACGGACAAGGGGTGTTACATCTAGGCAGGGGAAGATGCCTCATGAAGTTGAAAGATTGCCTGCTGTTGTATCCTCAGTTCAAGCTCCAGTAGCTTCAGTTGCATTCATCACAGTGGACCTCAGGTCACTGTTATCAGTTTTTGATTCTGTATACTTCAACTACCTTCCAGTCCAACATTCTGAAGATATTACTAAGGCCATTGTGCCTATTTCCAGATGTGTCCCCAGCCTAATAAGCTCTAATATACATTCCTTCAATGCTGTTGACACTGCTTCTTCTACTGCTCCTACTGCTGCTGCTCCTACTGTTGTTATTGATGTTTCTGTTAGTTCTGATATTGATGTTTTTGAGGACATGCATATGAAAGAGGCATTTGTTTTTGAGCCTGCTGTTACTGCTGCTGTTGCTCCTTCTGAAGTTGTTTTTCCAGTTTCATCTGTTACTAATGCTTCTACTACTGTTGCTGTACCTTCTGTTTCTGAAAGTGTTGTATCTGAATCTGCTGTCACAACTCCTTCTGCTAGTGTTGCTTCTACTCCACTTCCTGTTGTTGCTACTGTTGTTGTCTCTGCTGCTTCTTCTGTTCATTATCAACAACAAAAAGATTATCTCAAAAGGATTGATGCAGTGTATGATAATCCTCCAAGCTTAGACAGTGATCAGTTCAGGACTGACTCAGATGATTCCTCTGCTACAATTGTAAGGAAAAGGAAAGCCAGAAGCAAGGCTATGAAGAGAGTTCCTCCAGAAAAAGTGAAAGATACAAATGACATTCCATACTACATACTGCATGATTGCCCTATCACAGAATCTCGGATGCAATACTCCAGGAATCAACTGAAGGCTATGAAAAAGAAAAGAAAGTATGACAAAGGATCTTCCCATTTCAATCCTCCTCCTCCTCCTCCCTCACCTGATGCAGGTGCAGGTGGTAGTTTTGCCTTCCAATCCTCTGCCAAAAGCCAAACTTCATATCAACCTCAAGGTAGATCCCAGTACAGAGGTAATCAATCTAGAGGTTACCAGTCCAGAAGTGGACAGTATAGAGGAAATCAGAGAGAACTTAAAGTGTACTCTAAAGGATATTCCAGGCAACATCCTTATCTAAGGGAGGGACAAGGTCCATCTGACACAACTTCTGGTCCCTTCCCTTATAAGCTGAAAGAACTAGTCTCTTCTAGAGCCCCTCCTGATAATTCTTCAAATAGATATGAGTCTCCTGTTCCATTTGAGGACCCAAAAAATAATCCCACCTCATGGACTGCAAGAATGAAAGAATTGGCTGCTTTGGACCAAATTAAGAAAGCTATAGAACAAGGAAGAGATGTATCAAATATCACTACTTTATCAGATCAAAGAAAGAAAGAGCTTGAGAGATACTCCTCCAGTAAATTTTTTGATTCAGAATGCTATATGAAGTTGCACCCAGAAGCTATAGTGCCCAGGCCAAGGCAACAAACCTCTCTAGGTGCAGCTGATGATAGAAGATCTAAGAAGGAAGCTCTCAATCCCAACAGAGAAATAGTTCTTATAAAGAGCAAGGAAAAAGAATGATTATGTAAGATGACAGTATATTTTGTTTTCTGAACTATCTGAGATAATGTATGTGTTTCTGCAATGTCTTGTTTGTTATATTTCTATTTTGTATGTTTTTATTTTTCCAATATCTGTAAATAGTAATCCTAACCCAAATAGGGGGAGATTGTTGGAAGACCCTATTACTGATTTGGGCAAGGATCACTATGTCTTTTAGGAAATCTGTTTTGACCTTCTTGTATAGATCTAAAGGTCAATTAGAATTGAGTCTAAGGGTTAGTATTTAGGTTTGAAAGCTGCCCTCAAGACCAGATATTTCAGTTCAGGAGACTAAGTCATTTCGTCGAGCTCAGTACAACGAATCGTCGAACTCCATTCGACGATCGCTGAGCTCACTTTGACGAATCGTCGAACTCCATTCGACGATCTCTGAGCTCAACTTCAACGAGTCGTCGAACTTCATTCGACGGTCTTGAAAGATATGGTACCTAAACACCTAGAGGGGGGGGGGTGAATAGGTGACCAAAACCTTTTTAAAACTTTGTTGGCAGCACAACAGTTTATAACACAGATTTCTGAATAAGTTCTCACAGCAAACACAGCAATTCACAACACAACACAATCACAGCACAGAATACACAAGATTTTATAGTGGTTCCCCAATCTTTGGGTACATCCACTTTCCCCCTTCGCCTATCTAGCAGTGTACTAGATTCGGCCAAACTTCTCCACTAGCTCAGAACCCAACTAGGTTCCTACACCTCAGGCCCAAAGCCTTACACTCAGCCACCAAGGCCTACACTCAGCCACCCAGGCCTACACTCAGCCAATTAAGGCCTACACTCAGAGTTCTTCAACTCCTACACTCAGGCAATCAAGCCCTACCCTCAGCCTTTATAATATAGGCTTACAATTCTCTCAGATCCAATGGATCCTACAAGTTAAAATAGAAATACAATAGCTAACTCTACAACTCAGAAAATAAGAGAGGAGTTGAGAGTTTCTTGAAGAGTTCTTGGAAGAACTCAGTTAGATCCAAACTGACTTAGCTTCCTTCAAAGCTTCTTGAGTTAGAACTGAATTAGTCTGAATCTTCTGCAGTTGTTCCTTGACCTCTGCTTCTTGAGATCCAGATGTTTCTGAATCCTTCTTCTCAGCCTTAGTTCCAAAGACTGAATTCTTGATTGGAGCTCTCTCTCTCCAACTTCTTAGATCTGCAGTTGGACTGACAGATCTTCTTGTGTTGATCCTCTGTGTATCACTTCTTGATTTAATCTGATCAACTACTTTAAGTATTCTCTCAAGCTGTAACTCTTGTTTCTCAATCACAACTACTGTTTCTGTAAACTATGGATGCCTATTTATAGGCTTCCTTCATGGTAACCGGCTGGTCCGGTTCATAACAAACTTCTGATTTCTCTGACAGTTGCTGTAGACCGGCTGGATCGGCAGCTGTCATGTCAACCAGTCACTTCTTGAAATTCTCTAACTGTCAGATAGTGTCGAGACTTTCTGTTCTTAAGTGTCGACACTTATAGACTAAGTGTCGACACATGTTGTGTAAGTGTCGACACAAGTCTACAAGGTGTCGACACAATTCCTTGTATGTCTCGACACAGATTCTTCTGCATGTGTCGACACTGAAATTGAGTGTCGACACAAATACTTGTACTTCATTCTTAATCTGTATTCTTCTAAGTGTCGACACATCTCCTTTGTGTCGACACATCTTCACGTGTTGAAACTGTCAAGTGTCGACACTGCTTCTTGGTGTCGACACAAGTCTTCACTTTTGTTTCTTCAGCTGAGTGTCGACACATTCCTTTAGTGTCGACACTTGTACTTAGAATATTTTGTAATTTTTCTGTTCTTTGCTAAGTGTCGACACAGCTCCTTGTGTCGACACTTTCTTCAAGTGTAGAGTCTTCAATTAAGTGTCGACACATTGTGCTAAGTGTCGACACTTTCTTCAAGTGTTGACTCTCCTGCTTGTGTGTCGACACATTGTGCTGAGTGTCGACACTTTCTTCAAATACTGACTCTTCAGCATAGTGTCGACACATTGTGTTGAGTGTCGACACTTACTTCAAATACTGACTCTTCAGCATAGTGTCGACACATTGTGTTGAGTGTCGACACTTACTTCAAATACTGACTCTTCAGCATAGTGTCGACACATTGTGTTGAGTGTCGACACTTGTACTTAGATTCTGCAGACTTTTGCTGAGTGTCGACACATCTTCAAGTGTCGACACTTTCTGGTGTAGACTTAGCTCTTCTAGGTGTCGACACTTCTGCTAAGTGTCGACACTGCTTTTCTGCATACTTCTTCACTGAGTGTCGACACAGCTCCAAGTGTCGACACTTTCTGTCTGGTGTCGACTCTTCTTCTCAGGTGTCGACACAATGACTCCAAGTGTCGACACTGCTTGTCTGGGTGTCGACACAAGCTTTCTCAAGTGTCGACACTTTCCCTCTTAGTGTCGACACATGGACTTAGAAACTTTTTAGCTTCAGTCTAGTGAATACCTAACCTGCACAAGTAACTCAAACAAACATCAAATACATTATGATGCATATCATTGAGTTAGGTGAGGCTTCTTCAAATCAGGTACATTTGACCAATGTACCCAACAATCTCCCCCTATTTGGAGAAGTCATAACCCTTAGTCAATGATATACATCACTCATAATTAAAAATTAGAGAATGATGTAAAGCAGATATATATCAACAGGGTATACTTAAACATGTAATAAAGCACATATGTATACTCATTCAGCATTACAGAACAACCAAGAATTAGACACATTCTACTGAATCAATCATGAAATATATTTATCAAAAACTGTCCAAACATTGTGTTCAATACATTGTCAATGATTTACAAAGATATTTAGATGTAACAAATTACAACATTCTTCAGTCTAATCTTAATCTAATTCTGCTCTGGTTCTTTTATAACTATGCCTTTCCCAGCTTGTATTTTGGCTTTTACAGCAGCAGCAGCAGCAGGCTCAGTATCAGCAACCTTTTTCCCTTTGGAGTCCTTCTTCTTAAGTTCTTCAGCCTTGATTTTCTGCCTTTCAAAATAATGATAGGGCTTAGGAAAGTACTTGCTAGGCTCCACAGCTGTAGGAGGTAGCTTTCCTAACTTAGCCTTCCTTCTATATTGGACAATGGCTTCCTGCCTGATTTCATGCTTCCTCCATTCTGCTTCTGAGAACCATTTATTCCTCTCATGTGCATTGTCCTTGGCTGCTTTCCAGGCTGTGAGAATGATATTCCTAGAAGTAGGGCTCCACTGTTCAAAATCTGGTTTTTGCTCAGCCAGTTCCCTGAACTTCTTCTTTGACAGCCTTGTCTCTTCTTCTTTGTCCATAGCCTCTTGCATGGCTGCTGTAATAGGTTGAACAACCTTTTCCAGAATAACATTTGGCTTGCCAGCAGTTGGGCTATACATTGTGCTTATCTCAGCATGAACCATGTCAAAATCTGGAGGTGGATAGATCACCTGAGCTACTTCCTGTTGCTCTCCTCCAAGATATACACTTTGAATACCAGATTCAGCTACATTGTCATCATCACACAGGGGAGGATAGCCCAGTGTAGCTCTGATGGAATTAGAAATCCATTTGGCATGGTCAGAGCTAGCTTTGACTAACACCCTCTCCCCCTTTATGACTTCTTGTTCTACATGATCTCTCACATCATCCTTTTGGAATCTGATTTGGCTGTCCAAGTACCTGATTCCCTCTTTAAAGAAAGGTCTAAGCTTGGTAAGTTGTTCTGAAATGACCTTCTGTGAATCCTTAATGGCAGTCTTGACAGCAGCAATTTCTTCCTGAAATACTTTATCAAATTCAGCTTTGGCAGCAGCAGATGATGTTGAAGGTTCAGCAGACTTACTCTTCAGTTCAGTGACTATTGCATTGTGAGAAGCTGTCAGATTATCATTCATTCTCAATTGATTTTCCAGCACATAGCCTTGCTTCTGTGCTATATCATCTACTTGAGACTTTATTTTCTCTTGATGGGTTGCCAGATAGACCACTGCATTACCACCCTTGTGGAAGCAGTCAGTCATTTCCTTCTTATTCAAATTCATTTCAAACCTTATTGATTTGATATCTTGAGCTAGATCAAATTGTAGGGACTTGTGGCCTTCATCAATATATGTCTCTATAGCCCTTCTTTGCTCATCCAGCTTAACTTGCATTGCTACCATTAAGCTACTATAATCAGTTGATGGAGCTTGTTGGACTAGTGAGTGTTGAGCAACAGTTTGTAGAGCCTTCTTATAGCTCTGACTCCTTCTTTTGAAGACAAAGAATTTCTTCTTTTTAGCTTGCTCAGTTTCATCATCTTCAGACTCTGATGTACTTGCTATATTCACCCTATCCTTAGGGCTTGATTGTTGTTCAGCTTTCACATCTTGTGCCTTCTCAGTGTTTAGCCTTATAGGCTCTTTCTGAACATCCAAGTTCTCCCCCTCAATAGCAGCACCCTTCTCTTCAGTAGCAGCATTCTTTCCTTCATCAGCAGCAGTCTTGTCCATATCAAAGTCTTCTTGATCTAAATTCAGAAATAGATCTTCCATTGTATATTCTGGGGGTGACTGTGCAGGAGATGTACTGGTTTCATCAACTACTTTATCAGGAACTTGTGGCACAACAGCAGATGTGTCCTGAAGAACAACATCTGGTTCTGTACTTGTTTGCTGAATGTGCTGATGGACATCAGACAAATCAGAATCCATTACAGAAAAATCTAATGTATTAAGGTCAGAAAGTACCTCTTGGATAATAAGTGTAGCTTGCTCACTCTCCAGTGTAGAGGGATGTTCTACAGCTGGAGGCTCCCCCTGGCTTGGATCCTTGGGGCTAGCTGGAGGCAACTCCCCCTGGATCTCAGCTGGCTCTTGAGGAGCAGGTGACTTCTCTGCAACCACATCTATTGGACTATCAGGAGTGAAAACAACATGTTCTTCACTGCCTGAGCTGCTGGAGGACTCCTGAGTCACAGCAGCAGTCTTCCTCTTCTTCCTGGGAGGAGAGTCTTTCTTTGAAACTTGCTTTTCTGGGGTTGGAACTTCTTTGGACAGCACTCTTTCCCATCTAGAGAATATCCTTGAATCCATTCTCCTCATGTGATTGATTTTAGTTCCAGCAGCAGTGCTCATTACCTCTGGAATTGATCCAGCCAGGTAGAGACTTAGTATCCTGCCCAGATTGGGCTTCTTCAGACTTTCCTTCACTTTCTCAAATACAATCATAGACCAGTCTGTTTTGAGGTTGAAGATGATTCTGGTCATAATACTGAACATAGAGGCTGACACCCTGTCATGTCCTCCTGGTTTGCTTAGTATAACTTTGCCTACAACTTCAGACAGGAATTTGCCTTGATTATTCATTCCCTTCCTGTTGAAAACTGATCCTATTTTCATCTTAGGATCAAGACCACACCAGGTAAGTGCTTCTCTGGTCTTAGATGTGGTCACTTCCTCTTCTTCTTGAACTTTAGGTAGCTGAAGTACCTTTCTCAAGGACTTGGGTGAAATCTTGACCTTGGTGTCATGCACCCTTGACTTAATTCTGTAGCCTGAGTCATCTACAGACGCTCCAGTAAGGAATTCAATAACTTCCTTCTTCCAAATTTTGGTTGGTTCTGAAACCAAGAACTCCAATCCTGAATCGGTGACTAGGGTTATCACTGATTTGATTTCTTGTTCGCCGTCGTCGAATGCGCCACGCACCAGTTCATAGCCTTCGTTAACGTTCTCTTCCAGCTTGGGAGCCATTAGGGTTTTGAGAATTAGTCTTTAGAGAAGAGAAATGTCGACACAGTAGTTTGGTCTCGAAACTCTGAAAGCGTGTCGACAAACACAAACAGAACCCTATTTATACCTTTCTTGTTTGAAGACGAACAGGCGGGATGAATTTCTAAAGATGTGTCGACACTGTCAATAAGTGTCGACACTGACTTATAATGTCTCGACACACATGTGTCGACACAAGTTTAGTCAACAGATTTTAAGTGTCGACACTTGGTTAAGTGTCGACACCACATTACTCGACATGTAGTCGAGACTTTACTTAGAAAATTCTGAGTAAAACTTAAGTGTCGACACCTTATTGGATGTGTCGACACCTACTCGACATGTGTCGACACTAACATTCTGAAGTGTCGACACCAGCTTCCTAGATGTGTCGACACCATTTTCCTGAAGTGTCGACACCTACTATTCTGTGTCGACATAGACTTGTCTATGTGTCGACACCTTTTTACTTAGCCAAATTTTAGTTCTGTAAACTTAGTCTAAGTTTATCATACCTAGTTCAATTTTGAACCTATTGAACTTAGCTTCTTCTAAGGGCTTAGTAAACATATCTGCTATCTGATTATCAGTTTTAACATATTCAAGTGCAATATCATTTCTTTCTACATGCTCCCTAAGAAAGTGATATTTAATCTCAATATGTTTAGTTCTACTATGTGATACAGGATTGTTAGCTATTGAAATAGCACTTGTAGAATCACAGTAAAGTGGAGTTCTACTTACCTGAAATCCATAGTCTTCTAACTGATGTTGAATCCACAGAAGTTGAGCACAGCAACTTCCTGCAGCTACATATTCAGACTCAGCTGTGGATATAGCCACACTAGTCTGCTTTTTGCTGCTCCATGAAATTATTCTTCCACCTAGGAATTGACAGGATCCAGTAGTGCTCTTTCTATCTTCTTTGCATCCTGCAAAGTCTGCATCTGAATAGCCTGTTAGATCAAAATCTCCATTCCTAGGGTACCAGAGGCCTAGATAGGGAGTGCCCTTTAGATATCTCAAGATTCTCTTGACTGCAGTCAAGTGAGATTCTTTGGGGCAGGCTTGATACCTGGCACAAACACATGTAGCATACATAATGTCAGGCCTACTTACAGTCAAGTATAGTAGGGAGCCAACTATCCCTCTATACAAGGTTTCATCTACAGGTTTCCCTGCATCATCCTTGCTCAGAGACATACTTGACCCCATAGGAGTCTTCATGGTACTGGATGAATCCATACCATACTTCCTTATGAGTTCTAGGGTGAACTTGGACTGACATATGGATAGACCACTTCCAGTCTGTTTAACTTGGAGACCCAAGAAAAACTTCAGTTCTCCCATACTACTCATCTCAAATTGACTTTGCATAAGCTTTGCAAACTTTTTGCAAAGGCTACTTTCAGTAGACCCAAATATAATGTCATCTACATATATTTGGACAAGTATGACTTTGCCTCTAGATTCCCTAAGGAATAGAGTCTTATCTATTTTCCCCCTTGAGAACTTGTTCTCAATGAGGAAACTAGATAGGGTTTCATACCAAGCTCTAGGTGCTTGTTTTAACCCATATAATGCTTTCCTAAGTCTATAGACATAATGTGGAAGAGTAGGATCAACAAAACCTGAAGGCTGCTCCACATATACTTCTTCTTTCAAATTACCATTTAGGAATGCTGACTTCACATCCATTTGGTATACCTTGAATCCTTGATAAGTTGCATAGGCCAAGAACATCCTTATGGCCTCCAGTCTGGCTACTGGGGCAAAGGTTTGATCAAAATCAATACCTTCTTCTTGCCTATATCCTTTTGCAACCAGTCTTGCTTTATTCTTTATGATGACCCCTTGTTCATCTAACTTATTTCTGTAGATCCACTTAGTTCCTATAACATTGTGGTCTTTAGGCTTTGGAACCAGCTCCCAAACCTTGCACCTTTTGAACTGATTAAGTTCTTCTTGCATAGCTTCAGTCCACTATGGATCTTGTATAGCTTCTTCAAATTTCTTTGGTTCTATTTGAGACAGAAAACTTGAATATACTACAGCATTCTGATTTCTGCTCCTTGTCTGAACACCTTGTCTTGGATCTCCAATTATCAGCTCTACTGGATGATCTCTTAGATGCCTGGTGGCTGGAGGCATCCTTGCTTCTGGTTGTACTTCTACAGTATCTTCATCATGCTGAGTTCCTTGTACTTCTTCAGCTCCTGGTACATGTAGTTCTCCCCCTGGACATGAAGCCATCTTCTTCTACTTGCTGTCTTGCAGCAGGTACATCTTCTATGGTTAGCTTGTCCATCTTCTTAGTAAGACCTGTGGGGCTGCACACACTACTAGACAACTCATTGTTAATTAGTTGTGTTTCATCAAAAACTACATGCACAGACTCCTCTACAACTTGTGTAGTCAAGTTGTAGACTCTATAAGCCTTACTATTATTGTTGTACCCAACAAACACTCCCTCTTGGGACTTGGCAGCAAACTTAGTTAGGTAAGACTTTCCATTGTTAAGTATGTAGCATTTACAACCAAAGATCCTAATGTAGGATAAATTTGGTTTCCTGCCTTTCACAACTTCATAGGGGGTCTTATTTAACCTTTTAGTGATGGTAGCCCTATTTATCACATGGCATGCAGTGTTAACTGCTTCAGCCCAGAAATACTCTGGCAGTGATGAATCACTTAATAGGGTTCTACCAGCCTCTATCAAGGTCCTATTTTTCCTTTCAGCAATGCCATTTTGCTGAGGTGTTCTAGGTGAAGAGAATTCTTGAAATATCCCATAGTCTTCACACAGCTTTGTCATGCTTTCAGACTGAAACTCAGTACCATGGTCACTTCTAATTTTGACCACTGTACAGTTCAATTCATTCTGAATTTGCTTAACAAAACTATAGAAGACACTAGGTGTTTCAGATTTCTGCTTTAAGAAGAACACCCAGGAAAACCTTGAGTAGTCATCAACAACTACAAAGGTGTAGACCTTCCTACCTAAGCTGTGAACTGGCATTGGACCAAAGAGATCCATATGCAAGAGGTATAAGCACCTCACAGCATCTTTGTTCTCAATGCTTTTAAAGGTGGATTTGGTCTGCTTGCCCTTTTGACAAGCTGAGCAAATGCCCTCTTTAACACACTTAACTTGAGGACCATTCCTCACTAACTCTTTGCTAAAGAGTTTGCAAATAGTCTTATAGTTAAGATGAGCTAGCCTCTTGTGCCACTTGACACAATGAGAGACTGTCTCATCAGCTACAAGACAAACAGGAGAACCATTGTTCTCAATCATGATGTCTAGACAGTAGACATTCCTCTTTCTATATCCTGTCAAAATGATCTCTTGATCACTTGACCTCTTGATATGACAACCATTTTTAACAAATGAGATGTCATACCCTACATCACTTAACTGACTTATACTAATGAGGTTGTGTTTCAACCCTTTAACATAAGCCACTTGAGTAATGGTAACAAGGTTTGAAGAGATGTTACCAAACCCTTTGATGATTCCTTTTTCAGAACCACCAAAGGTCACTTTAGGACCATTTTTGATTGGAATGTAGTCCTTCAGTAGTCCCCTTGTTCCAGTCATATGTCTGGAACATCCACTATCCAAGTACCATGTTGGGGTATGGCCACTTGGATTCACCTGCAAAACAAATTAATGAACCTTAGAACCCAAAGTAAACTTGGGTCCTTGGTGATTGTTAGTTTGCAACTTGACATAGCTACCTACTGGCTTTCCATCAGGTAACTTGCTACTCAACTTGGCACTGGCATTGTGCCAACAATCCAAGGCAAAGTGGCCAACCTTGCCACAGCACCAGCATTCAAACTTGTTGTACCTTTGCTTAGATACAACCTTTGCTGTCTTGACTACAGCAGGCTTGTTGAATGTTGGGGCTTTACCCTTGGACTTGAACTTGGACTGTACAGTCCCTGCAGATCTAACAAAACCTAGTCCAGCTTTGCCTTTTTGATGAACAAATTCATCAATTAATGGTAATACTGATTTAGGTTTTGAAAACCTGGCAGCAAGTTCTTTTTCCTTCTGGAGATTGATCTCCAGTCTCTTAATTTGATCATTCTTAAATGTAATAGTACCCATCTGAATCACTGTAATGTGTTTCAGCCTGGCTACTTCATTCAGTTTTTGATCATACTGTTTTTCAAAATCTGTTGCAGCTGCCTTGAGATCAGCAATCTCCTTTGCCTGACTTTTGGCAAGGGACTTGCTTTTCTTATAGGCTTGCAACAGTACTTTATATTCATCTAAGAGCTGATGAATATCTCCCTCAGATTCAGAAACACTTCCATCACTTGATGAAGATGAATCTGACTCTGAACTAGAACTGAAATCTGAACTTTGAGTTGGACTTTGTACCTGACTAGGTCCTGGCTGCTCCAGGATTTTGGTACTTTCAGTCAATGCCATCAGTCCTTGGCACTGACACTCTTCTTGTTCATAGATTGATTCCATGATCTGCATAAACTCTTCTTCTTCTTCAGCAAATAGCCCTATGTAGGCTTCAGCATCTGTCTCAGTATCTGAAGAAGAAATGTCTGAAAGAGTCTTCTCATTCTTTGCAACAAAGGACTTCTCCTTCTTTCCTTTGAAGTGAGTCTTCTTTTTGTCACTGGATTCTTTTCTTCTCTCAGGACAATCTGCAATTACATGACCCTGTCTATTGCAGCAGTAACACACTATCTTAGACCCAGTTGCCTTGCTAGTCTTTGTCTTTTTCTTGTCCTTCTTTGAAGGCTTCTTCTCCTGATACTGTACTTCTTTCCCTTTGGAAAATGAAGGTCTGGACCTCCACTGTTTCTTCTTCAGGAATTTCTGAAAATGTCTGGTGAATGCAGCAAAGTCTTCATCACTTTCACTGCTTGTAGACTTTGTGCTAACAGATTCATCAGATTCTGATTCAACTACCTCTGGAGGTGGAGTTGATGACTTAGTCCTGCCCTTTCTAGGTTCTTCTGACTTGAAGGCAACTGTCCTTTCCCTGTGCTCAGTCCTTGTTGATTTTTCTTCCTCTTTTCTCACTGACAGCTGCATCTCATAAGACAACAACTTCCCAAACAGTGTGGGAGGAGGAATTTCTCCCAACTTTGCCATTTCTCTGATGGCACAGATCTTAGTGTCCCAATCTTTGGTTAGGGACCTTAAGAACTTATCATTCAATTCATAGTTAGTGAACTCTCTTCCATAGGACATGAGTTCATTAACAATTCTATAGAACTTTTTGTAGCATTCAGTGATGCTATCTCCTCTTCCTTGCCTAAAGCTCTCATACTCTTGATTAAGCAAGGACTTTCTATCTTGCCTTACTTCTTCAGAACCTTCCATATAGACTATAAGAGTGTCCCACATCTCTTTTGCTGTCTTACAGTGAATTAAGTTCTGGAAGGTGGCATCATCAATGGCACTTACTATTATGTTTTGTGCCCTTTTGTCCATAGTGGCTAGGACAATTTCATCCTTGGTCATCTCAGAGAAATCCTTTGGAGTCCTCTGATTTGCATCCAATACTGAGATCTTCATGGGCACATAGGGCCCCTCTTTGACTGTGATGTAGATTCTAGGGTCTGAGGCCTCCATAAATAGCCTAACCCTTTCTTTCCAGATTCCAAAAATCTCCTTCCTGCATATGGGTAACTTCATGGAACCCAACTCTTTGTGATTCTCATAAGAACCCATGTTTCTTGATTTTCTTGAAACTGTGTTCTGACTTATCCTAAATCTGCCAAACTGGATCTCCTCAGACAGTTAGTCCTTTTTGAGGAACCTCGCTCTGATACCACTTGAAAGATATGGTACCTAAACACCTAGAGGGGGGTGAATAGGTGACCAAAACCTTTTTAAAACTTTGTTGGCAGCACAACAGTTTATAACACAGATTTCTGAATAAGTTCTCACAGCAAACACAGCAATTCACAACACAACACAATCACAGCACAGAATACACAAGATTTTATAGTGGTTCCCCAATCTTTGGGTACATCCACTTTCCCCCTTCGCCTATCTAGCAGTGTACTAGATTCGGCCAAACTTCTCCACTAGCTCAGAACCCAACTAGGTTCCTACACCTCAGGCCCAAAGCCTTACACTCAGCCACCAAGGCCTACACTCAGCCACCCAGGCCTACACTCAGCCAATTAAGGCCTACACTCAGAGTTCTTCAACTCCTACACTCAGGCAATCAAGCCCTACCCTCAGCCTTTATAATATAGGCTTACAATTCTCTCAGATCCAATGGATCCTACAAGTTAAAATAGAAATACAATAGCTAACTCTACAACTCAGAAAATAAGAGAGGAGTTGAGAGTTTCTTGAAGAGTTCTTGGAAGAACTCAGTTAGATCCAAACTGACTTAGCTTCCTTCAAAGCTTCTTGAGTTAGAACTGAATTAGTCTGAATCTTCTGCAGTTGTTCCTTGACCTCTGCTTCTTGAGATCCAGATGTTTCTGAATCCTTCTTCTCAGCCTTAGTTCCAAAGACTGAATTCTTGATTGGAGCTCTCTCTCTCCAACTTCTTAGATCTGCAGTTGGACTGACAGATCTTCTTGTGTTGATCCTCTGTGTATCACTTCTTTATTTAATCTGATCAACTACTTTAAGTATTCTCTCAAGCTGTAACTCTTGTTTCTCAATCACAACTACTGTTTCTGTAAACTATGGATGCCTATTTATAGGCTTCCTTCATGGTAACCGGCTGGTCCGGTTCATAACAAACTTCTGATTTCTCTGACAGTTGCTGTAGACCGGCTGGATCGGCAGCTGTCATGTCAACCAGTCACTTCTTGAAATTCTCTAACTGTCAGATAGTGTCGAGACTTTCTGTTCTTAAGTGTCGACACTTATAGACTAAGTGTCGACACATGTTGTGTAAGTGTCGACACAAGTCTACAAGGTGTCGACACAATTCCTTGTATGTCTCGACACAGATTCTTCTGCATGTGTCGACACTGAAATTGAGTGTCGACACAAATACTTGTACTTCATTCTTAATCTGTATTCTTCTAAGTGTCGACACATCTCCTTTGTGTCGACACATCTTCACGTGTTGAAACTGTCAAGTGTCGACACTGCTTCTTGGTGTCGACACAAGTCTTCACTTTTGTTTCTTCAGCTGAGTGTCGACACATTCCTTTAGTGTCGACACTTGTACTTAGAATATTTTGTAATTTTTCTGTTCTTTGCTAAGTGTCGACACAGCTCCTTGTGTCGACACTTTCTTCAAGTGTAGAGTCTTCAATTAAGTGTCGACACATTGTGCTAAGTGTCGACACTTTCTTCAAGTGTTGACTCTCCTGGTTGTGTGTCGACACATTGTGCTGAGTGTCGACACTTTCTTCAAATACTGACTCTTCAGCATAGTGTCGACACATTGTGTTGAGTGTCGACACTTACTTCAAATACTGACTCTTCAGCATAGTGTCGACACATTGTGTTGAGTGTCGACACTTGTACTTAGATTCTGCAGACTTTTGCTGAGTGTCGACACATCTTCAAGTGTCGACACTTTCTGGTGTAGACTTAGCTCTTCTAGGTGTCGACACTTCTGCTAAGTGTCGACACTGCTTTTCTGCATACTTCTTCACTGAGTGTCGACACAGCTCCAAGTGTCGACACTTTCTGTCTGGTGTCGACTCTTCTTCTCAGGTGTCGACACAATGACTCCAAGTGTCGACACTGCTTGTCTGGGTGTCGACACAAGCTTTCTCAAGTGTCGACACTTTCCCTCTTGGTGTCGACACATGGACTTAGAAACTTTTTAGCTTCAGTCTAGTGAATACCTAACCTGCACAAGTAACTCAAACAAACATCAAATACATTATGATGCATATCATTGAGTTAGGTGAGGCTTCTTCAAATCAGGTACATTTGACCAATGTACCCAACAGATCTTCGAGCTCAGATCGACGTTCTTGTCTCCAGTTTGTTTCTCTATCTCTGAGCTCAGTTCGACGATAGTTGAGCTCAGATCAACGATCTCTGTTTCAGTCCAAGTCCAGTCTCTGAGCTCAGTTCAACGATAGTGGAGCTCAGTTCGACGTTTTTCTGGTGAGATCGACGTTTTTCAGATTCAAATTCCGACAGTTATGGAATTATTCTCAGAATTTATTTCAAGTATCTTGTAGCCGTTTTCAATTAATCTGGAGCAAGTTTCAAGGGATTTTCAAAGGAATGTTTTATTGGACTTTCCTCCAGAAGACAAATGCAGTTAAGGAAGTCATTTATGACAGGCTAACGACTATCTTAGATAGAGAAATATTAATTCAGATCTAAGGAAAAAAAGAGATATTCATATTCTGCTCGAAAAGAGAATAACATAGAAGAATAACATCATCAACAACAACTCTTACAACAATCACAACAACAGAAAGAGAAAGAGTTGCAGATATTCTCAGTCTTAGAATTCATACAAGAACACCATCACAAAAGGATCACTATACTGAAATTTTCAGATCCCTTTTGATTCCAGTGTTCAAAGGCCATCATCATTCAAGACTCCAGACACCACACATTTCAGTTGTTGCTGAAATCATCTTTTGCTGGAGATCAAATTTTCCGAAGGCCTATCACCCTACTGCAAAGCTTCACTTCCTGAACAACTCAAGATCTCAGGGGGAGCTTTGACAACATCCACTATCTTCTCTCTGATTGTTGACAGAGAAGATCATCTCATCCCTCTCTCTCTCTCTGCTGTAAAGGGTTTATCAAACTCCCTTCAAAAGTTTGTGCTGGTTTCTGAGACCTTGTCAAAACTCAGTGGTGGCAAGACACCTGATCAAAAAATCTGATTTGATTTTTGAGCACCTTATCAAAAGCTCATTGGTGCCCAGGACACCTAATCAACTCATCCTGCAGTGGATTCCTACCTAGGGTGGTAGAAGAGTGGATGTACCCAGATTGATTGGGGAACCACTATAGCTCCTTGTGTCATCTGGTTGCTTACTTTCTTTTGTTTTTTGGTTGTGGTTTGTGATTGCTTTTTGTTTAGATAGTTGCTATATTCACTTTATTTCATTTGCTTCTCTGTTCACTTAGTAATACAACAACTGTTGTAAAAAGTTTTAGCAAGCACCATACTCTATTCACCCCCCCCCCCCTCTAGAGTATATCAGATCTAACCTGCACTTTCACCCAACTTGGGGACCACTATAAATTCTCAATGTTTCTGTGTGCTTATTTTTGTGCAATTTTTATTCTACTAAAAAACATAGAACTCACCTATTCACCCCCCCCCCTTCTAGGTGATTTAGGTTGACTACTAGACACTTTCAATTGGTATTAGAGGGAGGTTGTTCAATATAAGGTTAACACCTTGAACAAGATCCGTCTAGTTGTCAAGAGAATCCACTTAACTGCAATGGACAGAAGCAAGGATATGTCTTCAATGAAGTTGCATATATGCAATACAGAGAACTTTCCCTTGTGGAAGGAGAAGGTCAGATTCTGCATGGAAGCTGCTGATCCCCGCATATTTCATATTGTCGAAGAAGGCCATCATGTTCCTACTCAACCATCTACCATAAATCTTAGTGTGATGGTTCCAAAGAAAATGATGGATCTGAATATAGATGAAATTGCTCTAGTCACTTTTGATAAAAAGTCAAATGATATAATAGCGAGTGTAGTGGACGACTCAATGCTGCAAAATTTATTCCACTGCAAATCTGCCAAGGAGATGTGGGACTGTCTCGTTGTCCTCATGAAAGGAACTAAACAAGTTAGAGATGATCGGAGATCTCTACTTAATCAAGAGTATGAAGCGTTCAAGCAAGGCTCAAGTGATATAATTGCAGACAACTTTGAAAAAATCTTCAAGATTGTCAACGGACTCAAAAATTATGGTCATACATTTACTAATGTTGAGCTCAATGACAAATTTCTAAGATCCCTGAGAAAATACTGGGACACCAAGGTGTTAGCCATTGGGGAATTTGGAAAGCTGTCTGAGATCGACCCTTAGAACCTATTCAAAAATCACCTTTCATATGAACTACAGATAAACACAAGGAAGAAGGAGGAGCAGCTCAACAAGACTTCAAGCAAAGAGAAGTCGGTAGCTCTGAAGGCCAAAGGGTCTAGAAAATATATAGTCATGTCACCAGTAAGGATACATGCTTCTAATAACCAAGAAGATTCTGAGCCAAGCACATCAGGCACTAAATTGTGTGATGGAGAATTCTCGATAATCTCCAAGCAATTCAAAAGACTGCTCAACAATAGGAGGTAAATGAAAAATTAGTCCTCCTCCATAGATTTTAGAAGATTACATCGTGATTGTGATCGGCTTAAGAAAAGCTACTGCTGAGAGGACATGTATAAGCCTAAACTGAACAAACATTTTTCCTTCGACATAGTTTGTAATTGTTGTAATAAGCCAAGACACGTGATTGCAGAGTGTCCATATAAAAAGAAGGAAGGATCCAAAAAAGAAGAGAAGAGATCCTTGAAATGCAAGAGCAAGGAAGAGAAGAGCTTTGTTGCAAAAAAAGTCGAAGACTCTTAGTGACAATGACTCAAGTGAGTCAAGCTCTGAAAATGAAGAAGCTTACTTCGAGCTCGTGGCTCAATCAGATGAGGAAGTAGGCAACTCCCAATTCCATGGGAAGGTAAACTCACACAATTCTATATGAATCTGAAACTTCTACTAATAGTCATGAAGACTATTCTTCTGATGAAGATGATTCTGACTTGATGACTAGGCATCAAGAACTTTTGAGAGCCTTTGACAAATGCTGCAAGGTAGTAAAAAAGCAATCGAAAGATATTGCTTCTCTCAAGGCAGTGGAATTACGACTGAAGGAGGAAATTGTTGAATTAACTCCTCTCAGAGATGAAGTTCACTCCTTGAAAGAGGAATTAACATGTAATGCTGAACTATTAAGTTAGAAGGAGAAATACTTAAATGAGCTAAAAGAAAAGCTTTTGGTGGAAAGGAAGCTTGTAGAAAGTTACTCTAAGACAAAAGAATTCTTTCTCGCATCGATGAATTCTCTGCTCCCAAGAAGGGTAGTGGTCTTGGTCATGTTGCTGAGAAAGGAAAGGATACTAAGAAAGCGGACACCAAAGGGAAAGGGAAGGAAAAACAAAGTCAACCCTCTTTTAAGAAAGTAAACTTCCCCACAAATAAATACGACTTTGAGACGTCCTATGGTCACTTTGTTAGGCCAACTTTTGTGGAGCATAAAATGCACTACCAAGGATGGACCCGTCCCGACTATTTTGGTTCTAGTGCATTCAAGGCAACATATGAAGAAGTAACTCTTAAAGAGTATGGTCCCTAGTTCATGGACCAAATTTCAAGAAAGCACCGAAAGCCAAAAATGTTGCTTCCAAGGCTAAGGAGAAAGTGAAGCCATGTGTTTGCTGCAATTACGAGGCTTCCCCCTCCAAGTTCATTGCCCCTGCTAGATCTCTCGTTCAAAAGGTAAAGCAGGAGTACAAGAGAAGAAACAACAGTTTGATTTTTGGTGTTACGACAAGATTGGTCACTTTGTCATAGATTGTTGGTTTCATCTTGTAAAAATTGAAACTCCATGAGTTAACAGTGCGAGACCGACCACTCGCAATGTTAATGTTTCTGGTGTTGTTAAACTAATAAGGAACCAAGGACCCAATTCAGTTTGGGTTCCGAGGGGAAAATGATCTATGATTGCAAGTATGTCCAAAGGCCAACAAAACTTCAATCTAGTATTTGGACAGCGGATGCTCTCGGCACATGAACGGGACAAGAAGCCTATTGCAAGAATATACCCCAGTCGAAGACGATCCAGAAGTCATCTTTGGAGGGTATGATATGGGAATCACTAAAAGCTACGGTATGATTACCAATAGTATAGTTTCCTTCACAAAAGTGACATATGTTAAAGGATTACAACATAATCTAATCAACATAAGCCAATTATGTGATAAATGCCATATCGTTGAGTTCTACAAGGACAAGTGTCTGATAAAATCATCTGCTAATTTGGAGACAGTCTTAACAGACACTCAGAGTAAAAATATTTTCTGCTTAAACTTTCTATGTTTAGAAAATTCTACACCAGTGTGTTTTTTGTAAAAAGATAGTGCATCTATCTGTGACGAATGGCACAAGAGATTAGCACATATAAATTTCAAAACAATTAATATGCTATTCTCTCACAACTTAGTGTGTGATCCTCCCTACATTAAGTTCCTTAAAGGGAGCCTATGTCACGCATGCCAAATGGCTAAGCAAACAAGGGCTACCTTTAAGAGCATTACTAAAAAAGATTCTTCTAGATGTCTACACTTACTTCATATAGACTTGTTTGGTCATATGCCAGTTCACAGTTTAGGAGATAAAGTATATACGTTGGTCATTGTTGATGATTACTTTTGTTTTACTTGGGTGTTCTTTCTAAAACACAAGTCAGACACCTTCAAAGCTTTCACTAATTTTGTTAGGCAAATTCAAAATGAGTTAAACTGCTCCGTGGTCAAAATCAAAATTGATCACGGAATAGAATTTGAGTCTTGGGTCATGACAGAGTTCTACGGAAGTCAAGGTATCTTTCATGAGTTTTCCTCTCCACGTACTCCTCAACAAAATGGAGTCCCCGAGAGAAGGAATAGAACCCTCATTGAATCATGTACAACTATGTTGAATAACACTTCACTACCAGAATACTTCTGGGCCAAAGCGGTCAACACAGCTTGTCATGTGCAAAATCGAGCATTAATCAATAAAAACCATCGAAAGACACCCTACTAATTGTTGAAAGGCAGAAAATTGACTTTGTCCTACTTTAGGATCTTTGACAGTAAATGCTTCGTACTTAACAATGGAAAGTATTATCGTACAAAGTTTAGTGAAAAGTGTTTTAAAGGTATATTCATAGGATATAGTAGCCATGGCAAGGCATATATGATTTTTAATAAGAAAACCCTGTTGTTAAAAGAGTCTATAAATGTTGTATTTGATGAGACAAGCATGCTTCATAGAAGCTCGTCTGGTGTTGTTGTTGTAGATGCAGGTACCAGGTTAAAGGAACTAAGCTTGGAGGAAATATTCAAAGAAGATGCCCCAAGCTCAGTCAAGGACGTCAATCAAAGTGTGGTGGATGAAGAACTATTAGATGAAAAACTATTTCAACCTATAGGAGATGAAACAGTTGTGGCAGAACTTGCTGGTGGGAAAGGAAGAGATCTAGTGTTCAGACACCTAAGAGATCACCATGTTAATATAATCATTGGAGAGCCAGGCAACGGTGTGAGAATAAGAAGAGGTATTGCAAATGAAGTTCTACATCTTCGCTTTCTGTCTTAGGTTGAGCCAAATAAATTTGAAGAAGCAAACAAGATGCCTCTTGGATTATGGCTATGCAAGAGGAGCTCAATCAGTTTGAAAGGTGCAAGGTTTGGAAATTGGTGTTAGGCCAAAATGACATAATGTGGTCAGTACTAAATGGATATTCTGAAACAAGCTGAATGAGAATGGAGTAATTATAAAGAACAAAGCCTGACTTGTAGCTCAAGGGTACAAACAAGAAGAAGGGATCGACTTCGATCAGACCTTTGCGACTAGGTTGTTTCTTGCATATGCTTCTCACAAGGGCTTCAAAGTTTATCAAATGGACATGAAGTCAGCAATCCTCAACAGTGATCTAAAAGAGGAAGTTTGCATAGCACAACCCCCAGGTCTTGTCGACTCAACTTTCCCTGATTATCTATATTTTCTTAATAAAGCCCTATATGGCTTGAAACATGCTCCCCGAGCTTGGTATGAGACGTTGTCTAGCTTTCTTCTTGAGAACAAATTCGCAAGAGGAAAGATATATAAGATATTATTTCTTAGGGAAGTAAAATGCAAGATTTTGCTAGTGCAAATCTATGTCGACGACATTATTTTTAGCTCTACGGAGGACCGTCTTTGTAAGAAGTTTTCTAAACTTATGCAAGGGAAGTTTGAAATGAGCAGTATGAGAGAGCTGAAGTATTTCTTAGTACTCCAAGTGAAGCAATCTGAAGATATAATTTTCATCTCTCATACGAAGTTCACCAAAAAGTTACTTAAGAAATTCAGAATTGAGAACGCAACCTCGATGAGGACTCTAATGGGTTCAACTCTGTCTCTGGATAAGGATGAGAAAGGGAAACCTTTTGTTGGGTCTATTGATCCCAATGCCCCAGATTTGTAAGAAGTCAAACTGGTCAATGACATACACACATAATGTATTTGATGTGTGCTTTAGTTCATGCATGCAGGTTGTCCTTGATTGGACAGGTGAAAAAATAAAGTATGCTGGTAGTCAGATAATTTGACTAAAGCAAAAAATATTGAGACTGCTGAGAGAGCTGAGACAGCTGAGAAGAATGTCTCGGCATAAGCATTGAGTCTGCTAAGATAGCTGAGACAGTTGAGAAGAATGTCTCAGCATAAGCGTTGACACCGTTGAGATAGCTGGGACCGCTGAGATAGCTGAGACAGCTGAGAAGAATGTCTCAGCATAACCGCTGAGATAAAACAAGCGGGAATTCTCTCAGTCCAAAAGCGTTGAGTGAAGAAGTTTCACTCAATGCTTCTAATGAAGAAGAAAGCGTTGAGACAGTTGAGAAGAAACTGCTAAGACAAGAGAGTCTCAGCTGTGAAGAAGAAAGCTTTGAAAGCATTGAGACAGTTGAAGAAACCGCTGAGATAGGAGATAGTCTCTGTTGTGAAGATGAAACCGCTGAGACAATTGAGGAGGAACCGCTGAGACAAAGCTAGTGAAATTTCTCAAGTCCAGAAGCGTTGAGTGAGACAGGTTCACTCAATGCTTCTAATGAAGAGCCAAGTCAGCTGGCGTTGAGTGACTAAACATCACTCAATGCTTGATGAATTCTGGAAAAAAAATTTCTAAGTCCAGAAAGTGATGACCACTGCTGACGTCACCAGAAGTCAATAATTTAAAGTATTTTGTGTCGTTGCAGGAAAGCTACAGCAGCACAGGATGACCACTACTGACGTCACCAGAAGTCAACAAGGTCAAAATTGTTCATGCCGTTGCGGGAAAGGTACAGTAGCGCCAAAAGCTACTATTTGTCCTATTCTGAGGGAGGTGGCACTGACCGTCCTTGGTTGGGCCCACACTCAAATAGTGTCGTTGATTCAAATCAACTGATATAAAAAGCAAAGAGAAAAGGGGACAAGGGTTAACAATGACAAATGAAGAAATACAAAAAATAGAGGCGGTTGGAATTCATCTTCTCTTACAAGCTTGAAAGCTAAGTCCAGTAGAGCAAGCCGGCAAGGTAGAAAAATATAGCTGAAGCTCTTTTCCAGTTCAGCAAGTTAGTTCTTTGAAGAACAATGCAGCTGATTCATCTTATCAGTAAGGAGATAGCTGTGTGAAGGGCCATCAGCCTTCAACAGCAGGTAGGTGCTCTTCAGTGCAGCAAAGAAGCAGTTGTTGTAGAAGAAGACTCATTCCTTATACAGTAAGAGGGCTGGACTGATATCTGCTCAGTTTAGTAAGGTGGACTCAGAGATTTATCTCTTAGTCAGAGTTTTAAATTTACTTTAACTTCCTGTTTAAATTTCTGTAGGATTCAGCTTGTCTGAATCTGAGCTGTAGGGCCTTTTGGCCTGAGTTGTAGGTGACTAATTTGTTACTGAGGTAGGTTCCCTGCTGAGGTGTAACACCCCCAGAGCTAATTTGGGTTCAGACCTTGTTGACACGGACTGGGACACGGGCGTTTCCCAGGGCGTGTCGTGTTTAGGTTGAGGATTTGGGCTTATGGTCGAAGAATTTTGGGTACACGGCCTATGACACAGGCGTGTCACAGGGCGTGTCTCTTTTGGGTTTCCGGCAGGAATCCGTGTGTTGCAGGATACAGGTGTGTCCAGGTGCATATGTCCTGCGATACGGGCGTGTCCCTAGATAGTGTAACTCTCGAGTGAAACTGAGATGTGCTGAGTGAAGTACACAGGTGGTCAACACGGGCCTGTCGGGCAGTACACGGGCGTGTAGGGTGTGACACGGGAGTGTCACACGGCCGTGTACTGGGTGGATTAGAGTCAGTTGACTGCCGCTTAAGTGACACTTCCTGTGACACGGGCGTGTCACAGGGAGTGTCAGGCCGTATTCAGGCGTTTTTGGACAATTTTGAGCAGTTCGATTCCCTTATCCTGGATCCAAAGGCTAGGCGGTTTCCAGGTGGGTCATGGCCGGAAAAAGGGGATAAAAGCCCTCCTCTTCATCTTCTCCTTCTTCTTCTCATTCCAAGAGAGAGAGAAAGAGAAAGGGAGAGCAAGGGGAGGAAAGGAGGGGGAAAGCCAGTTGCTGGAGGAGCTGTGGAGTGCGGATTTAAGATCCAAGAGCGGATTCGTGAAGGCAAAGCTGAGGCGGTGACTACCATTCGGCTACTTCATGGCGCCGAAGCGATCTTCAAGGGTAACGATCTCCTTCTTGGACATCGAAGTCCTTTCTTTATGCATGTGCGTGGAATCCTCTACCAAGAGGTGGATCTCGTAAGCAATTCCTTGGTTGAGTCTTCATCTAGAGTTGGAAGTGTAAAGTACGGTATAGACATGCTATGTGAAGCCCATCTGGACTGGTAGTCTGGATTGGTGATGATCATGGGTAAACCAGTGAAGACTCCGTGGACTTGATGTTATGAAAAGGTTATGTTTTGTTGAATGGTTGTATGGATGAATGAATGTTGGTTATGGATGTATGGAGGCTTTGAATAAGCTCCTGGTTGTGATGAGAGATCAATTGGTAGCACGTCCTGGGGTGAGCGGTATAAACCCGGCCTGTTACACCACATGGTGTGGGTTGATCTGTATTAGTGAGGATTGACGGGTGTCAATGGTTGGGAGGAAGTGAGGTGGACCCTACTTGCTGCGCCACATAGTGTGGGTCGATCGGAAATATGTGTGGGGTCGATGGGTAGTCATGCCTGGGGAGCACTGGTAAACCCGACTTGCTACACCACATGGTGTGGGTCGATCTGCTCTGCTTGTTTATGGATGTTGTGGGGTTAGTACCTCTTAGTAGTATGGACGGGATGTCGCCAGCTTGCGATACTGGTAGACTAGGATGGAACCGCCCAACCAACAGGTGAAGAACCTCTAATCGGCGGTGTACGACTGGGATATCCGGTACACCAAGAAGGTGCCCTAAGTGCACAGAGCATCTGGTGGATGCCGGCATTTATGACATGACTGTGATTGATAGATTGTTGGAGCTTATGATGATTGCAATACATATAGGGAAGGAACCACTGCCCCGGGTAAGGGGTAAGGTCATTATAAGTGGTCAGCTAAAGCTGGCCGTTACTTTGTTTGTCGCTCCTTGGTGGATATATGTTTGCAGGTGTTGTTGCTTGATATGAAATTAGCGGACCGGAGGCTTGCTGCTAAAGGCCCTTGAAGGCCGTGCGAAGCGTGGTTGGATTTCATGTGTGGCCGGCCTGCGTGCCGATGTACGAAGCTGTTTTTGTATAAAAAGAAACCTGTAAGGCCTTAAGGCCATGTGTGTGTGCGTTGTATACATTCCTGGTTTGGATATATAAATTTGGAGTTTATATAGTAGTGGACATTCTTTGAGTTGAGTTCATGCTAACTTAAAATGCTGCGCTAAAATGTATTGAGTTAGGGTACGAGTAGATTTTGATTTCCACAAGTAATTCCACCGCCTGTCTGTGACATATGGTATGGGGCCCTGGCCGGACCCACCGTTATATGCCACGCAACGAGTGGGGGGCGTTACAAAGTGGTATCAGAGCCAGGTTTAGATTATTTGGGAGGAGAGAACATAATTGAACTCACGAATGTCCACTAGGAATGTATGTCATGCACGTAAGGGGCATGAGTGTGTAGTCAATGTATAATTACCGTTATGACATGGATGATTAATTGTGTTTTGTACATTGTTAGGTGGTGAGGAGTGGTGCTGGGCAGCCGGAGCCCCGACAATCTAATGAGAGTGTAGCACCAGTTGAAGCGCCTACACCTCCCTCGGCGGAGACCATACAGATGGTGATGGAGACGGTGCTTGCGGTGTTACAGGCACAGCCTACGGGGCAGGCAAGGCCTGCAGGAGTACCAGGACGGGCTGGTGCAAGGCAAGAGCGTGTTGTAGTTGTGGCGGAAGAGCAAGCAGCAAATGAGGCATTAAAAAGCTTTATGGAGTTTCATCCACCTACGTTTGGTGGGGCAATTTCCCCAACACATGTGGAAGATTGGTTGGCTCGAGTAAAGAGAATCCTGACTGCAATCAAGAGAATCCTGACGGTAATTTCCCCAACACATGAGGAGGAGAAAGTGACTTTAGACACTTTTCTGTTGGAAGGAGACGCGAGATTATGGTGGGATGAGATGGAGGTGCATCACTTGGCAGATCGAGGTTAGCGGAGGTTTCAATGGATGAATTCTATCGATTGTTTCTTGCCAAGTATTTGCCAGTGTCGCAGCGGTTTATGATGGAGAATGAGTTTCAACACCTGGTGCAGGGTGAGGCAGACATTGATACGTATCTGCATGAATTTACCAGACTGGGGCGATATGCGAGGTCTACGTTTGCTGAAGAGGCTCGAAAGACGAATCAATTTTATGAGGGACTGCGGGATGATTTGATGCTAGTACTCCCGAGTTCAGTGAACCAAGGCTTCCATGCGTTGGTTGATACGTCCCGTGCTTTGGATAAAGATTTGAAGCGGGTCCAAGAGAAGAAGAGGCTGGCAGTAGAAAAGCCAGAATTCAAAGTACCACAATCGGAGCAGTCGGAGTTCAGAAGGCGAGAGAAGAAAAAGTTTAGGCCTGTTGAATCAGCTCCATCGACTTTTTCTTCGGGGGCGACTTATGGGCCAAGATGTGTTGATACACGTATATGTTATAACTGCGGGAAGCAAGGACACATAGCGAAATTTTGTTGGACTGCCCCTGCAGGAAGTGAGAAAAAGACAGGTGCATCTTATGAAGAAAATGGTAAAGCAGTGGCCTATTCATCTGCATCCCGGACGCAACCTCGATTGCATAATATGGAAGTGCAAGAGCCACAAAGCCTAATTGGTGACATTCAGCCTCGAGTGTTTAATTTGGCTGTGACACAAGAAATGCAAAATCGGGAGGCTGAGCGGAAGTAAGAATAATGTCTTGTATCACTTTGGAGATGTGAATAATGTTGACTAATGTGATGGGTGTGTGCATATATGTTAGTTGTTCTGTTACATGTTGAAATGTTAGTGCACACTTGTGATATAGAAGTAATGGCTCGATTGTGATATAGCTTGATGATGTGTTTGTTTCTCAATCACTTGATAAATTTTGTGGCTACATGTGCACAGATGGAAGCTAGGGATGTATATATGTGTTGTATGTTTGTTTAGTCTGTGCGATGCCTTGGGTGAGACAAGCCACTGCCTCTGAGATCAAAACCGGCTTGCCTCTTTGAGTGCTCGGTTGCAGTGGGTGCAACATTGCCTGATTATGTGACTGATTGGAGTGAGCCAAATTTCGAGGACGAAATTTCTTTGAAGGAGGGGAGGATTGTAACACCCCCAGAGCTAATTTGGGTTCAAGTTTGGTTGACACGGCTTGGGACACGGGCATGTCCCAGGGCGTGTCGTGTTTGGGTTGAGGAGTTGGGCTTATGGTCGACGAATTTTGGGTATACGGCCTGTGACACGGGCGTGTGATAGGGCGTGTCTCTTTTGGGTTTCCGACAGGAATCCGTGTGTTGCGGGACACGGGTGTGTCTAGGTTCACACGACCTGGGACACGGGCGTGTCCCCGGGCCATGTGACTCTCGGGTGAAAATGAGATATGCTGAGTGAAGTACACGGGTGGTCACCACGGGCGTGTCGGGCAGGACACAGGCGTGTAGGGTATGACATGGGTGTGTCACACGACCGTGTACTGGGTGGATTGGAGTCGGTTGACTGCCGCTTAAGTGACACGACCTGTGACACGGGCGTGTCACAGGGCATGTCATGCCGTGTTCAGGCTTTTCTGGACAATTCTGAGCCGTTCGATTCCCTTATCCTGGATCCAAAGGCTAGGCTATTTCCAGGTGGGTCAAGGCCGGAAAAAGGGGATAAAAGCCCTCCTCTTCATCTTCTCCTTCTTCTTCTCATTCCAAGAGAGAAAGAAAGAGAAAGGGAGAGCAAGGGGAGGAAAGGAGGGGGAAAGCCAGCTGCTGGAGGAGCTGCGGAGTGCAGATTTAAGATTCGAGATCTAATTCGTGAAGGCAAAGCCGAGGCGGTGACTTCCATCTGGCTACTTCATGGCGCCGAAGTGATCTTCAAGGGTAACGATCTCCTTCGTGGACATCGAAGTCCATTATTTATGCATGTGCGTAGAATCCTCCACCAAGAGGTGGATCTCGTAAGCGATTCCTTCGTTGAGTCTTCATCTAGAGCCGGAAGTGTAAAGTACGGCATATGCATGCTGTGTGAAGCCTATCTGGACTGATAGTCTGGATTGGTGATAATCATGGGTAAATCGGAGAAGACTCCGTGGACTTGATGTTATGAAAGTGTTATGTTTTTTTGAATGGTTGTATGTATGAATGAATGTTGGTTATGGATGTATGGAGGCTTTGAGTAAGCTCTGGGTTGTGTTGAGAGATCAATTGGTAGCACGCCTGGGGAGCGCGGGATAAACCCGGCCTGTTACACCACATGGTGTGGGTTGATCTGTATTAGTGAGGATCGATGGGTGATAATGTTTGGGAGGAAGTGAGGTGGACCCTACTTGCTGCACCACATAGTATGGGTCGATCGTAAATAGGTGAGGGGTCGATTAGTAATCATGTTTGGGGAGCACTGGTAAACCCGGCTTGCTACACCACATGGTGTGGGTCGATCTGCTCTGGTTGTTTATGGATACTGTGGGGTTAGTACCTCTGAGTGGTATGGATGGGATGTCACCAGCTTGCGAGACTGTTGGACTAGGATGGAACTGCCCAACCAACAAGTGAAGAACCTCTAATCGGCGGTGTATGATTGGGATATCCGGTACAGCAAGAAGGTTCCCTGAGTGCATGGAGTATCTGGTGGATGCCGGCGTTTGTGACATGACTGTGATTGATAGATTGTTGGAGCTTATGATGATAGCAATGCATACAGGTAAGGAACCACTGCCTCGGGTAAGGGGTAGAGTCGTTATAAGTTGTCAGCTGAAGCTGACTGTTACTTTGTTTGCCACTCCTTGGTGTATATGTGTTTGCAGGTGCTGTTGCTTGATATGAAATGAGCGGACTGGAGGCTTGCTGCTAAAGGCCCTTGAAGGCCATGCGAAGCGTGGTTGGATTTCATGTGTGGCCGGCCTGCGTGCCAATGTACAAAACTGTATTTGTATAAAAAAAACCTGTAATGCCTTAAGGTCATGTGTGTGTGCGTTGTATACATTACTGGTTTGGATATATAAATTTGGAGTTTATATAGTAGCGAACATTCTTTGAGTTGAGTTCATGCTAACTTAAAATACTGCGCTAGAATGTATTGAGTTAGGGTACGAGTAGATTTTGATTTCCACAAGTAATTCTGCCGCCTGTCTGTGACATATGGCGTGCCATGAGGTACTGAGGTAGGGTCCAAGTGTGGATCTGAGAGTAGGGCTGTCCTCTTAGCCTGAGTAGTAGGCCTTAGAGATAAGGTTGAGGTAGGTGACTGGTGAGTCACTGAGCTATAGGTGACAAGTGTGTCACTGAGTTATAGGCCTTAGATGAGGCTGAGCTTTACGTGCCTGGAAGGGCACTGAGGTAGGTATCTGGAAAGGTACTGAGTTATAGGAGTGCTGCAGCACTCTGAGAGTAGGGTCTTGTGTCTGAAGTTGTAGGGCTGAAAAGCCTGAGCTGTAGGCCTTAGAGATAAGACTGAGGTAGGTGGTCAGTGGACCACTGAGCTGTAGGAACTCTACATGGCTCTTAGGTAGGAACCCTTGTGGTTCTGAGATTGGGTTCTGAAGAGAACCTGTGTGTAAGGCTGAGGGCCTGAGGTGTAAGCTCTGAGGAGCATTTTGGAGGAGTTTGCGTCTAGTCCAACAAAATAGATGGATAAGTGGGAGGGAAAGTGGATGTACCCAATTGGAGAATCACTATAAATAACTGTGTGTTGTGCTCAGTTGCTTGTTTTTCTTTTATATTGCAGGTTCAAAGGACAAGATCTAGATCACTTAGAAAGAAAACAACAAAAAGACTAAGAAAGTTTCAAAGACCTATTCACCCCCCCCCCCTCTAGGTGATTAGTTAACCTTAAGTTAATAACTTTCAAGTGGTATCAGAGTGAGGTTGCTCAAAAAGGATCTAACAATCTGAGTACACCTCCAAGGTTAGCAATAAGACATAAAAATTGGGTCTAGTGTAAACTACAAGTAACTAGGGGCCATGAAACTACCAATCTGTAGAAAGGAAGGCTTTGGTCTCTGAAAGGAAAGGGTTAGACTAATCATGAATGCTGTTGACCCTAGGATATACATCACAGTTAAGGAGGGATGATTCATTCCTATGAAGAACTCAGTTATGGATGCCAACATCCAGACATCTAAATCTTATGATGAAATGAACAAAGAGGAGCTCCTACTTGCCTCCATAGATAAGAGAGCTCAAAACATAATTGCTAGTGCAATAAATGATTCAACCTTCCAGAATCTGGTGCACTGCAAGACCTCTAAGTAGATGTGGGACACCCTAGTTGTGTTCATGGAGGCTTCAGAAGAGGTGTGGGATGGTAGAAAATCCATGCTCAACCAGGAGTATGAGGCCTTCAGACAAGGAAACTCTGATGGCATTGTGATGTGCTTTGAGAGATTTTTTAGAATAGTGAATGAACTGAGAACATATGGAAGAGTCTTCAGCACCTATGAGCTGAATGACAAATTTCTCAGGTCCCTCATAAAGGATTGGGACATAAAGATTTGTGTTATTAGGGAAATGACCAAGTTAGCTGACACTCCTCCTCCAACCCTGTTTGGAAAGCTACTATAATATGAGATGAAGCTTGCTGCAAGAAAGGAAGAAGAGAAGAGTAGTAAGTCACATGCCAAGGAGAAATCTGTGGCCTTCAGAGCTGATGCCCAACCAGGAGCAGAAGGAAAAACTCTCCAGTCAGAAGAATTACTGAGTCAGATTCTTAGATCTCAAAGACCAGCACTTCAGACAGCCATATATCTGATGAGGACTTTGGCGCCTTCTCCAGGCAGTTTCAGAAATTAATGAAGAAGGGCCATTGGAAGAATAGTAGGCCTTCCTCTTCCTTACAACATAGAAGGAAATCCTCTAAGGAGGACAGGTATGCTCCCAACTCTAGCAAACAAACTTCTTATAATGTTATTTGTTTCTACTGCAGCTAACCTGGGCATATAGTTGCTGACTGCCCAGTGAAGAGGAAAGAAGGAGTGAAGAAGCACCACAAGTGGAAGAAGAAAGAGAATTCCCTTGTGGATAAGAAGGAAAAGACCTGGTCTGACTCGTCCTCTGGGTCAGACAGTGAAGAAGAAGAAGCCTACATTGGGCTAATGGATGTTGCTAAAGGAGAACCTGAAGAATACCCTGCTACTAGGATAGGGATCAGGGCCCCTCTGTCACACTCAGATAGTGACTCAAAGGTGGATAAAGATGATGAAGAAGAAGCTCAATGTCATGGATTGATGTCAATGACAGATGAAGAGAGTATCTAGGTTCTGCCTGGACAAGTGATTGAGTGTTAAAACTCCAAAAATATTTTGCGAACGCGGTGCCCCGGGCGGTTTTATTTAATTAGAGGCGGATTTGGATTTTATTTAGAAAACGGGGCGCGCGTATTTATTTATTTGGATATAAAAAGATGTGATCGAGTTTTAACGAAAGGAGGCACGTGCACATATCGTGAGTAGTACAGGATATTCCGGGTGGAATAACGAGGTCATATTGTTCTCGGGGTCGGTTCGATTATTTCTGCTCTTCCCTGGAGGGGACTATTATTTTACTGATAATTACTTGTCGGATATTTTATATATAATAAAAAATGATAGAAAAAGGAAGCATAAAAAGAAATTAATAAGGTGGAGCCGATGAAGAGCTTAGCTCGACCGCACCGAATAGAATTATAACTAAAATATACTTTAAATAAAAGGAGATCCTAAATTTCTAATTAATTAAGGCGGAGACTTGGCCGTGGAGGTTCCACTAGAATGAGCTCACTTATCTCTAGGACTATCGCTCACCTGAATGCTAAGACTATTCGACCGAACGTTAGTCCGACGAAGGATTCCTCTTAACGCCTGCATTACGCTAAGAACCCCGCTATTGGGTGGGGAACGCAATCCGGTAGAGTTGGCGTGCCTCCTCTCTCGAGGGTTAGTGCGGAACTCTCTTTACCAAGGGGTGATCTGTCCATACGCACGGCCTCTCGGCTAGCGTATGAAAAACGGAAATAGGGTCCACACATCGATATGTGGTCCTACGCGTCGTTAACCACGGGCAAACCTTAAGTACTTTAATTAATTAGAAAAATGAGACCTTTAATTATTTTAAGCTATTTTATTTGTACCAATGCTCTTCGATACTGAGGGATAAGAACAGTTTGCCACTCATCGGAATGTGGATGGCGGCGGTGAAAGAAATAAAATAAAGCAGTAAATGAAAGCGATAAAGAAAGCAGGAAAGTGAAAGCAGTAAAATGAAAGCAGTAAAGGAAAGTTGAAAATTGCAAGTCCTACTCAAACGAGTAGGACTGAAGAAAGCTGTAAATTGCGAGTCCCGACGCAAATGCGTGGGTGGGAGAAAGAAAGCGGGTCCTACTCAAACGAGTAGGACTAAATAAATTCAACACACGCACACACTCGACAGAAAGTAAAACTCACGCACACACACGACATAATTGAAAACGCACGCACACACACTCTACTGAATGAAATAAAGCAAAGCGCCATTTAACTCTTAACGAGTAGGCGGAAATAAATGCGGACACAACAGAAATGTAAAAAAAAACTAAGTTATCAAAAAATTAAAACGACTGCATTTCTACCGCTAGAATGCGGTAGAAATGCGTAAAAAGTGAAAATAAAAATTAAACGAGCGAAAAAGTTTGCAAATAAACGCAAATTGCAAGTGCTCGGAAAATAAAAATAAATACATTTCTACCGCTAGAATGCGGTAGAAATGCGTAAAAAAAAGACGAAAAAATTAAACGGATAAAAAATTAAAATGAAAATGCAAGTGCACGAAAAATTAAGACGACTATATAATCATTCCTATAACTTGATAAAAACGCTAAAAAAGTGTAAAATAAAGTAAAAAGAACGAAAAAGTTAAACAACCTAAACAAGAAAATCTAAGTTAGTGAAAAAAAAGAAAACACTTTAAAAACACTTTTACCGATTTATAGGAATGCATAAAAAGTTATAAAAATCCTAAGTTAACAAAACTAAATAAAATTTCCTAAGTATAAAAACATGAAAACAAGCCTCATACACACACACACCCGTATAAAAAGGAACGAAAAACAAAGTTAAAACAAATATAAATAAGATTGCATAAGAGAAGAGTCGCATAGATCCATTCCAAAGCCATAATAAGAGAAGAAAAGGAACACATTTTATTAAATAAAAAGATGAGTTACAAAGACATGAAAATAAAAGCTAAAGAGAGGGGGAGAAATATCCCTTACATAAACTTTGGAAGCATCCAGGCAGCATTTCCCCTATAGAAAATGGATCCAAAAGGGGAACAGGATTACAAGCAGAAGGCAGCTATTTATAGAGAAAAATTTCAGTTGACACGCCCCCTGACACAGGCGTGTAGGGGGGGCGTGTCAGCACTGTACAAAATGCGGCCGTCGATTTGACGGGAAAGTGTACTTCAGGCTGGACACGTGTCGGTCTCGTGTTGGTCACGCCCCAGGTCACGGGCATGACTCTGGGCATGTCGGGGATATAGATTTGGGCGCGGGTCTTTGAGATGTCGCCGGGTCTTGTCGAGTTGAAAAATCATCGAGCGGGAAGATCGAGTTCGACGATCGTCGAGCGGGAAGATCGTCGAGTGCGGGTCTTTGTCAGCCAGGTGGAGGAGTCATGCCCCAGGTCACGGCGTGACTCTGGGCGTGTCGGGGGTTCGACGATCGTCAAGCGGCAAAATTGTCGAGCGGAGGATCGTCGAGCGAAACATTTCGTCCAGCTTGATGGAGTGGTCATGCCCCGGATCACGGGCGTAACGGGTGTTCGACAATCGTCGAGCAGAAATCGGCAAGCGCGAAAATCGTCGAGCGGAAAATCGTCGAGCGCTGGACACGGGTCATGTCACGGGCGTGTGACCGGGCGTGTCAAGCAATTTCTTCAAAAATTTGCGGATTCCACGTGTTTTATGATGTCACACCCCAGTCACGGGCGTGACCAGCAAGTCACGGGCGTGACTTGTCAATTTTTGGCAGATTATTATTTTTTTCCTGGAAAATAAAATTAATTATGTTAGCAAAATATTTACAAAAATAGAAGTAATTTATTAAGGAAAAATAAGTAAAAATGACAAAAATTAACTAAAACGACTTATTTATTGTACACCAAAATGCATATATTTACAATTCATCAAATACCCTCATACTTAAGCTTTTGCTATTCCAGAGCAAAAGTTTGAGGTGAACTTATAAGGAATAGAAAAAACTCTAAGTTTAGCTACCGCTTAATCAATTATAAGAGAGATCTAAATAAATATACGGGGTATTAGAGTTAAGTCCTAAAATTATGTAGATGATTTAAATAGCGCAAAAGTTTTGGCCAATAGACTTCTTGATGTAATCAAATAGAAAGCAATAATTGTAATGGTTAGATTAACGAAAATAGTTTGGAATTATATGAACTCTAGCTTATAGGAGTGTTACTGGAAATAATATAATTTACTAATTATGCTCTCAAATAAATTTTTGAATTAACTCTAGAATCGTGAAATTGGCTAAGGGGGTTGATGTTGGTTTATGAAGAGGGTTTGGATTTTGAGGTGAGGTAATTTTTTCTCGAACCTCCATTTTTTTTTTATTGTTAGGAAAATGAAATCTTATTTTCCTAATATGATTTTTGTTTTTCAACTTCATAAGAATAAAATTAACCCAATATATATGTGTAGGAGTAATGAATTTTATCATTTTACTCCATAACATATAATCTTTTTAAATTATTGGGTGCCTATGTTTACGGAACGAAATCTTATTCTCATTGACATAGGATCTTTTAAGGATAAAAATTTTATCATGCCAAGTAGGTCATGATATGTAAGGGGAGAAAAAAAAACTAGATTTTTAATCCTAAAAATGTTTGAAAGCAACCTTAATAAAATGTACGTTCCAATTTTTCAGAAAGCTAAAAGTAAGTATAATTGAATTCTATAGTCGTTATTTCCTAACATAATACACGTGCTACTATTAATGAAAAATTAGAAGTAGTGCCTAAAACGAGTTCGCTATCTTTAACAAAGCATAATGAATTCTTTAAAACTTAACCCTGACTATTTAAATTTTTCAATCACTAAATAACAAACGAATAGCAAACAGAGAATTAATAAAAATCACATATAAATAAACTCAAAACAAAATTTTTGGATAGCAAGAAAATTAAGAATTGAGATATTTGATTTATGCGTTATATAATTAACAAAATATTTTTGGGATTTTAGTGTTTTTATCATTTTTTGTAATTTTTTTTGTGATTATGATTTTTTTTGTTGAATTTTTAGAGTTATTATCTTTTTTAGGACTTTTTGGTTTTTCTAATTTTTTTATTTTTTAGTGTATTTTGATAAGTAATTTACAAGAATGAGCAGAGAAAGAAGTGTTATTTATAAAGGAGATAGTGGGGGAAAGAGATCAAATTTTTTTTGTTTTTATTTTTAAATAATGTGCAAAGTAAAAACTCGAAGGCGGCCAGCGAACAGACTCTTATTTGGGTGGTTGGTTCGATGAGTCGAACGTCGCGGGCTTGCTAAAAAAGCGAGCTTTTAAAGAAGAAAGGGGGGAAGAGAAAGATGTATTTTTACAACAACTATTTACAAAGGAAAAGAAAAAAATTTTGAATTTTTTTGATGTTTTATAAGTTTTTTTATTATTATTTTTTGTGTTTTATGATTTTTTTGAGTTTTTTTTATTATAAAAAATAAGGAAAAGTTTTGCAATTTTTTTGTATTTTTGAAGAGTACAGAATAAAAAAATGCAGAATAGGAAAGCACCCCCATACTTAAACCCAACATTGTCCGCAATATTACAATCTAAGTATTCAAAACAGATAATATACAAATTAAAATATGTACAAAAACAAAAATAAAAAAAGGGTAGAAGCTTCCATTAGATGAGTGCGGGAGGCCCGGGTTGAAATCCTGCATTAGTTAGAGGAAAGAAAAAAAAACAAAAAGAGAACATAAAAACAAAAAAGATACACTCGGCTAAATAGGGGTCGGGGGCGGTAGGGGGTGGCAAGTGCATGTGACTCGAAGCTGACGTCTTAGCTTATGAGTGCTTACAAAATGCGACCCCTAGCGCGAACAAGAGTGAAAAAGTGCCGAATTAAAACAAAACAAATTAAAATAAAATAAACAAAATATATATATTTTTAAAATCAAATTATTATATGTTTTTGGTGTTTTTAAGTAGGTTTTGTATTTTTTTGTTGTTTTGTAGGTAGGTTTTGTTTAGTTTTTTTTTTATTTTTTTGGTGTTTAGATTTTTGTTTTTTTTTGGCTTTTAGGTGTTGTAGGTTTTTCAAGTGTTTTTTTTCTTTTTCATAAAAAATAATGAAATTTTTTTTTGGTCTTTCATGTTTTAGATTTTGTAGTTTTTTTTATTTTTATAGTTTTTTCAAATTTTTTTGTTTTATAGGTTTTTTAATTTTTTTTTAGTTTTTTTAGTTATTATTGTTATTATTATTAATATTATTATTAGTAGTAGTAAAATTTTGTTTTTGTTTTTTTTGTTGGTTAACCAAATTTTTTTATAGAAATATAGGTAAAATTAATAGAACTGCAGGGTTCAAAATAACGAAACGAATCACCGCGACAACGGCGCCAAAAACTTGATTGAGTGTTAAAACTCCAAAAATATTTTGCGAACGCGGCGCCCCGGGCGGTTTTATTTAATTAAAGGCAGATTTGGATTTTATTTAGAAAACGAGGCGCGCGTATTTATTTATTTAGATATAAAAAGATGTGATCGAGTTTTAACGAAAGCAGGCAAGTGCACCTATCGTGAGTAGTACAGGATATTTCGGGTGGAATATCGAGCTCGTATTGTTCTCGGCGTCGGTTCGATTATTTCTACTCTTTCCTGGAGAGAACTATTATTTTACCGATAATTACTTGTCGGGTATTTTATATATTAAAAAATGACAGAAAAAGAAAGCATAAAAAGAAAGCAATAAGGTGGAGCCGATGAAGAGCTTAGATCGTCCGCACCGAATAGAATTAGAACTAAAATATACTTTAAATAAAAAGAGATCCTAAATTTCTAATTAATTAAGGCGGAGACTTGGCCGTGGAGGTTCCACTAGAAAGAGTTCACTTATCTCTAGGACTATCGCTCACCTGAACGCTAAGACTATTCGACCAAACGTTAGTCCGACGAAGGATTCCTCTTAACGCCCGCATTACGCTAAGAACCCCGCTATTGAGAGGGGAACCCAATCCGGTAGAGTTGGCGCGCCTCCTCTCTCGAGGGTTAGTGCGGAACTCTCTTTGCCAAGGGGTGATCTGTCCGCACGCACGGCCTCTTGGCTAGCATATGGAAAACGAAAATAGGGTCCACACATCGATATGTGGTCCTACGCATCGTTAACCACGGGCAAACCTTAAGTACTTTAATTAATTAGAAAAATGAGACCTTTAACTATTTTAAGCTATTTTATTTGTCCCAATACACTTTGATACTGAGGGCTAAGAACAGTTAGCCACTCATCGGAATGGGGACGGCAGCGGTGAAAGCAATAAAATAAAACAGTAAATGAAAGCGATAAAGAAAGCAGGAAAGTGAAAGCAGTAAAATAAAAGCAGTGAAAGGGGAAACTAGATCTGATATACTCTAGAGGGGGGTGAATAGAGTATATGGTGCTTTTTGAAACACAAAGAAAAAACTTTTGCAAAGCTTTACAACAATTGTTGTAATGAGTGTAAGCAGGGAAGCAGAAATAAAACTAATCACAACACTAAGCTATGCAGAAACTAAGCACAAGAAAATCTAGGCCAGAAACAAAAAGAAAACATGCAAAACCAGATGACACAAGGAATTATAGTGGTTCCCCAACTTGGGTACATCCACTCTTCTACCACCCTAGGTAGGAATCCACTGCAGGATGAGTTGATCAGGTGTCCTGGGCACCAATGAGCTTTTGATAAGGTGCTCAAAAACCAAAACAGATTTTTTGATCAGGTGTCTTGCCACCAATGAGCTTTTGACAAGGTGCTCAAAAACCAGATTCAAACTTTTGAAGGGAGTTTGAACAACCCTTTACAGAGTGGGGGTGAGAGAGTTATGGCAGTCTTCTCTTTTCTCAAACAACTGAGAAGACTAAGTGGATTGATTTCAAAGCTCCCCCTGAGTCCTTGATCTTCAGGAAGATGAGCTTTGCTGAGGGTGATAGGCCTTCAAAGATAGATCTCCAGCAAAAGATGATTTAAGCAAGCTGAAATGTTGAGTGTCTGGAGTCTTGAAATGATGTTGGCCTTGAACACTTTAAGAGCTGAAGAGATCTGAAGATTTTTGAAAGCTTGATCTCTCTGATGAGTGTTCTTCAGAATTCTTGTTGACAGAATATTTTCAAAGAGTCTCTGTATATTGAGTTGTGTCCTATTCTTGTCAATCTCTTGTTTGATTCAAAAACATTCTCTCTTTTATTCTCTGTGTCTGAATAGGATATCACTCTGTCAAAGATAGCCGTTGGTCTGCATTGATTACAGCCTTAATTGCATAATTTCTTCTAAAGGAAAGTCCACTGATTTATTCCTTGAAAAATCCCTTGAAACTTGCTCCAGAAGTAAATGAAAACGGCTGGCAGATCTTCTGAATTAAATGCAGAATAACTTCTATCTGATTTGAATTTGAATTCTGAAAGATAACTGAAATCGTCGAACTGAGCTCTGCTATCGTCGAGCTGAGCTCAGCGAACTGGAAAATGCAAGCAGCAAAGAAATCATCGATCTGAGCTCAAAGATCGTCGAACTGAGCTCAGAGATAAGGATCCAGTGCAGATTCAAAATCGTCGACCTGAGCTCAGCGATCGTCGAATGGAGTTCGACGATATTGAGAAGTTGAGCTCAGCGATCGTCGAGTGGAGCTCGACGATATTATGAGGTTTGAGCTCAGCGATCGTCGAATGGAGCTCGACGATCTGTAGAAGTTGAGCTAGACGATCGTCGACCGGAGTTCGACGAAACGTCGTGCTGAGCTCGACGATTGGACTTAGTCTCCAGAAAAACTTTGGTCTTCAGGGCAGCTTCCAAACCTAGACTCCTGATCCCTTAGACTCAATTCTAATTGACCTATTAAGTTATACAGAAGGTCAAACACAGATTCCTAGAGACATAGTGATCCTGACCCAAATTAGTAATAGGGTGTTCCAACAATCTCCCCCTATTTGGGTTAGGAAAAAATATTTACAGACTTTGGAAAATCAAACAACATCATACAATCAGAAAAACACAAAAACAACAGTAGCTAGACATTACAGAACCATCACAGAGATATATATATATGTCATCCAGATATCAGTCAGAAAAACCAAGAATTGTCACCTTACAGAGTTACTCTTTCTCTTTGCCTTTTACCAACTTGATTTCTCTGTTAGGATTTAAAGCTTCTTGTTTGGATCTGGTATCATCAGCTGCTCCCAAATATGTTTGCTTTGATGTCCTGGGAACCACTGCAGCTGGATGCAACTCCATGTACCTGTCTGCATCAAAAAATTTACTGGAGGCATATCTTTCTAGTTCTTTCTGTCTTTGTTCTGATATTGTAGATATATTAGAGGTGTCTAGGCCTTGCTCTCTGGCTTTCTTTATTTGATCTAATGCAGCCAACTCTTTCATTCTAGCAGTCCAAGCAACAGGATTCTTCTCAGGGTCCTCAAATGGAACAGGTGGCTCATACCTGTTGGAAGAAGTATCTTGAGGAGTCCTGGCAGTCACAGTTTCTTTGAGCTTATAGGGGAATGGACCTGAAGATGTATCAGAAGGAACATGTCCTCCCCTGGAATAAGGGTGCTGCCTGGAATGCCCTTTGGAGTAAACCTGAGTCTCTCTTTGATTTCCCCTATATCCTCCCCTTCTAGAGTAAGAGCCCCTAGACTGGCTTTCCCTTTGATATGTTCTAGCATGAGGTTGGTAGGGAGCCTGGCTTCTAGCTGGGCCTGAACTTGCAGAGCTGCCACCTGCACCTGCATCAGGTGGAGGTGGTGGAGGAGGATGAGGGTGCTTGGACTGGGTGGAACCTTTCTCATACTTCCTTTTCTTCTTCATAGCCTTTAGCTGATTCTTAGAGAACTGCATCCAATGCTCAGTAATTGGGCAATTGTGCAGAATATAGTAAGGAACATCATTATCATCTCTAACTTTGGCAGGTGGAACCCTCTTCATTGCCTTACTTCTTTCCTTCCTTTTCCTTGCAATGGTGGCAGAAGAATCATCAGAAGCAGTGTTGTAGTCATCAGATTCAGAGCTTTGAGCATCATATAAAGCATCAATCCTTTTCATCAGATCTTCTTTCAGTTGAACAGCAGCAGATGGGGCAGAGGCAGAAGCAGAAGGAGCAACAGAGACAGATACAGCAGAAGATATAACAACAGATACTGGAGCAGCAGTAGAAGCAACACTGGTTATTTCAGGAATTATGGCAGCAGCAGGTTCAGAAACAACAACAACATCTACAGCAGGCTCAAAAACAACAGCCTCTGTCATCAGAGAATCCTGGGAAATGGGCTCATCAGAAACAATTTGATTTTCAGCAGCAGTTGGAACATTGTCTTCAGCAGCAGCAAGAACAATTTTAGAAGCAGATTCAGCCTTTTCTTTATCAGCAGCAGCAGCAGTCATCACTGAGAGTACAAAGGATGAAAGAATGTTGGGGTCACAGCCAGAGAAGGGCACCATTGCCTTAGACAGATCTTCTGAGGGCTGGACAGCAATGGCTTCTGGAAGGTAGCTGTAATATGCAGTATCAAATGCAGATAGCAAAGACCTTAGGTCTATTGCTAAGACTGGAGTAGGCACAGCAACTGGAGCAGAAGATACAAGCACAGCAGCAGCAGCAGCAGGAGCAGAGGCAGCAGCAACAACAGCATGAAGGCTGGCTTCATAGGGCATCTCCCCCTGCCTGGATGCAGATACCTCTGTATCAAGGCACACTGTTGGTGGGGCTGCTTGAGGGAGGAGAGAAGAAAGCCTGGCAGAGAGGGCTGCCACTGACAAGTGTAGAGGAGCCAAAGAGGTCTCCAAGAGAAGGGAGAGCCTGGGGGCAATGAGCTCATACAAATTGTCAGCAAGGGCTGAAAGATCTACTTGCTCAAGAAGGGGAGCAGAGGTAGAGGGTACAGGGATGGCTGAAGAAGCTGGAGGTGGAGGGCTGAATGGTGGAATGAATGGCTCAGGAGAGGGGATTGTGGAGATGGAGGACAATGGGATGGATATGGAGGGAGTGAAAGTGGGTTGGTCAATGATGTGGTGGAGAAGGTCTTGGAAGGATGTTGAAGAGGATGGTAAGTCTGGAGGAGAGGAGGGGGAATCATCCATGTAGGATTCATCCAGAAGTGTGAAGGATGGTATGGATGGAGATAAGGTGACATCTGGTGGTGGATATGAGAATAATGAGTGGAAGTGGTCTACTGGAGGTGATGAAGTGGTTGCTGGAGATGGAATAGAGGTTGGAGATGGGCTGGAGATTGTAATGGGAGATGAGGCTGGAATGGTGGATGGAGCTGGAGGTAGGATTGAACTTGGAGGAGGAGGAGAAGCAGCACTAGCAGCAGGCAGGTCTTCTGCAGGTGCAGAGACCTGGGGGGGAGTGACTCTTTGAGTCCTGGTGCCTGAAGGGGCAGTTGAAGAGGGCCTGCTGGGCTTGCTAATCTGCTTGTCCCATTTCCCAAATAGGGCACAGGTGAGTCTCTTGGAGGCATTGATGTGCACTCCAGAGGAGACTAACAGAGCAGGGCACTTTGCCTGAAGGAAGACTCCAAGAATTCTTCCAAAATTTACAAAGTTTTTGTTAATCTTTTTCTTTATCAGGTCAAAGAAGACCTCTCCCCAGTTCAAGCTTTTCCTATCTACCAGAGCTCCCATGAGGCAGAGCTGATGTCTGGAGATGGTGTCATGTGCAGAATGTTTTGCCAACAGGACCTTGCCTACAACATCTGCCAGGAACCTATATTCAACTGACAAGTTCCTCTTAAACAACTTGCTAGGGTTTCCCTCTGGATGACACATCCTGGCAAGTATATCAGAAAATTCTTCTCCAGAAAGTTCAGCAGAGTCTTCACCATTTCTTAAACCAAAAACTTCTGTTAAGACTGTTGGGGTCAGAGGTACCTGGGTGCCAGCAATAGATCCAACAATGGTGTTATTGTCAAGGTTGTGTGCAGTATATACCCATTCCTTTATTTCATCTGAGGCAAGTTTGATTCTTGTGGTCATGAGGGCAGATAAATGCTGATCTTTGAATAAACTCAGGATGTCCTGGAAGACTTGATCAGTGGTGTTGAAGGAGTCCAAATCAATGTCAAACCCTGCATCAAACTTCATGGCGGCGAGGACAGCAACTGAGACGGCCATGGTACCTGCAAAAACTTAACAAACAAACCGAACAAGCGTAGAACTGTTTGGAGGGAAGAAAATTTTGCAGAGAAATTGAAAGCGCAAGAGAGAACGACGACGAAAACTGAGTTTTATATTAGGGTTCGACGCAGAATTGGAAAGATCGTTGAACTCAGTTCGACGATCGAGGTTTCTAAAGGAATCTGAAGAGACTCCAACATCGTCGATCTCCGTTCGACGATCTGGAAAGGCGTCGAGCTCCGTTCGACGATCGTTCAGGGAACAAGATCGTCGAGCGCCGTTCGACGATCGTTGACCAGAAGAGATAGTTCATACTATCTGAGGAGCGCTGAACTCCGTTCGACGATTCAGGAAATCGTCGAACTCCGTTCGACGATCTTTGGGGAAATCGTCGAGCGCAGTTCAGAGATCAGAAAATTCTAGACACTAAGGAAAATCAGAATTTTTGCCTAGTCTTGGTCAATTTTTAGCTTTCAAAATCTTGGATATTATTTACGACTTCCTCCATCTAACATTCCTAACTGATTTAGGAAGAAGGTGTGTTTCTTTTCATCCAAGGGCTTGGTGAAAATATCTCCCCTTTGTAAATCAGTTGGGATATAATGCAGTTCAATTTTATTCTTTTCAACATTGTCCCTTAAGAAGTGATGCCTAATCTCTATGTGTTTTGTCCTACTATGGAGGACTGGATTTTGAGCTATGGAAATAGCACTTGTATTGTCACAAAATATTTTTGACTTCTCTAAGTTGTAACCATAGTCTAGGAGTTGATTTTGAATCCACAATATTTGTGAACAACAACTACCTGCAGCCATATATTCAGCTTCAGCAGTTGAAGTTGACACAGATGTTTGTTTCTTGCAAAACCAGGAGACAAGTCTATCACCAAGGAACTGACAAGTTCCACTGGTGCTTTTCCTGTCAATTCTGCATCCAGCATAATCAGCATCAGAGAATCCAGTTAACTCAAATGCTGAATCTTTTGGATACCAGAGACCTAGATTTGGACAACTTTTAACATACCTAAGAATCCTCTTTACTAATGTGAGGTGTGACTCTCTAGGGCTAACTTGGAATCTAGCACATATACATGTAGCAAACATTATATCTGGTCTACTAGCTGTAAGATACAACAGAGAGCCAATCATTGCTCTATATGTTGTCTGATCAACTGGTTTCCCATGTTCATCAGCATCCAATACAGCATTGGTAGGCATGGGTGTTTTCATACAAGATGCCTCAGACATGCCAAATTTCTTAACCAGCTCATTAGCATATTTGGTTTGAGAAATAAAGATGCCTTCAACATGTTGTTTGACTTGCAATCCTAGGAAGAAGGATAGCTCACCCATGCTACTCATCTCAAATTTAGAATGCATTAGGTTAGAAAACCTTCTGCACAATTTTGAGTCAGTCGAACCAAAAATGATATCGTCTACATAAATTTGTACTAGTAGGGTATGGGACTTATGGGTTCTAATAAAAAGAGTTTGGTCTACTCTACCCCTTATAAAACCATTTTCCAAGAGAAAGCATGCTAGGGTCTCATACCATGCTCTAGGAGCTTGCTTGAGACCATATAATGCTTTATGTAGTTTAAAAACATAATCAGGGTAAGTTGGAGAGATAAAACCTGGAGGTTGTCTGACATAGACTTCCTCTTTGATGTCTCCATTCAAGAAGGCACTCTTGACATCCATCTGATAAACCTTGAAGCCTTTGTGAGCTGCATAAGCTATAAAAATTCTGATGGCTTCCAATCTTGCAACAGGTGCAAAAGTCTGGTCGTAGTCAATTCCTTCTTCTTGAGAATATCCCTGGGCAACTAGCCTTGCCTTGTTCCTTATTATTACTCCTTGATCATCCAGTTTATTTCTGAATACCCATTTTGTTCCAACAATGGAATGATCCTTTGGCTTTGGCACTAGTTCCCATACTTTGTTCCTCTCAAATTGATGCAACTCCTCTTGCATGGCAATGATCCAGTGTGGATCTTGGTCTGCATCTTGAATGGACTGAGGCTCAATTTGAGAAAGGAAGCAGGTGTGCAACAGGTTTTGGTTGACCTGATTTCTGGTTTGCACACCAGCTGAGATTTCTCCAATTATTTGGGAAATTGGATGGTCTATTGATGTTACTAAATCAACAGGGGGTGTTGATTGTTCACCAACCTGTGTCGTTGTTTCCTCTTGTGGTACAACAACTGGCTCTTCATGTTGAGCTTCAATGTGTTGAGCATTCCCTTCATCTTCACTGCTTTCATTCTCTTGAGCAACCTGCAACTTGTTCATATCTTCAACTAGAGAGTGTTCCTGCAAAGGTTCTATGGTAGAAGAAATCTTCTCCTTGAAAGACATGTTAGTTTCATCAAAAGAAACATGAACAGATTCCTCAATTTTCAATGATGATTTATTATATACCCTATAGGCCTTGCTGATCATGGAGTATCCCAGAAACACTCCTTCATCAGCTTTGGCTTGAAATTTTGCTAAATATTTCTTATCATTATTGTGAATATAGCAAGTGCAGCCAAAAATTCTGAAATAGTCAACTTTAGGTTTCTTCCCTTTGAGTAATTCATAGAGAGTCTTTCCCTTCAGTTTATGTATCATACTTCTGTTTAGCACATAGTTGGAGGTGTTCATTGCCTCTGCCCAGAAGGATAGAGGTAGATGAGCATCTGACAATAATGTAGTGGCAGATTCAATAAGGGTTCTATTTTTCCTTTCAGCTACCCCATTTTGTTGAGGAGTTCTAGGAGCTGAGAAAGTATGCCTGATCCCTTCACTCTGACAGAACTCTTGCATAAGAAGAGAATCAAACTCTGTCCCATGATCACTTCTGATCAGGGCAATGTGAGTATTGAACTCAATCTTTATACATTTGAGAAACTCTGTCAGACACTTAAAGTTATCAGACTTCTTCCTTAGAAAGAACACCCAAGTGAATCTAGAGAAGTCATCTACAATCACCAAAGTGTAGGATTTCCCTCCTAGGCTTTGTACTGTGATGGGTCCAAATAGATCCATGTGTAACAGATACAATATCCTAGGTGAATCACTCTTATTAAGTGACTTGAAACTGTTTTTAGTTTGCTTGCCTAATTGACAAGCCTTGCAGAGTCCTTCCTTCTTGTAGGGGCCAGAAGGTAGTCCTCTAACAAGGTTGTCCTTGGATAGCCTAGCAATAGTTCTAAGGTTTAGGTGTCCTAGTCTCTTATGCCATAAAACATTTGGTCTACAAACTGAATTGAATAAACATATATTTATAGTAGTTGAAAGAAAATCTACTAGGTAGATGTTACCTTTCCTTTTACCTGTCAACACAGTTGTGTTGTCCTCTGACTTGATTTTGCATAAGGTTTTGCTGAAGGTCACCTGGTAGCCTTCATCACATAGCTGACTGATGCTGATTAGGTTGTGCTTCAGTCCTTCCACATATGCTACTTTCTTGAAGGTTACAGAACCAATCTGGACTGCTCCATAACCTTTAGTTTATCCAAAGTTGGAGTCACCAAAGATAACCTTGGGTCCAAGCTTGGCTCTAAAGGAATTGAGGTTGTCCTTGTTCCCTGTCATGTGCTTAGAGCACCCACTATCCAAATACCATTGCTGGTTAGATGTTGGATAGGTCTTCACCTGCACAAAAAATAATTCACTTGTTTTTGACCCAGTTTACCTTGGGCCTAGGTTGATAACCTCTAAATTCAGAAATGAAAGACATCCCTGGCTGACTCTTATATCCTTCAGGATGATATCTCCTTGGAGGTATAATCCATTCAGTATAAGGGTTAAAGGTTTGGGATGAAAAACCCTCAGGATTCAATTTTGACTTGCCTTTGAAAAAATTTCCAGAGCTCTGACCTCTGTTCGACGATCTTGGAGCTGCGTTCGACGATCGTGGGTCAGATCGTCGAGCTCCATTCGACGGTCGACTATGGCTGAGGTCAGGTATTTGAGATCGTCGAGCTGCGTTCGACGACTTTGGCTGAGATCGTCGATCAGCGTTCGACGATTTGTCCTGAGATCGTCGAGCTGCGTTCGGCGATCGTCGATCTTCATTCGGCGATCGTCGATCTCCGTTCGACGATTTGTGCTGGACTTTAGTTTTCTGAGGCAGATCAGAATTTTTCCTGGCAACCTCTACAACTCCCTTTCCCTTGTCAGAAATGAACTTGATAGGGGTTGTTAGAACAATAGGTTGGCTGGATGAGGCACCCAAGCCCAGTGTACTGTTGAATCTTGAGTTCACTGTGCTTGTGATGTCCATCAGCTTGATGCTTCTCCCATTGAGAGATTCTTCAAGCTTCTTGGCCTCAGAGAGCTCACTCTTCAGTGAAGCTATCTGTTCCCTATAGTTCTCCAACTCCTGAGAAAGTTTGAGGTTTTCTGATTTTAAAACATTTTGTTCAGATAATTGATTTCTGAGAGAGATGATCTCTTTCTCAGACTTTAGCAGGTCTAAACATAGTGCTTTAAATTCAAATTTAAAATCTTCTGAAGTGAAATCAAAAGAGCTGATTACCTGATCTTCTTCAGGTTGAGTCTCTGAGTCTGACTCTGACTCCTCTTCCTCTGAGTTGTGTTGTGAGGCATTGATTGCCATCATGCAGAACTCCTTTTCCTCTGCATCATCCTCATCATCACTTGAGCTGGAAGAGGCTTCTGACTCCTCTTCAGTCTCACTCCAGGATTCAGCAACAAATCCTTTCCTTGTGTGCTTATTTCTGCTGGAGGAAGGTTTGCTACTTCCATTCCTTTTGGAGTCCTTCTCCTTTCTTCTTTCTTTTCTGTCCCTTCTGTCCTTGTTCTTGTTCTCTGGACAGTCAGGAACCATATGCCCTGGTTTCCTGCAACCAAAGCAAATGATGTCTTTGCTATTGCCAATGGACTTGTCATACCTTGGCTTATCCTGCTCCTTGTATGATCTTCTTCTGAAGTCCTTTCTGGCCATCTTATAGAATCTTTTGGCCAACAAGCTGAGAAGTTCATCATTGGCTGTTCCTTTTTCTTCAGGCAGATCCTCAGTTGCCTTGAATGCTATAGTCTTCTCCTTTCTTGTGGCTGGTGAAGCAGCCTTCTGTTCTTCTTCTCTGTTCTTGATGAGTAGCTCATAAGATTTGAGCTTACCCAACAAGGCTTCAGTGGTGATCTCATTCAGACTTCTGGCATCTTTAATTGGCCAGATTCTTGAATCCCAAGTGCTGGGGAAGCACATTAGGATCTTGTCATTAAGTTCTGTCAGTGAGATCTCTTTGTCTAATGTCCTCAGTTCACTGACAATTAGACTCAGTCTGTTGTACATGTCTCCCACTGACTCTGTTTCTCCCTTCTTGAAGTTCTCATATTGGGAGATGAGATGGGATCTTCTGTCCTTTCTCTCATCAGCTGAGCCAGAGACAATTTCTGAGAGCTTGTCCCAAATTTCCTTGGCTGAATTGCATTCAGCTACTTTTTGAAAAATGTCATCTGACATTGTCTGAGCTAAAATGTTCATTGCCTTGGCATCAGCTACTTTCCACTTTTTGATATCAGCATCTGTTCCTGATGGAGGTGGAACAGCATTTGTGCTTGTGCCCTCTAGAGGTCTTGGACACACTGTCAAAACAGAATTAAAAATGTCTTCGTCAATAGAATTCATGTAGAGTCTAATCCTTGCTTTCCAAAGTGCAAACTTTGACAGATTGCACACTGGAGGTCTGGTGCTAGCATAATCTTTGTTTTGGGCCATGACTTGTGCAAGCTAAATCTAATAATGAAATATAAAAGAAGGATCTAGATTGGGATCTTGGGGTTCAGGTGTTAGCCTGTACAACCAAACAGATATGGTATGTTTAACCAACCTCCCTCTGATACCAATTGAAAGGGGAAACTAGATCTGATATACTCTAGAGGGGGGTGAATAGAGTATATGGTGCTTTTTGAAACACAAAGAAAAAACTTTTGCAAAGCTTTACAACAATTGTTGTAATGAGTGTAAGCAGGGAAGCAGAAATAAAACTAATCACAACACTAAGCTATGCAGAAACTAAGCACAAGAAAATCTAGGCCAGAAACAAAAAGAAAACATGCAAAACCAGATGACACAAGGAATTATAGTGGTTCCCCAACTTGGGTACATCCACTCTTCTACCACCCTAGGTAGGAATCCACTGCAGGATGAGTTGATCAGGTGTCCTGGGCACCAATGAGCTTTTGATAAGGTGCTCAAAAACCAAAACAGATTTTTTGATCAGGTGTCTTGCCACCAATGAGCTTTTGACAAGGTGCTCAAAAACCAGATTCAAACTTTTGAAGGGAGTTTGAACAACCCTTTACAGAGTGGGGGTGAGAGAGTTATGGCAGTCTTCTCTTTTCTCAAACAACTGAGAAGACTAAGTGGATTGATTTCAAAGCTCCCCCTGAGTCCTTGATCTTCAGGAAGATGAGCTTTGCTGAGGGTGATAGGCCTTCAAAGATAGATCTCCAGCAAAAGATGATTTCAGCAAGCTGAAATGTTGAGTGTCTGGAGTCTTGAAATGATGTTGGCCTTGAACACTTTAAGAGCTGAAGAGATCTGAATATTTTTGAAAGCTTGATCTCTCTGATGAGTGTTCTTCAGAATTCTTGTTGACAGAATATTTTCAAAGAGTCTCTGTATATTGAGTTGTGTCCTGTTCTTGTCAATCTCTTGTTTGATTCAAAAACATTCTCTCTTTTATTCTCTGTGTCTGAATAGGATATCACTCTGTCAAAGATAGCCGTTGGTCTGCATTGATTACAGCCTTAATTGAATAATTTCTTCTAAAGGAAAGTCCACTGATTTATTCCTTGAAAAATCCCTTGAAACTTGCTCCAGAAGTAAATGAAAACGGCTGGCAGATCTTCTGAATTAAATGCAGAATAACTTCTATCTGATTTGAATTTGAATTCTGAAAGATAACTGAAATCGTCGAACTGAGCTCTGCTATCGTCGAGCTGAGCTCAGCGAACTGGAAAATGCAAGCAGCAAAGAAATCATCGATCTGAGCTCAAAGATCGTCGAACTGAGCTCAGAGATAAGGATCCAGTGCAGAGTCAAAATCGTCGACCTGAGCTCAGCGATCGTCGAATGGAGTTCGACGATATTGAGAAGTTGAGCTCAGCGATCGTCGAGTGGAGCTCGACGATATTATGAGGTTTGAGCTCAGCGATCGTCGAATGGAGCTCGACGATCTGTCGAAGTTGAGCTAGACGATCGTCGACCGGAGTTCGACGAAACGTCGTGCTGAGCTCGACGATTGGACTTAGTCTCCAGAAAAACTTTGGTCTTCAGGGCAGCTTCCAAACCTAGACTCCTGATCCCTTAGACTCAATTCTAATTGACCTATTAAGCTATACAGAAGGTCAAACACAGATTCTTAGAGATATAGTGATCCTGACCCAAATTAGTAATAGGGTGTTCCAACAAGCAGTAAAATAAAGCTGAAAATTGCAAGTCCTACTCAAACGAGTAGGACTGAAGAAAGCTATAAATTGCGAGTCCCGGCGCAAATGCGTGGGCGGGAGAAAGAAAGCGGGTCCTACTCAAACTAGTAGGACTAAATAAATGCAACACACTCACACACTCGACAGAAAGTAAAACTCACGCACACACACGACATAATTAAAAACGCACGCACACACTCTACTGAATGAAATAAAGCAAAGCGCCATTTAACTCTTAACGAGTATGGCAGAAATAAATGCGCACACAACAGAAATGTAAAAAAACTAAGTTATCAAAAAATTAAAACGACTGCATTTCTACCGCTAGAATGCGGTAGAAATGCGTAAAAAGTGAAAATAAAAACTAAACGAGCGAAAAAGTTTGCAAATAAACGCAAATTGCAAGTGCTCGGAAAATGAAAATAAATACATTTCTACCGCTAGAATGCGGTAGAAATGCGTAAAAACAAGACGAAAAAATTAAACGGACAAAAAATTAAGATGAAAATGCAAGTGCACGAAAAATTAAGACGGCTATATAATCATTCCTATAACTTGATAAAAACGCTAAAAAGTGTAAAATAAAGTAAAAAGAACGAAAAAGTTAACAACCTAAACAAGAAAATCTAAGTTAGTGAAAAAAAGAAAACACTTTAAAAACATTTTTACCGATTTATAGGAATGCATAAAAAGTTATAAAACCCTAAGTTAACAAAACTAAATAAAATTTCCTAAGTATAAAAACATGAAAACAGGCCTCATACACACACACCCGTATAAAAAGGAAGGAAAAACAAAGTTAAAACAAATATAAATAAGATTGCATAATAGAAGAGTCGCATAGATCCATTCCAAAGCCACAATAAGAGAAGAAAAAGAACACATTTTATTAAATAAAAAGACGAGTTACAAAGACACGAAAATAAAAGCTAAGGAGAGGGGGAGAAATATCCCTTACATAGACTTTGGAAGCATCCATGCAGCATTTCCCCTATACAAAATGGATCCAAAAGGGGAACAGGATTACAAGTAGAAGGCAGCTATTTATAGAGAAAAATTTCAGTTGACACGCCCCCTGAGACGGGCGTGTAGGGGGGCGTGTCAGCACTGTGCAAAATGCGGTCGTCGATTTGACGGCAAAGTGGACTTCGGGCTAGACACGTGTCGGTCTCGCGTTGGTCACGCCCCAGGTCACGGGCGTGACTCTGGGCGTGTCGGGGAGGTAGATCTGGGTGTGGGTCTTTGAGCTGTCACCGGGTCTTGTCGAGTTGAAAAATCGTCGAGCGGGAAGATCGAGTTCGACGATCATCGAGTGGGAAGATCGTCGAGCGCGGGTCTTTGTCAGCCAGGTGGAGGAGTCACGCCCCAGGTCACGGCGTGGCTCTGGGCATGTCGGGGGTTCGATGATCGATGAGCGGAAAGTCGTCGAGCGGCAAAATCGTCGAGCGGAGGATCGTCGAGCGAAACATTTCGTCGAGCTTGATGGAGTGGTCACGCCCCGGATCACGGGTGTGACGGGTGTTCGACGATCGTCGAGCGGAAATCGGCAAGCGTGAAAATCGACGAGCGGAGAATCGTCGAGCGCTGGACACGGATCATGTCGCGGGCGTGTGACCGGGTGTGTCAAGCAATTTCTTCAAAAATTTGCGGATTCCACGGGTTTTGCAATGTCACGCCCCAGTCATGGGCTTGACCAGCAAGTCACGGGCGTGACTTGTCAATTTTTGGCAGATTATTATTTTTTTCCTGAAAAATATAATTAATTATGTTAGCAAAATATTTACAAAAATAGGAGTAATTTATTAAGGAAAAATAAGTAAAAATGACAAAAAGTAATTAAACGACTTATTTATTGTACACAAAAATGTGTATATTTACAATTCATCAACAAGCTTAGGTAAATTCTAAATATCAGCCTTCTATTTCAAGTCATGAGGCTAGCTCAGACTCTGAAGCTCAATCATCAAGAGATGAAGGGGATTCGGATTCTGAGAATGATGTTAACTCTATAATTGACAAGTATGGAGAACTTCTTGAAGCATTAAAGAAGTGCAAGCTCCTTGCCAAGAGACAGGCAAAAGAGCTCCTCAGTCTTAGGAGCAAGTGTGAAGGCCAAGAAAAAGCTCTCAATGATATGACTGAACAATCAACCAAGCTTAAGGAGATCATTGATAGGCAGTCTGTGGTAATAATCTCAAATGAGAAACTTATCTAGAAACTTGAAGATGTCTCCTAAATGAGAAATTACTGTTGACCAAGTTTTCAAAGCCAAACACTTGTGCTTCCCTTAATTGACACCCACCTTACCCAAGTGGGTAAGAAAGGGTTAGGATTTAAGGGACCTTCTAGACCTCCCAATCCAAAAGGAAAGGGAAAGGGGAACGCACTAGAAGAGCCTCTAGCCTCATTGCCTCCAATTTCTTTTCAGAAAGTCATGTTTCCTTCTAACATGTATGACCATGAAAGCTATTATGGTCACTAGGAGAATGGCAGATCCACTAGTATGGACCAATGTGGCCCTAGCCAAGGTAGAAGATACAGCCATGTGAGGGCCCTTAAGGCTGCCCATGAGGAAATTCAAATAGCCCATCCTGTACCATTTGTTTTTGGTTCCCCAGCCCCAAAACTCAAGTATAATGTTGCTGCAGGAAATCTGAGTCATCAAGCAAAAGTAGTGACTCAAGGTGAGTCTTCTGGCAAGGCTGGAATGACAGTTTCTGATGCTATCAGATGCATGTTAGCTGAAAATAGACATGCACCTAGTGGATCTCAGAAAAGACCAAAACAGTCAGCTGAAAGACTTTCCTTCAGTCAAATGGCTGCTGGAAGAAAATAAAAATATACAGTAGCACATCTTCCCATTGTTCAGGGAGCAGTCAAGCCAAATGCTGGTCCTAAACAGAAAAGAAGATATAATATCCATGAGTGTTGGTACTGTGGCAAAGTGGGCCACTATGTTGTAGATTGCTGGCACAATCCTTCAGTGTCCAGAGGTAGCCAACCTGTTAGGAATAATACAGGAATGCAATGTTATTTTCGGGCTAATGTGAACCTAGGACCCAATAGCTATTGGGGTCCTAAAGTGAAATGAATTGTGCTTTTTAGGTTAGTTCAAGTACAAATTCTTCTAAATGATACTTGGATAGTGGATGTTCCAGACACATGACTGAAATAAAGGAGGTGTTGAAGGAGTTCACTCCAGTAAAGAATGGACCTAAGGTCATTTTTGGATGCTCTGACAAGGGAATAACCAGAGGTTATGGTAAGATCACAAATGGCATAATCAACCTGACAAAGGCTGCTTATATGGAGGGATTGTAACACAACTTCTTAAGCATAAGCCAACTATGTGACCTTGGTTATGACATTTCCTTCCACAAGGATAAGTGCCACATCAAGATGTTAATTGACCAAAGTGTCATCTTAACAGGCACTAGGAGTGGGAATGTTTATTGTTTAAACTTTTCTTGCTTAGATAGTAGTTCACATATATGCCTAATTGCAAATGACAATGTATCATATTATATGCAATAGCACAAGAGACTGGTTCATTTAAATTATAAGACCCTTGGTCAGCTCTTCAGTGATGAGCTAGTTAGAAATGGTCCCAAAATAAAATGATCCAAGGAGGGTATCTATGCTGCTTGCCAAAATGGTAAGTAAACTAAGACCTCCTTCAAGAGATTTGGGACCAGGGACTCAATGAGATGCTTATATCTCTTTCATATGGACTTGTTTGGTCATATGCTTGTTCATAGTTTAGGTAGGAAGGTCTACAGCCTTGTGGTGGTTGATGACTATTCTAGATTTGCTTGGGTGTTCTTCCTTAGAAGAAAGGATGAAACCCTTGATGACTTCATGAATTTTGTCAGGCAGATTCAGAATGAACTTGCATGCACTGTGGTCAAAATAAGAAGTGACCATTGAATTAAATTTCAGTCTGCTGTCATGACTACTTTTTGTGAAGAGCAAGGGATTCATCAAGAAATCTCCTCAACAAGAACACCCCAACAAAATGGTTTAGCTGAGAGGAAAAATAAGACTCTCATAGAAGCTGGGAGAACATTGTTAAGTGATACTTCTCTCCCTGAATATTTCTGGTTTGAGGCAGTTAACACTACATGTCATGTTCTCAATAGGGCTTCTATCACCAAAGGGCACAAGAAGACTCCCTATGAGATCTTAAAGGGCAAAAAACCAAAGATATCCTGTTTCAGGATCTTTGGTTGCAAGTGTTTCATCTTGAACAATGGTAAGTCAAAAGTGACTAAGTTTGCTGCCAAATCCCATGAGGGACTCTTTGTTGGGTACAACAATAATAGTAAGGCATATAGAGTCTATAACTTTACTAACAAAGTTGTCGAAGAATCTATCCATGTATTATTTGATGAGTTGAGCTATCAAGCTCTTTGCCTAGTTCTGCAGGTACAGAAGTCATGATGGACAAACTCTCCATCAAAAATAAAGACCCAGTTGTGCAAGAAGAATGTGGAGAGGGATGTTGTCCAGAGGAAGCACAGGACAATCTAGCTAGAGATGAAGACCAACCAGTTGAAGAAAATGGTGCTCAGCAAGAAGCAGTCAGGCTTCCCCTAGTAGTCAAATATCTGAGAGATCATCCTCCAGATCAGATAATAGGTGAGGCCAACCAAGGTGTGCATACCAGAAGCAGGTGTTTCAACACAGCTCTTTATTCCAGCTTCCTGTCACAAGAAGAGCCTAAGAAATTTGAAGAGGCAAATCAAGACCAATTCTGAATTGGTGCAATGCAAGAAGAACTGAACCAGTTCAAAAGGTGCAAGGTCTGGAAGCTGGTTCCCATACTAAATGGACATAATGTCATTGGAGTCAAGTGGATTTTCAGAAATAAACTTGATGAAAATGGCATTATAATAAAGGATAAAGTTAGATTGGTGGCCAAGGGGTACAGACAAGAAGAGGGGATTGATTATAATCAGACTTTTGCGCCAGTTACAAGGTTGGAAGCCATCAGACTGTTCCTTGCATTTGCAGCCTTCCAGGGATTCAAGATCTTCCAAATGGATGTTAAGTCTACCTTCCTGAATGGAGACTTGAAAGAATAGTTTTATGTAGAGTAGCCTCCATGTTTTGTAGATTCTAACTCTCCTACTGCTGTGAATAGACTTAGGAAAGCTCTATATGGGCTCAAGCAAGCCCCTAGAACATGGTATGATACATTGTCTACCTTTCTCATTAAGAATAAATTTTCAAGGGGGAAGATAGACAAGACCCTATTCCTAAGAGAATCTAAGGGCAAGATCATCCTAGTCCAGATTTATGTTGATGTCATAATATTTGGCTCTACTAATGATAAACTCTGAAGGAATTTTACAAAACTTATGCAGGGGTAGTTTTACATGAGTAGTATGAGTGAACTGAAGTTCTTCTTAGGACTCCAAGTAAGACAGACTGATAATGGTCTATCAATATCCCAGTCAAAGTTCACCGGGGAGCTAATCAAGAAATATGGTATGGAGAATGCTTCCACCATAAGAACTCCCATGAGCTCAAGTATACTTATAAGCAAAGATTGTCCAGGGAAACCTATTGATCCAACTCTGTATAGAGGTATAGTTGGCTCCCTTCTCCACCTCACTGCAAGTAGGCCTGACATTATCTATGCAACATGTGTCTGTGCTAGGTATCAGGCCTACCCTAAAGAGTCTCACTATACTGTTGTGAAAAGAATCATGAGAGATCTTAAGGGCACCCTAGATCTTGGCCTATGGTACCCTAGAAATGGGGAGTTTGAACTAATAGGATATTCAGATGAAGATTTTGCAGACTCCAAGGAGTACAGGAAGAGCACTTCTGGCTCCTGTCAATTTCTAGGTGGAAATCTTGTCTCTTGGAGTAGCAAGAAGTAAATGAGTGTTGCAATCTCAACTGTAGACTCATAGTATATTTCAGCCGGGAGCTGCTGTGCTCAGTTGTTGTGGATCCAGCATCAACTTCAGGACTACAACATTCAGATAAGTAGAACTCCACTCTTTTGTGATTCTTCTAGTACAATTTCTATAACTAGGAATCTTGTCTCCCATAACAAGACTAAGCATATAGAAATTAGGTATCATTTTATTAGAAAACATGTGGAAAGGAAGGACATCAGCCTTGAGTTTGTCTCCACAGACAAGCAAGTGGCTGGTATCTTCACTAAGCCACAAGATGAAGCCAAGTTCAACACCTTAAAATTTGAATTGGGTATGTTGAATCTTGTGTAGCTTCAATTCTATCCTCTACCATATGTTGTACTGTCTATTTTGCAGGTAGTACAAGTTCTTCCTCAAGATAATGATGCTAGTGTGCAACTGTTGAGGGGAAGCAATCCCAACAGCTGCAATGGGATCAAGCCCTGATAGATAGGGGGAGAAAAACTCCACAGAAATCTCCCTATTGCAAAAGTCAAAGGGGGAGAAATGTGACCAAGCCAAGATGAAGGATGCTCAAAGCCAGTTGGTGTTGTGGTGCTTAAGTTGCTTCAGCACTAGAACAGTAAGTGTGGCTTACCTAGGAGAAATATGGCTTGAGACTGGGCATCATACCAGGGAGAGTAAGTAATTCTCCACAGGCTGGAGAAATGTGGTAACATTTCCAAACTCTAATGATGTTACACAAGTTTAGGTTTTTATGTTGAATATGTTATGTATGTCAATGACATGTATTATTGATCAGGCAAAGTTTTGACTTCTTCAAATAGGGGGAGATTATTGGGTTTATTGATCCCAATGTCCCAGATTTGTAAGAAGTCAAACTGGTCAATGATATACAGACATAATGTATTTGATGTGTGCTTTAGTTCATGCATGTAGGTTATCCTTGTCTAGACAGGTGAATAAAGAAAGTATGCTGGAAGTCAGATAATTTGACTAAGGCAAAAGTGTTGAGACCGCTGAGACAGCTGAGACAGCTGAGAAGAATATCACAGCATAAGCATTGAGACCACTGAGATAGCTGAGATAACTGAGAAGAATGTCTCAGCATAAGCGTTGAGACCACTGAGGTAGCTGAGATAGCTGAGAAGAATGTCTCAGCATAACCACTGAGATAAAGCAAGCAGGAATTCTCTAAGTCTAGAAGCGTTGAGTGAAGCAGCTTCACTCAACGCTTCTAATGAAGAAGAAAGCGTTAAGACAGTTGAGAAGAAACCGCTGAGACGGGAGAGTCTCGGCTGTGAAGAAGAAAGCGTTGAAAGCGTTGAGACAGTTGAGAAGAATCCACTGAGACAGGAGATTGTCTCAGCTGTGAAGATGAAACCGCTGAGATAGTTGAGAAGAAACCGCTGAGACAATGCTAGTGAAATTTCTCTAAGTCAAGAAGTTTTGAGTGAGGAAGGTACACTCAACGCTGCTAATGAAGAGCCAAGTCAGCTGGCGTTGAGTGACTTAACATCACTCAACGCTTGATGAATTATGGAAATTTTTTTCTAAGTCCAGAAAGTGATGACCAGTGCTGACATCACCAGAAGTCAACAAGTCAAAGTATTTCGTGCCATTGCGGGAAAGCTACAGCAGCTCTGGATGACCACTGCTGACGTCACCAGAAGTCAACAAATTCAAATTGTTCATGTCGTTACAGGAAAAGTACAGTAGCGCCGAAAGCTATAATTTGTACTCTTCTGAGGGAGGTTGCGCTTATTATCCTTGGCTGGGCCCACACTTAAATAGTGTTGTTGATTCAAGTCAACTGATATAAAAAGCAGAGAGAAAAGGGGACTAGGGTTAATAATGACAAATGAAGAAATACGGAAAATAGAGGCCGCTAGACTTCATCTTCTCTGACAAGCTTGAAAGCCAAGTCCAGCAGAGCAAGCCGGCAAGGGAGAAAAAGATAGCTGAAGCTCTTTTCCAGTTCAGCAAGTTAGTTCTTTGTAGAACAAGCCAGCTGACTCATCTTATCAGTAAGGAGATAGTTCTGTTAAGTGCCATCAGCCTTCAACAACAGGTAGCTGCTCTTCAGTGTAGGAGAGAAGCATTTGTTGTAGAAGAAGACTCATTCCTTCTACAACAAGAGGGCTGGGCTGATATCTATTAAGTCCAGCAAGGTGGACTCAGAGATTTATCTTTGAGTCAGAGTTTTAAATTTACTTTAACTTCTTATTTAAAGTTTTGTAGGACTCAGCTTGTCTGAATCTGACCTGTAGGGCCTTTTGGCATGAGTTGTAGGTGACTAAATAGTCACTGAGATAGGTGCCCTACTGGGGTACTGAGGTAGGATCTAAGTGTGGATCTGAGAGTAAGGTTGTCCTCCCAGCCTGAGTAGTAGGCCTAGAGATAAGGCTGAGGTAGGTGAATGGTGAGTCATTGAGTTGTAGGTGACAAGTGTGTCACTGAGTTGTAGGCCTTGGAGGAGGCTGAGCTATAGGTGTCTAGAAGGGCACTGAGGTACGTATCTAAAAAGGTACTAGTTGTAGGAGTGTTGCAGCACTCTGAGAGTAGGGCCTTATGCCTGAAGTTGTAGGTCTGAAAAGTCTGAGTTGTAGGCCTTAGAGATAAGGCTGAGGTAGGTGGTTAGTGGACCACTGAGCTGTAGGATCTCTGAAGGGCTCTGAGGTAGGAACCCTTGTGGTTCTGAGATTGGGTTCTGAAGAGAACCTGTGTGTAAGGCTGAGGACCTGAGGTGTAAGCTCTGAGGAGCATTTTGGAGGAGTTTGTGCCTAGTCCAATAAAACTGTTGGATAGGTGGGAGGGAAAGTGGATGTACCAAATTGGGGAACTACTATAAATAACTGTGTGCTGTGTTGTGTTGCTTGTTTTTCTTTTATACTGTAGGTTCTAAGGACAAGTTCTAGATCACTTAAAAAGAAAACAGCAAAAAGACTAAGAAATTCTCAAAGACTTATTCACCGTACCCCCCCCCCTCTAGGTGACTAGCTAACCCTAAGTTAATAACTTTCACCTTTTGATGAAACCAAGTACAGAAGCATAATTGGTTCCTTGCTCTATCTTACAGCCAGTAGACCCGACATTATGTTTTCAACATGTGTGTGCGCTAGATTTTAGGTGAACTCTATGGAATCTCATTACGCCGCTGTAAAGAGGATTTTGAGATACCTTAAGGGTACACCAAATCTTGGCTTATGGTACCCAAGAAGTAATGATGTTGAGCTAATTGGTTTTCAGATGCTGATTTTGAAGGAAGCAGGGATGAAAGGAAAAATACTTCTGGCACTTACCAATTCCTCGGAAGAAGGCTTATTTGATGGAGTAAGAAGAAGTAAAATTATGTGGCAACCACCACTGCCGAGTCATAATACATCTCTGTTGGTAGTTGTTGCACACAACTTCTCTGGATAAGAAATCAGCTTGAAGATTACAACTTGCAATTCATGGAGATTCCAATGTTTTGCGACTCATTTAGTGTGATTGCGATTGCAAATAATCCAGTCTCTCACAGTTGGACAAAGCAAATCAAAATTAGATATCACTTCATTCGGGAGCATGTATAGAATAGAGACATAATTCTCAACTATTTCCCTACGGATAAGCTACTCGCAGAACTTATTCACGAAGTTGCTGGATGAGGCAAAGTTATTATTTTTCAAAATGGAACTGGGCATGCTAAATAAGGATTCTTGAAGACGGCTAAGGAGTGTAAAAATTCTCTCAGTGATGTACATCTCTAAGCAATCAAAGTTTCCAAGGAAAATTCATCGAGAAGTACTCGTGGGAACTTATCGATTCGTCGAAACCATACGAATTCTTACGACGAAACTCGACGATATTTGAATATTTCTACTCAACTTCTGTGGGTTTTCGACGAATCATGCTTAGGTTTTTTTTATTGGATCCAAAGAGTCGCCAATTAAAGGTACGCGTCGAATTCTCATTTCCTGAAACTTTAAATATATATATATATATAATGTTTCAGGGCAAACGGTCATCACATCGTCGAATAGCGAAGTCGGCATCACGTCAGTTTCTTCCCATCCACCGCTTGAGCTTCCGCGATAGCACAGCGTCTTCGTCTCGAATTCGTTCGGTACTCTAGACTGCAGTGGTTCTCAATGGCTCCAAGAGGGACTAGTGGCTTGCTCGTATGGGGAGAACTGGTTCGTATAGGGTTCGCTATGGCCACTGATGAGTTCCGTAACATCATCCTCATTTTGGAATTGGCTGGTCTCACATTCGTCCTAGAACACCCTTGCAAGGTTTTGGGCGAGGAGGTAATGGAGTTCTTCCAACACACCAAACTCCACAGACAAGATACTGAAAGTCTTTAGTTTCAACAGTAGCTAAACACCTAGATGGGGTGAATATGTTTTTCTGTCTTTTTGATACTTTCTTCTGATTTGGTGAGTTGTGTTTTAGTTTAGGTTAGCTTTCAAGATAACACAATCAACACACAGGTTGTTTTTAGTGGTTCCCCGGAGTATGGGTACATCCATCATCCCTCGTACCATTCTAATAGTTTGTTAGACATGACCAACTTCTCCAAACTCGTCTCCAAGAGCTTACACACAAATCCTTCAGGATTTCTCAGAATCTTCCAAGTCCTACACTCAGGCCCAAGTCCCTATGCTCAGAGAAATCTTCTCCTACAACTCAGGCACACATGCCCTACCTCAGACTTTAACTCAAAGTCCTATAATCAGGTTAGGAGGTTAGCCCTATACTTAGATCTACCATTAGATCCTACCTCAGAGAGAAACTCTCCTACAGCTCAGGCACACTGGCCTTACCTTAGATCCACAGGAGGATCCTATAACTCAGGCACTAATGCTCTACAGCTCAGATCTACAGAAAGATCCTACCTCGAGCTTTATTTTTTTTCTTACACTCAGATCAATTAAGATCCTACAGAAAGTAAGGTTGGTAGTTGATGTTGAATGACTCCAAAGAAGATATCTCTGAGTCTGCCTCTTCCGGAACTGAGATGACCCAGTCTTATCTTCTTCATAGCTCTAAGAATGGATCTTCAAGAATATTTTGCTTGAGCTAGGAAGTAACTGCAGCTAGGACTTGCTCTGTCCCTTCTTCTACCTTAGATAGATTACTTTCTGAACTTGTTGTTGAAGATGAAAATATCAACAGTGAACTTGCATAAACTTCTAGATCACCAGATGGAGCAAAATCTTCAAGCTCTACAACTCGGTCGAGAGGACGAAGATGAAGCTTTGTATTTCAAAAGTTAATAATCTACAAATTTTTTGTTTCTTCTTCCTCGGCCTTTTCTTTTTCTATCCCACCGTCCAACTTCTCTTTAAACAGTGGGACCACCTAGAGTTGATAGTTGCAACTTTTCTTTAGCATTAATTATTGTAAAACAGGCAAGCGACGTCATTTGTCGTCTACTGTTCCATTCCCTCAACATTTGAATTCCTGTTGATGTCATCATGACTCAGCACCTATGGGCTTAGCTAAATTCAGACAATTTTGCATAGGCATTGAGTGAAGACTTATCACTCAACGCCAAAACACTTGGGCAGAATTCTGTACCACTAGGAGTTGAGTGATCATTCATCACTCAACGATTATCGACAATTATGGTCTAACTAACTAGGCATTGAGTGAGCCTTCATCACTCAATGTATCTAGACTTAGTCGATTTTCTCTATATTAAGGTGTCGAGTGAGTTGTCTTCAATCAACGCTTTTTGCCTTTGCCTATTTTATTGAATAGGCATTGCGTGAACTGCCATCACTCAATGCTTCTGTCCTTAGATAGGTTTTTTGTTGAATAGGCATTGAGTGAGTTTTCTTCACTCAATGCATCTATCCTTAGATAGATTTCCAAGTCAAACAACATTGCGGCTCTGACTGAACTGTGTTCTGTCAACGCTTTCTCTTCAGGGCATTGAGTGAACTGCCTTCACTCAACGCTTCTGGACTTAGCTAGAATTTTTGTTAGCTTTTCTCTATCTTTGATTGTTTGAGCTTTACTGAACGCTCAAAACCATCTGGCATTCAGTGAACTGCCTTCACTCAACATATCTAGACTTAGGCAGATTTCTGCCCTGTCAGCATCTTGTCTTGTGTCCACCTGTCATTTGTGCTTAGACAAAATTATAGTCCTAGATTGAGGAATCCATTGCTCAAAATCTGCCCTGGACTCCATTTCTTCTCTGTACCTCTTTGTGTTGAGCCGGACCCCTTCTTCTTCTTTAGCAACATATTTTCCTTTATCCCTGACAATCTGCTCAACAGTAGTGCTAAAAGAGGGAATTTCAGCATCAGTTGCAGGTTCAGCCCACTGAGTAGCTTATTGAATGTCATATTGCTGAGAATCATATTGCTCTGCATACCGATCATTGTATTGGCCAAGCAAGCCATCATGAAGTGCTTCTTGTATATGTTCAAGAACAACATGTATGTTGTCATATGTGAGTTGCTCAAGTCCCATTGAGCCTCTTATAACATTTGTAGTCCAAACTGCATTTTCAGTATTAGCCCTTATCACGTCATTCTCCCCCTTTTTGAATTCTTCAGAGACATCTTTAGTTAGGGAGGTGCTAGCCTTTGTTAATTGATCATCCAGATAATTAACACCAATGGTGGCATGGCCTTTGAGCTTGAGCAAGTGATCATCTAGAACTTGGGTCCATGCATCCATTCTTCTTTCAAGAATATTCTTGTGCTTTTCCAACAATTCCTTCTGTGCATTGTGGAATGCTAGCATGTTTCCAGAAAGAATATTTGATTCTCTATAATTCCATTTTGAATCTGACCTACTTCTGTCTGTTTACTTTCTATGAAAGTTAATACAGGAGCAGCCCTCTTGAAGAATGATACAATGTTGGCTCTCAGTAGATTAACCTCAAATCTTATAGATTTGATCTCAGTAGAAATGTCTTTTCTCAGTTACTTTATGGAATCATCCACAAAGTGTTCCAGTTGTCTTCTTTGGTCATACAACAGACCCTTTAGTTATGCTAGGAAGGTGGATGACATCTGATCAACTTGGTGTGATATACCTTCATCACAGATATTTTGTAGCACTGGCCTTTCTCCTTCTCTGACAACTGAATTAGGCATTTCATACTCTGAGGAATGTGCATCATCAGGTACCTTAACAGTAGTATTTTCTTTGTTAGACTCAGAGGAGCCTATCTCCACCACGATACTTGGAGCAGGGAGTTCATTGTGAATCTCCCCCCAACCTCTGCAATGTCTACAGGGACATTCAGATCTTTAGGAGTATTGATTAGTTGCAATCCCTCCATTGATTCAGCAGACTGATCATTCTCAGCAGGAATCTGATTACTCTCTTATATGTGCTGAATTTGCTCCTCGTCAGTAAGAGCATCGTCCATAACTTTCTCAAGAAGTTTCTCACCCTCAGCTTAAGGATAGAGAAGAACAACTTCAAGACCCTCTGAAATTTCAGCAATCCTCTCTTCCAGATTCATAATGAAGGTGTCCAATTCATCTTGAACAGATAGGATCGTCTCCCCCTCAGTTTAAGCATGTATCTAGTGAATCTCCCCCTCAACTGCAGCACCCATTTTAGATGTTTCCCCCTGAACATCATCAGAGATGTTTTCCACTTGTTGGCCTTCTAGTGTGACCATGGCTCCTGCTTGGTTTTCTTCAAATTGAGTTCTGGCCAACTGGTCCCTTACAGTAGGTTCAAAAGACTTTGAGACTTGAGCACTCATGTCTCTCATTATTTCCTCAGTAGACTCAGAGAGATTTGGTTCAAGAGGCTCTTCTCCACTATATTCAGATGTACTGCTCTCTGTGATGACATCTGTAACTGGCTTCTTATTTTTCTTCCCAGTGGACTGAAGGTGTGGCTGGAGAACTCTCTCCCATCTTTCAAATATCATGGAGTCCATCCTCCTCATATGATGGATCTTGGTCCCTAGCCTCATGTTGAGGATTCCTGGGATAGTACTATATAGATACAGAGACAGGATTATGCCCAGATTGGGCTCTTGGATGCATTCTATAATTTTATCAAACAGCACTTTGCCCCAGCCTATTTTATTTGATAGAATGTTCCTGGTCATAAGTTCAAACATTTTCTTAGAAATCTTATCATGTGAACCTGTCTTGTAGAGCAGTGCTTTTCCCACTACATCTGCTAGGAACTTGCCTCTGTTGTTCAATGCTTTCCTTAACACAGACCCAGTGGTATTCTTGGAGATCCCATACCACTTTAGTGATGTCTTAATATCATCCTGAATTAGGTCAGCAACCTCATCTGACTCATTCAATTTGGGTAGATGCAAAGCTTTGCATAATCTCTTTATAGTGATCTTGATCTTCATTCCACCGATTGAGGATTTAATTTTGGATGAGGATGAGTCCACTTTGGCATTTGAATAGAGTTACAGAACTTCTCTTTTCCAAATCAGGACAGGCTCGGACAGGACAAAGTTTAGGTCAGCGACCTCTAGTAAGTGCAGAACCTGCATGACTTCCTCAGGGGCATCCTTGAAGCCATTTCAAACCAACTCGGATCCCTCAAACAAGAAATCCATTCCCTTTGGAGCCATTGATTTGCTGAGTTTCTAAAGAGTTGATGCGCTTTCGTTGCTGGGAGCTAGTAGTTCGCAAAGGGCCAGAAATATTGTTTCTTATTCTAAGCACACTTAGGTCTATTTATACTTGCCTCTAAGTAGAGAATGTGGAGAGGCACGTACCTTTTGTTATGATCACGAAGTGATCAATGACTATGAATAATCCCGATAGTTAGCCGCAAATTGACAATCTTGGGAGTATGCGTTGAGTGGACTCGGCACACTCAATGCTCTCAACGCTTGTCGTTATCTCGACGCACTCAACGCCTGAGTATTTAGACTCAATGCACTCGATTCCTAGACACTTAGTACAATTCTTCTATGTTATCCTGCAAGGAGTAATGCTACCTACAATAGGAAAATTTGAATTAGTTCTGAAGCTAGACTAAGTTCAACATACCTAGCTCAAATTTGAAGGTGTTGAACTGGGCTTCATCTAGTAGCTTAGTGAAGATGTCAGCAACTTGATTGTCTGTAGGGACAAATTCCAGACTGATGCCCTCACGTTCGACATGCTCTCTAATGAAGTGATACCTAATCTTTATGTGCTTAATCCTGCTATGAGACATATGATTCCTAGCAATAGAGATTACACAAATAATCATAGAACATAGGAGTTCTATATTTCTTAAGATTATAATCCTGGAGCTGATGTTGGATCCACAACAGCTATGCACAACTTCCAGCAGATATGTATTCTGACTCTACAGTTGAGATTGCAACACTAGTTTGCATCTTGCTGCTCCAAGACACAAGTCTTCTTTCCAGAAATTTACAGGAGCCTGATGTGCTTTTCCTGTCTTCTCTGCAGTCTGCAAAATCTGCATCTGAATACCCTATTAGTTCAAAATCACTATTCCTAGGGTAACATAGGTCAAGATCAGGTGTGCCCTTTAGATATATTAGAATTCTTTTAGCTATAGAATAGTGAGACTCCTTAGGGAAAGCCTGGTATCTAGCACAAATACATGTAGCATACATGATGTCTGGCCTACCAGCAATAAGATAAAGAGGGAGCCAATTATGCGTCTATAAATGGTTTCATCAATAGGATTCCCTATCTCATCCTTGTTCAGTGACACATTTGACCCCATGGGAGTCTTCATGATGGAGTCACTCTCCATTCCAAACTTTTTAATTAACTCCCTGGTGAACTTAGACTGTGAAATGGATAAATTATTCTCAGACTGTCTTACTCGGAGGCCCAAGAAGTACTTGAACTCACCCATACTGCTCATCATAAATTTCCCCTGCATAATTTTAGCAAACTTCTTGTAGAGGTCATCATCAGTAGACCCAAAGAGTATATCATCTACATAAATCTGTACTAGGATGATCTTACCCTTGACTTTCCTTGGGAATAGTGCCTTGTCTATCTTTCCTCTTGAGAATTTGTTCTTAATGATAAAGTTAGACATGGTCTCATACCATGCCCTATGGGCTTACTTCAACCCATATAGTACTTTCCTAAGCATATAAATATAATCAGGTGAGTTAAAATTGACAAAACCTAAGGGTTGCTCAACATAGACCTCTTCTCTTAGTTCACCATTAAGGAAAGCTGACTTCACATCCATCTAGTAGACCTTAAATCCCTTGTGTGCAACATATGCAAGGAATAGTCTTATGGAGTCTAGCCACAGAAGCAAAAGTTTGATCAAAATCAATACCTTTTTCTTATCTATATCCTTTGGCTACCAGTCTAACTTTGTTCTTTAATATTACACCATTTTCATCATACTTATTCCTATAGATCCACTTGGTTCCAATGATGTTATGACCTTGTGGTCTGGGAAACAGCTTCCAGACCTTTCATCTCTTGAACTAGTTTAGTTCCTCTTGCATAGCCACAATCCGAAATGGATCAATGTTGGGAGCTTCAAACCTTTTAGGTTATACCTGAGATAGGAAGCTGGATTACATTGCAATGTTCTGGCTTCTGCTCCATGCTGTAACCCCTTGGCTAGCATCTCCAATTATCTGATCTTTGGGATGATCTCTCAAGTGCCTGACTGTCGGAGTCATTCTTACTTCAGCATCAAGAACTTCATTGGCTGGATCTTGCTGATCTTCATCCATATTAGGTTCACTTTGATCTCCTTCTGGAATGCAAACTTCATCATCTTCTTTTAGGGTTGTTGGAGAGTTATCCATGATGGTTTGTTTTTTCATCTTCTCTTCTACACTTGCAGATCTAGAGAAGCTTGGCAGCTCACTATTAATCATTGATGACTCATCAAAGACTACATTAAAAGATTCTTCTATAGCTTGATTTTTCAAGTTGTAGACCCTATATGCTTTGTTATGGTTGTAGTACCCAACAAATATCAGTTCATAGGATTTGGCAGCAAACTTAGTCAAATGGGACTTCCCATTATTGAGAACAAAGCATTTACTATCAAAGATCCTGAGATATGCTAGATTTGATTTTCTGCACTTTATAATCTCATAGGGAGTCTTCTTGTGGTACTTGTTGATAGAGGCCCTGTTCACGACATGACATGCAGTGTTCACTACCTCAGCCCAAAAATATTCTAAGAGTGAAGTGTCATAGAGAAGGGTCCTGCCAGCCTCTATGAGAGTTTTATTTTTCCTCTCAGCAATCCCATTTTGTTGGGGAGTTCTTGGTGAAGAAAATTCTTGATGAATCCCTTGATCTTCACAGAACTTTGTCATTCCTTCAGACTGAAATTCAGTACCATGGTCACTTCTAATTTTTACCACAGAGCTATATTTTTCATTCTGAACTTGTCTAACAAAGGTCATAAAAGTGTCAATCGTTTCTGATTTTTTTCAAGAAGAACACCCAAGCAAACCTGGAGAAGTCATCAACTATCGCAAGTCTGTAGACTTTCCTACCTAGACTATGAACTGGCATAGGACCAAACAAGTCCATATGCAGGAGGAATAAGCACCTTACAGAATCCTTGAAACCAATGCTCTTGAAGGATTCTTTGGTCTGCTTGCCCTTTTGACATGCAGAGCAGATGTCCTCCTTGGTGCATCTTATGGTGGGATTATTCCTGACTAGATCTTCACTGAAGAGCTTACTTATAGTCTTGAAGTTCAAGTGAGCTAGTCTCTTGTGCAATTGTACACAATACGAGACTTTCTCATTAGCAACTAGACACACATGGGTGTTAGAACTTAAACATAAAAAGTGTAAATAATAAATATTCCCACTCCTATTGTCTGTCAAAATGACCTCTTGGTCACTTGACCTTTTGATTAGACACTAATCCTTATGGAATACAATAACATTGCCAGGATCACATAGTTGGCTTATGCTAATCAGGTTGTGTTACAACCCTTCCACATAAGCCACTTTTGTGATTGTCACTAAGCCATTGGTGATCATACCAAACACCTTGGTGACTCCTTTTTCTGAGCCACCAAAGATCACTTTTGGTCCATTCTTTACTGGACAGTATTCCTTTAAAAGACTTCTTATTCCAGTCATGTGCCTGGAATACCCATTTTCCATGTACCATATTAGATGGGTACTTGGACTAACCTGCAACCACAATTCAATTTACCTTAGCACCTAAAAGAGTTTAGGTCCTAGGTTCTTGTTAGTTTGAAAATTAGCTTGTCTGCCTTCAACATTTCTGACATGTAGACTTGCCCTTTCACTAGTCACATTGGGGTTGGCCAAAAATCTATGACAAAATGTCCCACTTTTCCACAACACCAACACTCATGAATATTATATCTCCTTTTCTGAACAGCTATCGGAGACAAGCTTAAACCCACTGACTGTTCAGAAGGGAGAGCAGTAGCCCTCTTCATATTTCTTTTAGCAAGGATCTGACTGAAAGTGAGTCTTCCAGTAGAAGTACTTGGCTTACTGTGAATGACACTTACAACAGTCTTTTTTGCAGAAGATAAGCTATTGATTGCATCAGAGATAGCCAAGTCGGGCTTGTTAGATGACTTACTTTTGGTTTGAGTTTTTGTTGGAGGAGCTTGACTGTTGGACACTTCCATATTCTTGAGAGTGGGGGCTGGTGCACCAAAAATAAATGGTCCATAATGGGCCATCTAAATTTCCTTATGGGGAGCCTTAAAGGCACTCAACCCCATGCCCTTCCTTCCACTATAGCTGTGAACATTTTTGTTCACACTAGTGGGTCTACCATTCAACCAGTGATCATATATGCTTTCTGGTCATACCTGTTGGATGGCAGCACAACTTCCTCAAAGGAGATATCAGGCTGAATAAGGGCCTTCCCCTTCCTCCTATTCCTTCTTCTAGTGTTCCTCTCAATGTACCCTAATCCCTTCTTATTTGTTTGGGAGGTGAAGGTATCAATGATTGGCAACACTGATTTAGGCTTGGAGTACTAAGTCACTAGATTCCTTTCTTTGAGGAGATTTTCTTCAAGATCCAAAATGATCTTGTTCTTATGGACGATGGTTCCAATCTGGATGATTGAGATGGTTTTCAGTTGGCTGATTTCCCTCCTCATCTGATCCAGCAAGGATACTGACTTATACTGCAGGGAAGCAGCTAGTTGTAGGGAGACAATCTCCTCGGACTATTTCTTGGCGAACCTCTTGCTCCTTTTCAAAGCATCCAGAAGGGCACCATAATTGTCAATTAGTTGATTGACATCTTCCTCAGATTCTGACCCATCTTCATCACAGGAAGAAGATGCATCAGAATTGGGACTAGTCGCATAGTCAGATTCAGAGGAGGTGCTGGAAAGAGAATGTACCGTATCTGGACCAGGCTGATCCTTCCTAGATTCTTCATCTGACATGGCCATTAGACCATAACTATTGTTTTCATCTTCATCCACCTCAGTGTCACTGTCTGAGTGTGACAAAGGGGCCCTGATACCTATCCTTGCAGCAGGATAGTCTTTGTCTTCATCAGCTGTTGTAGAATCTGAATAAGCTGAGTCACTTTGACTCCTGCTCTTCTCATCCTTGGCAATGAAGGTCTTTTCCATCTTGCCCATTTGGTGGTGTTGTTTCGTCTCACCAGTTTCTTTTCTCTTGACTGGGCAGTCAGCTATGACAAGCCCAGACTTGTTATAATAATAACAAACAATTTTAGAAGAAATATGTTTGTAAGGTTTAGTTTCATACATGTCTTCTTTAGAGAACTTCTTAGATCTGTTGTGATCCTTCTTGTAATGAGAGGAAGAGGAAGGACTATTCTTCCAATGCCTCCTCTTCATCATCTTTTGGAACTGCCTAGATAAGGCAGTAAATTCCCCATCTGACATGTTGTTGTTAAAAGAACTTGACTCAGAGCTGTCTGAATCAGCATGCCTTCTTAGGGAGAGGAGTTTCCAAACAATGTGTGTGGAGGGGTTTCAGCCGCTTGACAACCTCTCTGATGGCACATATCTTGATGTCCCAATCTCTAGTTAGAGATCTGAGAAACTTCTCATTAAGCTCAAAATGGTTGAAGACCCTCCCATAGGTCTTTAGCTCATTCACTACTCTGAAGGACTTTTCATGGCACTCAGCTATGCTGTCCTTCTTGCACTACCTGAAGGTCTCATATTCCTGATTCAATATGGATTTCCTATCATACCTAACTTCTTCAGTGCCCTCTATATAGACAATCAATGTGTCTCACATTTCCTTGGCAGTTATGAAGTGGACAAGGTTCAGGAATGTTGAATCATCAATGGCACTCACAATAATATTTTGTACCTTTTTGTCCATTGTAGCCAAAATAACCTCATCCTTGGTCATCTAAGAATACTTCTTAGGTGTCTGGATATTGGCATCTAGAGTTGAGATCTTCAAGAATGTTCTGCTTGATCTGTGAAGTAACTGCAGCTAGGGATTGCTCCGTCCCTTCTTCAACCTTCAAGAGATTACTTTTTGAACTTATTGATGAAGATGAAAATGTCAACAGCAAACTTGCTTGAACTTCTAGATCACTGGATGGAGCAAAATCATTAAGCTCTGCAACTCGGTCGAGAGGAAGAAGATGAAGCTCTGTATTTCAAGAGTTAATAATCTAGAAAAGTTTTGTTTCTTCTTCCTCGATCTTTTCTTTTTCTATCCCGCCATCCAATGACTCTTTGAACAGTGGGACCACTTGGAGTTGGTAGCTGCAGCTTTTCTTTAGCATTAATTGATGTACAACAGGCAAGCAACATCATTTGTCATCTACTGTTCTGTTCGCACAACATTTGAATTCCTGCTGTCGTCATCATGACTCAGCACCTGTGGACTTAGCCAAATTCAGACAATTCTGCATAGGAGTTGAGTGAAGACTTATCACTCAATGTCAAAAGACTTAGGCATAATTCTGCACCACCAGACATTTAGTGATTATTATCACGCAACGATTATCGACAATTGTAGTCTAACTGACTAGGGATTGAGTGAGCCTTCATCACTCAAAGCATATGTACTTTGTCAATTTTCTCTATATTAAGGCGTTGAGTGAGTTGTCTTCACTCAACTCTTTCTGCCTTTGTCTGTTTTATTGAATAGGTGTTGAGTGAACTGTCATCACTTAACACTTCTGTCCTTAGACAGGTTTTTTGTTGAATAGGTGTTGAGTGAGTTGTCTCCACTTAACGCATTCGTCCTTAGATAGATTTACAAGTCAAACAACACTGCGGCTCTAACTGAACTGTGTTCTGTCAATGCTTTCTCTTCAGGGCATTGAGTGAACTGCCTTCACTCAACGCTTCTGGCCTTAGCCAGAATTCTTGTCAACTTTTCTCTGGCTTTGACTATTTGAGCTTTACTCAATGCTTAAAGCCATCTGGCGTTGAGTGACCTGCCTTCACTCAACGCATCTAGACTTAGGTAGACTTTTGCCTTGTCATCATCCTATCTTTTGTCCACCTGTCATTTGTGCTTAGAAAACATGTTTGAATAGTGAACAAAGAGCAACCTGCATACATAGAACTTAAAACATGCATTAAATACAATACTATGTATACCTTTATCATATAGGCCTTCTTCAAATCTGGGATATTGTGATTAATGGACCCAACAGATACAGTGATCAAGAGCAAAGTCTGGCAAGTCAAAGTCAAAGTGAAAGCTTCTCTACTCACAAGGTATTTACGACTCCTAGTGTGTGAAGAGGAAGATAAGCTAGAAGATAGTGATTTCTCAAAAGCCCTATTATTTTGTGGACTGCCAAGAGGTACTAAAGCAGTCAAGCAAAAAGGGATGAATGACGAAGGAAAACATCTATCAGATATCATTGGAAAGGTTCTGTTATGCAAGACTGAATCTCATGACTACTTGTCCTCCAACATGTTCAAGATTCTAGTCGTCATCATATGCCGGAAGAGAATAAACTGGGGTGCATTGCTTTTTGGAAGGATAAAGGACAGCTTCCGAGCACCTAACTTTGGAAGGATTATTACCCTTTACTTGAATCAGTTGGACAGAGACACATTTGATATGTCCAAAGGAGTTCCTATTCACCACCTAATGAAAATTGACTCCACTATCTTCTTTAGATGGGAGAGAAGAATCCCAAGGCAAGGTGGTCTCTAAGACTTGCCTGAGTAAGAGGAGGAGGAAGTTCCTGAGGAAAGAATTCCTACTCCTACCCCCGTGAAATTCCTAAAAATGCGTATGCAGGAATTGAGGGGGAGTCAGCTGAAACCCAAGTGGTTACTGATGCACAAGTGCCCTTGGTTATTCCTTCTTCTATAGTGACAGAGGTTCCAGAACCAGTGATATAAGAAACAGTTGCAGAGACAGATGATCTTCATACAAAGATTACTAAAATCGGTAGGGCTGCTGCTGCTGAGGTAGGATCTGTTGAGGTTGTGGATGAGATACTTGCTGATGAAGTTTTGGATAATGATGTTCATGATGATGTTGCTCATGAGGATGAGCTAGCTGCTGATAATGTAAATGATGCAGAACACATCATAGCTATCGATTATGTACATGGTTCTTCTGTTGCTGCTTCAATAGAAAATATGAGCGTAAGTATCCCAGATTTTCTACCTGTAATGAATGACGGGGAGCAGATTCATCATTCTATCTCAGTTCAAAATGAGATAGATAGATTCATGCATAATCTTCAAAGAAGAATTGCAAAGATTCTTGGTGTACCTTCGGTGGAGGAATCAGAGATTGTTTATATTTCTGATGAGGAAGGAGATGTAGAGGTGCATCCTCCTATCCTAGAGGCTCCAGATACAGGACTACCGTCAAAAGCTCACATTTCCCCAGTGGAAGAGTCATCTAGTAACTCTGAGGCCAGTACAGATATTCCATATCCTCCCAATGTTCCTGTTGCAAATCTTCCAATAACAAGTTCAGATCATTCTCTACTACAGTCCATAGAAGCCATGATGGCAAGGCAGCAAGCAAAATTTGATTTATCTCTACAAAATGTACTTAAGAAAGTGAAAGAAACGGAAAGAGATATGAACAACGGCCCTGCAGAGATCAAGGTATGTTTTGATAAGTTTGAATCCACACTTGACAGTTGGTTCGTGTAAGGTGGACAAGCCATTATCTATATAATGGTTGTGCTGAAAAGCAACCTAACTGTTCTCGAGAATTTTGATGAGAATGCAAAGACAGTTATCAATGCCCAAAATGCAAGAATGTATTATTTTAATGAGAAGATTGTCTACTACAACAATGTTATTGCGTCAGAGGTACTTAAAAAGTCAAAAAGGGGGAGGCTGAATTGAAAACTAAGGTAGATGCACTTGAAGATTCAATGAAAGATCAATTCAAGGTTGTAAGCACCTACTGCTATAATAACTTCAATCGGCTGCATAGAGAGATGTTTCCAGGGTCTGTTGAAGTCAGAATGCCAGAACATACAATACCAGATCCTGTTCATGACTTTGTTCAGTTTGCTCAGGAGTACAATCAAGATTGGACAAAATCTCAATATCAATCTGCTGCTGCTGAACAAGAGATTCAAGTGGTTGAGGATGTATCCCAACCAGTTTCTAAGAGAAGGAGATATAGTGAAGCCCCTTCTGCTGTCAGGTCTAATCCTAGCAGAGAACAATGTGAAGTGTGGAGTCTGATCTCAAAAGGTATTATCTTGGACACCTTCACATTGGTCGATGTAGGACATGAAGACACGTACACTCACTATAGCAGGGAGGAGTGGAAGAAGCACGAAGTTGCAAATGTCAAGGGAAGGCTTCATTTTAGAAAATTCAGAAGAGATGATCATGCAGCCCCTCCTCCGCCGCCTAAATATTTTTTGAAGTCAAAGGCTTACTTTGATAGACAGTTTTAGAAGAGCCAAGGAAAACATGCCTAATTTTTTTAGACGATTGTGTGCTCTCTTTGCCCCAAAAGTATCTTCATATATATATATATATATATATATATATATATATATATATATATATATATATATATATATATATATATATATATATATATATATATATATATATATATATTATGTTTTGACCGAGAATGTGTTTATTTCTTAATTTTATATGTCCTTACATTTTCATGCTTTAAGATTATTGTGTGTACAATTCACCTTAGTTTGTAGGGTTTTGACTTCTTCAAATTGGTGGAAGATTGTTGGGTATTGTATCCACAATGACCCTGATTTGAAGAAGTGTCCCTTGAACTAAGATGAATTGAGTTTATATTTGATGCTGCTTCTTTAGTCATGTGCTTGCAGGACTACATTGCTAAGTATAAGCTAATGTCAGGTTACAGTGGGTCATGAAATACAAAACTATATAATGTAATCGTTAATTGTGTAGAAAAATGTGTTGACTTAAGTGTAAACTCTCTATTGGGGTGTAATTTTGATTCAAGTACACTATGAGAATCAAGGAAGGACAAGTTGCTGCTTTTAGAAGAAAATAATTTTTCTCTAAGTAAAATATGTCGAGTATAGTAGTGAATATTCGTCGAATTCGTCTGGTATACTCATGAATACTCGTCGAATTCATCGTGTATTTTTACTAGCACTCGTCGAATTCGGTGTATTTACTTAGAGAATAAACTCTGAGTTCTTGGAAATCAGTTAAGTAAAAATAGTCTAGTATCTTCATAAATACTCGTCGAATTCGTCAAGTGTATCCATTGATACTCGTCGGATTTGTCGAATATATATGCAGATATACGACGAATTCGTCGAGACTCACTGGATATGCCTTGAGTTCACAAATTTACTTCTTTGGATTTCACTAAGTCAAATTCTTCGAATATCGCTTTGCCTATGCGTCAAATGTGAAGAGAGTATCTGCTGATACTCGTCGAATTTATCGAGTATGCTAGACGATATTCGTCAAATTCATCATGTATCTCTTTTGGAATTCGTTGAGGTATCTGTTAGTTCAGTCTGGAATTGGCTAAGTTAATTTCGTCAAGTTTCGAAGCAGTTCGACGAGTATACACGTATATACTTTACGATACTCGATGAATAATACTTAGGGTTTATTTTTTCTACTTTCAAATTTCCGACTCGGATCGTCCAGACCGCCATGTATAGTAACTCGCGATATCTCGGTATGGAAGAAAACTTCTAGTCGTTAGAGAAGAAGTGTTCCTATAAATACATAGGGTGGATTTCTGGAAACCCTAATCCTGATTCCAAGTTCAAATCGAGAAATTCCAAGAAAAGCACTCGTCGACCTCGTTCCGTTCTTCACAATACTTTAGGCAGACAAAGACATGACACACGATTCGTTCTTCAACAAGTGTGTCGACTAGATCCTTGATCTCTGAAGGGTCTCATACTACTCAGATCTACTTGATCTGTGTGTTCAGATCTAGTCTACAAAGATTTTAGATTATCTTTCTCCTCAAGAATTTCAAGTTCTATATTTCAGAGGAAAGGAAGACTGAAGATTTCATACCTGAAGAAGATTATTCGTAATGTAATTTTGTGTAAATCTTTTATACTATTGTAGGAGGTTTTGCCTCCAAGTTGTAGATCCTTATTTTAGGATCGAGTTGTAGATCCTTGCTTGTGGATCGAGTTGTAGGAGAGGTTGTTCTCCAAGTGGTAGGAGATTTGTCTCTGAGTTGTAGGAGTTGAGGCTCCGAGGTGTAAGATTGTGCTCAATCTGAGCTAAAGGTGAAGTAGCCGAATCTAGCACTTCATGGAAGATAGGCGAGGCGAGGCAGTGGACATACCCAACTTGGGGAACCACTATAAATTCTTTGTGTTTCTGTGTGCTTATTTTTGTACAATTTTTATTCTGCTAAAAGATGCAGAACTCACCTATTCATCCCCCTCTAGCTGATTTAGGTTGACTACTAGACACTTTCAACAGCTTCAGCAACCAACCGTATCATTTCCGCAGAAGGAGGAGGTGTTGGCACCTCAGTTGGTGCATTACTCTCCGCCGAGCGCTGGGGTTCATGCTGTCCCGCATAACTTCTAGTCATCTATAATTGTGAAACACTCAATTAAGTAACTCATAACATTGCAAAAAAGCAATTATAATAACATGTAGTTTCCGCAAACATGTGTATTTCATTCCTAAGTGGACATTCATGGGTTCTTTCCTGTTATAACGGTAGCACACATATATGTTCTCACCACCCCTTAAAAGAATTCGACCACGAATTCTAATAAAAAAGACCGACACCAGAAGCTAATACTAAATTGTAATACCTCCAACTATCACATATAATATAACATAAGGTATGATCGGGGCCCCACGCCATATTCCAAGAATAGTCAATGGAGTTATGCCTTGAAACCATTTATTTCACACATCCTAACTCAGAGTGCATTTTTGTGGAAGCAGTTATTAAAGTTGTAGAACCCACAAACCAGGAATGTCCAATATAAACATAAGAACATATAAAAACATACAACATGTTTTGGACTTAAGACCTTACAACTGTTTCCTTTATAAAATGTGTTGAAATTTGTGAAGTGAAAGTGGGTGATAGGGCAGGCCGGGCGGTCTTAACGGCCTAAGAGGTCTGTGTTCGAGGCCTGGGCGGACTGCTGGTTGCGGCCTGGGTGACCTGGCTTGGTCTTGGTGGCCTGGTTGTTCTTGAGGAGCGGCCTGTGCGGCCTGGTGTGAGGCCTTGGGCGGACTGTTGTGCGTCCTGAATGGTGTATGGCAAAGGTAGTCTTATAACTTAGGCATCCAGTGGAGCGGCCTGAGCGGACTGTGTTGGCGGTGCTCAGCTTGATCTGGGGTCCTGCAGTTGGCCAGCCCATGTGGTAACTAGGCGGATTGGAAGTTGTATCTGCGGTGTGTTGTTGGACTTGTTCATTGAGTCCGCAGAGTCCGCTGTTGACCGGGCGGACTAGCTGTTGGTCGTGGACTCATGGCGGGCGGTGGTGTTATTTTCGAGCTGTGTGGACTGTCTCTTTGTCCGCATACAGTGTGCGGACTGATGCAGCATGTGTTGTGGCTGTGTCCGCGTGTTGTGTTGAGTTGCGGACTGGTGCAGCATGAGTTACGGTTGTGTCTGCATGCTGCTTGAGTGGCGTTCCGGTGCTATGTTTGCGTTGGGCGGACTAGCGTTGTGCTTGTGTTGTGCGTGCTGGCATTGTGTCTGCATGGTGGCGGACTGACTTTGACCTGGCGGCTGGAGGTTTGAAGTCTGGCCAAGTCCTAGCGGACTTGGCGGACCGGGTTGTGTTAGTGCGTGTGCTGGGGTGGTGACTCTATTCACTAGTGTGGGGACCACACTCCTCACCTCGCCTATAAATAGACCCCCCCGGCACATCTACAGTAACTGAGAGAATAGTAAGTGAGGGCTTGGTTAATTGTTGCGTTCTATTTTTTGTTGTCCGTGCGGGTTGAGCAGAGATAATTATTTGTTGTTTGCAGGTTGCGCGGCTAACACTGAGGAGCCAGGAGTTTGGCTTTGACTGCGGTCAGCATCAGTGAAGTTTGCGGTTTCAATCAGCGGTTTCAGCAGGTCGCTTCTACGTCTTATCAGTTTTCTCTGCTTCAGCTTTTCCAAGTTCAATAACTTGTCCGCCGTACTCGACGGTCTAGGCGGTCTGTTCCTCAGTTCAGCAGCAGCTTGTAGCAGTCAGCGAATAACGACGTGTCCGGGCGACCTTGCGGTCTCGGCGGACTCTGTGTTCTATTCTTCTTCTAGCAACAGTAGTTCGGGCGGCCACAGAGACTTCGGCATACTGGGCGGTCTCGGCGGTCTCCAGTTCTGTCCGCTCGAATTGTTTAACTTGTGATTTTTTCCTGTATTCCTGTGTACTGGCGAAATCATGTCTCACCATGTATACCTCACTTTGTAAAGATGAAATAAAAGAATATATGATCTACTTGCCCCTGTGGTTGCATTTGGTTGATTGAGCTTACTTTCCTGGTTTCCGCACGATCAAGGTGTAATCGTGATAGTTCCGAGGATATTAAATTGGCATTAGGCTATCTCGTTGACCACTTTGAGAAAATTCAACATGGTATCAGATCCAGGTTCAGTTTCTTGAGCGGTGATCAACTTGTATTGTTGCTCTATGCTTCTGAAGGATTAACCAAAGTTTGCTGCAATGGAAGGGAACTATGCAAGAGGTCTGGGTAATGAACTCTTGACCACGAATAACTTTAAGAAGTGGAAGTCGTGCATGAAGAGTTTTCTTCTTGGCGAGGACCTATGGGAGGTCGTCATTGGTGACGACAGGCAGGAAGTTATAGCTACTTTTGGGACTGCTGAGCAGGTGAGGGTCTGGAGGAAAACAAATGTGAAGGCTGAGTTTACACTCAAGAGACCTGTCTCACCGGAGCTGTTTGATCACATCATAGGATGTGAGTCGGCTGCTGATATTTGGACAACTATTGATGGGTTGTTCAACAGGAAGAACGTGGCGAGGCTACAGTTCCTAGAGAATGAGTTGGCTAGGACAACTCAAGGAGACCTGACTATCTCTAAGTTCTTCTTGAAGATGAAGAGTTTGTGTGCTGAGATATCAGCGCTTGATCCTGATGAGCCCATCTTTGAGGCCAAGTTAAAGAGGCACATTATCAGCGGCATGTGGAAGGAGTACGTTGCCTTTGTAACCTCGGTGCAAGGTTGGGCAACTCAGACATCTCTGCTGGAGCTTGAGAACCTGCTTGCTTCGCAGGAAAGTTTGCCTAGACCGATGGTACGAGTGACTATCTCTAAAGGAGGCAGTGATGCGTTGTTCACAGGCAAGAAGAAGAGGAGATGGGAAGGGAAGAAGAAGAACCATGTTGCTGAAAATTAGCCTTCAACTTCTTATCAGACAGAGAAGTGCGCTACTCCTAAGAAGGATTGGAAGAAGAACTTGAAGTGCTACAGGGGTCATCAGCGAGGACACTTCAAGCGTGACTGCAAGGTCAAACTGCAGCCTGGGCATGCTGCAGGCAAGGAGGAAGCATGCTTGAGCACTGAAGAAGTAGGATGGGGCAGAGCTTTCATGACGGGCACTTGTGTCCGTGCTTTCTCCGTTGTCGACTTCAACGACGAGTGGATCGTGGACTCCGGGTATAGTTATCACCTCACCGGAGACAATTCGAAGTTCTCTTCTCTGCAAGCTTACTCAGGTAACGAAGCTATCCTCACTGCTGATAATACTGTTTATGCAGTAGAGAAGGAGTGGGTTGTGTCTTTGGGTAGTGATAAGGGGCCAATCATGTTAAGGAGTGTGTATCACGTACTGGGTATGAAGAAGAACCTCTTCTCTGTGACCAATGCGGTAGACGCGGGTTATCACGTTCTGTTTGGGCCAACAGAAGTGAAGTTCCTTCGCAACCTATCAGCGGTAAAGGCTGATGTTGCTCATGTTCGGAGGAGAGTAAAGAACTTGTTTGTTCTTGCAACAAACTCTTACGTTGATCGGATGAGGGCAATTGATAGCACTGTTATATGACACGAGATGCTGGGGCATGTAGGAATGAATAAGTTGAATTCTATGGCAAACAGGAGCCTTGTAAGAGGCTTGCCTAAGCTATCTTCCTTTGGCGATGGTCACGTTTGCGTGGGATGTCAGTACGACAAGGCTCATCGCCTTCCGTTTGATAAGTCACAAACGAGGAGCAAGAGACCATTGGAGTGTATCCATGGTGACATGATGGGACCAACCGTCACTGCTAGCCTTGGTGGGAGTAGATACATGCTTGTGTTGATTGATGACTACTCAAGATACACTTGGGTTTATTTATTGAAGGAGAAGTCAGAAGCTTTCCAGGTGTTTGTGGAGTTCAAGGAGCTAGTGGAGGGCCAGCTTGACTTGCGGATCAAGAAGTTTAGAACAGACAACGGTGGTGAGTTTGTCTCCTCCGAGTTTTCTAACTTCTGCAGGAAGCACGGGATCCAGAGAGAGCTTACTTGTGATCATACTCCACAACAAAACGGTGTTGCGGAGTGGAAGATCCGTCATCTGATGGAAACCTGCAAGTGTTGGCTTCATGCGAAAGGCATTCCTAGGTCCTTCTAGGCAGAGGGGATGTCTTGTGCTTCTTATGTCATCAATCGGATGTCGCTCAGCCCGATCAACATGAAGTCTCCTTTTGAGATGTTGCTGAAGGAGAAGCCAAGCGTGGAACACCTTCGGGTGTTTGGATCAACTTGCTATGTGTATGTCCCAGATGCTTCAAGGACAAAGCTTGATGCAAAGGCAAGGAAGCTTGTCTTTGTTGGCTATGATGAGCGGAAGAAGGGATGGAAATGCGTGGATCCCGCGACGAAGAAGTTTGTTATATCAAGAGATGTGGTCTTTGACGAACTGACGTCATATGGAGGTGGGTCGGTTGAGCTACCCGAGAGAAAGGTTGATGAAGAGCAGAAGGTGTCTGCTGAAGTTCTTCAAGAGGAGCTTGTTGTATCACCAACAGCTCCTGTTACTTCAAGCTCTGAGGCAGAGGCTTCTTGTTCAGTAAGCAGGGGGAGCATTGCTCAAAGTCTGCCCGGGAATGGAGCTGAGCCTGAAGAAGTAAACATAGGTTATGATCAAGGAGCAGACCCTTCGGAGATCAAAGAGGGTTGTCAAGCCACCAGCTCGGTACTGTGATGGGAATGCAATGAGTTTTGTCTCCTACTTCTTTGTAGGTCTTCTGGAAGATCGAGAGCCTGCAAACTTTAATGAGACCACTGGAGTCAAGAAGTGTGAATATTCCATGAAGGAGGAGATTTCTACTCTCAATAAGAATGAAACCTGGGACCTTGTGCCCAAGGTTGATGGCATTACTCCAGTGACTTGCAAGTGGGTGTTCAAATTGAAGAAGAAGGCTGATGGGAGCATTGATAGATACAAGGCTCGCATGGTTGCTCGAGGATTCTCACAACAGTATGGAGAAGACTATGAGGAGACATTTAGTCCATTTGCAAAGATGACTTCGGTTCGAGTGGTGATCGCCTTGGCTGCTTGCAAGGGATGTAGAATGTTGCAGCTTGATGTGAAGAACGCTTTTCTTTACAGAGAGATTGACAAGGACATCTTCATGGATCATCCACTAGGATTTATTTCTGAAGTTCATCTGAACTATGTCTGCAAACTCAGGAAGGCTCTCTACGAGTTGAAGCAAGCTCCAAGAGCTTGGTATGGGAAGATAGCAAAGTATCTTCAATTCTGCAGATATCTTTCTTCCAACTCGAATTCAAGATTGTTCATCAAGAAGAAGGGGGAGCTTCAAGTCTTGGTCTTGCTGTATGTGGATGATATGATCATCACATGGAATTCAGAGGAGGAGGTGGCTAGGCCCAGGGCTGAGCTTGCTATTCGCTTCGAGATGAAGGACTTGGGAGAACTTCATCACTTTCTTGGTCTTGAAGTGGAGAGGAAGGAGAGCGGGATACTCATTTTCCAGAAATGATATGTGGATCGCATTGTGAATCGATTAGGTATAGGCAAAGGGAAGAGTTGCTCTACTCCTCTGGATCTTGTTCTGAAGCTTCGACGAGATGAAGGAAGGATTCTTCCTGATCCCTTGTTGTTCAGAGCTCTAGTGGGGAGCTTGATTTACCTGAAGATTATAAGGCCAGACATTGCTTACGTTGTTGGCCGAGTAAGTCGATTTATGGCTGACCCAAGGAAGTCTCATCTGGTGGCAACAAAAAACATTTTGAAGTATGTCAAGGCGACTTCTGACATGAGACTACTCTATAGTATGGACACAGTGTTTTCTTTGCTTGGATACACGGATGCTGATTATGGTGGTGACTCGGATGATCGAAGATCAACTTCAGGTTATGTTTTCACTTGTGGATCAGCTTGCATATCGTGGTGTAGCAAGAAGCAAGACTCAGTGTCTGTGTCTACTACAGAAGCTGAGTACAAGGCTTAGGCATTGGCTGCTCGAGAAGCCATTTGGCTGAGGAGGATTATATAGGATGTTCATGAGTAAGTGCAAGGCTTTACTTTACTCCGAGGTGACAATCAGAGTGCTCTCAAATTGGTGAACAATCCAGTGTGTCATGCAAGGACCAAGAATATTGAGATCGAGCACCACTTCATAATGGAGAAGGTGTTGGAGGGATCTCTTCTGGTTGGGCATGTTTGGAGTGAAGATAATCTTGCTGACATCTTCACAAAGCCGCTGTCAAAGGGGCCATTTCAACGATTACGAGGGTTGCTGGGGTTGATCACCACTTCTCACTTCAAGGGGAAGTGTTGAAATTTGTGAAGTGAACGTGGGTGATAGGGCAGGCCGGGCAGTCTGAGCGGCCTGAGCGGTCTGTGTCCGCGGCCTAGGAGGACTGCTGGTTGCGGCCTGGGTGACCTGGCTTGGTCTTGGTGGCTTGGCTATTCTTGAGGTGCGGCCTGTGCAGCCTGGTGTGCGGCCTTGGGCGGACTGGTGTGAGGCATGAATGGTGTATGGACAAGGTAGTCTTGCAACTTGGGCATTGAGTGGAGCGGCCTGAGCGGACTGTGTTGGCGGTCTGTTGGCGGTGCTTAGCTTGATATGTGGTCCTGTAGTTGGCCAGCCCTTGTGGTAACCGGGCGGATTGGAAGTTGTACCTGCGGTGTGTTGGTGGAGTTGTTCATTGAGTCCGTAGAGTCTGTTGTTGACCGGGAGGACTGCCTGTTGGTTGTGGACTCGTGGCGGGCGATGGCGTTGTTGTCGAGCTGTGCGGACTGCCTCTTTGTCCGCGTATAGTGTGCAGACTGATGCAGCATTTTTTTGTGGCTGTGTCCGCGTGTTGTGTTGAGTTGCGGACTGGTGCTGTATGAGTTACGTTTGTGTCTGCGTGCTACTTGAGTGGCGTTTTGGCGCTATGTTTGCATTAGGCATACTGGCATTGTGCTTGTGTTGTGCGAGATGGCATTGTGTCCGCATGGTGGCAGACTGACTTTGACCTGGCGCCTGGAGGTTTGAAGTCTGCCAAGTCCTTGCGGACTTGGTAGACTGGGTTGTGTTAGCGCGCGGGGTGGGGCGGTGACTCTATTCACTAGGCTGGTGACCACACTCCTTACCTCGCCATTAAATAGACCCCATCCCCCGGCATATCTACAGTAACTGAGTGAACAGTAAGTTAGGGCTTGGTTAATTGTTGCGGTCTGTTTTTTACTGTCCGCGTGGGTTGAGCAGAGATAACTGTTTGCTGTTTACAGGTTGCACGACTAACACTGAGGAGCCAGGAGTTTGGATTTGACTGCGGTCAGCATCAGTGAAGTTTGTGGTTTCAATCAGCGATTTCAGCAGATCACTTTTGCGGCTTGTCAGTTTTCTCTGCTTCAGCCTTTCCAAGTTCAATAACCTGTCCGCCGTACTCAGTGGTTTGTTCCTCAGTTCAGCAGCAGCTTGTAGCAGCCAGCAAATAACGGTGTGTCCGCGCGACCTTGCTATCTCGGCAGACTTCGTGTTATATTTGTCTTCTAGCAGCAGCAGTTTGGGCGGCCTCGGAGACTTCGGCGGACTGGGCGGTCTCGGCGGTCTCCAGTTCTGTCCGCTCAAATTGTTTGACTTGTGATTTTTTCCTGTATTCCTGTGTACTAGCGAAATCATGTCTCGCCTTGTATACCTCGCTTTGTAAAGAAGAAATAAAAGAATATTTGATCTGCTTGCCCCTGTGGTTGCATTTTGTTGATTGAGCTTGCTTTCCTGGTTTTCGCACGATCAAGGTGTGACCGTGATAGTTCTGACGATATTAATTTGGCATTAGGCTATCTCGTTGACCACTTTGAGAAAATTCAACAAAATGTGTCTTTCATACATCGGCACACAGACTGACGACATGTAACACCCCCTATCTGTCGCATAGCATATAGCAGTAGGTCCGGCCGGGGCCCGACGTCATATACCACAGACAGACCGGGTGGTTACTCAGTGGAAACCATCGAACCAATCCAACGTCCTACTCAGAGCATTCTAGTGGAAGTAGTTTTATAAGTTGCAATTAAAAGAACCCAGCACCAAGCATGAATGTCCACTAAATACCAAATAGTAATGTAGTACATACACAAGTACAGGCCTTAAGGCCTTACAAAATGGTTTACTTCAAATTACATGTTTTACAAACCACGGCACTCAGGCCGGTCATACATGAATAAAAACAAGTAAACACTTCAATTAGGCCTTCAAGGGCCGGCTTCGTAATTTGGGCTTTAGCCCGCTATTGACCGCTCGGTCCAGCAATACCTGCAAGCAACAAACCACACACGGTGGCAAACAAAAGCAACGGTCATCAATGCTGATCAAATTATAACGATCCTGCACCCAACTCGGGGCGGCGATGCTCCTTCCCTGCATTTTATTAGCACAACCAAGCAGTATATAAATTCATTGCATCACAGGCATTGGCACGCATGGCCACACGCCCCGTGCTCTCAGGGCACATTCTCGGTGATCAGAGTCTAAGCCCGTTGACTCACCACCATCCCCAGGACAGCAATATCTCGTGAGCAAATTGGTCTTTTAGGCAGATGTTACGACACTTTAATATCATCAACAGCCTATGTCACGACACTTTAATATCATCGACAGCAAAGACCCGACCTCTATGCCCTCGGCATAAAGCGAGAACGGTTCCACTCAACCCGTTGCTCACTTGCCACGACACTTTAATATCATCGGCACAAGTTAAGTTTCCCCGAAGCCCGTGAATCGAACGCACAATATTATATAACCCAATTATGTACAAGTTGGCTCCCAGGCCCACAAGTTTGGCAGAATCACGCATCTGCCCAGTTTTCTGGGTGCACCTTTAGGTTATTCCCCAAGTATCCTGCTGCAATCTACCGTGTAGAAAACCCGAAAAACAAACAATCGCACGGAGTCTTCTCCAGCATGTATGCAATGCAACATCAAAGATCTAGACCATCATGTCCGGATAGGCTTCACACATCATGCCTATGTTCGTTCTCGAATATGGACTCTAAACAACGGGAACTTTACATATCTACCCGAAGGAACGCCTCCACTCACCGCAAACTCGCAAGAGCGGGCTTCCTATGCAAAGAAAGAGAGCTTCACATGCTCAAGAAGAGAATCGTTACCCTAGCGTTCTTCCTCGGCGCCATGGAAATGTAAGCGGATGAAAAGCAACGCACTCTCTTTGCCTCCGTAGATCCGAAGTCGGCTCGCGATTTGGAGCTTCGAAGCTCCTCCAATGGATGGATCTAAGCTTCTTCTTCCTCCTTTGCTCTCCTCTCTCTCTTGACTTAGAAAGAGAACCACTCAAAAGAAATGAGGGTTTCAAGGGTCCAATCCCGTGTATATCCCATCAGGAACAACCCCCAGCCATTGGATCCAAAATTAAAGAAACGAACGTCCTTGATTCGGGCCTGAAATGCTAAAACTGGGCCGAACACGTCCTGCGACACGCCCATGTCCTGGGTCGTGTCCCCCATTCGCCATCAAAATCGACGCGCCTGGAGCAACACACGGGCATCCGACACGCCCGTGTTCGACATGACACGCCCGTGTTCCAACTAACACGGCCGTGTGGTCGGTCGTGTACCTCCATCGACACAGCCCCGAAAATAACCCGAGACTCACACGGGTCTTGAACACGCCCGTGTCCACACCCGTGTCACACCCGAACACGCCTGGGCTCCAGGTCGTGTTCACGGTCTCGACACTTCGTCGAGCGAAGTTCGTCGACCACCCGACACGGCCTTGGACACGCCCGTATCCTAGGCCATGTGCCTTGTCTCGACACATCGTCGAGCGAAAATCGTCGACTTCCCTTGCCGATCGTCGACACGGGCTTGACAAGCCCTGAGACACGCCCGTGTCTCAGGCTGTGTTCCCTGCTCGACGATCGTCGACTCCAAATTTCATCGACAACACGGCCAAATCATAGACTGGATCCTGACACGCCCTGGGACACGCCCGTGTCCTAGGCCGTGTGCCCCCTGCCAGATTCCAGATTTGGCCCAAAACGCCTCCCGTCGCTCTTTTGAGTTTCGGGGCGTTACAACTCTCCCCCTATTAAAAGAATTTCGTCCTCGAAATTTCATAAAGGAAAGGTAAGCACAAAACTAAACCTGAGCGGAACAACTTCGGATATTCGTCAAGCATAGTCTGCTCTCGCTCCCAAGAGAGCTCCTCTCGGCCGCAATTATCCCATCGGACCTTGACCATCCTGATCTCTTTATTGCGTAGCCGCTTGACCTCCGAGTCTTCAATCCGCATGAGTTTGACCTTTGTCGTCAACCCACTATCCACTGGCACTTGATCAACCGCGATCACTTGCGAAGGCTCTTGCACCGCCTTCCGTAACACTGATATATGGAATACATCATGTAAACCACTAAGCTCCACCGAAAGCTTCAACCGATAGGCTGCTTCACCAACCCGCTCCAGAACCTCAAACGGCCCAAGATACCTCGGGCTTAGCTTTTTCAATCGCCGCACCCGCGAGACACCCTTGAACGGCTTGATCTTTAAGTACTCCCAGTCGCCCACAGCGAACTCCATGTTTCTGTGCTTGGCATTATAGTACTTCGCTTGTCGGTCCTGAGCGATAAGCAACCTCTCCCGAATGGTTTGCACCAACGAAGTAGAATCCTCCACTTCTAATCGCTTATACAACTTTGATTCACCCGTTTCTAGCCAAGACAACGGCGTGCGACATCTTCGACCATATATGGCCTCGAAGGGCGACATTTGAATACTCGCCTGGTAGCTATTATTGTATGCAAACTCCACCAAATAAAGATGGTCTTCCCATTGCTTTCCAAAGTCCAAGACACACATGCGGAGCATGTCTTCCATAGTTCTATTGACCCTCTCGGTCTGCCCATCCGTTTGTGGATGAAAGGCTGTACTGAATATTAATTTTGTTCCCAACATTTGCTGCACTAGCCTCCAATCATTGGACGTGAACCGCCCATCTCGGTCACTCATGATGCTGTGGGGCACACCGTGAAGCCGTACTATATTATCCACATATAGTTTTGCCAACTTCTCCACCGGATCATCCTTCCTATGCGGAATGAAATGCGACACCCAAATGGCGTCGTTCCACTTTTGCGACCTTGGCAAACCGTGCACAAATTCCATAGAGATGTCGTCGAATTTCCACTCCGGAATAGGCAAGGACTTCAGAAATCCTCCCGGCTTTTGGCACTCCGCCTTCACTAAGGCGCAAGTTTGGCACTTCTCCACGTAGAGCGCCACATCCTTCTTCAAACCCGGCCACCAAAATAGTTTCTTTACATCGTGGTACATCTTCGTGCTCCCCGGGTGAATCGAGTACTTGGTATGGTGTGCCTCGTACAACAAGTCCACCCGCAAATTGCCCACACTTGGGACATATAGACAACCGTCTTTCCAAAGCAATCCGTCCTCCACAACGAATTGGGAATTTGACCCATCCAGAGCCTCTACCATGAACTGCTTCATATGGACATCCATATCCAAAGCCTTCCAAATCCTATCAGCCAGGTCATATTGTACTTCAGTCCAATTCAGTACTACTTCACTACTTGATTGCTTATCCACACAAACAATCTCCAATGCCTCCAACTCCCGAACCAACCGCTCGTCATGGATCGATAGCCAATTGGCTTGAGTTGGGGCCTGGCGACTCAACGCATCTGCAACCGCATTACCTTTACCAGGCATGTAGTGGATCTTGAATGTATAGTCCCCCAGGAACTCAATCCACCTACGTTGTCGCATATTCAGATCTTTCTGATCAATCAGATACTTCAGGCTCTTGTGATCGGTGTAGATATCAATCTTCACACCGTACAAATAATGCCTCCACAGCTTCAAGGCAAAAATCACGGCCGCTAACTCCAAGACATGGACCGGATAATTCCACTCGTGCACTTTTATCTGTCTCGAGCCATAAGCTATTACACTTCCATGTTGCAGTAGCACGCAACCCAAACCGCTGCCCGAAGCATCACTATAAATCTCATAACCTTTGGTCCCACACGGCGAACTCAGCACAGGTGTCGTGGTCAACCGACATTTCAACTCCTCAAAAGCTCGCGCGCACTCTGGCGTCCAAACGAACTTCTGCTCCTTCCTCGTCAAAGTAGTGAGAGGTAACGCTATCCGCGAGAAGTTCTCTACGAAGCGCCTATAATAGCCGGCAAGCCCCAGAAAGCTCCGGACTTTCGCTACCGTAGAAAGCTCAGGCCACTCCCGTATCGCAACAATCTTCACTGGATCCACTGCAATACCTTCTCCACTCTCTATATGACCGAGGAACGCCACTGAGGATAACCAAAACTCGCACTTCGAGAACTTGGCATACAATTGATTCCTCCTTAGCATCTCCAAAACCAAATGAAGATGCTTGAAGTGATCTTCCTCACTCTGCGAGTACACCAAAATAGCGTCGATGAAGACGATCACAAAATGGTCCAAGTACTCCCTGAAGGTCCTGTTCATCAGATCCATGAACACTGACGGCGCATTAGTCAGCCCAAACGGCATGACCGTAAACTCGTAATGCCCGTATCTCGTACTGAACGTTGTCTTCGGGATATCACTCTCCCTTATTCGCAGCTGATAGTACCCGGACTTGAGGTCCAACTTTGAGTACACCGTCGACCCGACCAATTGATCAAAAAGGTCATCGATCCGGGGAATTGGGTACTTGTTCTTCTCCGTCAACTTGTTGAGCTCCCGATAATCAATACATAGCCTCAAGCTTCCATCCTTCTTCTTAACAAAGAGGACCAGCACGCTCCAAGGCGAAGAACTTGGGCGCAGATACCCTTGCTCCAATAACTCTTGCAATTGTACCTTCATCTCCTCCATTTCCTTAGGCGCTAGCCGATACGGAGATCGTGACACATGCTTTGCACCTGGCACTAACTCAATCGTGAAATCTATCTCCCGCTGCGGCGGGGCTCCAGGAAGATCTCTAGGGAACACATCAGGGTACTCCGATACCACTAAAATACTATCCAACGCGGGCTTTGGCTTTGCAACCTCCACTAGTGTAAAGAACAGCTCTGCACCAGCACGAACCGCGTTCACCACCTGAAGAGCAGACATAAACGTCTTGCTCGACCCTTTTAAGCCCGTAAAAGTCGTCTCACGACTTGCTACCAACTTGACTTCCTTGATACCGTAATCAATATGGGCCCGCTACTCCGAGAGCAAGTCCATGTCAAATATAACGTCGAACTCCACCAACGGAAGTAACGACGCTTGCAGATCGAACTCCTGATTCCCAATACGAATCTTAACATCGTAGATCCTATCCGCGCGCATCGAACACCCATTGGGCAACAACACATCCAACTTATCATTCGCCATCGAAGAAGGGACTCCGATGCGTGATATAAATCCCTCAAACAAGAAGGAGTGTGAAGCTCCTGTATCGAAGAGTTCTCTTGCCGGATTTTCACAAATCAAAACAAATCCTAAACAAGCAGTGGTAAGGTAACATGTGCATAACAAGTATTTAAAGAAATTAACTTGCTATAAATTAAACCGTACCTGTCACCACATCCGCCTGTTTGATGGCCTCCTGTTGGCCAAGATTATACACCCTTGGTTGGGCCGGAGCAAAATGGGACGCGGTCGACTCCACTGCCTTGCCCTTGTCTTCATAAGTTGCTCCCGTCTTTCTTTCGGACTTGGGACGTCCGCTCCGGCACTCACGGGCATAATGCCCCGACTTCCCACAGTTGTAACATGTGCCCGGGATCCGACCCGTAGTGGCCCCAGAAGCACCAGCAGAGGGGGTTGGACCCGACGTCCTAGCTTTCTTGTTCCACTTCCGGAACACAGACTTTGAGGAGTTCGGCACTCTGAACTCTGACTTCTTATCACCCAAGCTTTTCTTTGCTTGTACATTCTTCATGTCCTTGTCCATAGACCAGGCCGTGTCGACCAAGATCAAGAAACCCTGCGTCATCGGCCCCGAGAGTAGTAACCTCAACTCATCTCTCAACCCTTCGTAGAATCGATTCGTCTTGCGCTCCTCATCCACAATAGTGAAGCTAGCATATCGACTCAAACGGGTAAACTCGTGGAGATATTCATCCACGCTATTATCTCCTTGAACCAACTTCAGGAACTCGTTCTCCAACGCTATCCTCTGCGCCGAAGGGAGGTATCTAGCCAAGAATAGTCTCGAGAACTCCTCCATCGAGACATCAACAAGTTGCCTACCTCTCAATAGATACAGCTCCAATCCTTCACACCACAATCTCGCTTCACCGTCTAGAAGGAACGTAGCAATGGTGGTCATTTGCCACTCCTCCATCTTCGTTGTTGTCATGACTCTCTTCACCCTGGAGAGCCATTCTTCAGCCTAATATGGGGTTCCCAACCCCGAGAATACCAGAGGATTAAAGTTCATGACATGCTTGAGCTGTCTCTCGGTTGCCCTCCTTGGCACCAACGGCTCCTCTACTACCTGCTCCACCGTAGGAGCGGGCTACTGCATTTGCCTTGAAGGCTGCGCATTCATCATGGCCAACACTGCTTCGGCCACCAATCATATGGTCTCAGCCGATGGAGGTGTTGCAGGAGCTTCATTAGGTGCACTGCTAGCCTCAGAAACTCGACGTTCCGACGGCCCAGCACCACTTCTGGTCACCTATATTGGTACAAAACACCGTTAAGAGACCAAATAAAATTGCAAACAGCAATTATAGGAACACACAGGTTCCCTAAACACGTGTATTTTCATTCCTAAGTGGACATTCATGGGTTCTTTTACTGTTGTAACGATGACGCACAAACATGTGCTCACCACCCCTTAAAAAGAATTCGACCACGAATTCAGCTTAAGCACGACCAAAACCAGTAGTCTGATACCAAATTGTAACACCCCCTATCCGTCGCATAGCATATAGCAGTAGGTCCGGTCGGAGCCCGACGCCATATACCACAGACAGACCGGGTGGTTACTCAGTGGAAACCATCCAACCAATCCAACGTCCTACTCAGAGCATTCTAGCGAAATAAATTTTATAAGTTGCAATTAAAAGAACCCAGCACCAAGCATGAATGTCCACTAAACACCAAATAGGAATGTAGTACATACACAAGTACACGCCTTAAGGCCTTACAAAATGGTTTACTTCAAATTACATGTTTTACAAACCACGACACGCAGGCCGGTCATACATGAATAAAAGCAAGTAAACACTTCAATTAGGACTTCAAGGGCCAGCTTCGCAATTTGGGCTTTAGTCCGCTATTGACCGCTTGGTCCAGCAGCACCTGCAAGCAACAAACCACACACAGTGGCAAACAAAAGCAACGGTCAACAATGCTGACCAAATTATAACGATCCCGCCCCCAACTCGGGGCGGCGATGCTCCTTCCCTGCATTTTATTAGCACAACCAAGCAGTATATAAATTCATTGCATCACAGGCGTTGGCACACATGGCCACACGCCCCGTGCTCTCAGGGCACATTCTCGGTGATCACAGTCTAAGCCCGCTGACTCACCACCATCCCCAGGACGGCAATCTCTCGTGAGCAAATTGGTCTTTTAGGCAGATGTTACAACACTTTAATATCATCAACAGTCTATGTCATGACACTTTAATATCATCGACAGCAAAGACCCGACCTCTATGCCCTTGGCATAAAGCAGGAACGGTTCCACTCAACCCGTTGCTCACTTGCCACGACACTTTAATATCATCGGCACGAGTTAAGTTTCCCCGAAGCCCGTGAATCGAACGCACAATATTACCTAACCCAGTTATGTACAAGTTGGCTCCGAGGCCCACAAGTTTGTTTTCTGGGTGCACCTTTGGGTTAATCCCCAAGGCTCCCTGCTGCAATCTACCGTGTAGAAAACCCGAAAAACAAACAATCGCACGGAGTCTTCTCCGACATTTATGCAATGCAACATCACCGATACAGACCATCATATCCGGATAGGCTTCACACATCATGCCTATGTCCGTTCTTGAATGCGGACTCTAAACAACGTGGACTTTACATATCTACCCAAAGGAACGCCTCCACTCACCGCAAACTCGCGAGAGCGGGCTTCCTATGCAAAGAAAGAGAGCTTCACATGCTTAAGAAGAGAATCGCTACCCTAGCGTTCTTCCTCGGCGCCATGGAAATATAAGCGGATGAAAAGCACTGCACTCTCTTTGCCTCCGTAGATCCGAAGTCGGCTCGTGATTTGGAGCTTTGAAGCTCCTCCAATGGTCGGATCTAAGCTTCTTCTTCCTCCTTTGCTCTCCTCTCTCTCTCTTGACTTAGAAAGAGAACCACTCAAAAGAAATGATGGTTTCAAGGGTCCAATCCCGTGTATATCCCATCAGGAACAACCCCCAGCCGTTGGATCCCAAATTAAAGAAATGAACGACCTTGATTCGGGCCTGAAATGCTAAAACTAGGTCGAACACAACCTGCGACATGCCCGTGTCCAGGGCCGTGTCCCCCATTCGCCGTCAAAATTGACGCGCCTGGAGCAACACAGGGGCATCCGATATGCCCGTGTTCGACGTGACACGCCCGTGTTCCAACTATCATGGCCGTGTGGTCGGTCGTGTGCCTCCATCGACACAGCCCCGAAAACAACCCGAGACTCACACGTGTCTTGGACACACCCATTTCCACACCCGTGTCACACCCGAACACGCCTGGGCTCTAGGCCGTATTCACGGTCTCGACACTTCGTCGAGTGAAGTTCGTCGACCACCCGACACGGCCTTGGACACGCCCGTGTCTTAGGCCGTGTGCCTTGTCTCGACACATCGTCGAGCGAAAATCGTCAACTTCCCCGGCCGATCGTCGACACGGGCTCGACAAGCCCTGAGACACGCCCGTGTCTCAGGCCGTGTTCCCTGCTCGACGATCGTCGACTCCAAATTTCGTCGACAACGCGGCCAAATCGTCGACTGGAGCCTGACACACCCTGGGACACGCCCATGTCCTAGGCCGTGTGCCCCCTGCCAGATTCCAGATTTGGCCCAAAACGGCTCCAGTAGCTCTTTTGAGTTTCGGGGCGTTACACGACACATGAAAACATTAAATGTTTGTCTTTGGGCCTTCAAGGGCCAGCCAACCGCAACATACAGGACTTCAGCCCTCTACTTTCGATTTGACTCTCCAGCACCTGCATAGCACGGGCCACCAAAATGGGGCAAAACAACGCAACATTCAGCATTAACTGACCAAGTTATAATGACCCCACCCCTTACTCGGCGCGGTAGTTATTCTTTCCTGCATGCAGCAGCATATATATCTTTTGGCAAAAACAATATGCATTTAAGCACCATTCGCCACAGACATAGGCTCGATCGGTCACACACCCCATGCACTTAGGGCACATTCTCGGTGTACCTTACTTCTCCGAGTACCACCACTATCCACAGTCCTAGACTTGATGGTTCACTTGAGCATTTCTAGTATTTCGGGCTGGGGCCATAGAATCTCATTATGCCAATTACGAAAGCCAGTTACTTTAGTCGATCTAGCCAAGAATGACATAACGTGGGCACAGTTCATCTTTTCCCGTTGCTCAAATCGCCATGTCATTGACGAAAGCCAAAGCAATCAAGCCCCATGATAAGATGTGAGTCATCTCCTCCTTGCTCGTTCGGCTCACTGGCCTTTTTAGCTAGGCACTACAGGCTCAACAAATTCAATTACTACCCACATTGTCCCCATGACCTGAGCTCGCAATCCACAATCAATGGCTCTCATGGCCACAATTGTTGGCCACTTCAAGATCTTAGCTTCCACAATGGACTCCAGTTCTCCGAGAGACAAGACTCACAATATAGCTCACTGGGAGGTATCACCGACGGTATAACTACCGCTGTGCGGTAGGGGACAGAATCTCATTTCTTCCCCATTTTAGGTGTTTTCCTGGAGATCAACTCCAGTACTATCGTTGCAACATACAGCGCACCCCAAGACCCTAGATTCTACACGTTCATCCATATGTTTATCCACGGAGTCTTCTCCTGCATGCAAAAGAATTAATCACAAATCCAGACCAACCTGTCTAGAGGGCTTCACACTGCATGCATATTTTGTACTTCGATTTCGGATTCTATATGCAATTTCTACCAGGGATCATAATGATCTAGCTGTTGGAAACCACCCTTTTCTTCAACTTTTGGTGAGTGGTTCCATGCACTTATGCAAATTGAGAACTTCACTTGTCCAAGGAGAAAGTCGTTACCCTTGTTGATCGCTTAGGAGTCATGCTCTTGCTCTTAATCCGGATGGAAGTGATCAACGCATCTTCCTCTCTATGGATTTGGCTTTGACTCAAGATTCTGATGCCAAGACCACCTTGGATTGCCCTTTGCCTCATGGAATTCTTCCTTCACTTCCCTCCTCTTTCCTCAAGAACCAAGGGAGAGAGAGTATTAGAGAAAATGTGAACTCAATCTCATTTCAAACCTTTATCATAGAGCTACCATCGTTCGGTATCTTTCTACCATCGCACGGCATCATCGGCGGTGGCCACTTGGGCTAAACGACTCCTCTCTGTCATGCTATCGCAAAGCAATATAGTATTATCACCACATGGTAGGCTTCTCAACGATTGGTCAAGTGCGTCGAGTGGTACCGCCGCGCGTTACCTTTCTACTGCTGGGTGGTATCGACCAGAGGCCTTTGTCCATCCATTTCAACTAGCTATCGCCCGCGACAGGTCTACCTCCATGCAGTAACCTACAACAACCAATTCTCTATAGTTTTTGGGAAATTTGGGGCATTACATTTCTATTGGTCTAAGAGTTGGCTACTGATCTGATCCTACAATCATTGTCGGATAGTTATGATCAATTTGTCTTGAAGTACAACTTGAATGAGATTAACAAGACGCTTACCGAGTTTCTAGGAATGTTAAGAATTTCCATGAATAACATGAAGAAGGCCAAGCCTGCTAGCCCCATACTGATGGTGCATAAAGGCAAGGGAAAGTCCAAGGGACCAAAGAAGACTAAGGTAGGACCTAAGTTGTATCTAGATCTCATGTCTTCAGCACTGAAGAAGGACTTTGCTAAGGAAGGGAAATGCCACCACTATGGCAAGGCTGGACATTGCGGGAAGAATTGTCCTCTTTATATTGAAGATATGTATAAGTAGAAAGGAAGTGTGACTTCCACTTCAGGTATATTCGTTATAGAGACAAATGTTGGGAAAATCCATATGATTTATCTTAACAAATTATTTTAGTAATTTTACATCATAGGTTTACTACCCATAATGTATAGTGAGGGTAATTTGGTCTTAGAAGTCCTAGGATGTTATTGATATAAATGACATAAGAAAGGCATACTGAATTTAAGAGAAAAGTCATGATTTACCAACATGCGTCGACTAGAAGTCGACGCAACTTCGACTGGAATTCGATGCAACTTTAAATAGAAGTCAGTGCAACTTAAATTGATAAGTCAATGACATGTAAAGAATTATATCGACACATACTTCCACATGATATCAACGGAAGGTCGGCTATAGAGATATTCTTACAGGCAGTCAAAATTCGATGTTGCTTCGATTAGAATTCGACGTTTCGTCGACTGAATTTCTTAACAAAATTTATTTTGAGGTTTTCAATCTTAATTATTTCTAGAAAGGGTTTGCATAACAGAATATTGGAGTCATTAGAAGATGACAATCTATATATATAATGAAATAAAATAGAAAAACAACAATGATGAGTTATTATTGAATTCACATATCAATCATCAATTACAGATGATCAAGAAATTCATATCAGATTGTGATAGTTTGATTTCGACAGAGAAAGTTTGGGAGATCATCATCAACAATTGAATTTTTTCCATCAATCAGTAGATTGATAAAGTGTTGTTCAATCTGCAAAAGAGAATTAGTTCTTCTTATCAAGAGAAAATTACATGAGATTCAGAGAAGATTCAATGATAATCTGGAAACATGGCTCATAATCTTTATGATTTTGATATTCAAAGATTCATCAGAAGTTCTAGAGATAATCATTACTCGTCCTCAGAAATTTGATGAGATGACATAGAGAGAATATTAATTCGATCACAAATCTTCTTTCAATCTCCTCTTACACTTGGTGAAAAGAGTTTTGAGAATCTCTCTTCAAAGATTTAGTGAGGATTCTGAGAGTCACCTTGAGAAAAGACTCAAATTATATTGGTTAAAGATCTCCTTATCAAAATATCTGGTGTTGCTTCTAAGAGTCTCCTAATCAAAAGACTCAAACACTATGATTGTGAATTACTACCAAGGGGGTAGAAGAATGGATGTACCCAAATTGAGGGGGAGTCGCTATAATCTTTGTGTTTTCTGTGTTTATTTTCACTATTGTGTTTTAAGTTTATATATCTACATTTATTTTTGGTTGATTGTTGATGTATGTGCAATTCTGTGAATTAAACTAAGTATGTGAAATAAAAATTAAAATCTATATTCACCCCCCCCCCCTCTAGAGAAAACTCAGAGGTAAATAACAATTGCTCTCCTATTTCAATTGGTATCAGAGGGAGGTTAATCATTACTAGGTTAATCTAGAGGAGGTTAATCAATAAAAGGTAAACACGTTGATCAAAAGATCATTTCAGTTGCTTTATTATATTTACATTTATATTTTCAAAAAAATCTTCAAATACATTCAAAGGATTCGCATCTACTAGGCCACCAATTTGTAATCTTGAAAAGTTTACACTCTAGAAAACCAGAATCAGACTATACAGGAATTCTATTTATGAGGGTATATTTGAATCAATTTTGACAGGACCACCAATGCCATACAGGAAGGATGAAGAAGGAAATACAACTGCAGAACTTGTACCAAGAAGTGAATGGATAAACATGGAAAAGAAGATAAAAGATTGTGTTGCAAAAGCTTTGAACATATTACTTTCTACTTTGTCTGATGATATATTTCAAAAAGTTGTTGATTGTCAGTCAACAAAAGAGATATGGGAATCACTTTCAACAATAGTTGATGGAAGTGTAGGTAAGAGAAATGATATAAGATACTATTAATCTCTTATTATGAGAATTTTCAAAAAAACCTATGAATCTGTAGCAGAAACGTATGACAGATTCAGCACGATGATCAAAGAGCTGGAGGGATTGAATAAATACATATCTCTCACTGAAATAAACGATAAATTACTCATGTACTTCCCAAGTACATTGGATTCTAGAATTTGGGTCATCAGAGATGCAATGTGTTACAAAAAATTACAACAAATGCTTTGCTATGAAAGTTGAAGTCATATGAGCAACTAATAAAGAGTAGAGCTGACACAAAAGCTAAGGAGAATAGCTTAACTTCTAGAGAAAAATCTGATGCTTTCAAAGTTACTGGGAATGAGTCATTTGTTTCGGAGAATGAGATGTTTAATCTTCTAACAAGAAGATTTAGAAATGGATAAAATTAGAAGGCTCTAGGAGAAGAGACAGATATCAAGGTAAACCAAGGTTTGACAAGACTCCTAACAAGGAGATAATCTGTTTCACATGCAGAAAACCTGAGCATATATCAATAGAATCTCCAGAACAGCAAAAGGAAAAAAATCAAGAAACAAGGATCAAAAGAAGAAATACCCGAAAAGAAAAGTTAAGAAAAAGGGAAAAGGTTTTATTGCTAAAACCTAGAGTGACGCAAGTTCTGAATTCAATTCTTCATCAGATGGAAAACTGGTACTGAAGAATCATGTCTCATGGCTCTAGATACATAATCATATTGTGATACAAATGTGGTGCTTGATTGTTTTTATGATATTGATTTTACTTCAGATGTTTTTAAAGTATGTTTTAGAGAATTTTGAACAGATCAGATAGAATTGGAAAAGGAAATTAAATTATTAAGACAGAAATTGAAATTATATGAAACTGACCTAATGATAATAAATAAATAAAATAGGATAGGATTTTAAAAATTGAGATAGATAACCTGAAGGAACAGGTAAGTTAGATGAAGAAAACTTTCTATTGAAAGAAGGATTATCAAAGGCAAAATTATTTGAAAACTCCTTGAATTACAGGAGTTATCAGCTTAGAAATATTGAATTTTCTTTTGAAAAATTTAAATTAGATTTAAAGATTTCTACGAAGATCAATTAAGATCTGAACAACAAATTAAATGTTTAAGAAAAGAATTAGATTAATTAAGATATAATGGTCATTATTATAAAAATTATAACTATAGGGTTGAATTAGAAAAATTAGAGAAATAGTGATCAAATCTAATTATTGAAAATAGTGAAATATAAATTAAGTTAGCTAAGATAAGAGATTTAGATATCATTTTGAAAGAAGAAATCAGGAGAAAAATTAAATAAATAAGTTAGCAAATTATTTAATATGCAAAAAAAATAATAATTATGGAAAGAAATAAAGATAGTCAATCTATAAATTAAAGAGAGCATGATCTAATAAAAAAAACCAAGTTTAACATAGAAACTTTATTAAAAATCAATAAGAGAAATATGAAAAAAAATCACAGAATATACAATCTTTGAAATCAGAAACCTTGCTCACTGGAAATATGAGTTAGCTAAACATAAACCAAATTTATCAAAAACACAATTTCAAAATGTTGGATTCAGGTCATATAAAAGTAAATTTCAAGTATGCAACCCAAATAGTTTTAATACACACGTTGTTTATGTTGGGTATTGTATCCACAATAACCATGATTTGAAGAAGTGTCCTTGAACTAAGATGAATTGAGATTGTATTTTGAAAGATAAGTGTTAGATCTGATTTACTCTAGAGGGGGGTGAATAGAGTAATTAAAACTTTTTGGCTGTTTTAAATATTATCATAGTAAAGTAGTGATACTAGTAGTAGTAATAGAAAGGAAAGATAATCTAAGCTAATCTAACACAGCACAGTAAACTATTATATCACAACACAAAGAAAATAGGCAACTAGACAACACAAGAAATTTATAGTGGTTCCCCAACATGGGTACATCCACTCTTCTACCACCCTGGTAGGAATCCACTAGCAGGTTTTTGATTAGGTGACTGCCACCACAAGATCTATTTACAGGGAGATCTCACATCCCTTTGAGCTTTTGATCAGGTGCCCAAAAACCAAGAATAAACTTTTGAAGGGATTTAATAAACCCTTTATACAGGAGGGGGAAGAGAGATTTGATGGTGTCTTCTCTTTCTCTAATCAACAGAGAAGACTAGTGGATTGCTGTTGTCAAGACTCCTTCAGAAATCACTTGGAGCCTTACTCAGGGTATAGATCTTCAGCCTTGACTAGAAGTAGTCCAGGAACTTCTGACTGATTCAAATTAAGTTGTCGTGAAAGCTCCTGGAGTTGAAGTGGAAGAAGACTCTTGATTTGTGTTTTTTGTTCTTCTTCAGTCTTCAGTAAGATCAAGGTGAAAACAGGTTGTTTTCTGCACAGAGAAATTTTGAGAGCTTTCTTTTGTATTCTCTAGTTCTGTATCACTACTTGTATCTCTATCTTCTTCTGTATAGAAAAAGAGAAAAATATCTTTTATATTCTCTGTCGAAATTCTACTTTGAATTTTGAATTCCTTGCTTTAATTGCTGATTTCCTAGAGAATGAAAATCGGCTGGAGAATATTATCTTTAATGATTTTCCCAACTATCCCAATAAATTAAGCAAGTATTTAACCTGATGAAGACCATAATTAATGTTGCCAATAATGGCTATATTCAGGGGAATATATGCATTAATTACTCAGGAAACTACTGATAAATAATATAGAAAATAAGGAGAGAAATGTGGGGAAAACTCTAAGTTAGGCTTGGATAGAAATCGTCGACCTCTGAATAGATTTCATCGACCGGAGATCCAAGTTCATCGAGCTGAGAAAACCTGTTTGTCGACATGAGAAACCTATTCATCGACCTAAGCTCAGCAAAATTCATTCTGGAGATAACTTGCCTAATCTGTGCTCCAAGTTTGTCGAGTTGATAATCAGTCTTCGTCGAGCTGAGTTCAGCGAAAGTAATCTGGAAAGAATGTGTAGAAGCTGAACTCCAGACTTCGTCGACCTGAGCTCAAATATTGTCGATCTCAACTCAAAGAATTAACTCTGAGTTCGTCGATTAGAGCACGACTATCATCGAGCTGAGTTCGACGAACATCGAACTTAAATTCTGAACTTTGATTTCTTCTAAGTCTTGAGTCCACTGAGGTCTTCTGTTGGCTTCTCCATCAAGGTTGAACCTAATGACTTAGCCTAAACTATAGGACTCAAATACATGACTATGGCTATACATTGTAGGTCAAACATCCTAATTAGTGAACCTAACCCAAATCCAACTAGGGATCCAACAATCTCCCCCTAACTGGGTGAGGTCACTAATAATATAAAAAGAAAATAATCACAAAGCAACATAAAATATATCTGGTAGAAAATTTGAAAGTATCTAGCAGATATGTACATGATAGTACCTTTATCACAGATTAAATAAATATAGTTCAGACAATAACAACTAAAAACTACATAAGATATTCATTTGTTCTTCTTCTTCTTTTCCTTGTCAGCTTGCTCAGAGGGCTGTCTGAATTTAATTTCTCTATTGGGGTTGGCTGCTTCTCTTCTAGACATTGTCATGTCAGCAGTTCCAATTATATTGACAGAGGTAGCTCTTAGTACCGCAGCCTCTGGATGCAAGTTCATATAAGCATCTACATTGACAAACTTATTAGCCTTTTCATACCTTTTAAGTTCTTCTTTCCTGTAGGTTGACATGGTAGAATACTGTGATGGATCTCTTCCTTCAGCTTTGGCTTTGTTAATCATGGAGAGCCAAACCAATTCTTGAAATCTGGCCATTCTTGCAGTATTATCTTGTTCTGGATCTATAAATGGAACTGGAGGAGAATCTGGCCTTTTTGGACTTTCAGCTTTTTCAGTTTCAGATATTTTTTGTTGCTGTTGTTGCTGTCTGCTGCTTGAGGAATATCTCTGTTGACTGCTTCCTTGAGATTTTGAAGATCTACCTTGATGTCTTTGATAAGTTTGAGCATAGGAGGTAGATCTCTGATAAATGCTTCCTGAAGCACCAGCTGCTGGAGGAGGAGGATGAGGACCTCTCCAGTTCCTTTGAGAAGGAGAAGGAGGAGAGTACCTTCTACTCTTCTTCTTGGCTTTTTGCTCATTCTTGGATAGCCACATCTATGATGGCATCCCTATATATTGTGTGATATTCTGCAAGATGTAGTTGGGAGTATCATGGGTGGGATTTGGTTTGGGAGCAGCTTTAGGAACATCTTTTCTTTTCTTAACAGTATTCTTCTTTGCTTTTGAGCTGTCAGATTCATCAGAATCTTCATCATCATCTTCATCATCAGAAGATCCCTGAGGATTGTCATACAAGGCATCAATGCCCTTCAGAATATCTTTAGATATTTGTTTCTCATCCTGAGGTTGTACTGGAATTTCTGCAACTTCTGCAACTACTGTTTCAGCAACACTGTCAAGAGCAATTAAACTCTCTTCTGTTATATCAGCCATAATGATATCATCTAGATCTGGTATGGGACTGTCATCCATTACATATGTAGGTGGAGAGACAGCCTTTGGAGGGGATGATACAGTTGGTGGCTCTATTCTTGCAAAATTTGCCTTGAGTTGCTTAGTAACTGTAGGGCTTATTGGAGAAGTGTAGGGAACTATAGCCATAGACTGCTGATAAGAAAAGCTAGGTAGAAAATCTCTGTAAACAAAACTGAATGAATCTAGTAAAGAATCTAGATTGACTGTGGGATTTAAAAAATAATCACCAATAGTATTTATTTCTGCTATAACTGAATCAGCCATCTCTATATCAGAATCTGTAAATAATTCAAGGATTTCTGCTGGAGGGGCTTCTTCTGCTGAATCATCAGTCATCTCAGAATCTGCTGCTGCACAGGGGGAACTGGAGCATCATTAGAGAGCTTCTCCCCCTGACTGGGTTCAGAGGGTCCTGAAGCCAGTCCTCCAGAAGAAGGGACAAAGGATAGAGCAGCAATTCTGGAAGATAGAGAGGTGATGGAAGCAGAAAGAGGGGAAATAACATTAGCTATAAGCTTCTCAAGAGTGGGAGAAATAAAGGAAAGTATATCTTTTGCAATATCAGAAAAATTTAGATATAGGGGTTCTGGAGCAGAGGAGGAGTAAGGAGTGTGATGTATAAAGTTTGAACACACAGAAAATGCATTGGAGAAATCTGTGTGGGTGTAGTCTGGAGCAGTAGAGGGAATGTCAGTGTGAATGATTGAAGGGATATCAACTGAAGGAATGTCAGTGGGAACTGTGGTTGTCGGTGGAGATGTGGTTTCCTGAACTGGAGATTGATGAGGAGATGGTGGAGGAGATAGTAGATTGAAGGAGGGTTCCTGAATTGAGGTAGATGGAATGGTAGAAAGATTAATGTGATGTGGAGAATGAGGAGGTGGAGATGGAGGTGGTGTAGTATGTTCTGGAGATGGAACTCGTGTTGGAACTGGTGTGAGTAGATGTTGAGTTGGAGGAGTATGGGCTGGAGAAGATGATGGTTGTTGTAGAGGAGGAGGTGAAGGAATTCTGGTAGAGGGAGAAATTTCTTCTGGAGGTGGAGGAGTGGCTGTCACTGCCCTAGTGCTCTCAGAAGTTCGGGAAGAGGAGGAAGCCTTGGATAGCCTAGCGATTGTCCTCTCCCATCTACCAAAAAGGGCATACGTAAGCCTCTTCGAGGCATTAATGAACACTGTCGTGGAGACCAGTAGTTCAGGAGCCTTTTCTTGAAGGACGATTCCCAGAATCCTCGCAAAACATAGTTCCTTCTTATTATTCTTCTTCTTTATTAAATAAAATAGCAGTTTTGCCCAATTAACTGCATTCTTCTCAACCAGAGCACTCATCACTAGAAACTGGTGCCTGGTGATGTAATCGTGGGCGGTATGTTTTCTCAGCAAAACCTTGCCCACAACATCGGCTAAGAATTTGTATGCAGGCGACAAATTCTTCTTCAATAGTTTATTTGGGTTTTCTCCAGTATGACCCATTTTTGTCAACATGTTCTCATATTCATCACTATCCATTTCTATATCTTCATTTCCATTCATCGGAACAAAATTTTCAGTTAGTATTGTCGGGGAAAGAGAAACTTGATTACCTGATATAGTGTCGGTCATAGTATCTGTATCTGGTGTTGTGGAAGTGAACACCCATTCTCTAATCTAGGTCGCAACTATCTTTATTCTGTTGCTCATGAAATTATTCAGGTTCTGTTCCTCAAACAGTTTCAGAATGTCTAAGAAAATCTGGTCTGAATGTTGGAAGGAATCAAAATCGATATCAAAACTCATGTCGAACTTCATCACCGCCAGAGAGTTTGTCGGAATCGTCATGTGTTCGCCTACAAAAAAAACATGGAGATCAAGTGCAAGGTAACAAAAAGCGCGGGACGAAGCTCGAAAAAAACCTAGATATATGGTTTTCAGAATATGAAGCGGCAGACTCCGTCCGATGAAAAATAAAAATTCCTCGATCTCAAGTCAACAAAAAATTTTATTGATAAAAGAGTTCGTCGATCTCAGTCAGAAGAAGTGAAAACATTTCGTCGAGTTTAGTTCGACGAAAATTTTCTAAAGCAATATCATCAATCTTCGTTCGATGAAAAGTGCTTCACACTGAGAGAGTTCGTTGATCTCAGTTCGGTGAATTTCTCAATAACTTTTCTCAGTTCGTCGATCTCCTTTCGACGAACTGTGGTAAATTCTTCGAACGCAGACAAAAATTGAAATTAAGGCCACTCCATTGATCATACCTTGCTGATTTATAAAGAACAAATGGTTCCTCTCATCCAAGGGTTTTGTGAAGATGTTTGCTTTTGTAAATCAGTGTAGGTGTAGACAAGTGTAATTTTATTTTTGTCCACACACTCTCTAATGAAATGATGTGTGATGTCTATGTGCTTAGTTATACTATGATGCACTGGATTTTGTGCAATGGAAATTGTACTTGTATTATCACATAGTAAGGTTGAATTATTTAAGTTGAAGCCATAATCTAGAAGTTGGTTCTGAATCCACAGCATCTGGGAACAACAACTGTCAGCTGCTATGTATTCTGCTTCAGTAGTTGAAGTAGACACAGATGACTGTTTTTTGCAAAACCAAGACACTAGTCTAACACCAAGTAACTGGAATGTCCCTGATGTGCTTTTTCTTTCTACTCTACAACCAGTAAAGTCAGCATCTGAGTATCCAGTCAACTCAAACTCTGACTTAGTTGGATACCAGAGTTCTAGACTAGAACAACTCTTTATATATCTTAAAATCCTTTTTAAGAAAATTAGGTGGGATTCTTTATGATTCACCTGGAACCTAGCACAAAGGCATGTAGCAAACATGATGTCTGGTCTACTTGCTGTAAGATATAACAGGGACCCAAAAATGGCCCTATATAATTTTTGATCTACAGGTTTCCCATGTTCATCAGAATCAATTACAACATTTGTAGTCATAGGAGTTTTCTTGGCTGAGGCATCTGACATCCAAAACTTTTTGATTAGCTCCTTAACATACTTAGATTGGGATATGAAGATACCATCAGGTTACTACTTCACTTGGAGACCAAGGAAGTAGGAGAGCTCACCCATGCTACTCATTTCAAACTTGGAATGTATGAGGTCAGAGAACCTCTTGCATAGTTTGGAATATGTAGACCCAAAAATAATATCATCTACATAGATTTGTACTAATAAGATTTGATCCTTATGATGTCTAGTGAATAATGTCCTATCTACAATGCCCCTAGAAAATTTATGCTCTAGAAGAAAACTAGCTAAGGTTTCATACCAAGCTATTGGACCTTACTTTAAACCATAGAGAGATTTATGCACTTTAAAGACATAAGAGGGATGAGTAGGAGAGATAAAACCTAGTGGTTGCTCCACATAAACTTCTTCTTTAAGTTCACAATTCAAGAATGCACTCTTGACATCCATTTGGTATACTTTGAACTTTTTGTAGGCAGCATATGCAAGGAAGATTTTGATTGCTTCCAGCCTTGCAACAGGTGCAAATGTCTGGTCATAGTCAATTCCTTCCTCTTGTTTGTTGCCTTGAGCAACCAGCCTTGCCTTGTTCCTTATGATAATACCTTGGGCATCTAGTTTATTTCTAAATACTCATTTAGTTCCAATGACTAGGTAGTCTTTCGGCCTTGAAACTAAATCCCAAACTCTGCATCTCTCAAATTGGTTGAGCTCCTCTTGCATTGCAATAATCCAGTGGGGATCTTGCTCTGCATCTTTAATGGATTAGGGCTCAATTTGAGATATGAAGTAGGCATGCATCAAGTCTTGGTTGAGTTGATGCCTGGTTTGTACACCAACTGAAATGTCTCCAATCATTTGAGATACAGGGTGATCTCTAAGTGTGACAAATTCAGTGGGAGGAGTTGGTTGAGCAACAGCTTGGGGAATTAATTCCTCTTGTGGAATTACAACTGTTGTTGGTTCTGCACTGATTTTAGTGTCTTCATCTTCACTATCTTCAGCAAATTTGTGGATAAGGATGGCTAACAGCCTCATTGGTGAGGGTTAATTCATTCAGCTTCTCACATAAATGTGGTTCCTGCAAAGACTCACTGGTAGAAGATATCTTCTCCTTGTAAAACATGTTAGTTCCATCAAATGAAATATGGATAGATTCTTCAATTTTCATGGTAGGTTTATTATAGACCAAATAAGCCTTGCTTACTTGGGAATATCCAAGAAAAATTCCAATTTCAGCCTTGACTTCAAATTTTCTAATGTGTTTCTTATTATTGTTGTGAATGTAACATAAGCAACCAAATATTTTAAAATAGTTTACTTTAGGTTTCTTCCCTTTAAGTAGCTCATAAGGAGTCTTATTCTTAAGCTTGTGTATTAGACTTCTGTTCAGTACATAATTTTTTGTGATCACAGTCTCTGCCCATAAGGATAGGGGCAAATGAGCATCTGCAAGTAATGTGCATGCAGATTCAATTAGGGTTCTATTCTTCCTTTCAGCAACCCCATTTTTTTGAGGTGTTCTAGGAGCTGAGAAGCAGTGCCTAATACCACCCTTCTCACAGAACTCTTACATAAGAAGAGACTCAAACTCAGTACCATGATCACTTCTGATCAATGCAACTAGAGTAGAGTACTCAATATGTATGTTCTTGAGAAAATCTGTAAGAACCTTGAAGTTATCTGACTTAGATCTCAGAAAGAATTCCCAAGTGAATCTAGAGAAGTCATCTACAATCACTAAAGTATAAGATTTCCCTCCTAGACTTTGTATAGCAATAGGGCCAAAAAGGTTCAAATGTAATAAGTACAATATTCTAGGTGAGTCACTTTTATTTACTGATTTAAAACTACTTTTAGTTTGCTTGCCTAACAGACAAGCTGAAAGAATTAATGCCTAACCACCTAGAGGGGGGGTGAATAGGTGTAATTTTTCTTTTGCTTTAAAAGCAGAAAATCTGTTATGTTATTAACTAGAAATTGCAAAGTCTACTGCTAACACAGCACAGCAATCACAGAAACAATCAATCACAGAGTGCACACAGTTTTTATAGTGGTTCCCCAAGGTCTGGGCACATCCACTTTCCCCCTTCGCCTATCTAGCAGTGTACTAGATTCGGCCTAACTTCTGCACTTCACCTCAGATCCTCAAATCTTACAGCTCATAACCCCAAACAGGTTCCTACAACTCAGGCCAAATGCCCTACCTCAGCCTTCAAGAAGGCCTACACTCAGAGATCACAATCTCCTACACCTTAGGCTCACAGCCCTACCACTCAGAGAAAATATTCTCATACACTCAGCCTTTATATAATAGGCTTACAATCTCAGATCTATAAAGATCCTACAAAAATTTGATTAAACAAAGTAAATAACCACCACCCTGACAAAGAGAGAAGGGATGGATGGCTTCTTGATGAGTTCTTGGTAGAACTTGATGGCAGAGATCAACCTCTCTTAGCTTTCTTCAAAGCTTCTTGAATCTGAACTCAGTAGGGTTGAATCTCTTGAGAAGTTGAACTTCAATCAGCTTCTAACTTGAGATTCAGATCTCAATCTGAATCTTTCTTGGCAGCCTGGTTCAGTAACTGCACTTCTTAGATGGAGCTCTCTCTCTCTCCAACTTCTTCCTAGATCTTCTTCACGAAAATCTTCTGTATAATTACTTCTACCTGTATTGATCAGAATCTATATTCTTCAATGATTGATCATCACTTTCTGTTGAAGGAGAAATCATTTAAATACTCTTCCTCCATGGTAACCGGCTGATCCGGTTTCTAACAACCTTCTGACAGCTCTGACAGTAGTAGTTGACCGGTTAGAAATGGCAGCTGCCAAGTCATCCAGTCACTTCTTGAAATCACTGTCTCTGTCTAAAAGTGTCGAGACTGATCTTCATTATGTGTCGACACAATTAGACTAAGTGTCGACACAAGTGGACTAAGTGTCGACGCATACCTTGGTGGTATCGACACAACTCCTTTTGTTGTTGTAACAGCTTCTCGACACTGCTTCTTTAGAATGTGTCGACACTGATTCTGTGTGTCGACACAAGCCTTCTGTTGAATGTGTCGATATAAGCCTTTGTGGTGTCGACACAAATACTTCTGTGTGTCGACACTGCCTCTATGTGTCGACACATTTGATGTCGACTAAGTATTCCTGTGTGTCGACACTGCCTTTTGGTGTCGACATTGATTCTGTCGACTTTGGTTCTTTGTACGTCGACTGAGCTTCACTGTGTGTCGACACATTCCTTCTAGTGTAGACACAGTTGATTTTGGTGTCGACTCAACCTTTCCAAGTGTCAACACAATTAACACCAAGTGTCGACAGAGCTTTTCTCCAGTATCGACACAAGCCTTCATAAGTGTCGACACTGCTTCTCTAGGTGTCGACACATGGACTTAGAAATTTTTCTGCATTTCCTGCAATTACTTAACCTGCACACATAAACTCAAAACACATCAAATACACCTTGATGTATATCATTGAGTAGGGTGAGGCTTCTTCAAATCTGGTACACATTTTCCAATGTACCCAACAATCTCCCCCTATTTGGAGAAGTCATAAGCCTTAGTCAACGATATACACCATTCATAACAAATACACATTTTGATGTATAAAAATATTATATGACAGAGTAAATACTTAAAACAAAATATAAAAGATATTTCATCACAGAATTAGTATGATATCACAATGAACATTCATTATAGTTTTGTTTCAACTTCCAATACTTTCTGTAACAAAAGTTTACATAGATTTTAACACAAAATATTATAATGATATAAAATCTAGTAAAACTAATCTAAGGCTGTTCTGGCTCCTTGATGACAATGCCCTTGCCTGATTGAATCTTGGCTTGCACAGGAACAACAGAGTCATCAGCAGGCATCTTGCCCTTTAGATCTTTCTTTTTCAGCTCTTCAGCCCTTATCTTTTGTCTTTCAAAATAATGATAAGGCTTTGGGAAATATTTGCTAGGCTCCTATGCATTAGGAGGTAGCTTCCCAAGTTTTGCCTTCCTTCTAAACTAAATTATGGCCTCTTGTCTGGCTTCATGTTTTCTCCATTCTTGTTCAGAATACCATTTGCCCCTCTCTAGGGTATTGTCCTTTGCAGCTTTCCAAGCAGTTAGTATAATATTTCTAGAAGTAGTACTCCACTGCTCAAAATCTGGCTTTAACTCAGCCTGTTCTCTGAAACTCTTCTTTGACAATAGAGCTTCTTGCCCTTTCAAAAATGCCTCAGACACTGGCTTGTCTACTTTCTCAATGATAATATTATTATTATCCTCTGGAGGGCTATACATTGATTGTACTTCTTGATGAATCATCTCAAAATCTGCTAGAGGATAGATAACTTGGGCAACTGCAGCTTGTTCACCTCCAAAATCTGTAGGATGTATGCCAGATTCAGCCACATTGTCATCATCACAAAGGGGTGGATATCCAAGTGTGGCTCTGATGCTATTGGATATCCATTTAGCATGGTCAGATCCAGCTTTGACTAATACCCTCTCCCCCCTTTATGACTTCTCTGGCTACATGATCTCTGAGATCATCCTTTTGGAATCTGACTTGTTTATCCAGAAAATTAACTCTATCCTTATAAAAACCCTTTAACTTCAGCAGCAGTCCAAAAATAGTCTTTTGAGACAGCTCAATATCAGTTTTGACAGCAGTTATGCCTTCCTGGAAGTCCTTAGCAAACTTCTCCTTATCAAACTCTGGCTTGGCTGTTGCAAGATGTTTCAATTCTGTAATAATTGCATTATGGGATGCAGTCAGATTATCATTCATCCTAATCTGATTTTCTAAGACATAGCCCTGCTTAACGGCTATATCATCCACTTGTGTTTTGATTTTCTCTTGGTGTGTGGCTAGGTAAACCACTGCATTACCTCCTTTGTGGAAACAGTCAGTCATTTCCCTCTTATTTTGATTCACCTCAAATCTTATGGATTTGATGTCTTGAGCCAAGGAGAATTGGAGATCTTTGTGTGTCTCATCCATATACTTCTCCATTGTTATCTTTTGCTCATCCAGCTTCACTTGTAAAGATACTAACAATGAACTGTAATCAGTTGTTGGGGCAGGCTGAGAAGTAACAGTTTGGAGTGCCTTCTTGTAGCTTTGACTCCTTCTTTTGAAGACCATGAGCTTCCTTTTCTTGGCTCTTGAAGCTTCTTCATCCTCAGATGCTGAGGTACTAGCTATGTCAACACTATCCTTAGGACTAGGAGGCAATTCATTCTCAGTCCTTGGTAGCTCCCCCTGAGTCCTTTGCTCCTCAGTTTTAGTTCTAATTTGCTCCTCCTCATTTCTTGCAGTCTCCCCATGAGACCTTACATGCTCCCCCTCAAGGTTAGCTTGCTCTCCATCAAAAACAGTTTTATTCCCCCTCAAAACGAGCATGCTCCCCCCTCAATATCAGGAAATAGCTCTTCTAAGGTAAACTCTTGTTGAGAAGGCACAGGAGAGTTTCTTATTTCTAGAGCATCAGCAACTGCTGATGTATCCTCCAAGATTACATCTTGTGGATGACTGTGTAACTGAGTTGTCTGATCAATATCAATCAAGGATTCAGTTATCATTTCATTCTCAATATTGAAAATTGATTGATTTACTTCACTGATTACCTCAAGAATTTTTTGTGTTGTCATTTCACTGTCCAAGTGAGTAGGCACTTCCTCATGGTGAGGCTCCCCATGGAGTGGATCCAGGTGGATGGGGCTAACAGATGGTTGCTCCCCCTGCCTCTGTGCATCTTCATTTCTTACTGGTGACCTTCCAGCATTATCAGCCTCTTCTTCATTTGAACTGGAAGCTGGTTGCTCCTCTGAGCTACTGGTAGGTTCAGGAGCCCTTTTGGATCTCTTTTGCTTCCTTTGTGGAGGTGTTTCCTTCTCTGGAGTAGGCATGTCCTTAGTTAACACCCTCTCCCACCTTGAGATAATCCTGATATCCATCTTTCTCATATGATTAATCTTAGAACCAGCTGCTTGTCCCATTACTTCTGGAATAGTTCCAGCTAAGTACAGACTCATTATCCTACCCAGATTGGGCTTCTTCAGACTTTCCTTAATCTTTTCAAAAATCACTACTGACCAGTCAGTGTTTAGTCTGTAGATGATCCTTGTCATTAAGCTGAACATATGAGCGGATATCCTATCATGCCCACCTGGCTTGCACAGAACTACCTTTCCTACTACTTCAGACAAGAACTTTCCTTTGCATATTCATGCCTTTTCTGTTAAATACTGAGCCAATCTTCATGGTGGAATCCAATCCACACCACTGAAGTGCTTCCCTTAGCTTAGAAGCAGGTACATCTTCTTCCTCTTGAGTTCTAGGTAGATGTAGAACTTTCCTTAAACTCTTCATAGTCAGTTTAACTTTCGCACCATGAACTGCAGACTTGATCTTGAGTCCAGTTGAATCCAACGTAGCTGCACCATAGAATTCGAGTACTTCCTTCTTCCAAATCTTGGTTGGCTCAGAAACTAAATACTCCAACCCATTCTCAGTAATTAGGGTTACAACATCCTTAATTTCTGGTTCCGCATGGTCAAATGCATTGCGTACTAGCTCATATCCTTCATTGACGTTCTCCTCGAGCTTAGGCGCCATTTGGGTTTAGAGAAATCTTGAATTTAGATGAGAGAGATGTCGACACAAAGTTTTGGTCTCGAAACTATTGAGAGCGTGTCGACAAACAAAGTTGAAGACCTATTTATACCTTTCTAAAAATGAAGGTGAGAAGGCGCATCATAATCCTCTAAATGTGTCGACACTGTTGAAAAGTGTCGACACTTACTACTTAAGTCTCGACAACGGTGTTGACTACTATGTGTCGACACTAATATAGTCGACAGAATTTATGTGTCGACACTTATACATCTGCGCTCGACGATTAGTCGAAACTCTACTCGACGAAATCTGTGTTAATCCTAAGTTTCGACACCACTTCTGGATGTGTCGACACTATTTCTCTGAAGTGTCGACACAGACTTTCTAGATGTGTCGACATTATTTCTCTGGAATGTCGACACCACTACTATGTGTCGACACAGACAACTCCTTGTGTCGACACTATTTTACTTAGTCAATTTTGTGAAACTAATATAAGTTCAACATTCCTAATTCAATTTTAAACTTATTGAATTTAGTTTCATCTAAAGGCTTAGTAAACATATCAGCAATTTGATTATCTGTTTTGACATATTCTAGTGAAATGTCTTCTTTCTCTACATGTTCTCTAAGAAAATGGTATCTAATTTCTATAAGCTTAGTCCTACTATGTGAGACAGGATTATTAGCTATAGAAATTGCACTTATAGAATCACAAAGCAAAGGTGTTCTACTTACTTGAATACCATAGTCTTCTAGCTGGTGCTGAATCCACAAAAGTTGTGTACAGCAGCTTCCTGCAGCAACATATTCTGACTCAGCTGTTGAGATTGCCACACTGGTCTGCTTCTTACTGCTCCAAGACACTAGTCTTCCACCTAGAAATTGATAGGTGTCTATAGTACTTTTTCTATCTTCCTTGCAACCTGCAAAATCTGCATATAAATAACCTGTCAGTAGAAAATCTCCATTCCTAGGGTACCAAAGGCCTAGATAAGGTGTGCCCTTAAGATATCTCAAAATCCTTTTGACTGCAGTCAGATGAGATTCTTTAGGGCATGATTGGTACCTAGCATAGACACATGTAGCATACATGATATCTGGTCTACTAGCAGTCAAATACAGAAGGGAGTCAACTATCCCTCTATACAAAGTTTCATCCACAGGTTTCCCTGCATCATCTTTGCATAGAGACATACTTGACCCCATAGGAGTTTTCATGGTAGTGGATGATTCCATACCATACTTCTTTATTAACTCTAGGGTGAACTTAGACTGGCATATGGACAAGCCATCTTTAGTCTGTCTTACTTGGAGACCCAAGAAGAACTTAAGTTCCCCCATACTGCTCATTTCAAATTTTCCTTGCATAAGTTTTGCAAACTTTCTGCAAAGATTACTTTCAGTAGACCCAAATATTATGTCATCAACATATATTTGGACTAGGATTATCTTTTCTTTAGATTCCCTAAGGAATAGAGTCTTGTCTATTTTCCCCCTTGAGAATTTGTTCTCAATGAGGAAACTAGACAGGGTTTTATACCAAGCCCTTGGGGCTTGTTTTAACCCATACAATGCTTTCCTAAGTCTATAAACATAATCAAGTTTGAGAGGATCAACAAAACCTGAGGGTTGCTCTACATAGACTTCTTCCTTTAGATTTCCATTTAGGAAAGCTGACTTTACATCCATTTAAAATTCCTTAAAGCCTTGATATATTGCATAAGCAAGGAACATCCTTATTGCTTCCAGTCTTTCTACTGGGCAAAGGTTTGATCAAAGTCAATACCTTCTTCCTGCCTATACCCTTTTGCAACAAGACTTGCTTTATTCTTCACAATGATCCCATTCTCATCCAATTTGTTCCTAAAGATCAACTTTGTTCCAATGATGTTGTGGTCCTTGGGTTTAGGAACTAGCTTCCAGACCTTACGTCTTCTGAACTGATTCAGCTCCTCTTGCATGGCATCAATCCAATGTGGGTCTAGAACTACTTCTTCAAATTTCTTTGGTTCCACTTGTGATAGGAAACTGGAGTAAAGAACTGTGCTCAGATTCCTCCTTCTTGTTTGCACTCCTTGTCTTGGATCACCAATTATCTAATTTGCTGGATGATCCTTTAAGTGTCTATTAGCTGGAGGTAGTCTATCTCCAGGTTGTACACCTCCAGCCTCTTCAATATGCTGCACCTCTTGGTTTTCTTCAGCATCAGGAGAGTCTTGTACTCCCCCTGGACAGCAGCCACCATTTTCTACTTCCTGATTTCCAGTAGATTCTTCTGTAATGGTAAGCTTGTCCATTCTCTCTTTTATACCTGTAGAACTGCAAGCACTACTTGGCAACTCACAGTTAATCAGTCTTGTTTCATCAAAGACTACATGTACAAACTCTTCTACAACTTGAGTAATCAAGTTGTAGACTCTATAAGCCTTATTATTGTTGATGTACCCAACAAATATCCCATCTTGGGATTTGGCAGCAAACTTGGTTAGATAATACTTGTCATTGTTAAGTATATAGCACTTGCAACCAAAGATCCTAAAATAGGATAAGTTTGGTTTTCTGCCCTTCACAATCTCATAGGGAGTCTTTTTGTGGCTCTTGGTGATAGTAGCCCTATTGATCAGATGACATGCAGTGTTTACTGCCTCAGCCCAGAAATATTCTGGGAGAGAAGTGTCACTCAATAGAGTTCTACCAACCTCTATCAATGTTCTATTCTTTCTATCAGCAATACTATTTTGCTGTGGTGTTTTAGGTGAGGAAAATTCTGGAAAAATCCCAAATTCTTCACATAGTCTTGTCATACTTTCAGACTGAAATTCAGTGCCATGGTCACTTCTGATTTTGACCATTGTACTGTCCAATTCATTCTGAATTTGTTTAACAAAACTATATAAGACACTTGGGGTTTCAGATTTTTGTCTTAGAAAGAACACCCAGGAATATCTATAATAGTCATCTACCACCACAAAAGTGCACACCTTCCTACCTAGACTATGAACTGGCATAGGACCAAATAGATACATATGCAAGATGTATAGACACCTCACTGAATCCTTGTTTTCAAGGCTATGAAAGGTGGATTTGGTCTGCTTGCCTTTTTGACAAGCTGAGCATATCTCATCCTTTATATACTTAACTTGAGGATCATTCCTCACTAACTCTTTGCTAAAGAGTTGGCCAATAGTCTTATAGTTAAGATGAGCCAACCTCTTGTGCCATTTAACACAATGAGAGGCTCTCTCATCAGGTACAAGACAAATAGGAGAAACATTGTTCTCACACACAAAGTTAAGACAATAAACATTTCTCTTTCTATATCCTGTCAAAATGACCTTTTGATCACTTGACCTTTTGATATGACACCCATTCTTAATAAATGAGATGTCATATCCTAAATCACTCAACTGACTTATGCTAATAAGATTTTGTTTCAAACCCTTCATATAGGCCACTTGAGAGATAGTAATCTGGTTATTAGAAATGTTACCAAATCCTTTGATGATTCCTTTTTCTGAACCACCAAAGGTTACTTTAGGGCCATCCATGATAGGTGTGTAGTCCTTCAGCAACCCCCTTGTTCCAGTCATGTGCCTGGAACATCCACTGTCCAAGTACCATATTTGGGCATGGCAGCTTGGACTCACCTACAACACAGATTACTTAACCTTAGAACCCAAATAACTTCTAGCTCCTTGGTACAAGTTAGTCTGCACTTTAACAAATCTACCTGTAGCTCTTCTAGCAGGCAGATTGCTACTCTCCTTGACACTAGAATTGTGCCAACAATCTAAGGCAAAGTGGCCTACCTTGCCACAACACCAGCACTCAAACTCGTTGTACCTTTGTTTAGGTACAAACCTAGCTGAATTATCTACAGCAGGCTTCTTGTTTTGTGCTGGGGCTTTGCCTTTAGATTTGGACCTAGCAGTCCATGCAGTTTTCTTAAATCCTAATCCAGCCTTACCCTTTTAAGGTACAAACTCATCAATCAAAGGTAATACAGATTTAGGTTTAGAAAACTAGCTAAAATCTCTTTCTCTTTCTGAAGTCTAACCTCCAGATTTATAATCTGATCATTTTTGAATGTGATTGTGCCCATTTGAATAACAATTATGTTTTTCAATCTGGCAATTTCATTCAGTTTTTGATCTAGTATTTTCTCTGAATCTGTTGCAGCCAACTTAAGATCTGCAATTTCCTTAGCCTGAGATTTGGCCAGGTTTTTGCTCTTCTTAAGTGCCTGCAATAAATCTCTATATTCATCTATCAGCTGATGAATATCACCTTCAGACTCAGACCCATCCACATCACTTGATGCAGATGTTGCTGACTCTGACTCAGTACTGCAATCTGAAAGACATTGTACCTTACTAGGACCAGGCTGATCCTGGCATTTGTCTTCTTCTGACGCAGCCATCAGTCCCTTGCACTGATGATATTCTTATTCATATATAGAGTTCAGCACCTGGAGAAACTCTTCTTCTTCACCTGCTGCATATAGACCAATATAGGCCTGAGCTTCAGATTTTTACTTTGAAATAGATTGGTCTGACAAGGTCTTCTCCTTCTTAGCAACAAAGGATTTATCCTTCTTGCTTTGGTGTTGACTCTTGTTCTTATCTGCAGTCTCCTTTCTTTTATCTGGACACTTAGCCACTACATGTCCAGGCCTATTACAGCAGTAGCAAACAATCTTTGATGTTGTAGACTTTTTTGGCTTAGACTTGCTCCTGTCTTTCCTGGATGACTTCCTATTTTGATAGTAATCATCCTTAGGATTAGATGTGGAAGGCTTAGACTTCCCCTGCTTCTTTCTCAGAAATCTCTGAAACTGCCTTGTGAAGGCAGCAAAATCTTCATCTGAGTCACTGCTTTCAGAACTTTGGTTATCAGAATTATCTGAAGGTATTTCAGCAACTATCATAGGAGGTGATGGAGACAACCTCCTATTTTTCCTAGTGGCTTCAACCTTAAAGGCCACAGACTTGTCTCTATGCTCCCCTTTTGTACTCTTCTCTTCCTCTTTCCTAGCCATCAGTTGCATCTCATATGACAGCAACTTTCCAAACAAGGTTGGAGGAGAAATATCTGCAAGTTTGGCCACTTCTCTAATGGCACAAATCTTAGTGTCCCAATCCTTTGTCAGGGATCTTAGGAATTTATCATTCAGTTCATAGGTACTGAAGATTCTTCCATAGGACATCAGCTCATTAACTATTCTATATAACTTTTTGTAACACTCAGTTATACTGTCAGACTTTCCTTGTCTGAAACTCTCATACTCCTGGTTTAGCATAGATTTTCTATCTTGTCTTACTTCTTCAGAACCTTCCATGTAGACTATCAAAGTATCCCACATTTCCTTTGAAGTCTTACAGTGAATCAAATTTTGAAAGGTAGAATCATCTATGGCACTTACTATGATGTTCTGGGCAATATTATCCATAGTTGTCAAGATGATCTCATCCTTGGTCATCTCTGAATAATCCTTGGGAGTTCTTTGGTTTGCATCTATAACTGAAATCTTCATAGGAATATAAGGACCTTCTTTTACTGTGATATAGATCCTTGGATCAGAAGCCTCCATAAACAGCCTGACCCTTTCTTTCCAGATGCCAAATATTTTCTTTCTACATATGGGTAGTTTCATTGAACCTAGTTCCTTATGATTCTCTCCTGAATCCATTTTCTTGATTCTTGAATCTGCCTTAAGGATCTCACTCAAACTATTAAGTCCTTCTTTGAGGAACCTCCCTCTGATACCACTTGAAAGAATTAATGCCTAACCACCTAGAGGGGGGTGAATAGGTGTAATTTTTCTTTTTCTTTAAAGGCAGAAAATCTGTTCTGTTATTAACTAGAAATTACAAAGTCTACTGCTAACACAGCACAACAATCACAGAAACAATCAACCATACAGTGCACACAGTTTTTATAGTGGTTCCCAAAGGTCTGGGTACATCCACTTTCCCCTTTCGCCTATCTAGCAGTGTACTAGATTCGGCCTAACTTCTGCACTTCACCTCAGATCCTCAGATCTTACAGCTCAGAACCCCAAACAGGTTCCTACAACTCAGAGTGTATCCACACTCCTACAACTCAGGCCAAATGCCCTACCTCAGCCTTCAACAGGGCCTACACTCAGAGATCACAATCTCCTACACCTCAGGCTCACAGCCCTACCACTTAGAGAAAATATTCTCCTACACTCAGCCTTTATATAATAGGCTTACAATCTCAGATCTATAAAGATCCTACAAAAATTTGATTAAACAAAGTAAATAACCACCACCCTGACAAAGAGAGAAGGGATGGATGGCTTCCTGATGAGTTCTTGGTAGAACTTGATGGCAGAGATCAACCTCTCTTAGCTTTCTTCAAAGCTTCTTGAATCTGAACTCAGTAGGGTTGAATCTCCTGAGAAGTTGAACTTCAATCAGCTTCTGACTTGAGATTCAGATCTCAATCTGAATCTTTCTTGGCAGCCTGGTTCAGCAACTGCACTTCTTAGATGGAGCTCTCTCTCTCCAACTTCTTCCTAGATCTTCTTCACGAAAATCTTCTGTATAATTACTTTTATCTATATTGATCAGAATCTGTATTCTTCAATGATTGATCATCACTTTCTGTTGAAGGAGAAAGCCTTTAAATAGACTTCCTCTATGGTAACCGGCTAATCCGGTTTCTAACAACCTTCTAACAGCTCTGACAGTAGTAGTTGACCGGTTATAAATGGCAGCTGTCAAGTCATCAAGTCACTTCTTGAAATCACTGTCTCTATCTAAAAGTGTCGAGACAGATTTTCATTATGTGTCGACACAAATAGACTAAGTGTCGACACAAGTGGACTAAGTGTCGACACATGCCTTGGTGGTGTCGACATAACTCCTTTTGCTGTTGTAACAGCTTCTCGACACTGCTTCTTTAGAATGTGTCGACACTGATTCTGTGTGTTGACACAAGCCTTCTGTTGAATGTGTCGACACAAGCCTTTGTGGTGTCGACACAAATACTTCTGTGTGTCGACACTGCCTCTATGTGTCGACACATTTGATGTCGACTAAGTATTCTTGTGTGTCGACACTGCCTTTTGGTGTCGACACTGATTCTGTCGACTTTGCTTATCTGTATGTCGACTGAGCTTCACTGTGTGTCGACACATTCCTTCTGGTGTCGACATAGTTGATTCTGGTGTCGACTCAGCCTTTCAAAGTGTCGACATAATTAACTCCAAGTGTCGACACAGCTTTTCTCCAGTGTCGACACAAGCCTTCATAAGTGTCGACACTGCTTCTCTAGGTGTCGACACATGGAATTAGAAATTTTTCTGCATTTTCTCAATTACTTAACCTGCACACATAAACTCAAAACACATCAAATACACCTTGATATATATCATTGAGTAGGGTGAGGCTTCTTCAAATCTGGTACACATTTTCCAATGTACCCAACACAAGCCCTGTAAAGACTTTCCTTCTTGTAGGGGCAAGAAGGCAATCCTCTAACAAGGTTGTCCCTAGAGAGTTTAGCAATATTTTTCGGATTAACATGACCTAATCTCCTATTCCAAAGGTCATTATTGTTGCTAGTTTGATTGAATAAACATATTTCAGATTTGGCAGACTTAAAATTAACTATATAAATGTTTCCTACTCAAGTGTCAGTCAATACTACTAGGTTATCTATAGAAGTAATAATACAAGAAGTTTTATTAAATGATACCTGAAACCTTTCATCACATAACTGGCTTATGTATATCAGGTTGTGCTTCAGTCCACTTACATAAGCTACCTTCCTGAAGGTAACTACACCAATCTTAACCTTTCCATAGCCTTCAGTATGGCCATAATTGGAGTCACCAAATATTACTTTGGGTCCTAGCTTTGACTTGTAGTTGATTAGATTGTCCTTGTTTCCAATCATGTGTTTAGAACAGCCACTATCCAGATACCACTATTGCTCTGTGGTGGGATAGTCTTTCACCTGCAAGAAAACAGATTAGCTATTCTTGACCCGGGTTACCTTGGGTCCTTCTTTCCTCACATAATTAAAACTAGAGATATAAGAATATTTGGGTTGACATTTATAACCTAAAGGATGATATCTTATAGGTGGAATAATCCATTGATTAAATTGATTGAAGGAAGATCTTGGTTGATTATAAGTTTTAGAAAAATTAAAGTTTTTGTTAAGATGAACTGCATTCGACAAATTCTGGTGAGTTCGTCGATATGAGTTCGATGAATGGTGATGAGTTCGTCGAACTCCACTCAGAGAATGAAATTATTCATTCTCTGGGCCCCAAAATCGTCAATCTCGGGTCGACGAACCATACCGGTTTCGTCGATCGTAGTTCAACGAATAATTATAGTGAAAGTTTGCGTTCGGAGTTCGTCGACTTGTGTTCGATGAACTATACATATTTCGTCGACCGGAGTTCGACAAAATCTATTGAACATTATTATAATTAGGATTTTTCTTATTTTTTTTCTTTTCCTTATTCTTTTGTTTTAATTCAGTTTGTTTAACATTATTATCATTTTCTATCTTTTCTTTTCCTTTTTCTGAAATAAATTTTATAGAAGTTGTTAGTATATTCTTCTGAATTAGTGGGGGTTGGCTTGATGAAGCACCTAAGCCTAGCTTGCCATTTAACCTGACATTCACTGTGCTTGTGATGTCCATCAACTTGATGCTTCTCCCATTTAGGGATTCTTCAAGTTGCCTTGTCCTCAGCTAATTCAGTCTTTAGTGATATATTTTGTTCTTGAGCTAAAGTTAATTCATCTTTTAACTTAATATTTTCAGAAATAAATTTTTCATGATCAGTTAATTTTTCTCTAAGTATTTTGATTTCTTTTTCAGAGTTTATTAAATCAATGCATAGTGATTTGAATTCAGTTTTAAAATTGTCAAAATTGTAATCAAAGGAAGACAATACCTGATCTGTCTTTGATTCAGATGTTTCTTCATTATCTGATTCTTCTATTGGTTTTTCAGCATCAGATGGGCTGCAAGAGGCATTGATAGCCATAAGGCAAACTTCCTTTGCCTTAGCTTCTTCTTCATCTTCACTGGAACTATAAGATGATGATTCATCTTCAGTATCACTCCAGGTTTCCGCCACAAAGCCCTTCTCTTTTCTCTTGTACTTGCTGGAGAAAGGCTTGCTGTAGTGATGCTTCCTGGTTTCTTTTTCTCTTCTTTTTTCCTTCTTTTGATTCTCAGTACACTCTGAGATAAAGTGTCCTAGCGTCCTGCACCCAAAACAAACAATTTCTTTAGTGGGTGTCTTGTCATACCTGGGTTTGTCATCATGCCTGGATGACTTTCTCCTGAAGTCCTTCTTTGTCATCTTGTAGAATCTCTTGGCTAAGAGACTCAGGACTTCTTCATTTTCTATTGGAACTTCTGACTCTTTTGAAGCTTTGAAGGCTATGCTTTGTTCTTTCCTTGCTATTGAAGGAGTCTTCTGCTCTGCAGCTTCTCTGGACTTTATGAGCTGCTCATAAGATTTGAGCTTTCCAAGTAGAGATTCAGTGGAAATCTCATTCAAGATTCTGGCCTCCTTGATTGGCCATATTATCAAATCCCATGATCGGGAAGCACATGAGGATTTTATCATTCACCTCAGTGAGAGTGATATCCTTATCTAGAGTCTTTAGCTCATTGATGATTGAGCTTAATATGCTATACATGTCACTGACAGATTCTGTTTCATCATTCTTGAAATTCTTATACTGGGAGATGAGAGTAGAACTTCTGTCCTTCCTCTCATCAGTTGAACCAGCAACCATCTGGTTGAGAGAATCCCAGATAGCCTTGGAAGATGTGCATTCAGCCACTTTTTGAAATATGTCATCTGACATAGTCTGTGCTAGGATGTTCATGGCCTTTGTATCTGCTATTTTGGCCTACTTTTGAGCATCTGTCCACTCAGGTGGTAGAACAGCATGTGTGCTTGAACTAGAGGTAGATGCAGTAGGTGTAGGTTGTGGAGTACCTGTCAAAATAGAATTAATATGTCCTCATCAATTGAATTCATATTAATACTGATTCTTGCCTTCCAGATTGCAAATTTATTCAAGTTGCAGACTGGAGGTCGGGTGCTTGCATAATCTTTGTTCTGTGTCATGCTATGAAATAAACTAAATTAGGAGAAATGAAGACCAGATCTAACAAGGATCTTTTGGTTCAAGTGTTAGCTTGTACAACCAAAGGAACTCCCCTCTGATACCAATTGAAAGATAGGGGTTAGATCTGATTTAATCTAGATGGGGGAGTGAATTGAGTAATTAAAACTTTTTGGCTGTTTTAAATATTATCAGAGAAAAGTAGTGATACCAGTAGTAGTAATAGAAAGGAAAGATAATCTAAGCTAATCTACCACAGCACACCAAACTATTCTATCACAGCATAAAGAAAATAGGCAATCAGATGACATAATAAATTTATAGTGGTTCCCCAACCTTGGTACATCCACTCTTTTACCACCCTGGTAGGAATCCACTAGCAGGTTTTTGATCAGGTGACTTCCACCACAAGATCTATTTCCAGGGAGATCTCACAACCCTTTGAGCTTTTAATCAGGTGCCCAAAAACCAAGAATAAACTTTTGAAGGGAGTTAATAAACCCTTTATACAGGAGGGGAAGAGAGATTTGATGGTGTCTTCTCTTTCTCTAATCAACAGAGAAGACTAGTGGATTGTTGTTGTCAAGACCGCATCAGAAATCACTTGGAGCCTTGCTCATGGTGTAGGACTTCAGCCTTGACTAGAAGTAGTCTAGGAACTTCTGACTTATTCAAATTATGTTGTCCTTGAATGCTCCTGGAGTTGAAGTTGAAGAAGACTCTTGATTTGTGTATGTTGTTCTTCTTCAGTCTTCAGTAAGATTAAGGTGAAAACTAGTTGTTTTCTGCATAGAGAATTTCTGAGAGTTTTCTTTTGTATTCTCTGGTTCTGTATCACTGCTTGTATCTCTATCTTCTTCTGTATAGAAAAAGATAAAAATCTCTTTTATATTCTCTGTCGAAATTCTCCTTTAAATTTTGAATTCCCTGAATTAATTACTGATTGCCTGGAGAATGAAAATCGGCTGGAGAATATTATCTTTAATGATTTTCCCAACTATCCCAATAAATTAAGCAAGTAATTAACCTGATGAAGACCATAATTAATGGTGCCAATAACGGCTATATTCAGGGGAATAATGCATTAATTACTCAGGAAACTACTGCTAAATAATATAGAAAATAAGCACAGAAATAGGGGGAAAATTCTAAGTCAGGCTTGGACTGAAATCGTCGACCTCTGAACAGATTTCGTCGACCGAAGATCCAAGTTCGTCGAGCTGAGAAATCCTGTTCGTCGACCTGAGAAAACATGTTTGTCGACCTGAGCTCAGCGAACTGCGTTCTAGAGATAACTTGCCTACTCTGCGCTCCAAGTTCGTCGAGCTGATAATCAGTCTTCGTCGAGCTGAGTTCTCCGAAAGTAATCTGGAAAGAATGTGTAGAAGTTGAACTCTAGACTTCATCGACCTGAGCTCGAATATCTTCGAGCTCAACTCAGAGAATTAACTCTGAGTTCGTCGAGTAAAGCACGACTATCGTCGAGCTGAGTTCGACAAACGTCGAACTTAAATTCTAAACTTTGATTTCTTCTAAGTCTTGATTCCACTGAGGTCTTCTGCTGGCTTGTCCATCAAGGTTGAACCTAATGACTCAGCCTAAACTCTAGGAATCAAATACATGACCATGGATATACATTGTGGGTCAGACATCCTAATTAGTGAACCTAGCCCAAATCCACCTAGGGATCCAACATATTTGATTGCGTGTTTTTAGTTATGTGCTTGCAGGACGTTATCGTCAAGTACAACCCAATCTCAGGTTACAGTGGGTCATGACACACAGGACTATACAATGTAATCCCTCATTGTGTAGGCCAATGTGTTGAGCAACATGTGATATCTCTGTTGAAGTGTACTTCTGTTTCAAGTGCATTAGAAGATTCAAGGAAGGAGGTCCTGTTGTATTCAGGAAGATAGATTTTTCTCTAAGCAAAAATTTGTCGAGTATCGTCGTGTTGACTCGTTGAATTTGTCGAGGTTATCTGTTGATACTCGTCGAATTTGTATTGTATACCTACTGATACTCGTTGATTTCGTAGGATTGACTATGCGAAATTTTCGGCATCATTGAGAATCGGCCAAGTAAAATTCATCGTATATCACTTTGCCTACTCGTCGAATTCGTTGAAAATATCATTCGATACTCGTCGAATTTGTCGAGTAAGTTGGTCGATAATTGTCGAATTCACCGAGTCTCTCTAAGAATGCGCTGAACTATCAGTTTAGATTTGCCGAGATTCGTCTAAGTCATTTTCATCGAGTTTCGATGCAGTTTAACGAGTATACCCTTATATATTGGAGCATGCATTCCACGTCTCTTGGATTGAGAATAATAAATCTCAGTATATATTTGATCACGTTTGTTGTGTGTTTATAGTGTGCAGGTTTACAGGTATGAAGAATGAAAGAATCAAGTTCTGGCACCTACCGCCGAGCACTAGGATTGAATTAAACTGAATAAACTCTCGGGAACCTACCGCGTGGCGCTAGCATTAACCGCGGCGCGCTAGTGCTCTCAATGCTCTTCAAGACGGAGGCATCGAGACAAAGCTACCACTGAGCGATAGCTTGGTACCGTGCAGCGCTAGCTCACTCAACAAGCATCAAGACGGATGCGTCAAGATAGAGCTACCGCGGTGTAATGCCCCAAATCTCAGTAGTGACTGGGATGAGAAGGGTGGGCAACACGTCCTCGGACATGGGCGTGTCCCAAAGTCGTGTCCTACTCTGTGTCAGGTACATGGTTGGGGACATGGGCGTGTCCATGGCCGTGTCCTGCACTTGATTGTTGGCAGGCTGGTCTCGAGTGAGCTCGACGAAATACATTCGACGATTCTCGAGTGAGGTACACGGCCTGTGACACGGGCGTGTTCAGGGTCGTGTCCTGCTATGCGCTCGATGTTCTCCCGAGTGACCTCAACGAAATGCACTCGACGATCCTCGAGTGGGGCACATGGCCTGTGACACGAGCGTGTCAAGGGCTTTGTCCTTCTCTGTGCTTGGGTAGTTTTCAAGGACTGATGAACACGGGCTGGACACGAGCATGTCCGAAGCTGTGTCTAGCACACGGCCTATGACATGGGCATGTCACACGGCCGTGTCCTGGTCTGGTTAAGTCGGTTTCTTTGTCGCTTAAGCTACACGGCCTGTGACACGGGCGTGTCACAAGACGTGTTCAGCCCAGGAAAGTATTTTTCAGGGCTTTTCGTGGCCGTTCATTCCTTTCAACTAGGATCCAATGGTCCTGAATTCTCCCTGCGGTTATAAGGCCATGAGTTGAGGATAAACTCTCTCATTCTCAAAGGTTTTTCTCTCTCTTTGTCAAGAGGTGGAGAGTGGAGAGAGCAAGGGAGAAGGAGGAGGAATCCGGCTACCAATGGAGTTTTCGAGCCCCGAATCGCGTGTCGAGTCTAGATTCGTGGACGCAAGGCCGTTGTGGTGCTTTTCATCTGGCTAGGTTTCCATGGCTCCAAAGTGATCGTCAAGGGTAACGATCTTTCTTCCTTGGACATGTGAAGTCCTTAATATGGCATATGCATGGGTTTCCCCCACCAAAAGGTGGATTCTTGAGGGATTCCCCTTGGGTTGATTTTGGATATCCCCAAGATATCTTGCATGTATATCTGAAAATGTGTAGTATGGAATAGGCATACTGTGTGAAGCCCATCTGGACAGGTTGGTCTGGATTGGTGATGTTTTATTTTGTGCACCGGATAAGACTCCACATATAAATGAGTATGCTTGTGGATTCGGTGGGTTATGTCTGTGAAGGGTAGTAGCAGGAAGTACTGGAGTGAAAGTCCAAGAAAATACCCGCAAAGTGCGTGTGCTATATGCTTGAAAGACCAGTGTTTCTGGCACTACAGGTGGTTGCAGGGATTGCTGGATGGTTGATCCAGATAAGGTTAGTGCTGGGGACAAAAAGTGAGTTCTGTCACTAACGTCGGGCGATAGTGAGCATCTCTGGCGATGGCTCCTAGCTAACTGTGATTGTGAAGACAGTCCTTAGGGGACAGTGTAACGCCCCGTATTTTTCGTCGAGTGATGGCATACACTTGATGGGCGTTACGTTGGCTTTGGCCGTTGTTCGAGCATGTTTTATACGCGGGCTTTCGAGTGGCTGTTTTGGTAACCTAGTTGCACGATTCCCCAGCAAGCCGGAGTCTAATTTTGGGGACTCGGTGAGGCCTCTTAGGGAATGCTTGCACTTTTTCGAGCCCGGGTAATATGGCTCAAAATGGGTTGATTGTATGGAAGATGTGTACAGAAAACAAAAAGGGGTAAAAAGTTCTTAAGGAAGAAATGGTCTAGGACGAAACAGAAACACTTTTCAAAACAGTGAAAAATGGTCATTTTTTTGAGTGACACGGCCTGGGACACGGGCGTATCCCAGGGCGTGTCTAGCTCGGGATGTGGTTTGAACGTCGTTCGACGAAGTTGCGGGAGGAACACGCCCCCTGACACGGGCGTGTCGGGGCGTGACCCAGGGCGTGACCCGGGGCATGACCTCCTTGACTCGATGAATTTTTCGTGCGTCGAGTTGAGCTCGACGAATGGGGTACACGCCCCGTGACACGGGCGTGTCACGGGCCGTGTCCCGCTATGTCGAGTGTCGAGTGTCGAGTGTTGAGTGTCGAGTGTCGAGTGTCGGGTGTCGAGAGAGGGGACACGGCCTGTGACACGGGCGTGTCACAGGGCGTGTCCAGCTTTGTCGAAGTGTCGACACTTTTGGTCGACGAGATGTCGAGACACGGGTTATACGCCCTAGGTCACGGGCGTGACCGACCCGTCACGGGCGTGTACCCGGCTGTGTACCCTGTGGATAAACTGGAAATTGTCGGATTCTATGCCGCTTAAGGTACACGCCCTGTGACACGGGCATGTCACAGGGCGTGGCAGGGCCGAAAATCAATTTTCTCCAGTTTTTTTGTGTCGTTCATTTCTTTGCTTCTGGATCAAATGGTCCAGCTCTGTTCTGGAGGAAATAAGGCCAAAAAAGAGATTCCTCCTCCTCATTTCACCTTCTTCTTCATTCTCAAAGTGAAAGCAAGGGAGAAAAGCTAAGGAAAGGGAAGAAGAAAAAGAGGATCAGCCATCGCGGTGTCATCTCGGTTCAGGCAAGCGGTGTTCTTCACCCTTGCCAATCTTGTTTTCTTGTTGTTTTTTTGATTGTGCAAGTTTAACTAGCTTTCCCCTTTCAATTTTCATAACTTGTTCTTCTTGTTTTGCACCTCACTTTGGTCTAAATAGCTTAGCCTTGTTACTCTTACTTTTGTTTAGACTTCACAAGCATAAATAATCTTGCCTTTCAAGAATTTCCCAATCTATATGCTTACCTATTATTCATCTCATTTTGTCATGATTTCCCTTGGATTGCTCGATTCGTTACGTTCTTGTTCATATGATTCGCGAGCTTGTTGGATTTAATCGATGTTGTTACTTGTGAGGTTCGCTTGTGGTGAAGTAGAGATCCAAATTTTATCAAGTTTGACATAACTTGGGCAATTTGTAGTCATGAGTGAGGATGATGAAATGAAACGTTTTTAGCTTGGGTTATGGTGAGTTTTGCGAGGCGAATTGTGAACCATGGCAGGAGCATTGGTGTGAGGATTCGGTAAGGGGTGGTGTGGTTTCAGCCTTGGTGGCCACCAGGTTTTGATTTGTGGTGTAGAGCACCGTTTTGGCCCCGATTTGGGCTGGCTTTTATTTGTGTGTTCCACTTTAGGGCTGCCACCAAAAGACCCTTGCGGAATCGAACTTAACCGCTGCTTATGTTTCACTCGTATAGTTGTTTCTTGTTCTAAAGATGATGGAATGGGCATGTGTAGTGCATTTTTGCTCCTGCGGGTTGAGCAGGACTTGATGAGAATTTCATGCACTTGATGCGTTACATGTTGGGTTGGCAGTGTTCAACACTTATTTCCCACCCTATTCTTTTTACTCGTTTATATGAAACTTCTACGGGGTCGGTAAGCCCCTTCATTATATTTTATGACTTAATGCTCTATTTTGTAGCCTTGATGGTTGCTGAGGTGTTCTTTCTTGAATGCCTCAGGTGCAGGGTGTAGCCAATTAAGAGACTAGTGCTTGGATCGAGTCTCTTTGGAGCTAGCCGAGCTTGCTTAGCGAGGTAGTTCTTTACTCTGTTGTACAGACATACATACACCCCAATGGGTTTGTGTCAGCTTGTTGGCTCTCATTGGTGGGTTTCTTTACTTGCTACATATGAATGTGAGACTGCTAATATGAATCATTTAAATGGAATGATGTCTACTTGCTCTTGGGAAAGGTTTATGCTAGGTTGCATTAGTTATTTTAAGCTAAACAAAACCTATTATTGTATAACATGCATAACATATTTTGGTCACCTAACAAGTAGTTTCCAAACAATGTAAGAAGGATGCTTTCTTATATTATTATAAATCTAGGATGCATATAGGCGATCGTCATAAGTAAACTAAAGTATTTTCCGCCGCGTACAAATACACGTTTTGATCCATAAGGCCGAGGGATACGGCCATCAAACTAAACGGTTTTCTTGCATACAACTGATGGATTTCAACTACTAAGTAAGCGTCGAGGTTTTGCCTGAGCGTGTGCAGCTATCCCCTGCACGGCGTGGCATCATAACCCGTAGTTCATCTTACTCTGATACGATGTACTCGTTGAGGAAATGCGGGTTGTGATAGACAGTGTGGCTATTTGTGAGCTTTGGGAGCTCTTGAAAAGGCTTCGTGCCGAATGGATAAGGGAAGGCCGACCCGTGTCAATGAACTGACGATTTGAGCAACAGGAAACAACTGAACTGTCTCCGCATTACGGTTTTTCGCCATGAGTGCCTGGGCGCGTGGCCTTCGGCAAAAATGCATAATTAGAGTCTTAGGCTTGTGCGCACCATCCGATAGCGATGTCATGGGGGGTTACGGGCCAAATCCCGGGTCGTTACAATAAGGCCATCTGGTAGCGATGCCATGGGGAGCTATGGGCCAAATCTCGGGTCGTTACACAAAGACTAAAGTCTCCGGCTGAAGGCCGTGGAGCGAAATGCTCAAGTTTGTCATTGGGCTTCGGGCCTTGAATGGCGGTGGGACCCTAGTATTTCCGGTACACCAAGAATATGCCCTGAGTGCACAGAGCATTGGGTTGCATGGCCGACGTTTGTGAGATGTTGATTGTGCGTGAGTGCATATTGTGTGATATATCTGCTTGTAAAATGTTATGCCTGCAGGGAAGGAATATCACTGCCCCGGGTAAGGGGTAAGGTCGTTATAAATTGGTTAGCTGAATGCTGACTGTTGCTTTGTCTGCCACCACTGCGGTGGATTGTCCCGTGTAGGTGTAGCAGAGCAGAGCGGAAAATAGGGGGCTGAAGACCTTGTTGTTGTTGTTGCTGCTATGTTGGCCCTTGAAGGCCAAAGAAGTTCATATGATGTTATTTTCATCTGTGGCCGGCCTGTGTGTCAATGTATGAAACTCATATGCATAAAGCTTAACTGTAAGGCCATAAGGCCAGACTTGTTGTGTATTTGTCAAACATTCTTTCGTGATGTTATATATATAAATGTTGGTTTATATATTGTGGACATTTAGATGAGTTGAGTTCAAACAACTTAAAAGCTTCCGCTAGAATACTCTGAGTTAGGATGCGAATAGTTTTGATATTAACCCATAACTTCGCCGCCTGTTTGTGGCCTATGGTGTGGGGCCCCGTCCGGACCTTCTATAATATGTCATGTAACGGATGGAGGTGTTACATTTTGGTATCAGATTGTCTCGGTCTTTCTCTTTCTCATTCGTGGTCAACTTCTTTTGTGGGGTGGCGAGCACGTGTAAGGGCGGCCCACTATAACATTAATGAACTCAAGAATGTCCACTAAGGAATGCAAATACACCTGTTTGAGGAACCTGCGCGTTCTTATTTTGTTTTTATTGCTTGTGTAAGGTCGCTAATGTGTGTCTTGTCCACCAATAGGTGACGCGTAGTAGTGCTGGGCAGTCTGAGCCCCAGCATTCTGATGAGAGTGCGGCACCAGCTGAGGTGCCTACACATCCTCCTTCTGCAGAAACAGTACGCTTAGTTGTTGAGGTGTTGTTTGCAATGATTCATGCATAGCCTACTGGGTAGGCGTAGCCGGCCTTAGTGCTAGAATGGGTTGGTGTAAGGACAGAACCTGTTAAGGCTGTTGATCCTCGGGCAGCTGAATGGAAGTTGAAGCAGTTTATGAGCTTTAATCCTCCTATGTTTACGGGTGTGGGATCCCCAATGCAGGTGGAAGATTGGTTGTCGCGCATCAAGCGAATATTGACGGTGATAAGGACGGAGGAATTAGAAGGTCACCTTGGCCACTTTCTTGTTGGAAGGAGAGGCTCGGCTATGGTGGGACGAGATAGAGTTACACCACTTAGCGGGCAGACAATTAACAGAAGTCTCGATTGAGGAGTTTTCGCGACTTTTCTTGGCAAAACACTTGCTAGTTGCACAACGCATCGCTATGGAAAATGAGCTCCAGCGTCTAACTCAGGGAGAGAGTTGTGTCGATACCTACTTGCATGAGTTTACACGATTGGGACACTATGTGGGGTCTATCTTCGAAATACCAATCAGTTTTACGAAGGATTGTGGGATGAGTTGAGATTCCTGCTATCAAGTTCAGTGTAGCAAGGGTTTCAGGGGTTGGTGGATACGACGTGTGCATTGGAGAAGGATATGAAACGGGTGCAAGGAAAAAGGGACTTGGCAGCGAAAAAGTCCGAGTTTAGAGTGTCGCACCCGGGGAAATCAAAGTACCGAAGGAAATAGGGTAAGAGATTCAAGTCTTCTTCACAGGCTCCCTCGAGTGTTGCATCAGGAGCAACTTCGAGGCAGGAGTATCGGACCTGCAATACATGTGGTAGAGTGGGACATCTAGCCCGTAACTGTCAGAGTGGTCCACCAAAGGTTGAGAAGAAGACAAGAGCATCATAAGCTGAAAAGGGAAAGGCAGCGGTGGAGTCCACTGCCTCCCAGGCGCAACCCCGAGTGTATAATCTTGGCTAGCAGGAGGCCATAAAGCAAAGTGACGTTGTCACAAGTACACGGTAACATATTTGATTGTTGTTTTTGTTATTTCATACCTTGATTGTAGCTTGTGTATGATGTGTTTGTATAAGGCTTTGTACTGATTCGAGACTTTTCGGCGAGAGCACTGTTTGATACTGGTGCTTCTCATTCATTTCTATCTATGGACTTCGTGTCATGGATCGGTGTACCGATTCGTATGGTGGCAGATAGTGTGAAGGTGTTACTACCAAATGGATGTGTAATGCATACGGATAAGTCTTGTTTTGTGGAGGTATGAATAGGAAGTCGAGATTTCAGATTGGAAGCATCGGTGCTGCCGATATCGGAGTTTGATGTGATCTTTGGTATGGACTAGCTCTCGGAGAGCGTGTCTATATAGATTGCAAGCCAAAGGAAGTCACACTGGAGCAGAATACCGAACGAGAAACGAAGTTCGCTAGTATATGAGGGTCGAGCATGATATTGATGTCTACTCTTCAAGTGGTTAAGGCAGTGCTGAAAGGCGCGAAGTTGTTCTTCATGCTTGTTGAGGCTGTTGAGCCAAAGTCCAGTGTGAATGATGTTCTGATTGTATCAGAGTTTGCTGATGTGTTTCTGAAAGAGCTTCCGGGATTACCACCACAACGGGAGATTGATTTCTCGATTGTGCTGGTGTCAGGTGCAAAACTTGTGGCCCGCTCGCCATATCGAGTAGCACCAAAGGAAATGGCCGAGCTAAAAGTTCAACTGCAAGAGTTATTGGAACAGGGTTATATACGCCCAAGTATGTCACCTTGGAGCGTACCTTTTCTTTTTGTGAAAAAGAAGGACGGTGTCCTGCGATTGTGTATTGATTATCGTGAATTGAACAAGTTGACAGAGAAAAATAAATATCTGATTCTAAGGACAGATGACTTGTTCGATCAATTAGCGGGATCGAAAGTATATTCAAAGTTGGATTTGAAATCAGGCTACTACCAATTGCGAATTCGGGAAGGTGACATTCCCAAGACGGTGTTTGGAACACGCTACGGTCATTATGAGTTCACTGTAATGTCGTTTGGACTATGTAATGCGCCATCAGTGTTTATGGATCTAATGCACCGAACGTTCTGAGAGTACTTGGACCTGTTTGTGATTGTTTTCATTGATGATATCTTGGTGTACTCTCAATCGGAAGAAGATCATGCGAACCATTTACGGTTGGTGTTGCATACCCTGAGGAGAAACAAGCTCTACACCATGTTCTCAAAGTGTGAGTTTTGGCTGTCGTCAGTGGCTTTTCTTGGCCATGTGGTGAGTGGAGAGGGCATTGCGGTGGATCCATCAAAGATAAGGGCCATCCAGGAGTGGCCAGTGTTGTCTTTGGTGGTCAAAGTCAGGACTTTCCTTATATTGGCGAGCTACTACAGACATTTTGTAGAAAACTTCTCACAGATCGCTTTGTCTCTTACCATATTAACGAGGAAGGATCAGAAGTTCGTTTGGACGTCGGAGTGCGCGCAAGCTTTTGAAGAGCTAAAGAGTCGTTTGACCACGGTGCCCATTTTTACGTCGGCATGTGGTACAGACAACTATGAGATTTATAGTGATGCTTCAGGGAGCGGCTTAGGTTGCGTTCTTCTTCAATTTGGAAAGGTGATCGCTTATGGCTCACGCTAGTTGAAAGTGCATGAGCGAAACTATCTCGTCCATGATTTGGAGTTGGTGGCGGTAATATTTGCACTTAAACTGTGGCGTCATTATTTATATGGCGTGAAGGTGGATATATTCACGGACCATAAGAGCCTAAAGTACTTATTGGACCAGAAGGATCTTAATATGCGACAACGAAGGTGGATGGAGTTCCTCGGGGACTATACCTTTGATATTCACTACACTCCCGGGAAGGTAAACGTGGTCGCAGATGCCTTGAGCCGTAGGACTCTGTTAAGGGAAAATTGGTTGCAGATGCATGATGAGCGTCTGATCCAGGAGTTGGAAGTGTTAGATATTTCTTGTGTTGACAAGAATTCCACAGCAAATGCATGCTTGAATTGGACGGAGATATAGTATGATCTTGCGGACAGAATTCGGCAAGCAACAGAACTTAACGAAAGTCTGCAACGCTATGTAGTGGATGGGTCAAATGGCCAATTCTCCTGGGATGACGGCCTTTTGCGGAAAGAGGGTCGTTTGTGTGTTCCAAGTATAGGTAAGCTAAGAGAAGAATTGATTTATGAGGCTCACTTTACGAAATACTCAATTCATCCAAGGAGCACAAAGATGTACAAAGACATGAAAAAGTTGTTCTACTGGCCAAGGTTAAAGAAAGACATAGCGCATTATGTGGCTAAATGTCAGACCTATGCCTTAGTGAAGGCTGAATGTCAGAAGCCTGGAGGTTTCTTGAAGCTGCTACCTATTCCGGAGTGGAAGTTTGATGATATTTCAATGGATTTCTTGCATGGTTTGTCAAGGTCTTAATGCGGTAATGATTCGATTTGGGTGATCGTAGACCGGTTGACCAAAGTGGATCACTTCCTTCCGAACAAGAGGGACGATTCAGTGGAAGTCTTGGCGAAACTCTATGTTGAGCAAATCGTACGATTGCACGGTGTTCCTCGTAGCATCGTGAGTGACCGTGATGGGCGTTTCATATCGAACGATTGGAGGCTAATCCATCAATTGTTGGGAACAAAGTTAACATTCAGTACGGCCTTTCATCCCCAAACTGATGGCCAGACTGAGAGGACCAACAGAATGATGGAGGACATGCTACGAATGTGCGCCTTGGATTTTGGTAAGAGGTCGGAAGATCACCTCTATATGGTAGAGTTTGCCTACAATAATAGCTGCCAAGTGAGCATAGGTATGGCACCATTTGATGCTTTGTATGGTCCCAAATGTCGTACACCATTAGCTTGGGTGTAAGCAGGCAAATCTAAACTATATAAGCGTAAGGAAGTCGAAGAAGCTAATTCGACGATACGCTCTATTCGGGAGAGACTAGTGATAGCCCAAGATAGATAATCCAAATATTACAACGCCAAGCACCGAAATGTTGAGTTTGCGATTGGCGATTGGGTCTATTTGAAAATCAAACCCTTCAAAGGCGTGTCCAGGACTCGGCGCTTGAAAAAGTTAAGTCTGAGATATCTTGGTCCATTTGAAGTGGTGGAAAGAGTTGGCGAAGTTACATATCGGCTAGATCTTTCAGATGAATTGAGTGGATTGCATGATGTGTTCCACATCTCAGTGCTTCGAAAAGCCGTAAAAGATCTAGCTCAAGTAATTGTGAATGATCGGGTACCGATCGAATTTGGGCTAATGATGAAGGTTAGGCCCATTCGGATCCAGGATAAAGTCGATAAACTGTTGCGGAACAAAACAATCGGGATGGTCAAGGTCAGATGGGACAACTGTGGCCTTGAGGAGCCAACAAGAGAGCAAGATCAGACCATGCATACTGAGTTTCCCGAACTATTTGTTTAAACTGGTATAACAGTCTGTGTTATACAAACCATAAAATATTGTAACACATTTTGTTGAAGTGTTTCATCAGTACTGTATGCAAAATTTCGGGACGAAATTTCTTGTAAGGAGGGGAGGATTGTAATGCCCCAAATCTCAGTAGTGACTAGGCTGAGAAGGGTGGGCAACACGGCTTGAGACACGGGCGTGTCCCAAAGCCGTGTCCTACTCTGTGTGAGGTACACGATCGGGGACACGGGCGTGTCTATGTCTGTGTCCTGCACTCGAGTGCTGGCAGGCTGGTCTCGAGTGAGCTCGACGAAATACAGTCGACGATCCTCGAGTGAGGTAGACGGCCTGTGATATAGGTGTGTTCAGGGTCGTGTCTTGCTATGCACTCGACGTTCTCTCGAGTGAGCTCGACGAAATTCACTCGACGATCCTTGAGTGGGGCACATGGCCTGTGACACAGGCTTGTCAAGGGTCGTGTCCTACTATGTGCTTGGGCAGTTTGCAAGGACTGATGAACACGGGCTAGACACTGGCGTGTCTGAAGCCGTGTCTAGCACACGGCCTGTGACACGGGCGTATCACACGGCCGTGTCCTGGTCTTGTTAAGTCGGTTTCTTTGCCGCTTAAGGTACACGGCCTGTGACACGGGCATGTCACAAGCCATGTTCAGCCCAGGAAAGTGTTTTTCAGGGATTTTCGTGGTCGTTCATTCCTTTCAACTAGGATCCAATGGTCCTGAATTCTCCCTGCGGTTATAAGGCCATGAGTTGAGGATAAACTCTCTCATTCTCAAAGGTTTTTCTCTCTCTTTGTCAAGAGGTGGAGAGTGGAGAGAGAAACAGAGAAGGAGGAGGAATCATGCTAGGGGTGGAGCTTTCGAGCCCCGAATCGCATGCCAAGTCCAGATTCGTGGAGGCAAGGCCGTTGTGGTGCTTTTCATCTGGCTAGGTTTCCATGGCACCAAATCGATCGTCAAGGGTAACGATCTTTCTTCCATGGACATGTGAAGTCCATAATATGGCACATGCATGGGTTTCCCCCACCAAAAGGTGGATTATTGAGGGATTCCCCTTGGGTTGATTTTGGATATCCCCAAGATATCTTGCATGTAGATCCGGAAATGTGAAGTATGGAATAGGCATACTGTGTGAAGCCCATCTGGACAGGTTGGTCTGGATTGGTGATGTTTTTTTTGTGCACCGGAGAAGACTCTGCGTATAAATGAGTATGCTTGTGGATTCGGTGGGTTGTGCCTGTGAAGGATAGTAGCAGGAGGTACTGGAGTGAAAGTCCAGGAAAATAACCACATATTGCTTGTGCTATATGCTTGAAAGACCAGTGTTTCTGGCACTACAGGTGGCTGTAGGGATTGCTAGATGGTTGATCCAGATAAGGTTAGGGTTGGGGACGGAAAGTGAGTTCTGTCACTAACGTCGGGCGATAGTGAGTGTCGCTGGCGATGGCTCCTAGCTAACCTATGATTGTGAAGCCAGTCCTTAGGGGACAGTGTGGCTATTTGTGAGCTTTGGGAGCTCTTGAAAAGGCTTCGTGCCGAACAGATAAGGGGAGGCTGACACGCGTCAGTGAACTGATGATTTGAGCAACGGGAAATGGCTGAACTGTCTCTGCGTTATGGTTGTCTTCCATGAGTGCCTAGGCACGTGGCATTCGGCAGAAACGCATAATGAGAGTCTTTGGCATGTGTGTGCCATCCGGTAGCAATGCCATACGGGGCTACGGGCCAAATCCCGGGTCGTTACAACAAGGCCATCCGATAGCGATGCCATGGGGGGGGGCTATGGGAGAAATCCCGGGTCATTACAACAAGACTAAAGTCTCCGGCTGAAGACCGTGGAGGGAAATGCTCAAGTTTATCGTTGGGCTTTGGGCCTTGAATTGCGATGGGACCCTGGTATTTCCGGTACACCAAGAATGTGTCCTGAGTGCACGGAGCGTCGGGTCGCGAGGTCGACGTTTGTGATATGTTGATTGTCCGTGAGTGCACATTGTGTGATATATCTGCTTGTAAAATGCTATGCCTGTAGGGAAGGAATACCGCTGCCCCGAGTAAGGGGTAGGGTCGTTATAAATTGGTCAGCTGAACGCTGACCGTTGCTTTGTTTGCCAACACTGCAGGGGATTGTCCCGTGCAGGTGCAGGGGAGCCGAGCAAAAAATAAAGGGTTGAATCCCTTGTTGTTGTTACTGCTGCTATGCTGGCCCTTGAAGGCCAAATAAATTCATATGATGTTATTTTCATGTGTGGCCGGCCTGCGTGCTGATGTATGAAACTCATATGTATAAAGCTTAACTGTAAGGTCATAAGGCCAGACTTGTTGTGTATTTGGCAAATATTCCTTCATGATGTTATTTATAAATTTTGGTTTATATATTGTGGACATTCAGATGATTTGAGTTCAAACAACTTAAAAGCTTCTGCTAGAATGCTCTAAGTTAGGATGATAATGGTTTTGATATTAACCCGTAACTTCGCCTCCTGTTTGTGGAATATGGTGTGGGGCCCGACCGGACCTTCTATTATATGTCATGTAACTGATGAAAGTGTTACACGCGGAGCTGTCACCTTCGCGTGCATCAACCTACCGTCGGGCGCTAGCTCTACTGCTGGTGGTAGCTTAATTTAAAATGACTATTCAACTGTTTAAGGAGTAGAAAAGCAAAGAGCTCTCACGGTATCAGGAAACACCAAATATATCATGATTTGATTGAGAAGTTAGTTGGTGCATTAAATATCAATGGGATGGCAGGGATATATTTTATTTTCATGAGGAATGACCTATTTCTAAGGATGAAGGCAAAATCTGCATAATTGAAAAGAAGGAAAAGAAGAATTTTGTTCTCTGCAAGGATTGAAGGCTATCAACATGATGATCAAGAATCCTTTGTTCTAATATTCGCGTGAAGGATCCTCGCCGCGAAAAACTCTCATTAAGCGAATATCTTCACGGATCTAAAGAACATCGAAGAGGAAGACTCTCAAGCCATAAATATTGAACCTTTGCAAGCAAATCATCATCAACATCAATGGTTCTAATTTGAGGAGATTTTTCTCTTATTAGTGTATTCTTATTGTATTTTTCTCTTTTCTAATTGTTTCTGGGTGAGGAAAATTGATCGGTGAAGGTCGTCGGAATCTGGGGAGGATTCCATGAGAAATCATCCCAGGGAAGGGACGTCTAGATTGGGGGATCTAGTGGGGCTCTATGACACTTCCTTCTGTGAAGGTGAAGAGCCGGTTCGAAGACCTTTCTATGAGGAAAAGGGAGAGAGCCAACCGGTTCGGGTTTTGGGTCGGTATAGAAAATGAAAAGATTCTTGACTTTCACGTCCTCCGATCACTGGTGTCATGGAGATCCATTACTTGTAATTGTAAACCATTGTTATTTCTGTTTGAATAAAAAACAATTTTTGCTCTTCAGTCTGCATGTGACGTTGTGATTGTTTGCCGGAACAAGTGGTATCAGAGGCAGGTTATTCCAAAACTGTTCCCCACTGGAAATAATGGCTAATCCTGATCTTGAATCGACTAGTGGGGATGGAAATTTGTACACTGAAAAATCTCTAGCACCACCTCTGTTTATAGTGTGAATTAAAATGGGTGGAAAATGTTGATGGAGAAATTTCTTAAATCGTTAGACATTGAAACTTGGAATATTACAATTAAGAAACCTTCCAGCATTATAAGTAAAAATGGAATGTTTTTAAATGCTAAATCAATGAATAGTTTATTTTGCGGGCTTGGTTATGAAATTTTCAAACTCATCTGTACACTTCCTACTGCTTATGATATATGGAAATTTCTTGAGATTACTTATAGTTCTCCTTCTGCAGATAAAGAATCTGAACAATTTCTTATAGATCCAAGTGAAAAAACCAAATGGAGACTTGCTCTTGGAGCAATACAAGACAACCACATCGAGGGAAAGCAAAGAGAAAATCTCAACTATGGATGAGGAAATACATGAAGAAGTCAAAGAAACTATATACTTCAATCTTGCCTCATCCAAGAGCACTGTAAGGAAGTCAAATTCCCTTTTTGCTTGTAATTCTATTTCTACATTACGTGTGCTAGAAAATGCTAGACGTATAATTAAGAAATTGAAAATATTAATTCAAACCTATGACTAGAAAATAAAATTTTAAAAGCACAACTTAATGTAGAATCCTATTATAATGTGACTTGTCCTCCCACCTGCTCTTTAGATAACATTTCTACATCTTGTATAGATTGTAATGAATTAAAAAAATATAAGGTTCTTGAAAAAAAGCTTCTTTTATAAAAGAACAAAATGATAAATAATATTTAGAAAACTTATCGTTGAACAGTGATTGTGTTGGATGCAAGAATTATAAAATTGAACTTAAAGAGATGAATGAGACTTTTGAGGAATACAAAAATAAGTATGAACCTCATATTGAATCTATAGTTTCCACTCTTAAAAATAGTACAATCGTCTATAACAAAGCTAGGCATAATCTTAAAATTAAAAATAAAGAATTAGTTACAAAAATTAACATGCTTAAGGAAATTATGATTAAACACTCACAAAACACAACTCCTAAATTTCAAGCAAAACCTGAATGCTTGTTGAACATGAATTATCATATAATAACTAAGTCATTCAACGAGAGTAGAAAACGTTAAGGGCGTGTAAATGAAATTTCAAAATAGAAAAATCATCTTCATTTGCAAACTCACGTCACACCCAATTATTCTACACTATGAGTCATTACGTTAAGCAACATAATATTAACTCAGAGAATAATTTCAACATATTTAAACCTCCAACACAATATAATTCAACTGAAGTTCATCACATAAGGACTCATAGAAATCTAAATGAAAAGTTGCAACATAAAAATAATATTAAACCAAATATGAATGGCGGTCCATCATTCAAAATAGCGCACCCATTCCACTGAAAAGGGCCCATTTATCGTCATCTCCCCAAAGTGTATCATGCCATGTTTGGGTACCCAAAGGAACCGTCACTCACCCCTGGATCCTTTTGGATACCTAAATCTGTTATCTATTAGTATCCACGTATTGCGTAAAGTAGAAACTAATCAAACCAAAATTACTCGATAATCTACTTCACGATAAGCATAATGTTCTTTATGTTTTTTTGTATTTTTGTTTTGCTTTTGTGTTTTTTCTTAAGACAATATGTCTTAAACAATTTAGATGTATTTTTGCTATATGACGTTCTTATGTTAAGTTTAATGATAAATCAATCGAACTGAATAAATTGAAATAAAAGTCATACCATTGCTAAGTGGCCATAATTTACCTTTTATCATAATTCTATCACGTTATCTTAGTATGCCTGCGATCTCACTCATTATGTGTGTCTCACAGTAGCGGGGGCGTAGGTGTGTGTGCTTTAGAAATGATAACCTGTAAATCACTTCTTATCCTTAACCGGGGAGGGTTCCAGTGGGTCCTTGTGTGGCACTGGGGGGAAAGAGTGTTTGGTTGAGTGAGTTGTTCTATTTGCACATGGGATTAACAGCCCACCCTATGACATTTATGCAGCTCCTCATGCCCATTTGTCACTTAGTACGGGGTTAGGGTGTAGACATATAGCTTAGGTATTGGATTCTTGAGCATACTTATGATTCACATATACATTGCATGAATATTATTTCACTTATCATGTACATTATAATTATGCACAATATTCTTTCATGTTATCTTGTGTTTGCATCATATATCTCTTTGATCCTTCATGTTTTTTTAGAAAAACACAAGTATTTTTTAAATATATATATATTATAAAATGATTTAAAATAACAAAAATATATATACATTTTTTTGTGTGTTTATTGTTTGATATTTTATTAAAAATCAAAAAAATTATAAATACTACTTATTATTCATTGTCATTATCAATGATGAATAAATTATATCAATTAAAGATTAAATACAATATTTGATTTAACTGTCAAGTTTCTTAAAATATTGTTTTGGTTATGTCATGCCTTAAATATTATCTTATCATGTGCAATAAAATTGAATATAGAAAACATGTGTTGGGTTGCTAGGTGTGCCTCTAAGTATCAATAATATTTTATGTTTGATAATAATTTTATTCACTCATTTATTTTGATAACCTACATATGATTTTAATCTTATACTTGCATGATTGTGTAGTGTAATAATATAATAATTAAAATGCATAAATAGATTACCTACACTACATTGAGTTGAATATTTCAATTCTTTGTTTTTCATGCACTTATTCATTGGAGAAAGGTGTCTTTAAAAAAATGATATTGTTTGCGCAACAAGTCAATTTGGAGTCCTTGTCACAAAAATAAAAATCAAATAAAAATTTACAAGAAAAACACCACCAAGCACTACTCACCCTCCGATAAGTCTTAAAGATCATTGTGGGGTTGAGCACCTTGGAAAAAAATTATAAAGTGTCATGTAGCAAACAATATATTCACTATTTCTCTTATTACACCGGACCACAAAAATAAAAAATAATACTTAAAGGCATAAATGTGATCCCCCAAGCACTACTCTACTCCATGATAAGTATTAATAAGCATTGTGAGTGTAGAGCACCTTGGTAGTTGTACTTCTTACTCGTGTGTATTGGAAAATAGCAGAAGTAATATTATTTTATATTTTACTGTTATGTTTGTTCATTATATATGTCATGTGTTTTGATTAATTCGTTTGTATACTTTATCAAAACACTATTTGCACACGTCATTATTTCTCATAAAACTTCTACTCATGGGAATTGGATCCTAATGCATACATATACTATTCTCTAAAATTATACGTAAATGCACTAGATAACAAATCATGACCGCTACAATGTTTACTTTTTACTTGAAATGCAAATTAGCTCACATTGTGATTTGTATCTCTCTTTGATATTATTTTGAAATCATGCTTGCAAAAATCTCAATGGGATAGAATCTCTTGGATTTGAATTGAATTGATAACATCTTCTTATTAGGCTTAAAATTCCATATCCTTAATATGATCATATTTTCCAAAAAAATGTTTATTTAAAGAATGCTTAACATATTTATATGCGTACTACTTGTGTTTAATTATGAATATTTACTCTCTCTCAACAAGTGATAAACTATGAGTACTAAGTAGTAGTATGTCCTTAAAAAGTGTTATTTCTCTAATTTTATTCAATCATGCATACATTTTGCTTAATAAGTGACAGAGAGTTATCTATGATCTTGCTCATTGCATCCCATTTTTTCCTTTTCTAACATAGAACTTTTTAATTCTCATTGCATACGCTCACCTCTACCCTCCTTCTATTCTACTAAATAGGCGGAGAACATCGTGGATCAATTTTTAATTAAGGGGGAGTACATTAAATTTTTTATAGAAAGTATTTATATAGGGGGAGTAATCATAGGACTTTGATACTTCACTTATGCCCGATCATGATAATAATCTTACCAAGCGGTAATATGTTTTTTCACAAGTGGAAACTTATAGTAATCAACCAATGGTATCATAGAAAAGCTCTACTCGCTAATATGCTTTATCCCATCCTCTTTTGATAATACCAAAAGGGAGAATGATTTTAAAGAAATATCTCAACTAGGAAGAGTCTATGTACGAGTAGTATCCATCTAGGGGGAGTACGCATTGAACGCTTATCGTTTACTATAAACACAAACATTATTATGCATTATTCTTCATAGTAGATTTGTTATTATCAATAGAGGGAGTTTGTTGGAACATACGTCTCGTGTCTCTTTGTTTGAGAATAACAAATCTCTGTCTGTATTTGATCACGTTTGTTGTGTGTTTATAGTGTGCAGGCTTACAAGTATGAAAAATGAAAAAATCAAGTTCTGGCACCTACCGTCGCGTGCTAGCGCTACCGTCGAGCGCTAGGATTGAATTAAACTGAATGAACTCTCGGGAACCTACTGTGTGCAACTAGACTTTACCGTGGTGCACTAATTCTCTCAACGCTCGTTGAGACGGAGGCGTCGAGACAGAGCTACCGCAGAGCGATAGCTTGGTACCGCGCAGCGCTAGCTCAGTCAACGAGCATCAAAACGGGTGCGTCGAGACAGAGCTAAAAGATACGGTATACCTTTGATACCAATGAAATAGGGGATAGATCTTATTACTCTAGAGGGGGGTGAATAGAGTAACTTAAACGTTTTGGTTGTTTTAGAAATTTATCAGGGTAATAAAATAGGTGATACTTATAGTAGTATGAAAAGGAAATGCAAACTAAGCAAAACTAAACTAGCACGGTCACAGCAATAACAAAAAGAAAATAGGCAACCAGACAACACAAGAATTTTATAGTGGTTCCCCAAATTAAGTACATACACTCTTCTACCACCCTGGTAGGAATCCATTATCAGTATTTTGATCAGGTGACTGGCACCACAAGATCTATTTTTAGGGAGATCTCACAACCCTTTGAGCTTTTGATCAGGTGCCCAAAAACCAAGAATAAACTTTTGAAGGGAGTTAATAAATCCTTTTACAGGAGGTTAAGAGAGAGTTGATGGTGTCTTCTCTTTCTCTAATCAACAGAGAAGACTAGTAGATTGCTCTTGTCAAAGATCCTTCTGAAATAATTTGGAGCCTTGCTCAGGATGTAGGTCTTCAGCCTTGTCTTGAAATGATGCAGGAACTTTCTGACTGATTGAAATTTTTGTTGTCCTTGAATATTCCTGGAGTTGAAGTTGAAGAAGATTCTTGATGTTTGATTGTTGTTCTTCTTCTGTCTTCAGAAAGTACAAGGGGAAAATAGGATGTTTTCTGCACAGAGATTTTTTTGTTACTGCTTGTCTGATGTCGAGACTCTATGTCTCTGTCTTAATTGTTCTCTGTATTACTTCTGCTGTCTGAAAAGAGAAAAACTCTTTTATATTCTGCTATCAAAATTTTCCTTTGAAATTTGAATTCCAAGCATTGATTGTTGATCTGTCTAGAGAATGAAAAATAGTAGGAGAATATTGTCTTAAATGAGTTTCCCCAACTGTCCCAATAAATTAAGCAAGTAATTAACCCTAATGAAAACCATAATTAATGCTGCTAATAATGACTATATTCAGGGGAATATAAGCATTAAGTACTCAGAAAATTACTGCTAAATAATATAGGAAATAAGGACAGAAATAAGGAAAAACTCTAAGTCTGGCTCGGGACAGAATTCGTCGAGCTCTGAACAGATTTCGTCGGTCGGAGTTCCAAGTTCGTCGAGCTGATAATTCCTATTCGTCGACCTGAGCTCAGCGAACTGCATTCTGTAAATATCTTGCCATATCTGCGCTCAAAGTTCTTCGAGCAGAGAATCTATCTTCGTTGAGCTCAGTTCAGTGAAAATAATCTGGAAAGAATCTGTTGAAGCTTAACTCCAAATTTTGTCGACCTGAGCTAGAATATCGTCAAGCTCAACTCAGAGAATTAACTCTGAGTTCGTCGATCTGCGATCGATGATCGTCGAGCAGAGTTCAAAGAATTTCGAACTGATAACTTTAACTCTAATTTCTTCTAAGTCTTGAGTCCGTTGAGGTCTTCTATTGGTTGGTCCATGAAGGTTGAACCTAATGACTAGCCTAAACTCTAGGACTCACAGACTTGACCATGGCTATACAATATGGCTCAAACTTATCCTAATTAGTGAACCTAGCCCAAATCCAAACTAGGGATCCAACAATCTCCCCCTATTTGGGTGAGGTCACTAATATAAACAAAAGAAAATAATCACAAAGCAAAAATAAAATATATCTGGCAGAAAATTAAATATCTAGCAGATATGTATACAATAAGTGCTTCATGATTAACAAAATAGAGTTCAGAAAGTAAAACTAAACAAAACATTTATCAGTTCTTCTTTGACTTTTCTTTCTCAGCTTTTCCAGAACTTTCAGAGGGCTATCTGATTTTAATTTCTCTTTTTTGATTTACAGCTTCTCTTTTTGACAGTCATGCCTGCTGCTCTAACGATATTGAGAGAAGTTGCTCTTGGAACTACAGCATCTGGATGCAGATTCATATAATCATCTACATTGAAAAATTTGTTAGCTTTGTCATACTTTTTTAGTTCTTCTCTTCTGTAAGAAGACATGGTAGTATATTGTGATGGATCTTTGCCTTCCTTTTTAGCTTTATTTATGAGAGAGAGTCCAACTAACTCTTGAAATCTGGCCATTTTAGCAGTTGTTTCTTGTTCAGGATCCACAAAGGGGATTGGAGGAGATTCTGGCCTTTTTGGACTATTATCTTTTTCAGATTTATCATTTTCAGATGCTATTTGTTGCTTGTCTTGCTTCTAATGTTGTTGATGTTGTCTGCTAATGGAAGAATGTCTTTGCTGACTGCTCCCTTGGAATTGAGATCTTGAAGATCTGTCTTATTGCCTTTGGTAAGTTTGAGTATAAGAGGTAGATATCTAAGAAATATTCCCAGAAGCACCTACTGTTGGAGGAGGAGGAGGAGGCGGATCTCTGCAATTCCTTTGAGAAGGAGGAGGAGGAGAGTACCTTCTGCTCTTTTTCCTTGCTTTTTGCTCATTTTTAGATAGCCACATCCATGAAGGCATCCCTGGGTAAGGAGTAATATTCTGCCAAATATAGTAGGGAGTGTCTGCATTAGAATTGGGCATTGGAATAGCCTTAGCAGGAGCTTTTCTTTTCTTAGCAACCTTCTTTTTAGCTTTAGAATCATCAGAGTCTTCATCATCATTGTCATCATCAGATGATCCTGGAGGATTGTCATATAAAGCATCAATTGCCTTCAAAATGTCTTTAAAGATCTGCTTCTCAGCCTAAGGAAGTACTTGAGATTCTGTAACCTCTGGTACAGCTATACTTTCAAAAACTGTCTTATTCTCTTCTTCTTCTATATCAGCAAGAATAATTTCATCCAGATTTGGTATGGGACTATCATCCATCTCATAAGTAGGAGGGGAAAAAGCTTTGGAAGGGGAGATAGCCTTTTGCTCTGGGGTGGAGACTAGTTCAAGAACATTCTCAGTCATATGTTCTTCTGTAATTACTAGAGCTTCAAAACTTGCCTTCAGTTGCTTAACAACTTCAGGGCTTATTGGATAAGTATAGGGGACTATAGCCATAGAATGCTTTGAGCAGACTTCTGGAAGATAATTTAAGTGAACTGTATCAAAAGAATTTAATAAATTGAATAAATCAACTATGGGATTGATAACACAATCACCAACAGTTATACTCTCTGGAATTTCTATATCTGGAATTTTTGTATCTGTAATTTCTATATTTGTACAAACCATTTCAGTATCAATTGTTGCCGCTATAACTGCTAGAACTGTTGGAACTACTACTGCTTCTGTAGCTGCTTCTTCATCGAGCATCTCCCCCTGCCTAGTTTCAGTGGATACTGGAATCAGGCCCCTAGAAGAAGAAGGGATAGAGGAGGCAGCAAATAAGGTAGTAAGGGATGAGATGGAGGCAGCAAGAGGTGTGATTGCCTCTGCAATAAGTTTCTTGATTACTGTAGTGATGTGCTCCAGGATGGTGGCAATGGAAGGGGAATCCATATCCATAAACTCAGGAGGAGTTTGAGTGGATACAGATGGATGAAATGGAGGAATGACATCAGAAGGAATAACATCTTGCATGATGTCATCCTGAGAAGGTGATGCAGCAGGAGATGGAAAAGGAGTGGAAATGTCATGATGCGGTGAGGTTGGTGTAGATGGTAAGGAGGTGAGCAAATCAAAAGTGGGGGATGACATGAATGTTTGAGGAGGTATGTCAGTAAGATGAGGTGATAATGGAGATGGAGGTGGTGTGATGTGTTCTGGAGATTGAGTATGAGTTTGTTAATGCATTGGTGAAGGAATGCTGGTAGATGGAAGAATATTTACTGAAGGTGAAATAATTATTGGAGGAGGTGGTGACTGAGGAGATGAAGGAGTGGTTGTTGGAAGAAGAGTTGTTGAAGGAGGAGGTGGAATGGAAACTTCTTCAATATGGTGGGGAGTGGCTGGAACAGCCCTTGTGCTCTCAAAAGGTGTGGAAGAGGAAGAATCCTTGGATGGCTTAGTGATTATCCTCTCCCATCTGCCGAAGAGAGCAGATGTAAGCCTCTTTGAGGCATTAATGAACACTGTCGGGGAGACAAGTAGTTCAGGTGCCTTCTCCTGAAGGAAGATTCCCAGAATCCTCACCAAACACACTTCTTTCTTTGTATTCTTTTTCTTTATCAACTCAAATAAAATCTGTCCCCAGTTTACCTATTTCTTATTAACCAGAGCACACATGAATAGAAATTGGTGCCTGGTGATATAATCGTGGGTTGTATGCTTGCCCAGTAACACTTTGTCAACGATGTCTGCAAGAAACTTGTATTGAACAGACAAGTTCTTTTTCAATAACTTATTGGGATTTCCTTCTGAATGCCCCATTGTGCTCAACATTTTCGCATATTCATCATTATCTAATTCTATATCATCTGCCCAGTAGACAAATCAAAAAATTCAGTTAAAACTACAGGAGTCAGAATGACCTGGGTGTCATTGATGGTGCTAATCATTGTATCTGCATCTGGAGATGTTGCAGTGAAAACTCATTCCATGATTTCATTTGTTGATATCTTTATTCGGGTGGACATGAGTTTCTTCAGTTTTTGTTCTTCACACAACTGTAGGATGTCGATGAAGATTTGATCTGTGTGAGAGAACGAGTCAAAATCAATATCGAATCCTGTGTCAAATTTCATTGCTGGCAAAGAGCTTGCCGGAATCGCCATTGTTTGCCTGCAAAAGAAGACAGAGAGATTAACTGCAAAGGGGAACAGAAAGTGCGAGATGGAGCTCAAAGAAAACCTAGATATATGGTTTTCAGAATATGAAACAGCAGACTCCGTCCTGCGAAAAATAAAAAATTCTTCGATCTCAGGTCAACGAAAACTTTTATTGAAGAAAGAGTTCGTCAATCTCAGTCTGAAGAAGGGAAAGCATTTTGACATGCTCAGTTCGACGAAACATTTTCTGAAGCAATATTGCTGATCTCCGTTCGACGAATAGGACTTCACATACTGAGAGTTCGTCGATCTCAGGTCGACGAATTATCTCAAGAACTTTTCTCAGTTCGTCAATCTCTGTTAGACGAACTGTGGCAAATTCTTTGACCATAGACAGAAAGTTAAATTAATGCATCTCCATTGATCATACCTAGCTGATTCAAAAAGAACGGATGTTTCTTCTCATCCAATGGTTTGGTGAAGATATCTGCCTTTTGCAAATCAGTATGGACAAAGGTGAGATTAATTTTCTTTTTGTCAACACACTCTCTAATGAAATGATGTCTTACATCTATATGCTTAGTTCTACTATGATGCACTAGATTATGTGCAATAGAAATTGCATTGGTATTATCACAAAGTAGAGTTGAATTATTTAAGTTGACACCATAATCTAGGAGTTGGTTTTGAATCCACAGCATTTATGAACAACAACTACCAGCTGATATATATTCAGCTTCTGCTGTTGAGGTAGACAAAGATGTTTGCTTCTTGCAAAACCACGATACTAGCCTATCACCAAGGAACTGACATGTCCCTGATGTGCTCTTTCTGTCCACTCTACATTCAGCAAAGTCAGCATCAGAGTATCCAGTTAACTCAAATTCTGACTTAGTTGGATACTAGAGTCCTAAATTAGGGCAACTCTTTATACATGTCAAAATCCTTTTTAAGAAAATAAGATGAGAATCTTTAGGGTTCACCTGGAACCTAGCACAAAGACATGTAGCAAACATAATGTCTGGTCTACTTGTTGTAAGATATAACAAGGACTCAACAATGGCCCTATATAATTTCTGATCTACAGGTTTCCCATATTCATCAGAATCAATTACAGCATTTGTAGTCATAGGTGTTTTCTTTGCTGAAGCATCAGCCATCCCAAACCTTTTAATTAGCTCCTTAGCATATTTGGATTGGGATAAGAAGATGTTATCAGGAGACTGCTTCACCTAGAGGCCAAGGAAGTAGGAGAGCTCACTCATGCTACTCATTTCAAACTTGGAATGCATAAGGTTGTAGAACCTTTTGTATAGTTTGGGATCTGTAGAACCAAATATAATATCATCTACATATATTTGTACTAACAAGATTTTATCATGATGATGCTTAATAAATAAATTCCTATCTACTATGCCTCTAGAAAAATTATGCTATAAGAGAAAGCTAGCTAAGATTTCATACCAAGCTCTTGGAGCTTGCTTTAGACCATAGAGAGCCTTATGCAATTTGAAAGCATAAGAGGGATGAGTAAGAGAAATAAAACCTAGTGGTTGTTCTACATAAACCTCTTCTTTGAGTTCACCATTTAGGAATGCACTTTTGACTTCCATTTGGTACACTTTGAACTTTTTGTAGGCAGCATATGCTAGAAATATCCTGATTGCTTCAATCCTTGCAACAGAGGCAAATGTCTGGTCATAATCTATACCTTGCTCTTGTCTGTATCCTTGAGAAACTAGTCTGGCCTTGTTCCTTATGATAAGACCTTGAGCATCAAGTTTGTTTCTAAATACCCATTTAGTTTCAATGACTGGGTAGTCTTTGGGTCTTGGAACTAAATCCAAACTCTACATCTCTCAAATTGGTTGAGCTCCTCTTGCATTGCAATGATCCAGTATGGATCTTGCTCAGCATCTTTAATGGATTGGGGCTCAGTTTGAGATATGAAGTAGGCATGCATCATGTCCTGGTGGATTTGTGATAATACGGTTTGCAGTCAATTTTATTAGGATATTTTCAGGGTTTTAAAGCAAATCATGTCTTGTAAAGTACTTATTTTGATTCCCCTTTGTATATATTTTTGTCGCTAATGCGTTTTTTCTACTTTTTGCAGGTTTTCATGGCTTTCAGCCGAATTTTTCTGTGACACGCCCCAAGGTCACGCCCTACCCGGGCGTGTACCTAGGGCGTGTAACCCAGAGGAATGAAGCAATTGGTCCGAAACTGCATTCCGTGGAAACTTAGTGTACACGCCCTCTGTCACGCCCGTGTCACATCCGACACGGGCGTGTTCCAGAGGCGTGTCCCCAGGTTCTGAGGAATCTCCACAACGCGCTCATTTTTCCCGCTCCACCGTCGCACCGAAAGTGTCACGCCCCCGGGTCACGCCTGACCCGGGCGTGACATATGGGTGTGTACTTCAGCAACCAAGCCCATCACCTCCAGCATTCAATCCCAGCTCAACAAAGTCACGCCACAAAGAACACGCCGCATGTACACGCCCCAGGGTCACGCCCGACCCGGGTGTGACAGGGGTGCGTGACCCAACCCGAAAAAATCTATAAATAGAGCCCATCTCCAAGGGTTCATTACACCTTTTGGATTGAGAGGGGAGGTTCTGTTCTTTGTACTTTTGAACTTTTTCAAGCATGTCTCTTCATTTTTAGCTCTTCTTATCTCTAGCTTAATGCTTTCCCTGTATTAGCTCCTAGCTTCTTTCTGTAGCATAATGTTAATGATAGTGTAGTTTACTTTCCATGCACTTGTAATCTCTGGTTTTCAAGTTGTAAGATCCCTGTTTCCATTAATAAAGAAGTGTTGTTTTCTTTTTCGTTTCTACTTTGTTTTCATTATTTTCTTCTACACATCTTCTTTTCTCCATTTCACCATGAGTAACTAATCTTCCTTGTACTCGATCTTGATGATCCGAGGTTGAGTTTTTTAAGTTATGATGCTTTAACTCTACTTTTTCTTTCTAAAGTTATACCTTGAATTACTCTTGATTAAAAACCCTACTTGGAGATATATCATCAATATGTATATTTTCCATCATTAGCTTTCATTCTTAGCTAGCCGAGAGGCTGATAGTTTGAAGTAAGCACTCAAGAGTAAAGAGAGTTGCACGCACCCCTCGAGAGAGGCAGACGTTAAATCTCCTGGATTGGAGTGAAATCCAATAGAGGGGTTCACAGCTTAAAGCGAGCTTTAGATCTCCGATCGGACGAGAGTTCGGTTGAGCATTCCTAAACTCAGGTAGGCACGGCTTCGAGAGAAGCGTGTTTACGCTTATGGAACCTCCACAGTCAAGGTTTTAGCTTTATTAAGTAAAAGTTTATTTTCGCATTTCTTAATCAACTTTAGTCGAGGTGATCCTCGATCGAGTGCTCTTCTCTTTCATTGGCTTAATCCCTCGCTGTAATCGTTTTAATAGCTCTCTATTTTTTCGCAAGCTTTTCTTTCTTAGCATAATACTTCTCTCCTCAATCGGATTTTAGTAATCTCTTAAACCTTAAAACATTCTTCGATAAGATAATGGTTTTCGTGTGAGTAAGATTAATTAACGGTTCCCGGATTTTAATACGACACTTGTGTCCCCTAGCTGCATTTCGATAGGTATACTTGCCTTGTTGGATTGTTAGTTTGGTTATTTTCTCCTTGCGAATATTTTTAGACATCAAGTTTTTGGCGACGTTGCCGGGGAAGCAACTTCTGTTAATAATTTGAAAACACGAATCTATTAATTTTATCACTTCTCTTTCTCACCCTCCTTAAAATTATTAAGTACCGCTCTTAATAGAAACCCACATCACAAATTTTTCTACAACACCTAACTCTCTCGAAAAGGGCAAAGTGGCTCTAAATGCCACTATCTTGTCTAGTACCTTGCGAACCCTTCACCGGGTAGCCCTTGGGAAGTTCGGGAGTTAAAACATAAAAAATCTATTTCAAAAAAAAAACTTCATTAGCTCTTTTATTTTCTAGTTTATTTTATTCATCTTTCTTCTCTTCTCTTCTTCTAGTGTATGACCCGCGGGAGTCCGTCGGTTATTTTGGACCTGGACCACGAAATTGAGCGTACTCTTCGGAGAAATTAGCGATTTCAAGGCCCTACTACCCAAGTGCCGGTTGAGGATTCCGAGTCATTTTCACCTTTAAGAATGTAAGAACCCAACGTGGAGGAAGCCATGCAAAGGCCTATGTCCTATTATGCACGACCGAATCTCTAGGGTATAGAATCTAGTATAGTTCGCACTGCAATAGCAAATAATAATTTCGAACTGAAGCCTAGCATAATTCAAATGGTGCAGCAGTATGTGCAATTTGACGGGCTTTAAGATGAAGATCTGAACGTACACATAGCCAGCTTTCTTGAGATTTGTGACACCTTCAAGATAAATGGTGTCACAAATGATGCTATTAGGCTAAGATTATTTCCTTTCTCTCTTAGAATTAAGGCTAAGCAGTGGCTGAACACCCTTCCTAAAAATAGCATAACTACTTGGACGCAATTAACTGAAAAATTTTTGGCGAAGTATTTTCCGCCTGCTAAAACTACAAAACTTAGGAATGACATTTCTGCCTTTGGAAAAATAGACTCTGAGACCCTTTACGAAACCTGGGAAAGATTTAAAGAATTATTAAGACGATGCCCACATCACGCTCTGCCTGTATGGTTGCAGGTGCAGACGTTCTATAATGGGCTAAATCAAAGCACAAAGCAAATGATAAACGCAGCTTCTGGCGGTACTTTAAACCATAAGACCCCGGAAGCAGCTCTTGAGCTGTTTGAGGACATGGCCATGAACACTTACCAGTGGAATGTGCCTAGGTCCCTCCCAAACAAACCTGCAGGTCTCTTTGAAGTGGACAACGTCTCCCAACTCGCACTGCAAGTTGAAATATTAAGCAAAAAAATTACGGAGATGACTGCTGCCTCCGCCCCTTAGGTATGGGAATCTGCAACTCCTCCCCCCGGACATTTGGATTATGTAAATAATTTCCCTAGAACTGCTTTTAATAAATTTTTTGCTGCAAATTTTCATCCTCCTGGTTTTAATTTTCCGAATAGTTATAATCTTGCGTTAAGAAATCATCCGAATTTTTCGTGGAGCAATCCATCGAATGCTGTGCGCCCGCCACCGCAAAGTGATTTTTCTGCACCACCACCACCTCCTCAAAGTTTTCCAAAACCTCCAAATTTGGAGGAAATGTTTTCAAAATACATGAATGTTAATGACGCTACGATTAGAACCTTAACTGGAAGCGTTAAAAATTTAGAAAATCAGGTAGGACAGCTCGCTAAAATAATTTCTGAGCAACCCGTAGGGGCTCTTCCTTCCAATACCGAGCCCAACCCGAGAGAGCAAGCGAAAGCTATAACTCTTCGGAGTGGGAAGAAAGTTCCTGGTATGGTAAGTGAAGAACCTGAGGCAAGCTCCGCTCCCGCTTTAAAAAATCAAAGCTCTGCTCCCGCTTTAAAAAATCAAAGCTCCGCTCCCGTTTTAAAAATTACACCTTCTGCCGAAGAAGTTATCACCCATGTTTTAGAAAAAGAACTCACTCCACCACCCACCTTTAAAAATAATCCATCCCCGCCATACCCTTCCGAACTTAATAAACAACGACAGGACGATCAATACACCCATTTTTTAGAAATGTTTAAACAAATCCACATAAATCTGCCTTTCCACGAAGCCATATCCCAGATGCCGAAGTACGCAAAATACCTTAAGGACCTCCTGACCAACAAGAAGAAGTTAGAGAACCTTTCGCATGTCACGTTAAATGCCGAGTGCTCGGCGGTTTTGACAAACGGATTACCGAAGAAAATCAGTGACCCGGGTAGTTTCTCTATCCCCTGTGTCTTTGGTGATCTCTTTGTCAAACACGCTTTAGCCGACCTAGGTGCGAGTATTAATCTTATGCCCCTCTCGTTGTTTAAAAAGTTAGTAATTGGTAGTCTCAACCCCACACGCATGAGTATCCAGCTCGCCGACAGATCGGTCAAATACTCGTTAGGTATAGTGGAGGACATCCTAGTCAAGGTCGACAAGTTCATCTTCCCGGTGGACTTTGTCATTTTGGACATCGAAGAAGACGTCGAGGTCTCCCTGATCCTTGGCCGGCCCTTCCTTGCCACCACCCGAGCTATCATTGATGTAAGCAATGGTAAGCTCTTCCTTCGAGTAGGCGACGACGAAGTAACTTTCTCTATCACCCCCTCGATGAAAAACACCCTAGCCAATGATGACTCATGTTTCTTTGTAAATGTCGTAAGTGAAGAGTCCTCCTCTCTCCTCTCTGATTTCGAAGAAGAATTTTCTGATTTTCTTTCTTATACTGCTCCAACTGAACCGCTACATTTAAGTGAAGAGTCCTCCTCTCACCTCTTTGATTTTGAAAAAGAATTTTCTGATTTTTGTTCCTCTTCTACTCCTCCAACTGAATCGCTGCGAGAAGCCGCCTTCGCCGCTAGCCCCACCCCTTTCAAATTACCATACAAAGAAAAATTTTATGAACATATTGTTTTTGAAAAAGATCAGATTTCAAAAATGTCATATGAAGACCCCCCTACCCTGGAACTGAAAGAACTACCAGAGCACATTAAATATGTTTTCTTAGAAAAGGATTCTAAGCTGCCCGTCATAGTTTCAGCCTATCTTATGGATTCGCAAAATGATAAACTCCTTTTAATTTTACGTAAGCATCGCCGAGCCATTGCTTGGCAGATTTCTGATATCAAGGGCATAAGCCCATCCTTCTGTACTCACAAAATATTAATGGAAGACAATTCGCGTAACTCTATCCAACCTCAGCGCCGTATAAACCCAAACATGAAAGAAGTAGTTAAGGGGGATGTTATGAAGTTGTTAGACGCCGGAATTATCTATCATATATCAGACAGTAAGTGGGTTAGCCCTGTCCAGGTAGTACCAAAGAAGGGAGGGATAACGGTAATAAGTAATGAAAATAATGAATTAATCCCGACACGGACGGTGACCGGTTGGCGAATGTGTATAGATTACCGTAAGCTAAATGACGCCACCCGCAAGGATCACTTCCCCTTTCCATTCATCGATCAGATTTTAGAACGACTTTCCGGACATAGCTTTTATTGTTTTCTCGATGGCCTCTCGGGGTATTTACAAATCCCCATCTCTCCCGAGGACCAGGAGAAAACTACGTTTACTTGTCCCTTCGGCACCTTCGCCTACCGAAGAATGTCATTTGGATTATGCAATGCACCAGCTACATTCCAGCGATGTATGCTCGCTATCTTTGACAAGTACGTAGAAAGCATCATGGAAATTTTCATGGACAATTTCTCCGTGTTCGGTGATTCCTACGATAGTTGCTTAGAGAAACTTGAAAAAGTCTTAGAGCGATGCGAAGAAACTAACCTCGCCTTAAATTGGGGAAAATGTCATTTTATGGTGCGGGAAGGGTTAGTTTTGGGACATAAAATTTCTGAAAGAGGAATTGAAGTAGACTTTGCGAAAATAGAAGTTATCGAGAAGCTGCCGCCACCTACGAACATAAAATCTATAAGAAGTTTTCTAGGTCACGCGGGTTTCTACCGCCGCTTCATAAAGGACTTTTCCAAAATCACCAAGCCCCTTACCCATCTCTTAAAAAAAAGACGCCCCATTCATCTTTGATGACCTCTATCTAGCTGCCTTCAATTTAATAAAAGAAAAATTAGTTAATGCCCCAATCATGATAGCTCCAGTGTGGGAATTTCCATTTGAGATAATGTGTGATGCGAGTAGTTATGCGGTAGGAGCCGTTTTAGGCCAACGCATATCTAAAAACTTCCACCCAATCTATTACGCTAGTAAGACACTCACATCTGCACAGGAAAATTACACCACAACTGAGAAAGATCTTCGAGCTGTAGTATTCGCTTTTGATAAATTTCGTCCTTATATTACTCTTTCAAAAATTATTGTTTTTACGGACCACTCGGCCCTCAAATATCTTCTTTCCAAAACGGATGCCAAGCCGCGCTTGATTCGCTGGGTCTTACTCCTCCAGGAGTTTGACTTAGAGATTCGTGATAAGCGAGGAGCCGAGAACTTGGCCGCCGACCACCTTTCGCTCCTAGACAACCCGTTTATAGAAAAGTTAGACGAAAATTCTTTTAATGACTATTTCCCCGATGAGAAGCTATTCATAATTAACACATCTACTTCTCCTTGGTTTGCCCGCATTGCCAACTATCTAGTGGCTCGTGTGCTCCCAAAAGAGTTTTCATCTCAGTAAAAGAAGAAATTCCTTTCTGAGCTGAAGAACTATTTTTGGGAGGACCCGTATCTTTTCAGAATTTGTGCCGACCAAATGATAAGGAGGTGTGTTTCTTATGAAGAAGGATTAAATATTATTAGACATTTGCATGAAGGACCGACAGGTGGGCACTATCAAGCTGCTCGCACCGCTCACAAAGTGTTAAGCGCGGGTTTTTACTGGCCTACCCTGTTTAAAGACGCGCATGCCTTTGTGAGTAGGTGTGATAGTTGCCAACGGTCAGGGAATATTTCGAATAAAAATGAAATGCCACAAAATTATTTCCTAGAGTGTGAAGTTTTCGACCTCTGGGGGATTGATTTTGTCGGCCCTTTTCCTTCTAGCTTCGGGAATAAGTACATTTTAGTTGTCGTTGATTATGTTTCGCGTTGGGCCGAAGCCCAAGCTCTTCCTACAAATGACGCCCGAGTCGTAGTTAATTTCCTAAAAAAATTATTTTCTCGCTTCGGTAAGCCGTGCGCTATCGTTAGTGATAGGGGTTCCCATTTCTGTAACGCGCAATTTTCAAAAATCCTAACTAAATATGGCGTTACTCATAAGCTTTCCACTGCCTACCACCCCCAAACTAACGGACAAGTCGAAGTAGTAAATAGAGAAATAAAAAGAATTTTAGAAAAGACTGTTTCTATATCTAGAAAAGACTGGTCAGCCAAATTAGACGATGCTCTATGGGCCTACCGAACAGCATACAAAACCGCCCTCGGATGTACGCCATATCGGTTGGTTTATGGAAAATCGTATCATTTGCCCGTAGAATTAGAACACCGCGCTTTTTGGGCCTTAAGATTTGTTAACTTCGATCCCCACTCTGTCGGCAATTTTAGAAAATTCCAACTTAACGAACTCGACGAGTGGCGCTCTAACGCTTATGAAAATAATAAATTTTATAAAAAGCGGACGAAGTGTTTGCACGATAAACATCTTAGGTACCCAAAAACCTTTACGCCGGGCGACCAAGTTCTTTTATATAACTCCCGATTACGTTTATTTCCGGGAAAGCTAAAATCACGATGGTCTGGGCCATTTACAGTAAAAGAAATTTTTCCGTATGGCACGGTTTTAGTTTCACACCCTGAAAAGGGTGAGTTCAAAGTGAATGAGCAGCGTCTTAAACTTTATCCCTGTGGTGATGTCAGTCCAAACTGTATTAATATTCTTCTACACGAACTTTAAACTAACTGGACACTGTCTAGTTACTTGCTACTTTGGACAAATAATCGTTCAGACAATATTTTTTTTAATGCGTCGAGCTCAAACGACGATTTAAACAAAGGGCGCTCTTGGGAGGCAACCCAATCTATTTTTTTGTTTTCTTTATTTTACATTTTTTGCCCCGGATGGTTCCGCCAAGCTCAAGCTTCTGCGATTGCCTGCTCCAATGCTGCTAAATCGATCACAAAGTCCAACAAAAGACCTTTCCAGCCGACTCAAAGCACAAGCATGGGGAGCGGCATCACTGAGCTTTCGCTCCAAAATAAAACCGGGGAAGTACTGTTTTTCGATTCTATCTTTCATTTCTGTACTTTAATTTTCTCTCGTTCTCCAACCTCCTTCTTCATTGAGGACAATGTAGATTTTAAGCTTGGGGGATGACTTCCTCCTTTTTGCTTTTTGTAAATATCTTTTTTTTTTTGTAAATATTCTTCAAAACTCCAAAAAATCCAAAAATCCAAAATATATATATAGCTGCATTTTGGTATTTCAATAAGTACCCCATGTTTATGTTTTGTTTTTCTCAAACTTCTTTATAAACAACGTAGTTAATTATAATTTTTCTAATCATTTTTTTTATCATATTTCACAAGTAAAATGTTGGTCATGCTGTGTTTCTAATTCACGGTAGCATGTTAAGGTAAAATATTTCTCTAAAACGCGCATTTCTATTATGATTTTCCGTTCTTTATTTTCTTTACTTTCTCTAAAATTTATCATCCACTATTTTCCTTTTCGTCTTTAGATAATTTTTGTAAGGACAACTTTTGAATAACGTAGTAGATATGAACGATCCAAGTCACATATTATTTTTATTTTCAAGATAATTTCATCAATCTTCTTTTATTATCTCGAACTTGCTTTCTGAAATTTTTCAAATCTATGTTTTAAATAAATTTAAAAAGCGTGAAAATGATTTAGGCCATTTCTGTTTACGTTTGAGCTTTCCTACCAACCTAAAATCTTTTACCACTAGTTAGCCACTTTTGAGCCTTTTTTCCAAATTCATTTGATAACTCCACATAGCATTTCATTTTCACCAAAGCCAAAATTCCTACCTATCTAATCACGCTAAAGTTTTTGAGTTTCATTCTAAAATTTTCATGATAGGAAATTTTGTGTTATCTTTGGAGAAATTGTTGAAAAAAATGTACTCAAAAGCAATGTTTGATTTTTTTTTCTGGCCAATTCAACATGAAAGAAAAAATTTTTTATGGCCTTTGTTTTGAAAAAAGAAAAAAAATGAATGATGAAAAAAAAATAATAATAATAATAAAGAAAAAAAGAAAGAAAAAAAATTATATATATACATATTTTGTTTAAAATAAAAATTTTTTGAAACTCGTTGTTTTGGTTTAGTGTGATTTTTAAGCCTCCATGTTTATATTTGAATTCCACTCCTATTCATAATCCTAAACCAAACGTTTCGGTCCTATTAAGTCCTTTTTATTCACGCCTTTTAAATTTTATTTAACAACTAAGAAAAGAAGAAAAGTAAAACAGTTTTAGTTTTGGATTTAAACTTAGATTTTTGTTATTTAATTGATATAATTATAATGCGTTGCTTGGATCTAGTAATAACTCAATACGTTCTTTTCATTTTCATTGTCTTGCTTAAATCTATTTAAAGAATTTCGTCAAAATTCTGGATGATTTATTTTTATTAAGTAAAGTTTATAAAAGTTAAACCATACCAAAATAATTGTTTTAGATTTACGTTTTACATTCTCCCTACCTGGAATTTCGCATAGTACTTGTGTAAGCATGATTAAAACCTTTTTTGAATTAGTCACTTTTTATGATTAGCTAGTTTTTATATCTTTGCTTGGGGACAAGCAAAACTTAAGCTTGGGGGAATTTGATAATATGGTTTGCAGTCAATTTTATTAGGATATTTTCAGGGTTTTAAAGCAAATCATGTCTTGTAAAGTACTTATTTTGATTCCCCTTTGTATATATTTTTGTCGCTAATGCGTTTTTTCTGCTTTTTGCAGGTTTTCACGGCTTTCAGCAGAATTTTGCTGTGACATGCCCCAAGGTCACGCCCTACCCGGGCGTGTACCTAGGGCGTGTAACCCAAAGGAATGAAACAATTGGTCCGAAACTGCATTCCGTGGAAACTTAGTGTACACGCCCTCTGTCACGCCCGGGTCACATCAGACACGGGCGTGTTCCAGAGGCGTGTCCCCAGGTTCCGAGGAATCGCCGCAACGCGCTCGTTTTTCCCGTCCACCGTCGCACCGAAAGTGTCACGCCCCCGGGTCACGCCTGACCCGGGCGTGACATATGGGCGTGTACTTCAGCAACCACGCCCGTCACCTCCAGCATTCAATCTCAGCTCAACAAAGTCACGCCGCAAAGAACACGCCCCATGTACACGCCCTACCAGGGCGTGACATTTGGGCGTGTACTTCAGCTACTTCGCCAGAACTAAATTCCAGCCCGAAAAACTCGCACTGAATTTGTCACGCCCCAGGGTCACGCCCGACCCTGGCAGGACAGGGGGGCGTGACCCGACCCGAAAAAATCTATAAATAGAGCCCATCTCCAAGGGTTCAGTACACCTTTTGGATTGAGAGGGGAGGTTCTGTTCTTTGTATTTTTGAACTTTTTCAAGCATGTCTCTTCATTTTTAGCTCTTCTTATCTCTAGCTTAATGCTTTCCTTGTATTAGCTCCTAGATTCTTTCTGTAGCATAATGTTAATGATAGTGTAGTTTACTTTTCATGCACTTGTAATCTCTGGTTTTCAAGTTGTAAGATCCCTGTTTCCATTAATAAAGAAGTGTTGTTTTCTTTTTCGTTTCTACTTTGTTTTCATTATTTTCTTCTACGCATCTTCTTTTCTCCATTTCACCATGAGTAACTAATTCTCCTTGTACTCGATCTTAATGATCCGAGGTTGAGTTGATTAAGTTATGATGCTTTAACTCTACTTTTTCTTTCTAAAGTTATACCTTGAATTACTCTTGATTAAAAACCCTACTTGGAGATATATCATCAATATGTATATTTCCATCATTAGCTTTCATTCTTGGCTAGCCGAGAGGCTGATAGTTTGAAGTAAGCACTCAAGAGTAAAGAGAGTTGCACGCACCCCTCGAGAGAGGCAGACGTTAAATCTCCTGGATTGGAGTGAAATCCAATAGAGGGGTTCACAGCTTAAAGCGAGCTTTAGATCTCCGATCGGACGAGAGTTCGGTTGAGCATTCCTAAACTCAGGTAGGCACGGCTTCGAGAGAAGCGTGTTTACGCTTATGGAACCTCCACGGTCAAGTTTTAGCTTTATTAAGTAAAAGTTTATTTTCGCATTTCTTAATCAACTTTAGCCGAGGTGATCCTCGATCGAGTGCTCTTCTCTTTCATTGTCTTAATCCCTCGCTGTAATCGTTTTAATAGCTCTCTATTTTTCTGCAAGCTTTTCTTTCTTAGCATAATACTTCTCTCGTCAATCGCATTTTAGTAATCTCTTAAACCCTAAAACATTCTTCGATAAGATAATGGTTTTCGTGTGAGTAAGATTAATTAACGGTTCCCGGATTTTAATACGACACTTGTGTCCCTAGCTACATTTCGATAGGTATACTTGCCTTGTTGGATTGTTAGTTTGGTTATTTTCTCCTTGCGAATATTTTTAGACATCAATTTGATGTCTTGTCTGCACACCAACTGAAAAGTCTCCAATCACTTGAGATATAAGGTGATCTCTAAGTGTGACAAATTCAGTAGGAGTTAGTTGAGCAACATCTTGGGGAATTAATTTCTCTTGTGTAATTATAGCTGTTGTTGGCTCTACACTAAATTCAGTATCTTCATCTTCACTATCTTCAGCAATACGTGGAGGAGGATGGCCGACAGCCTCATTGGTGAGGGTCAATGTATCCAACTTCTCACATAAATGTGGTTCCTGCAAAGTCTCACTGGTAGAAGAAATCTTCTTCTTGTATAACATGTTAGTTTCATCAAAAGAAATATGAATAGATTCTTCTATTTTCATGGTTGATTTATTATAAACCCTATAAGCCTTGCTTTCTTGGGAATATCCAAGAAAAATTCCTATTTCAACCTTGGCTTCAAACTTTCTAATGTGTTTCTTGTTATTGTTATGAATATAATAAATGCAATCAAAGATTTTAAAGTAATCTACTTTAGGTTTCTTCCCTTTGAGTAGCTCATATGGGGTATTGTCCTTACGTTTGTGTATCAAATTTCTATTTAGTACATAGTTTGTTGTGCTCACAGCCTCTGCCCAAAAAGATAGGGGCAAGTGAGCATTTGCAAGTAATGTGCCTGCAGCATCAATCAGTGTTCTGTTTTTTCTTTCAGCTACCCCATTTTGTTGAGGAGTTCTAGGAGTAGAGAAACAATGTCAGATACCTTCCTTCTCACAGAATTCTTGCATGGGAAGAGACTCAAACTCAGTACCATGATCACTTCTGATCAATGCAATTGGAGTAGAGTACTCAATCCTTATGCTCTTAAGAAAATTTGTAAGAACCTTGAAGTTATCTGACTTGTTTCTCAAGAAAAACACCCAAGTGAACATTGAGAAGTCATCAATAATTACTAAGGTATAATACTTCCCTCCTAGGCTTTGTACAACAATGGGTCCAAAGAGATCCATGTGTAGCAAATACAGAATCCTAGGTGAATCACTCTTATTAAGTGACTTAAAACTATTTTTAGTTTGTTTGCCTAATTGACAAGCCCTGCAAAGGCTTTCCATCTTGTAGGGGCAAGAAGGCAATCCTCTAACAAGGTTGTCCCTAGAGAGTTTAGCAATGTTTTTCGGATTAACATGTCTTAATCTCTTATACCAAAGTTCATTATTATTACTAGTTTGGTTAAATATGCATATTTATGATTTGGCAGACTTAAAGTTAACTACATAGATGTTTCCTACTCTAGTACCAGTTAGAACTACTTGGTTGTCTATAGAAGTAATAATACAAGAAGTTTTATTAAATGATACCTGAAACCTTTCATCACATAACTGACTTATGTATATAAGGTTATGCTTCAGTCCACTTACATAAGCAACATTCCTGAAGGTGACTGCTCTAATCTTGACCTTTCCATATCCTTCAGTCTGGCGACAATTGGAATCACCAAATATTACTTTGGGTCCTAGCTTAGACTTGTAGTTGATTAGGTTGTCCTTGTTTTCAGTCATATGTTTTGAACAGCCACTATCCAAATACCATTGTTGCTCTGTGGTGGGATAGTCTTTCACCTGCAATAAAACAGATTAGCTATTCTTGACCCAGGTTACCTTGGGTCCTTTCTTTACATAGTTAAAACTGGAAATGTAAGAATATTCAGGTTGATTTTTATATCCTAAGGGGTGAAATCTTCTAGGTGGAATTATCCACTGGGTGAATGGATTATCATATTTTCTTGGTTGATTAAATGTTCTAAAAGAATTAAAGTTTCTGTTAAACTGAACTGGGTTCGACGAATTTTGGTAAGTTCATTGATCTGAGTTCGACGAATGGGAATGAGTTCGTCGAACTCCACTTAGAGAATGAGAGTATTCATTCTTTGGGCCATAAAATCGTCGATCTCGGGTCGACGAAGCATACTGGTTTCATCGATCGTAGTTCAATGAATAATTATAGTTGAAGCCAAAATTTGACTCCGACAAAAGTTCGCAAAATAGGGGCGTAGCCGACACCTACTTGGCCCAAGCTCCGACCTCCGACTGGTCGTGAAGGACTAGAAAACTGACCCAAAGCCGCAGCAGGGAGGTCCCACCGCTTACCCGGAAGGTCACTGAGAGCTTCCCCTCCAAAGCCAAAAGCTGGGCTTGGAGTTCCTCAGAAAGCACAGGAGACAATGCCAGTAATTCCCCGGGAGTGAGAAAAAGTGTGTCTCTGAAGAACCCTTATGGGCTTATTTATAGATTTCGGAATCTGAACTGTCAATAACAAAACTGTACTGGTCTGAAATTACTGGGGTACCCCTGGCTGGGTCTGTCAACAGCCAAACTCTGCTGTTCTGAGAAGCTATATGCAGAACACTAAGGGTAAGAGGGTAAAAATACCCGGGGTAGAAGAGTAAAAACCCCTGTTGTCATGGAAATATAAAAATGGTCTCTTCTCATCCTGGCGAGTGGAAAAGCACTTGTCAGCGAGATGGACCCCTCCGCCCGTCTCGCCGGCGTCCTTTGTTATGGGGTCTTCTCGCCACTGGAGGCCTTCTCGCCGCTAGAGGCCTACTCGCCGCTGGAGGCCTTCTCGCCCCCAAATGGGGCACCTTGCTTATTGTAGTGACAATTCGTCTCGCCTCTCGCGAGTAGGCCCCCTGGTCCCATTCGACTGTCTCGACTTATTCGCTCCTTGAGGGCCTCTTGCGAGCCCGAGATTGTACACAATCCCCGCTCTTTTCGAGATTATTCTAAGCTCGGAAAGAATGTCCAACCGAGCCTCGTTATTTAAAGTGCATTAAAAATCGTATTTATGAGGAATCTTTTATGAGGTCCCCACCGGGGCCTATAAATATATGATTCCTGCTCCGCACACCGGGTGTCCTGCTTTGCACATCCTTCTTCCCTAGCTTGAATCCTTCGTCATGATGCACAGCCAGAGCTTCCGTGAACGTCTCGCACTGGTGCGAGAGCAGCACAAGGCCAACGTGGCCTCTTTTACTTCTTCATTAGTTCGCCCTCTCCCCCCATCGTCTCGCCTAAAAAAGATGAAGGCCGGTGGTCCGTCGTCTGCCGCAGGAGATCTGTCTCGCGCTGCCTTGGAAACCGTCCCCACTCCTCACACATCTTCCAGGGAGAAAGAGGTGGGTACTTGCTTTTGCCGCTGTCATCTCTGCAACGTGTGCTCTCTTTTATTGACTGGTGTTTTTTCAGGGAGCTCTTGTGGTTTCGCAGCACCCGGAGAGCCCGCGAGATGGTTCTGCCGCCCACCACGAGGAGTACGACTCACAGCCATCTTCTACTCCTCCAACTACTCCCAGCGAGAGGAGGGATGACCCCTCCCAGGTCGTCGGGACCTCTCGCCTTCATGGTGAAAGACCTTCTCTCGCGCTTTTGAATCCTCTTCGCTATTCTCACACCCTTCTGCGAGTGCCTCTTCCACCCTGTCTCTGCACTCCTTGCGCAGATTCTCGGGCCAACTCGTCTGTTGAGGAACAGCCAAAGCGACTCTCTTTCTCTCCTCCTCCTGTCGATGGAATTGAAGATTACCTGGGCGACCCTTCGAACCCAGCGGAAATTAAGCGCAAGACAGCTGAGCTGTTTAGGAAGCACGCGCGCATCATCCATTCCTTAGCGCTGGATAAGCAGGCTGCGGAGGGGCGTATCGAATGGCTGGAGAATGAATATGCTCGCCTATCCTCTGAAGCCAATGCTGAGCTAGATGTCGATGGCACCAACTCGGAAGCCATTATTAATGAGACTGATATGCAGCTCCGTCTCGCGCGTCGTGGTCTTGAATCCATTCGTGCCTTCCACTTGCGGAGTAGACCTCCCTGTGCGGGAGCTCGCGGTGGCCGCTGGGAATGGCGCCCGTATTGAAGGACGTCCGTCTCGCCGCTTCTCTTTTCTTCTTCATTTGAATGTTGTAATAAAAGTATTCTTGTAGTGTTGTCTCGCCGAGACATTAAGAACTTGGCGCCTGCCGTACGCGGGACGATCCCTGAATATATATTTTTATTGCTGGTTTTTGATTTCTTTCTTCTTTTTTTTTTAATTTATATCAGGTATATTCTTTTTTTTTATTGTGATGGGTCGCGCCGATCGAGATTTAGGAGAGAGAAACGAACGCCGACTCTTCCCCTCCCCTTATGCTTTTCCCGCCCATCAATCATTGTTCTATATCTGATATAAATATGCCTGGCCCGGGATGAGATAGACAACGCACTCTTTACTCCTGTCGCTGCCCCAGCCTTTGATTCTTTGATTCTTTCGTCTCACCGGTCCCTCTCGCTCTTCTCTCTCGGTTCTCTCGCCAACCTCTTCTTTTCCTTCATCTCGCCGAAGATCGTCTTGCCGCCGAAGATGGGTAAGAAGAAGGTTGAGGAAGGTGAGGGGCGCAGCCGCTGCGGGAAGAGGTTCACAGATCACGACTTCCCGCTTGGCCGGCTCTCTCAAGAAGACTACCATAGGTTTGCCCGCAAGTACCTGGGGGATGGTGTCGAGTCGCGTCCCCCCAAAGTTGGCGAGTCCATCAATACCTACTACCCGGGAGAACTCGCCTTCCCCGTCTCGCATTTTGAGGCGGGGTTGCGGCTGCCCCTTGGCTTGAGGTAAAGCAGGTTTTTAAATATTTTGGCGTCGTCCCGGCGCAGTTCAACCCTAACGTCATCTCGGTGTTGATCGCTTTCGCCTACTATATGCGCCGGGAGCGCATCGAATTCAGCTTGACGGTCTTCCGCAAGCTTTTTATCTACCACGCCAACGCCGATGGCGTCTCGTATTTCACTGGGCAGGGGCTCAAAGTGTGCGAGACTCCCAATAAGAACCACCACTGGCTCACCCGATTCATCTTCATCCGGGGAGATCGCGCTGATTTCGGCGGCATCCCTCTCGCGCCGGTGTCTCCGCCAGAGAGCTTCTACTCCACCCCACAAGTCAGTGGCCCAGAGAAGCTGCTGTGCGAATACCTTGTCGGCAAGAACTTCGAGGTCAACTTCTTGCGGCGAGGTCTCGACTCGCTTCCTCCAGTGCTCCCAGGTGAAGGTATTCTCGCTCCTTCGTCTCGCGTCTCGCTATTTGTTGTTTCGCCGTAAAATAACCCTTGCCCGTCTTTAGGTGAGCGAACCATTCCAGCCCTCCCCCCTTACAAGAGCAACATCCATCCAGCGAAGGGTCTTGATCTCGCCAACGCAGCGGCCGAGGCGGCGAGAGAGTCCTTAGCGCCCTTCCCGCCGAAGAGGCCTACAGGCGACTCGGCCCCCTCTCGCTCTAGTCCTCCAAGAAAAAAGATGAAAAAGGCCGTAGTTATTTCTAAGGAAAAGAAGAAAGCTCCCCAAGGGAGCCCCATTTCTATAGGGGAATCTCCATCGCCCCTTTCGCCTAACCACCAGGCCGTCTCACCTACCCGCGGGACGGTACTCCCCAATCAACCGGTTGCTGCCTCCAACCTGCCTGCTACTGCGTCCAACCCATAAGCTTCTCTTCCTGACCAGGTGGCTGCCACCTCCTCTCGCAAAGGCGACTCCTCTATCCGTCCCGCCCCCTCCTCCCATATGAATTATAACCTGGGTCCCGTGGTCCATGATGTCGTCGGCGACCCAGTTCTGCTGTGGGGGCGGGACGCCAACCGTGTGTCCATTTCCACCCTCCTTCCTTCTTGGAAGGAGCAAGAGGTCCCCACCAGCCATGCCTTCGCCGTGGGGTACGGCCTCTACGGCGGCCTTGACGCCGTTTCGCCTGAAAGCGAGTCCACCAAGGATCTCATGCTGAAGACTTCCTACCATCAAATGCGGGCCTTGGAGTTCTCGCACCGCTCCTCTCGCCGTCTTATTTATATCAACTCAAAGTGGAAAGCAAGTGAGGAGAACCTGGAGGCGGAGCGGGAGAAGGCCATCGGTCTGGCGAAAAGGCTATCTGAAGCCGAGTCCCTCCTCGCGAAGGCCCAAGGCGGTGTGGTAAGCCTTAGACTTTTCCCTTTGGTTTTTTTCTTTCTCAATCATCCTTGGCTAACTGCTGGGTCGTCTCGCAGGATGCCGAGATGGCGGAACAACTGCGCTCGCGCGTGACGGATTTGGAGGAGGAGGTCCGGGGATTAAAAGCTGAGAATGCGCGTCTTCAGGCTGACGTCGCGTCGTCGTCTCGCCGCGAGCCGTTCCAGACGCCTCCGCCACATTACTCTCATGAGGAAGTCAAGGAGCAGTGCCGAGACGCTGGCGTTCGGGCGGCAGAGCTGGTGCTGCAAATGATGAAGGATCTGGGGGTTGTAAAAGACGATTCTGAAACTGTGACCGCTCGCGATTTGGTCCCTGAACTTTATAGCGAGGAGAGCGATGATTCTTCATCTGGCGAGGAGGACTGACGTGCCGCTTCCAAGATTTAGAATCACTCTCTCCACCTTTCATTGTTGTAAAACTTTAAATCATATATTTTTTGTGGTACCTGTCAAGTAACGAGCGAGTGCTCATTTTTGTCCTGTCTCTATTTTTTGTTCTTTATTTTGTGAAGTTAATCCTTGGCTTGTTCCGGCCTGCGGGACGGTGCTACCCCTCCGTCTCGCCGCGTAGCCCTTTCTGTATTCTGCCTTTTTTCTTCTTTACGCGAGACGACTCCTCGATGCGCTCACGGCCGCGAGACGACGCAATACCTTGTCTCGCGAGTGTCCTCTCGTAAATGGCGAGACGATCCTCGAAACCGCCCGCTGCGAGTGCCGCCACTCTCCTTACTCCACACCCTTTTGCCTTAGTTTATTTTTTGTTCCCTAGGACTAAGCTGAGATGCTAAGGTGTAATGTCGCTTTTAAGAAGACTTTCCACACTATTCTGCCAAAGTGAATTTACTGCCCTGTCAGCTTGATGCGAGCCTGAGCAGCGGGTCTACCTGGGGCCGAGTCGAGCTCGGGGTGCCGATGAAGATACCTCAATCCAAACCTATCCCCCACAGGCGAGCCTTTGGACCTGCCAGCTAGATGAGAGCCTGCGCAGCGGGTCTACCTGGGGCCGAGCCGATCTCAGGGTGCCGATGAAGATACCTCAATCCAAACCTATCCCCCACAGGCGAGCCATCGGACCTGCCAGCTAGATGAGAGCCTGAGCAGCGGGTCTACCTGGGGCCGAGCCGAGCTCGGGGTGCCGATGAAGATACCTCAATCCAAACCTATCCCCCACAGGCGAGCCTTCGGACCTGCCAGCTAGATGAGAGCCTGCGCAGCCGGTCTACCTGGAGCCGAGCCGAGCTCGGGGTGCCGATGAAGATACCTCAATCCAAACCTATCCCCCACAGGCGAGCTTTCGGAACTGCCAGCTAGATGAGAGCCTGCGCAGCGGGTCTACCTGGGGTCGAGCCGAGCTCGGGGTGCCGATGAAGATACCTCAATCCAAACCTATCCCCCACAGGCGAGCCTTCGGACTTGCCAGCTAGATGAGAGCCTACGCAGCGGGTCTACCTGGGGCTGAGCCGAGCTCGTGGTGCCGATGAAGATACCTCAATCCAAACCTATCCCCCACAGGCGAGCCTTCGGACCTGCCAGCTAGATGAGAGCTTGCGCAGCGGGTCTACCTGTGGCCGAGCCGAGCTCGGGGTGCCGATGAAGACACCTCAATCCAAACCTATCCCCCACAGGCGAGCCTTCGGACCTGCCAACTAGATGAGAGCCTGCGCAGCGGGTCTACCTGGGGCCGAGCCGAGCTCGGGGTGCCGATGAAGATACCTCAATCCAAACTTATCCCCCACAGGCGAGCCTTCGGACCTGCCAGCTAGATGAGAGCCTGCGCAGTGGGTCTACCTTTGGCCGAGCCGAGCTCGGGGTGCCGATGAAGATACCTCAATCCAAACCTATCCCCCACAGGCGAGCCTTTAGACCTGCCAGCTAGATGAGAGCCTGCGCAGCAGGTCTACCTGGGGTCGAGCCGAGCTCGGGGTGCCGATGAAGATACCTCTTCCTGTCATTAGGACTTCACAATAAACAATAAACAAAAAATAGTTCGAGAAGTATATTATATTGATCATGCTTTGAGTACATATCTTCTGCTCTCCCTTTTCATGGGTAGAAGCGTTTTAAGTCATCCCCATTCTAGGAGTGGCTCAAGGTCCTACCCTCAACATCCTGGAGGTAGTAGCCTCCTGCTCTTAACACTCTCTCTACAATATAAGGTCCCTCCCAGTTTGGATTGAGCTTTCCCACCGGGGCAGGCCTCCCTGCCGCATCAACCTTCTTTAGTACCAGATCTCCCTCCACGAATTGCTTTATCCTGATATGCTTGTTGAAGTGCTTTGCCATTCGACGCTTGATCTCTTCTTGTCTGATGGCCGCCACGTCTCGCAGCTCCTCTGCCAGGTCTAGCGAGAGGCGTAAGCCTTCTTCGTTTTCCATCCTCCACGCCTCGTCTCCATCACCTACAGCCGCAACTCGTGGAGTCCGGACCTCGAACTCCACGAGTAGGACTGCCTCATATCCATGGAAAAGCTTGAAGGGAGTCTCGCCGGTGGCCGTGTTCGGGGTCGTTCTCAAGGCCCATAAGACTGAGGGGAGTTGTTCTACCCAACTCCCTCTCAAATTCTCCACCTTCTTTTTGAGCAGATTTACGACAATCTTGTTTGCCGCCTCTACCTGACCGTTGCTCCTGGGGTGATGGACGGAGGCAAACCTGAGGTCGATGCCTAGCTGAGTGCAGAAGCTGATGAATTCTTCACTAGCAAACTGGGGACCGTTATCCGTGACGATGGCCTGAGGCAGCCCATGCATGCAGATGATCTCCCCCCAGACGAAGTTCCTGATGACTTGGTAGGTCACCTTTGCTAGCGCCTTAACCTCCAGCCACTTGGAGAAGTAATCTATCATAACCAGGAGGAATCGTCTTTGCCCACTAGCTGGAGGGAAAGGCCCAACTAAGTCCATTCCCCAGATGGCGAATGGCCATGGTGCTATGATACTTCGGAGCCTTTGAGCCGGCAAGAGCTGGAGGGGGCGTAGAGCTGGCATTTTCGGCACTTCCTTGCAAATTCTGTCGCGTCCTTTCTCAGGGTGGGCCATAAGTACCCATGTCTGACCACCCTTGCTTCCAACGTCCTCCCTCCGGAATGACTACCACATTCCCCGGAGTGCACCTCCTCCAAAACGTGTCGGGTCTCCTCCTCCGTCACGTATCGAGCTAGGAGACCCGAAAGCATCCTCCGGTGCAATCCTCCTTCATGCATGAGATAATGAGCTGCCTTATGCCGGAGGTTTTTTGCCTCCTTGATCCCCTCAGGAAGGGTTCCTGTCAAGAAGAAGGTAACGAAGGGATCCACCCATGAGGGTCACCGATCCACCTCCATTAGCTCCCCATCTTCGACCGTCGGATGGAATAAGTCAGTCAGGGTACCCCCTCCCCGAGGTCCGAACTTAGCCAATCGATCGGCAGCGGCACTCTCTCCTTGGGGGACGTGTTGAATGGAGAACGTCCGGAACCCCCCGATGATTGCCCTCACCTTGGACAAATACTTCATAAGGGTGGGCTCCCGAGCTTTGAACTCTCCTAGAATCTGGGATGCCACCACCAATGAATCTGTGAAAGCCTCAACGTCCTTAATCTCGAGCTCCTTTGTCAAACAAAGGCCGTCTATCACTGCCTCGTACTCTGCTTGGTTGTTAGTTGCGGGGAAATGCAAAACAACCGCTTGTTCTATGGTTACCCCTTGAGGACTTGTCAATACCACCCCTGCTCCGCGGGAGTGCTTTCCAGAGGCCCCGTCAAACATCATCTTCCATGCTTCCTGTGGCCGCGACTCCTCGGCCCCGACTTCTGCAACGTAGTCTGCCAAGAAGTCGGCCATCACCTGTGCCTTGATGGCGAGCCTTGGCACGAACGAAATGTTGAACTCACTCAACTCGATAGACCACTTGGCCAGCCTACCCGAGTGCTCCACTCCTTCGAAAATCTTACGGAGAGGATGGTCCGTCACCACCCTGATTGAATGTGCTTGGAAATATGGCCGGAGCTTCCTGGCCGAAACGATCAAGGCGTATTTCAGCTTTTCTAGGATAGGGTAACGAAGCTCCGCCTTCTTTAGGGTCCTGCTAACAAAATAAATGGGCAGCTGCTTTTTCCCCTCTTCTCTGACCAGGACAGAGCTCACCGCTTCTACTCCTACCCCTAGGTACAAGGTTAGATCTTCCCCATCCTTTGGGCTATGAAGCAAAGGAGCCAGGGAGAGCTGCTCCTTCAGTCTTTGGAAAGCCTCTTCACACTCTGCGGTCCTCTCGAACCTCTGGTTCCCTCGTAGCACTTTGAAGAAAGGTGAGCACTTCTCCCCTGATCTTGAGAGGAATCTGCTAAGGCCGGCCAGCTTCCCTGTCAAGCGCTGCACCTCCTTAGCGTTCCGCGGTGATTCTAGTTCTAGGATGGATTTTACTTTATCTGGATTAGGTTCTACCCCTGTCGGGGTCAGAAGGTGCCCAAGGAACTTCCCACGGCTTGCCCCGAAAACACACTTTAAGGGGTTCAACCTCATTTTGAACTTTCTCAATGTGGCGAACGTCTCCTCCAGATCCCGAAGATGCGAGCCCACCCCCTTGCTTTTTACCATGAGGTCATCAACGTAGACCTTTAGGTTTAGGCCCCTCTGTCCTTGGAAAACTCGATCCATCATCCGTTGGTAGGTAGCTCCCGCGTTTTTCAACCCAAAGGGCATCATGTTATAGCTAAAGCACCCTTCCCTTGTGATGAAGGAGACGTCCTTGATGTCAGGGGGGTGCATCCGGATCTGATGGTAACCTGAAAAAGCATCCAGAAAAATCATAATAGAAAAATCGACGGCTGAATCAACCAGCGCGTCGATTCGAGGCATGGGGTAGTAATCCTTAGGGCATGATTTAATTAATAAAGAAAAGTCGATACACATTCTCCATTTTCCACCTCCCTTCTTCACCATCACCACATTGGAGATCCAGCCTGGATACTGGATCTCTGAGATGAAGCCAGCTTCGAGGAGCTTCCTGACCTCCTTGCGTATTGGCTCCTCCAGCTTTGCCGCGATGGTCCTCATCTTCTGGCGTATGGGGCGCGTCCGGGGGTCCAGATTCAGGCGGTGGCAGGCCACGTCCGCATCGATTCCCGGCATGTCTGCTGTGCTCCAAGCGAAGATGTCGATGTTGCTTTGAATGTAGGCCCGCACACGCTCCTGGTCCTCGGGGCTCAAGCCCCCGCTGATCCGCACCCTTTGTACCTGCCCTGCGCTGGTGTAGACCTCCATCTCCACCACTTCCTCGGCCGCCTCCAGCCGCGAATGCTCCCAGCCATCCCTTGCCTCTTCTTCCAGCTCCGGCTCTTCCTCCCCTCCTGCTCCCTCAACTTCCATCGCCTCACCCTGCTGCAGCTCAATTTCCACGCCTCTCCGGGCTTCCTCCTCAGCCCTTTCTCCTTCCACTTCCTCCTGCATTCCTTCCTGTGGCTCCAACTCTCCGTTCCTCTGGACCTCTTGCACATCTCCTCCCCTCTGCTCCTCCTCAATATCCATTGCCCCCTCCGGGCTCTCCTGCTGCTGCTCGACCTCTACACCCCCCTGGGCCCCTCTCCCCACTCCTGGTACTTGCTCTTCCTCCTTCATCGCCCCCTCCGGGCTCTCCTGCTCCTCGTTCCCCTGGACCTCCTGCACATCTTCTCCTTGTTGCTTCTCAGTCTCCTCTCCCCCGAATTCCTCTTCGGTTGCTTCTCTCGCTTCCTCTGGGCTCACCTCCTCTTCCCCGACAGCTTCTTCACGCGCTGTCATCTCTTTCTCCAACTCCTCTGCTTCTGCCATCCAAGATATGGTGTTGACCGCTATGACGTAGCACTGCCTTGCCACCTTCGGATCCCCCCTGACCCTGACCTGCACCCCTCCGTTGTTGAACTTGAGACATTGATGAAAAGAGGAGGGGACGCAGCGAAAGGCACTGATGAGGGGACGTCCAAAGATGGCGTTGTAGCTGCTCGGGGCATCTACAATCACGAACCTGCAGTTTCGTGACACGCCCCCCAACCTCACGTGCAGCCCTACTCCCCCTTCCACTTCTTTCCTCTCTCTGGAGAGCCAGAACAACGGTCCATCCGAGGCCAAGATCCTTTTGGCTTCCACCTGCATCTCATCGAAGGCCCTCTTGAAGATGACGTTTACAGAGCTCCCATTTTCCACCAGGATCTTGGAGACCGTAAAGTTTTCCACCGCCTTCTGGATTACCAAGGCATCGTAGAACGGGTCCTCATACTCTGGCATGTCCTCTGAAGAGAAGGTAATGTTTTCTTGCGGGGGCGGGGTTTGGGAGGTCGAGGCTACCCCCCTTCGAAACATGGTCTGGAGGCTCCCCTTTCAGGTGGCCTCGATCCCAATCCCTCCATGGATTGCCCCGATTCCTCCCCGGGTTCCTACATCCACCCGGTCCTCGCACCTATCCTCCATCTCCCCTTGCTGCACTTCCACGATCCTTACTGGCGGATCCTGCCTCCTCAATCCTCTGGCCTCTCTCATCTCCAAGAACTCTGGGCAGGTGGTCGTTGCATGACCTTCCTCCTGATGGAAGTCACAGAAAGGCAACGCCACCCCACCCCTTCTTCCTTCTCCTCTTCCTCTTCTTCCTCCTCCTCAAGCTTCTCTTCCTCGACCGATCCCCATTGCCTCCTGCTGATGCTGAAAACGATCCCTCACCCCCTGTCTCCATGTCGGTTATCAAACCTCCTTGGCTCACAAAATTTATCCCTTCCCAGGAAGCCTCCTCCTAACTCCTGGCGGCGACCCTCCTGTGGCCTCCAACCTATCGGGTTGTTCGGCTCTCGGGCCCCCGATGATGCTGTCCTTGCTGCCCCTGACCTCGAGGTTCCTCTCTTCATCTCTCTTTTCTATGCTCCCTCTGCTCCTTCTGCTTTCCCGATCATGTTTCCTTTACAACGTCTTCTGCCAACCTGGCTAACTTCCTTGCAAACGCCGGATTGGCACTCTCAAAATCTGTCTCCTTCGCTGCCCTCTCCATGAGCTCCTCAAAAGAGAGGGGGCACCCTTTTCAACTCCATACTAAAGACGCCTGGCCTCAGTCCCAGGGTAAATGCAAGCATCAGCGTATATCCAGGGACCTCTTGGACCGGGAGGATCTCCTCCTGAAACCGATCCACGTAGTGTCCCAACGTCTCATCCTGCCTCTGCCTCGCCGAGAACAGGCACTCTGCCTCCTTCTTACGCTTCTTCGATGTTGAAAACCTCAACAAGAAACCCCTCCGCAGATCCTCAAAACAATAGATTGACATTGTTGGTAACTGGTGGAACCAGTCCCGCGCCTTCTCCTTCAAGGTGATGGCAAACAGCCGACACTTAAACGCATCCGTCATCTGCCTTATCAAAACCACGTCTTCAAACCACTGCACATGCTGTACAGGATCATCCTTCCCCGAGTAGTAGGACATGTCGGGCTCCCGGAACCCCTCCGACACCAGAGCCGAGATGACGAGTTCACTGAACGGGCTCTCGCCACCTACTTGCCGAGAGGGCATGTCTCGCGGCCTCGGCTGGCTGGCCTGATCCGCGAGACCGTGCCCAGGGAAGAGCTCTCGCACAGATGCCTCCTTCTCGCCGTCTTATGCCGGGATATCCTTCCCGAGACGCTGGCCTGGGAAGAGTTCTCGCGCCGCCACGTCCCTCTCGCCAGTCTACGCCGAGACCTCCTTCCCCGGGCGCTGTCCAGGGGCGTTCTCGCCTAAGAGTGGGACCACCTCTATCGGGACCTGAGGCGTCGCCCACTCGCTCCTTGCCGAGAAGGCCAAGCTTATGGTCTGCATGACCTCTCGCCTGAAGTCCTCCAGCATCTTCCTTGTCGCCTCTTCTCCCCGGGAGGGAGAACCTCCGAAACCAGATCCTTCTCCTTCACCTCCTGCCATAGGACCAAACTCATACTTTTCTTGTATCAGCTACCTTCCACGCTCACCGCACCAGAACTGTTGAAGCCAAAATTTGACTCCGACAAAAGTTCGCAAAATAGGGGCGTAGCCGACACCTACTTGGCCCAAGCTCCGACCTCCGACTGGTCGTGAAGGACTAGAAAATTGACCCAAAGCCGCAGCAGGGATGTCCCACCGCTTACCCGGAAGGTCACTGAGAGCTTCCCCTCCAAAGCCAAAAGCTGGGCTTGGAGTTCCTCAGAAAGCACAAGAGACAATGCCAGTAATTCCCCGGGAGTGAGAAAAAGTGTCTCTGAAGAACCCCTATGGGCTTATTTATAGATTTCGGAATATGAACTGCCAATAACAAAACTGTACTGGTCTGAAATTACCGGGGTACCCCTGGCTGGGTCTGCCAATAGCCAAACTTCATTGTTCTGAGGAGCTATATGCAGACCACTAAGGGTAAGAGGGTAAAAATACCCGGGGTAGAAGAGTAAAAACCCCTGTTGTCATGGAAATATAAAAATGGTCTCTTCTCATCCTGGCGAGTGGAAAAGCACTTGTCGGCGAGATGGACCCCTCCGCCCGTCTCACCGGCGTCCTTTGCTATGGGGTCTTCTCGCCACCTGAGGCCTTCTCGCCGCTGGAGGCCTACTCGCCGCTGGAGGCCTTCTCACCCCCAAATGGGGCACCTTGCTTATTGTAGAGACAATTCGTCTCGCCTCTCGCAAGTGGGCCCCCTTGGTCCCATTCGCCTGTCTCAACTTATTCGCTCCTTGAGGGCCTCTTGCGAGCCCGAGATTGTACAATTATAATGGAAATTTGCGTTCGGAGTTTGTCGACTTGAGTTCGACGAACTGTACACATTTCATCGATCTAAGTTCGACGAAACCTACAGAACATCGTTATGGTTAAGATTTTTCTTATTCTTTCTCTTTTTCTTATTCTTTTATTTTAATTCTGGTTGTTTAACATTATTATTATCTATCTTTTCTTTACCTTTTTCTGAAATAAATTTTATTGGGGTTGTTAGAATATTTTTTTGAATCTGTGGGGCTTGCCTTGATGAAGCACCTAAGCCCAGCTTGCCATTAAGCCTGGCATTCAATATGCTTGTGATGTCCATCAGCTTGATACTTCTCCTATTTAGGGATTCTTCAAGTTGCCTTGCCTCAGCCAATTCAGTTTTTAATGATATGATTTGCTCTTTGGCTAGGGTTAATTCATCTTTTAACTTAATATTTTCAGAAATATAGTTTTCTTGCTCAGACAATTTTTCTTTAAGTGTTTTAATTTCTTTTTCTGAATTAATTAGATCAATACATAATGATTTAAATTCAGTTTTAAAACTATCTGAATTGTAATCAAAAGAGGATAGTACCTGATCTGCCTCAGATTCAAATGGTTCTTCATTGTCTGACTGCTCAGCTTTAGATGGGCTGCAGGAGGCATTGATAGCCATAAGGCAAACTTCCCTTGCATTTTCCTCGACTTCATCTTCACTAGAGCTGGAAGATGAAGATTCTTGATCTGTATCACTCCAGTTCTCAACAATGAAACCTTTCTCCTTTCTTTTATGCTTGTTAGAGGAGGGCTTGTTGTAGTGCAGTTTCCTAGTTTCTTTTTCTCTTCTTCTCTCCTTCTTTTGGTTCTCTGGACACTCTGATATGAAGTGTCCTGTTTTCCTGCAATCAAAACCAACAACTTCTTTAGTGGGTGTCTTGTCGTACCTTGGTTTGTCATCATGCCTAGATGACTTTCTTCTGAAGTCCTTCTTTGTCATTTTGTAAAATCTCTTGGCTAAGAGACTCAGGAGTTCTTCACTAGCTGTTGGAGCTTCTGATTCTTCTGAAGCTTTGAAAGCTATGTTTTGCTCCTTTCTTGCTGTTGGAGGAGTCTTCTGTTCTGCATCTTCCATTGTCTTTATGAGTTGCTCATATGATTTGAGCTTTCCAAGAAGAGTTCTAGAGGAAATCTCATTTAAGCTTTTGGCCTCCTTGATTGGTCATATTCTGGAATCCCATGAGCTAGGGAAGCACATGAGAATCTTATCATTAACCTCTGTGACGGTTATGTCTTTGTCCAGAGTCTTTAGCTCATTGATAATTGAGCTTAGTCTGTTATACATATCACTCACAAACTTAGATTCTTCTTTCTTGAAGTTTTCATACTGGGAGATGAGATTTGATCTCCTATCCTTTCTCTCATCTGCTGATCCAGCAACAATCTGGTTGAGAGAATCCCAGATAGCTTTGGCTGATGTGCGCTCAGCCACTTTTTGGAATATGTCATCTGACATAGTCTGTGCTAAGATGTTCATGGCCTTGGCATCTGCTATCTTGGACTAGCTTCTTTTGTGCATCTGTCCACTCAAGTGGTGGAACAGCATGTGTGACGGATGTTGTGGTAGAGGTAGATGTAGCCACCGGAGTTGGTGGTCCTGTCAAAATAGAATTGTATATTGCTTCATCAATAGAATTCATATAAAGCCTAATTCTTGCCTTCCAGATAGCAAACTTATTCAGGTCGCAGACTGGAGGTCTGGTGCTTGCATAATCTTTGTTTTGTATCATACTATGAAATAACCAAAAATAACTAAGGAAAAAGAAGATCAGATCTAACAAGGATCTTTTGGCTCAAGTGTTAGCTTGTACAACCAAAAGAACACCCCTCTGATACCAATTGAAAGATATGGTATACTTTTGATACTAATGAAATAGGGGATAGATTTGATTACTCTAGAGGAGGTGGTGAATAGAGTAACTTAAAACATTTGGCTATTTTAGAAATTTATCAGGGTAATAAAATAGGTGATACTTATAGTAGTATGAAAAGGAAATGCAAACTAAGAAAAATTAAACTATCACAGTCACAGCAAGAACAAAAAGAAAATAGGTAACCAGACAACACAAGAATTTTATAGTGGTTCCTCAAACTGGGTACATCCACTCTTCTACCACCCTGGTAGGAATCCACTATCAGGTTTTTTTATCAGGTGACTGCCACCACAAGATCTATTTTCAGGGAGATCTCACAACCCTTTGAGCTTTTGATCAGGTGCTCGAAAACCAAGAATAAACTTTTAAAGGTAGTTAATAAACCCTTTTACAGGAGGTTAAGAGAGAATGCCTTGGAGAGAAATGAAGGATTAACTCCCCTATTCCCGGCCTTAACATAGCAGGAAACCATCTAGGCCGTTGGATCTTATTAAAGAAAACGAACGGCTCAGATCCGCTCAAAATCTCCAAACCTGGGCCGAACACGGCTTGGCACACGGCCGTGTCCCAGGCTGTGTGCCTCGATCCAGGCACGATCGTCGAACACAGAGACTCACACGGGCTCAGACACGCCCATGTCCCAGCTGACACGCCTGTGTCGGGTCTCTCGACACGCCCGTGACCTGGGGCGTGTCACACATAACCGCCACGCCAACCGACACGACCCAACTGAACACGGGTACTGACACGGGTAGGCACACGCCCGTGTCAAATGACACGCCCGTGTCAAATGACACGCCCGTGTCATGCATCCATGTTCCTGGCTGTCCTTCTCGGGATGAAATCGGCCAAAACACCAGCCAGACACGGCCTTGGACACGCCCGTGTCCTAGGCCGTGTACCCCTATCCAGGCACCAAAAATCCCTTTTTACGCGACCGACTCAAATACCATTTTCGGGGCGTTACAAATCTCCCCCACTTAAGGAATTTCGTCCCGAAATTAAGTAAAAGGTACACAAAATTAAATGTTACTTGAATGGAATAACTCGGGGTATTCTTCCAACATAGCTTGCTCTCGCTCCAAAGAAAGCTCCTCCCGTCCGCAGTTATCCCAACGGACTTTAACCATCCGTACCTCCTTGTTGCGGAGTCGTTTGACTGCAACGTCTTCAATACGTACTGGCTTGACCCTTGTTGTCAACTCATAATCAACCGGTACTTGATTGTCCGCAATGATCTGCGAAGGCTCTTGCACTGCCATACACAACACCGACACGTGGAACACATTATGTAGCCCACTCAACTCCACCGACAGCTTCAATCTATACGCCGCCTCGCCAACACGCTCCAGGATTTCAAATGTTCCAAGGTATCTCGGACTCAGCTTCTTCAAGCGTCGAACCCGCGATACACCCTTGAACGGCTTGATTTTTAGATACACCATGTCGCCAACACTGAACTCCACGTTCCTATGTTTGGCGTTATAGTACTTCGACTGTCTATCCTGAGCGATCTTCAACCTTTCCTGAATTGTATGCACCATTGAAGTGGCGTCTTCCACCGCTTGACGTTTATACAACTTCGATTCGCCTGCCTCCAACCAAGACAACGGCGTACGACACTTCCTCCCGTACAAGGCTTCGAAAGGCGTCATATCAATGCTCGCCTGAAAGCTGTTGTTATACGCAAACTCCACCATATACAGGTGATCCTCACAATGCTTTCTGAAATCTAGGACGCACATGTGAAGCATGTCCTCCAACGTCCGGTTAACCCTCTCGGTTTGGCCATCCGTCTGCGGATGAAATGCTGTGCTGAACTTTAGCTTAGTACCCAACAGACTATGCACCAACCTCAAGTCATTCCACGTGAAGCGTCCATCTCGATCACTAACAATACTGCGGGGCACACCATGCAATCGTACAATATTCTCCACATAGAGTTTGGCTAACTTTTACATCGGATCTTCCTTCCTGACCGGAATAAAGTGTGACACCATTGTCAACCTATCTACCACCACCCAAATGGCGTCGTTTCCCTTCTGTGACTTCGGCAAACCATGCACAAAATCCATAGATATGTCATCGAATTTCCATTCTGGGATAGGTAGGGGCTTCAAGAAACCTCCGGGCTTCTAGCATTCCGCCTTCACCAATGCACAAGTACGGCACTTGGCCACATATAGTGCTACATCCTTATTCAATCCTGGCCACCAGAATAATTTCTTCATGTCTCTATACATCTTCGTGCTTCGCAGGTGGATTGAATACTTGGTATGATGAGCCTCATACATCAACTCCTCCCGAAGATTATCCGCACTAGGAACGCATAGGCGACCGTCCTTCCTTAGCAACCCATCCTTAACAGCAAACTTGGAATTTGACCCATCCAATGATTCATCCAAGATCTGCTTCATGCTGTTATCCTGAACCAAAGCCCGCCGAACTCTATCAGCTAGGTCACACTGCACCTCTGTCCAAAATAGTTTCGCCTCAGCACTAGACTGCTTGTCGACACAAGATATCTCCAAAGCCTCCAGCTCATGGACCAATCTCTCATCATGTACCGATAACCAGTTGGCTTGTGCGGGAATCTTACGACTCAACGCATCCGCCACTGCATTTCCCTTCCCAGGCACATAATGTATCTTGAAGGTGTAGTCCCCTAAGAACTACATCCACCTCCGCTGCCTCATGTTCAGATCCTTTTGGTCCAACAGGTACTTCAAGCTCTTATGATCGGTGTAAATATCGACCTTCACACCGTACAGGTAATGCCTCCAAAGCTTTAGAGCAAATATCACGGCCGCTAACTCTAAGTCGTGGACCGGATAATTTCTCTCGTGAACCTTCAGTTGTCATGAACCATAGGCTATCACTCTCCCATGTTGTAGCAAAACACAGCCCAAACCACTGCCCGAAGCATCACTATAGATCTCGAACCCTTCGGTTCCACTTGGCGAACATAAAATAGGCGTCGTGGTCAACCGACTCTTCAACTCTTCAAAAGCCTGTTCGCACTCCAGCGACCACACAAACTTTTGATCCTTCCTTGTCAACATCATGAGTGGAAGTGCTATCCGTGAAACGTTCTCTACGAAGCGCCTATAGTAGCCGGCAAGCCCTAGAAAGCTCCGGACTTCCGCCACCATAGTCAAAGTAGGCAACTCCCGTATTGCCACTATCTTCGCCGGATCCACGGCTATCCCCTCTCCACTAACAACATGACCAAGGAACGCTATCGAGGATAACCAGAATTCACACTTAGAGAACTTAGCATACAACTGATTCCTTCTCAACGTCTCCAACACCATGTGTAGATGATTGTAGTGATCCTCCTCGCACTGCGAGTACACCAGGATATCATCGATAAATACTATCACAAAACGATCCATGTACTCTCTGAACGTCCTGTTCATCAGATCCATAAATACGGATGGCGCATTCGTCAACCCAAATAGCATGACCGTGAACTCGTAATGCCCAAACCGCGTACTGAATGATGTCTTTGGGATGTCGCTCTCCCTTATCCTCAACTGGTAGTACCCGGACTTCAGATCTAACTTCGAATACACCGTTGACCCAACCAACTGATCAAATAGATCGTCAATCCTCGGAATCAGATACTTATTCTTTTCCGTAAGCTTGTTCAATTCCCGGTAGTTGATACAAAGCTGCAAGCTCCCATCTTTCTTTTTATCAAAGAGAACTGGTGCGCTCCAAGGCGACGAACTTGGACGCACATAACTTTGCTCTAGCAACTCTTGCAGTTGCACCTCCAACTCTGCCATCTCTCTTGGCGTTATCTGATATGGAGAGCGTGACACCGGTTTGGCACCCGGTACCAGCTCAATGGTAAAATCAATCTCCCGCTGAGGAGGGGCTCCTGGGAGATCATCTGGGAACACATCAGGATACTCAGACACAACTGGGATACTGCCAAGACGTGGCTTAGGCGTCGAAGTCTGCACTAATGTGACAAACAGCTCTGCCCCAGACCGAACTGCCTTAAACACCTGAAGGGCCGACATCAAAATCTTACCCGACCCCTTCATGCCCGCAAAAGTAGTTTCCCGACCAGTGTTCAGACCCAACCTAACTTCCTTACGGTTGTAATCAATGCATGCACCCTGCTCCGAGAGCCAATCCATACCGAAGATTACGTCGAACTCTACTAACGGTAGAGTCAACGCTCGCAAATCAAACTTCTGGTCTACAATCCAAATCTTCACCACGCAGATCCTATCTGCGCGCATTGAGCACCCATTGGGCAACAACACATCCAACTTGTCTTTTGCCATCGAGGACGGAACCCGATGCGCGATATGAATTTTTCGGACAAGAAGGAATGTGATGCTCCCGTATCAAATAGGGCTCTCGCCGGAAACTCAAAGATCAACACAAAGCCTAACACCAACAAAAGTAAGCTAACAAATACGAAGGTAACAACTATAAAAGTTAAACCACTGTAATTTAACTCATACCTGTCACCACGTCCGCTTGCTTTATGGCCTCTTGCAGACCAAGGTTGTAGACTCTAGGCTGGGTTAGATCATGATGGGACGCGGTTGACTACACCGCCTTCCCTTTCTCCTCAAAAGTCGCTCCAGACTTCCTCTCGGACTTTGAACGTCCGCTCCAACACTCACGAGCAAAATGCCCCATCTTCCCACAATTGTAGCAAGCTCCTGGGACTCGACTTGTGGTTGCCCCCGATGCATCAGCCGAAGGGGCTGAGTTCGAAGTCCTCCGCTTCTTGTTCCATCTGCGGAATCCTGACTTGGTATTTGGCACCTTGAACTCGGACTTCTTTTCTCCTGGGTCCTTCTTCTCTTGAACTTTTTTCACAACTTTTTCCAAAGACCGGGCCGAGTTGACCAAGGCTAGGAAGCCTTGCGCCTTAGGCACAGCATGTAGTAGCTGTAGATCGCCGCAAAGACCCTCATAAAATCGGTTGGTCTTCCTCTCCTCTTCTGTAAACATAGCCCCAGCATACCAACCCAACCGTGTAAACTCGTGGAGGTACTCGTCCATACTTCTGGCTCCCTGAGTCAGCCCAAGATACTGATTCTCCATCTCCAACTTCTGAGCAGAGGGTAGGTATCTGGCGAAGAATAGTTTAGAGAATTCCTCCATCGGCACATCAGCAAGTTGCCTTCCCACTAGAAGATGAAACTCCAACTCATCCCACCACAACCTCGCTTCCCCCTCCAAAAGAAAGGTCGATATGGTGGTCTTCTGCCACTCCTCAGTTAATGTGGCTAACAAGACCCTCTTTATCGAAGAGAGCCAGTCCTCAGCTTGAGCTGGCGTTCCAGTCCCGTCAAACACTGGGGGATGAAAGCCCATTACATGTTTGAGTTGCTTCTCCGTAGCTCTCCTCGGCTCTACCAGATCCACTACTGCGCGCTCCACCACTCTCGGCTCTGCCGCCATAATCGGTTCTTGCTCATTCGCAGGAGGTGCGCGATGCATTTGCCCTACAAGTTGGGCATTTATCATTGCAAATACGGCTTCAGCCACCATCCTGATGGTTTCCGCTGAAGGAGGTGTTGTAGGCACTTCCCTTGGTGCACTACTTTCCGCTGATTGCGGACACTCTGACTGACCAGCACCGCTCCTAGCTGCCTAGAGTAGCAAAGACACACGATTAGACGACAAACAAATTGCTAAAAGCAATCATTGGAACACTCAGATTCCACAAAATAAGTGTATTTTTTCATTCCTAAGTGGACATTCATGGCTTCTTTTTGATGTTATAACGATGACGCACGCATGTGCTCACCACCCCTTAAAAGAATTCGCCCACGAATTCATTTAAGCCTGACCGTAACCAGAAGTCTGATACCAAATTGCTACTATATGCCATGTAACCAAAGCCTAGCACCAACAAAAGTAAGCTAACAAATACGAGGTCATGTCAAATTGTAACACCCCCATCCGTCACATGGCATATAGCAGAAGGTCACTATATAGTATTTTGGTACAACTGATGTGGTGACAACTACTACTTGCTGCTATATGTCATGTAACCTCGCTCTGATACCAAATTGTAACACCCCCATCCGTCACATGGCATATAGCAGAAGGTCCCGCTGGAACCCGACGCCATATACCACAAACAGTCGGAAGGGTTACATAAGAATATTCAAACTATCCAATTAAGACTACTCGTCCTATACAGAGCATTCTAGCAGAAGCTTTTAAAGTTGAAAGAACTCAAAACTTAAATCCAATAAACATGAATGTCCACAACCACACTACTGGAATGAAACCCAAAATACACTGAAAGGGTACATGGCCTTATGGCCTTAAAATAGTTCACTTAATAAATAGTGTTTTCCATACATCGGCTCGCAGGCCGGCCACACATGACAAAAGTAAAGTACAACTATTCTTTACGGCCTTCTAGGGCCAGCACAGCAACATGGGCTCCAGCCCGCTATTTGGTACTCGGCTCCGCAGCACCTGCAAGCACATTCCACCGCACGGCGGCAAACAAAGCAACGGTCAGCCAAAAGCCGACCCAATTATAACGACCCCGCCCCTAGGTCGGGACGGCGGTGCTCCTTCCCTACATTTCATTAGCCCAGCTAAACAATAAAGTGCAACTATATATTTCGCCACAGGTGTAGGCTCGCACGGCCAAACACCCTGTGCACTCAGGGCACATTAATGGTGAATCCTGACACTTCAGCGTCTTCACCACCACCCCCAGGATGGCAACAACATGAGCATTTTAGCCTTTCTGACCCTAACTAGTCTAAGGCTCCCGACTATGCCAACGGCCAGTCCCCTTTTCGGGTCTCTCGCACCGAAGCACATAGCCCAGGTCCAATTCCACTTGTCCGTTGCTCAACCGCGTAGTTCACATTAAGACGTACGCACGAGCCAAGCTTCTCTCGGATCCCAACATTTTCCAAACAATCACATAACCCAGTTATGTTCAAGGCCGGTTCCCAGACCGCCAAGTTAGCATAACAACGATTCCACTCAGTTTTTCGGGTGCGCCTTGGAGCTAACCTCCAAGGATCCCTGCTGCAATCTACTGCATAGAAACCCGAAAACCCAAAGCACGGAGTCTTCTCCGACAAAACATATCAAATGCAACATCACCGATCCAGACAATACACGTCTGGGTAGGTTTCACACACAATGTCTATGTCCGTACTCCGATTCCGGACTCTATATGCAACACAAGGGAGACTATTCACATCAACCCCAAGGAACACCACGCACTAACCGCACACTCGCGGGAGCGGGATTCCCTATGCAGAAAGAAAGAGCTTCACATGCTCAAGTAGAGAATCGTTACCCTTGTAGTACGCTTTGGTGTCATGGAAAAACTACACGGACAGAACTCTTCGTAACGAACTTTCCTCCACGGATCCGCTCTCAGATCTCAAAACGGTGCTCCGATGCTCCGCTGGCGGCCGGAATTCTCCTTCTTCTTCCTCCTCTCTCTAACACCTTGGAAAGAGAAAGCCTTGGAGTGAAATGAAGGATTAACTCCCCTATTCCTGGCCTTAATAGAGCAAGAAACCATCTGGGCCGTTGGATCTTATTTAAAGAAAATGAACGGCTCAGATCCGCTCAAAAAAATCCAAACCTGGGCCGAACACGGCTTGGCACACAGCCGTGTCCCAGGCCGTGTGCCTCGATTCAGGCACAATCGTCGAACACAGAGACTCACACGGGCTCAGACACGCCCGTGTCCCACCTGACACTCCCATGTCGGGTCTCTCGACACGCCCGTGACCTGGGGCGTGTCACACATAACCGCCACGCCAACCGACACGACCCAACTGAACATGGGTACTGACACGGGTAGGCACACGCCCGTGTCAAATGACACGCCAGTGTCATGCAGCCGTGTTCCTGGTCGTGTCCTTCTCGGGATGAAATCGGCCAAAACACCAGCCAGACATGGCCTTGGACACGCCCGTGTCCTAGGCCGTGTACCCCTATCCAGGCACCAAAAATCCTTTTTTACGCGACCGACTCAAATACAATTTTCGGGGCGTTACAATGGCACTCAGAACAGGCCAAATAATCCAGCTGGAAGACTTACCTTCAGTCAGATCTTTGCTGAAAGGAATCTGAAGAATGCTACAGCTCCTCTTCCTACTGTTCAGTCAATAGTTAACGACACTACAGGGCCTGCACAGAAAAAAAAGATACAACATTCATAAATTTTGGTGTTGTGGCAAAGCGGGTCACTTTGCTATAGATTGTTGGCACAATCCAAGTGTGCCAAGAGCAGCTATTTGACCACCAGCCAGAAAATTTACTGGTAGACAAGTTCATTTTTCAGACTAATATTCACCTAGGACCCAATAGATATTGGGATCCTAAGGTAAAATGAATTGTGTGATGCAGGTTAGTTCAAGTGCCCATACACCCATATGGTACTTGGACAGTGGATGTTCCAGGCACATGACTGGGACAAGGAGCAACTTAAAGGAGTACACTCCAGTGAAAGATGGACCCGAGGTTATCTTTGGTTGTTCAGATAGATGGGTGACAAGAGCCTATGGTAAGATTACCAATGGCGTAGTCACCATCACAAAAGTGCCTTATGTTGAAGGATTGCAACACAACCTCAAAAAAATAAGTCAACACTCTGATCTTGGCTATGTTATTGTCTTCCACAAGGATGAGTGCCAAATTAAGAGGTCAAGTGACCAAGAGGTGATCTTCATAGGCACTAGGAGTGGAAATGTTTATTGTTTAAAATTATTTTGTCTAGATATAGACTCTCCTATTTGTCTAGTGACAATTGAGAAAGTCGCATATTGTGTCCAATGACACAAGAGGCTAGTTCATTTGAATTACAAGATTATTGGCAAGCTCTTTAGCCAAGAGCTAGTTAGTAATTGGTCCTACTGTGAAGTGCACCAAGGAGGGCATTTGCTCAGCATGTCAAAAGGGCAAGCAGACCAAAGCCTCCTTCAAGGACATTGTGACAAAAGACTCTGTGAGGTGTTTATACCTCTTGCCCATGTACTTGTTAGGTCATATGTCAGTTCATAGTTTTGGTAGGAAAGTCTACACCATTGTGGTGGTTGATAACTACTCCAAGTATACTTGGGTGTTCTTTCTTAAGAAAAAGAATGAAAACCTTGAAGTATTCATGAAGTTTGTCAAACAAATTCGGAATGAGTTTAATATTACTGTGGTCAAAATCAGAAGTGACTATGAGACTGAATTCCAGTTTGATAGCATGACAAAGTTTTGTGATGAACTGAGGATTCATCAAGAATTCTCTTCTTCAAGAACACCCCAACAAAATGGGATTATTGAGAGGAAAAATAGAACTCTCATAGAGGCTGGAAGGACTTTGTTGAGTGACACATCTCTCTCTCAAAATATTTCTATGCTGAGGCAGTGAATACTGTATGTCATGTCCTTAATAGAGCCCCTATCACCAAGAGCCATAAGAAGACTCACTATGAAATCTTAAAGGGCAGAAAACTAAACCTGGGCTATCTCAGAATATTTGGCAGTAAGTGTTATGTGCTTCATAATGGGAAGTCCTATGTGATTAAGTTTGTTGTCAAGTCCTTTAATGGGATTTTTGTGGTACAACAATCATAATAAAGCCTATAGGATCTATAACTTGAAAAGCCAAGTTATAGAAGAATCTGTTCATGTAGTCTTTGATGAATCTACCATGATTAACAGTGAGCTGACAAGCTCCTCTTCTAGTACTGTAGGTACAGAACAGATGATGGACCAGCTAGCTATCAAAGAAGCTGCTCCATTAGTCCAAGATAAAGTTGATAGAATGTACATTCCAGTAGAAGGAGTGTAAGACACAAGTAAGGTGAATGAAGATCAGCAAAAAGCTGCCCCTGTAGCTAATGCTAAAGCAAGATCGCCTCCAATAGTCAGGCATCTAAGGGATCATTCAATACACCAGATCATTGGTGATGTCAGCCAAGGAGTGGTGACCATGAGCAGAAGTATCAACACAACACTATACTCAAGCTTCCTGTCACAGGTTGAGCTAAAGAAATTTGAAGAGGCTAACATAGATCAGTTCTGGATTGTAGCTATGCAAGAAGAACTGAACCAGTTTAAGAGATGTAAGGTCCGAAAGCTGGTTACCAGACCACAAATACATAATGTCATTAGAGTCAAGTAGATTTACAGGAATAAACTTGATGAAAATGACATTATAATCAAGAACAAAGCAAGGTTAGTAGCTAAGGGGTACAGACAAGAAGAAGGTATTGATTTTGATCAAACCTTTGCCCCTGTAGCAAGATTGGAAGCCATCAGACTGTTCCTTGCATATGCCACACACAAGGTATTCAAGGTCTACCAGATGAATGTGAAGTCAGCCTTCCTGAATGGTGACTTAAAGAAAGAAGTTTATGTTGAGCAGCCTTCAGGTTTTGTTGTTCCTAACTCACCTGACTCTGTTTATAGACTTAGGACAGATCTATATAGGCTGAAGCAAGACAATAGATCATGGTATGAAACATTGTCTAGCTTCCTCATTGAGAATAAATTCTTAAGACGAAAGATAGACAAGACCCTATTCCTAAGAGAATTTAAGGGTAAGATCATCATAGTCTAAATATATGTTGATGACATTATCTTTGGATCTACTGATGTCAACCTTTGCAGGAAGTTTACCAAACTTATGGAAGGGAAGTTTGAAATGAGCGGTATGGGTGAACTTAAGTTCTTCTTGGGACTCCAAGTTAGACAGACTGATGATGGCTTGTCCATATTGAAAGATATAGTACCTAAACACCTAGAGGGGGTGAATAGGTGACCTAATTCTTTTTAACTTTTTATGGCAGCAATCAGTTAATTTCACAGAATTCTATCTATAACACAGCACATATACAACAATCACAGCCAACAACAATCACACAGTAGACACAGAGTTTTATAGTGGTTCCCCAAGCTTTGGGTACATCCACTTTCCCCCTTCGCCTATCTAGCAGTGTACTAGATTCGGCCAAACTCCTTCACTGTCTCAGAACCCAAACTGGTTCCTACACCTCAGGCCCAAGGCCCTACAACTCAGCTTTTCCACAAAGCCTACACTCAGCCACAAAGGCCTACACTCAGCCACAAAGGCCTACACTCAGCCACCAAGGCCTACACTCAGCCACCAAGGCCTACACTCAGCCACCAAGGCCTACACTCAGAGATTTAACTCTCCTACCCTCAGCCTTTATAATTGCAGGCTTACAATCTCAGATCCCTAAGGATCCTACAAGTTATAATGAATACAAAATGTACAAACTCAACAACTTAGATGAAAGAGAGATAAGTTGTGAGATTCTTGATGAGTTCTTGGAAGAACTCAGCTGGACTCAATCTGACTTAGCTTTCTTCAAAGCTTCTTGAAAGTAGAACTCAATAAGATTGACTCCTTCTGCAGTTGATCCTTGATCTCTGCTTCTTAAGATTCAGACTAATCTGAATCCTTCTTCTCAGCTGGGTTCCAACAGCTGATTTCTTGGATGGAGCTCTCTCTCTCCAACTTCTTAGATCTTCACTTGATAGCTAGATCTTCTTTAAATCTGAACTTGGACTTGTGTTCAATCTCTTCAACAACTTGTTGATCCACTTCAACAACTCTTTTTTCAATCTCTTCTGTAGACAGTATAGGCCTATTTATAGGCCTTCTTCATGGTAACCGGCTGGACTGGCAGCTGTCAAGTCATCCAGTCAGTTCTTGAAAATTCTGTAACTGTTTTTAAGTGTCGAGACTTTCTGTCTTTAAGTGTCGACACTTATAGACCAAGTGTCGACACATGTTGTCTAAGTGTCGACACTAGTCTACAAGGTGTCGACACAACTCCTTGTGTTGTTGATTCTTTATCTCGACACTGCTTCTCCTTCATGTGTCGACACTGAAATTTAGTGTCGACACAAGTACTTGTACTTCAGTATCTTGCTGAATTCTTCTAAGTGTCGACACATCTCCTTTGTGTCGACACATCTTCATGTGTTGAAACTGTTAAGTGTCGACACTGCTTCTTGGTGTCGACACATGTCTTTATTGTTGATACTTGTTGAGTGTCGACACAGCTCCTTGTGTCGACACATTCTTCTTCTTGTTGAGACTTCAGCTGAGTGTCGACACATTCCCATATTGTCGACACTTGTACTCAGAATAATTTGTTGAACTTTGCTGTTCTTTGCTAAGTGTCGACACAGCTCCTTGTGTCGACACTTTCTTCAAGTGTTGAGTCTTCAGCTAAGTGTCGACACATTGTTCTAGGTGTCGACACTTACTTCAAGTGTTGACTCTTCTGCTAAGTGTCGACACATTGTTCTGGGTGTCGACACTTGTACTTAGTCTCTGCTGACTTTTGCTAAGTGTCGACACAGCTCCAAGTGTCGACACATTCTGATGTAGACACAGCTTCACTGGGTGTCGACACAACTGTTAAGTGTCGACACAGCTTCACTGTCTTTTCTTCACTAAGTGTCGACACAGCTCCTTGTGTCGACACTTTCTGTCTGGTGTCGACTCAGCATCCCTGGTGTCGACACAATGACTCCAAATGTCGACACTGCTTGCCTGGGTGTCGACACAAGTCTTCTTAAGTGTCGACACTTTCCCTCTGGGTGTCGACACATGGACTTAGAAACTTTTCTTCTTTCCTGCAAATACTTAACCTGCACATGTAACTCAAAATACATCAAATACATTTTGATGTATATCATTGAGTTGGGTGAGGCTTCTTCAAATCAGGTACATTTAGACCAATGTACCCAACAATCTCCCCCTATTTGGAGAAGTCATAACCCTTAGTCAATGATATACACCTTTCATAATTAAATTACAAAATGATGTAAAGCAGGATTATATACAGCAGGGTAAACATAAACATGTATTAATCACACATGTATACAAATACATCATTACAGAACAAATATGAAATAGACATAGACATCATCACAGAACAAATATGAAATAGATTAAACATATAACACATTGTTCTAATATCTGTTATATTCTTTTTCAGAAGTTCACAAAATGTTTTACATCAAAAAGATTACAAAGTAAACTTCAAGAAAATTCTAATTCTATTTCTGTTCTGGCTCCTTAATTACTATGCCTTTTCCAGCTTGAACTTTAGCTTGAACAGGAGCTTCAGCATCTTCTGTTTCAGCAGGCTTCTTACCTTTCAGCTCTTTCTTCTTGAGTTCCTCAGCCTTAATCTTTTGCCTTTCAAAATAATGGTATGGCTTTGGAAAGTACTTGCTAGGCTCCTGAGCAGTAGGAGGTAGCTTTCCCATCTTGGCCTTCCTTCTATATTGAACTATGGCCTCCTGCCTGATCTCATGTTTTCTCCATTCAGCCTCAGAAAACCATTTATTCCTGTCAGGCACATTATCTTTTGCAGCTTTCCAGGCAGTTAAAATGATATTCCTTGAGGTAGGGCTCCACTGTTCAAAATCTGGTCTTTGTTCAGCTTGTTCCCTAAACCTCTTCTTAGACAATCTTGTCTCTTCTTCTTTCTGCTGTGCCTCTTGCATGGCTTCAGAAATTGGCTGAACCACTTTTTCTAGAATGACATTGGACTTCCCTTCAGTTGGGCTATACATGTGATGAATATCATCTTGCACCATGTCAAAATCTGGAGGAGGATATATAACTTGAGCCACTTCTGGTTGCTCACCTCCAAGATAGGCAGGGTTAATTCTAGATTCTGCCACATTGTCATCATCACAAAGAGGAGGATAGCCCAGTGTAGCTCTGATGGAATTAGATATCCATTTGGCATGATCAGAGCTAGCTTTGACTAAAACTCTCTCCCCCTTTATGACTTCTCTAGCCATATGATCTCTGACATCATCCTTCTGAAATCTGATTTGATTATCCAAGAATCTGACTCCATCTTTAAAGAAAGGTTTGAGCTTATTAAGTTGTTCAGATATGGCCTTCTGGGAGTCTTGAATGGCAGTCTTAACAGCAGAGATTTCTTCTTGAAATACTTTGTCAAATTCAGCTTTAATAGTAACAGTAGAGGTAGAAGGTCCAGCAGTTATGTTCTTTATTTCTGTGACAATTGCATTATGAGATTCTGTCAAATTGTCATTCATTCTAAGTTGATTTTCAAGGACATATCCTTGCTTCAGGGCTATGTCATCAACTTGAGCTTTTATCTTTTCTTGGTGTGTAGCCAAGTACACCACTGCATTGCCACCCTTGTGGAAACATTCAGTCATCTCCTTCTTATTTAGATTCATCTCAAATCTTATGGATTTAATATCCTGGGCCAGATCAAATTGCAATGATTTCTGCCCTTCATCTACATACTTCTCAATTGTCTGCCTATGCTCATCCAGTTTAATTTGCATTGCCACCATTAAAGCACTATAATCAACTGATGGTGTTTGCTGAACTATAGGCTGGTGCAATAGATTGTAGGGCCTTCTTATAACTTTGACTCCTTCTTTTGAATACATAAAGTTTATGTTTCTTTGCCCTGGCAGTCTCCTCATCTTCAGATGCTGAGGAGCTGGCTATATCTACCCTCTCCTTAGGGCTTGGGGGCCTCTCAGTCTGCACACCTGGTGTCTTCTCAGTTTCTTTTCTTGCAGGCTCTTCAAGAATTACAACTTGCTCCCCCTGAACTGGAGCATTCTCCTCTTCAGCAGCAGTTTCCTTATCAAAATCTTCTTGATCTAGATTTAGAAATAAATCTTTCATGGTGTATTCTTGTTGAGAATGAGCAGGAGAAATTCTTGGCTCTTCAACCACTGAATCAGGAACTATTGGAGCTGCAACAGATGTGTCTTCCAAGACAGCATCTGGGACTTGGTTATCCAGCTGAGTTTGCTGATGAAGATCAGACAAATCAGTATCTTCCATAGGAAATTCTAAAGTATTGAGTTCAGTGATTACCTCTAGGATAATGCTGGTTGCTTGTTCACTTTCCAGTGTAGTGGGTTCATCTACAACTGGAAGCTCCCCCTGGCTTTGATCCTTGTGTATGGGGCTAGCTTGAGGTAGCTCCCCCTGGATCTCAGCATCATCTTGAGGAGCTGGAGACTTCATAGCAGGCTCTTCCTCATTCTCATCTGGAGTGAAGACAACCTGTTCTTCACTATCTGAACTGCTAGTGGACTCTTGAGCCACTGGGGCAATTTTCCTTTTCTTCTTTGGAGGTGATACCTTCTCAGAAACTATCTTCTCAGGGGTTGGCAGCTCTTTAGACAACACCCTGTCTCATCTGGAGAAAATCCTTAAATTCATCTTCCTCATATGGTTTATCTTACTTCCAGCAGCTTGTTGCATAACCTCTGGTATGGTACCAGCTAGGTATAGACTTAAAATCCTTCCCAGGTTGGGCTTCTTCAAGCTTTCTTTGATTTTCTCAAACACTATAACTGACCAGTCTGTGTTTAGAGTGAAGATAATCCTGGTCATAACATTGAACATAGAGGCAGATATCCGATCATGCCCTCCTGGCTTACTGAGAAATACTTTGCCAACTATCTCAGAGAGGAATTTCCCCTGGCTATTCATTCCCTTCCTGTTAAACACAGATCCTATTTTCATTGTAGAATCTAGACCACACCAGGTCAATGCTTCTCTTGTCTTAGAAGCAGTTACTTCATCCTCTTTCTTAGTTCTTGGTAGCTGCAGAATCTTCCTCAAGCTCTTAGGTGATACCTTCACCTTCTCACCATGAACCCTGGATTTGATCTTGAATCCAGTTTCATCTATCTTAGCTCCATTTAGGAATTCCAAGACTTCCTTTTTCCAGATCTTTGTTGGCTCTGAGACAAGATATTATAACCCTGAGTCGGCGACTAGGGTTACGACAGTCTGGATTTCTTGATCAGCATCATCGAAAGCATTGTGCACAAGCTCGTATCCTTCATTAACGTTCTCCTCTAGCTTAGGTGCCATTAGGGTTTGTAGAATTTGTCTTGAGAGAAGAGAGGTGTCGACACAGAAGTTTTGGTCTCGAAACTTTTGAAAGCGTGTCGACAAACAAAGACAAAACCCTATTTATACCTTTCTAATTTTGAAGATGAACAGGCGGGACAGCTAACTTAAATTGTGTCGACACTGGCAATAAGTGTCGACACTGACTTATAATGTCTCGACATATATGTGTCGTCACAAGTTTAGTCAACAGATTATATGTGTAGACACTTGTTTATGTGTCGACACCACTCTACTCGACATTTAGTCGAGACTTTACTTAGAAAATACTGAGTAAACACTAAGTGTCGACACCACCTTGGTTGTGTCGACACCAGCTTGTCATGTGTCGACACTAATATTCTGAAGTGTCGACACCAACTTCCTAGATGTGTCGACACCTTTTCCCTGAAGTGTCGACACCTACTTCCTTGATGTGTCGACACCTTTTCCCTAAAGTGTCGACACCTACTATCTGTGTCGACACAGAAATCTCTATGTGTCGACACCTTTTTACTTAGTCAATTTCAATACTATAAACTTACTCTAAGTTTATCATTCCTAGTTCAATCTTAAACCTATTGAACTTAGCTTCTTCTAGGGGCTTAGTATACATATCAGCTAGTTGTTCATCTGTTTTAACATATTCAAGTAAAATATCTTCTCTTTCTACATGCTCCCTAAGAAAATGATATTTAATTTCAATATGTTTTGTTCTACTATGGGATACAGGATTATTAGCTATTGAAATAGCACTAGTAGAATCACAAAAGAGTGGAGTTCCACTTACCTGAAATCCATAGTCCTTTAGCTGATGTTGTATCCAAAGAAGTTGAGCACAGCAACTTCCTGCAGCCACATACTCTGATTCTGCAGTGGAGATAGCCACACTTGTTTGCTTTTTGCTACTCCAAGAAATCAGTCTTCCACCTAGGAATTGACAGGTTCCAGTAGTGCTTTTCCTATCTTCTTTGCATCCTGCAAAGTCTGCATCTGAATAACCTGTTAGAACAAAATCCCCATTCCTAGGGTACCAGAGGCCTAGATAAGGAGTGCCCTTAAGATATCTCAATATCCTTTTGACTGCAGTCAAATGAGACTCTTTAGGGCAGGCTTGATACCTTGCACAGACACATGTAGCATACATGATATCTGGTCTACTTGTAGTCAAGTATAATAGGGAGCCAACTATCCCTCTATACAAGGTTTCATCTGCAGGCTTCCCTGCATCATCCTTGCTAAGATACATACTTGACCCCATAGGAGTCTTCATGGTGCTGGATGAATCCATACCATACTTCCTTATGACTTCTAGGGTGAACTTGGACTGGCATATGGATAAACCACTCTCATTTTGTCTTACTTGGAGACCCAAGAAGAACTTTAGCTCTCCCATACTACTCATCTCAAATTGACTTTGCATTAGCTTTGCAAACTTTTTGCAAAGGCTACTTTCAGTAGACCCAAATATAATGTCATCTACAAATATTTGGACTAGTATTACTTTGCCTCTAGATTCCCTAAGGAATAGAGTCTTATCTATTTTCCCCTTTGAGAACTTGTTCTCAATGAGGAAACTAGATAGGGTTTCATACCAAGCCCTAGGGGCTTGCTTTAATCCATATAAAGCTTTCCTGAGTCTATAGACATGATTAGGTAGAGTTGAATCAACAAAACCTGAGGGTTGTTCCACATAGACTTCTTCTTTAAGATTACCATTTAGAAATGCTGACTTGACATCCATTTGGTAAACTTTGAATCCTTGAAAAGTTGCATAGGCCAGGAACATCCTTATGGCTTCCAGTCTGGCTACTGGAGCAAAGGTTTGATCAAAATCAATACCTTCTTCCTGTCTATATCCTTTTGCAACTAATCTTGCTTTGTTCTTAATGATGACACCTTGTTCATCCATCTTATTCCTGTAGATCCACTTGGTTCCTATTATATTGTGGTCTTTAGGTTTAGGAACCAGTTCCCAGACCTTGCACCTCTTGAACTGTTTCAGCTCTTCTTGCATTGCTTCAGTCCATTGTGGATCTAGAATGGCTTCTTCAAACCTCTTTGGTTCAACTTGAGATAGAAAACTGGAGTAGATTGCTGCATTCAGATTTCTGCTCCTTGTTTGTACCCCTTGTCTTGGATCTCCAATAATCTGCTCTACTGGATGATCTCTAAGATGCCTAATGGCTGGAGGCATCCTGACTTCTGGCTGAACCTCTTCAGTTTCATCATCTTGCTGTACTCCTTGTACTTCTTCTGCATTTGGTACATGTAGTACTCCCCTGGACAACAGCCACTGTCTTCTACTTGCTGTCTTGTAGTAGATTCTTCTTCTAGAGTGAGCTTGTCCATCTTCTTTGTTAAACCTGTGGGGTTGCATACACTACTAGACAACTCATTGTTAATAAGTTTAGTCTCATCAAATACTACATGTACAGTTTCTTCTACAACTTGAGTAGACAAGTTGTAGACTCTATAAGCCTTACTATTGTTGTTGTACCCAACAAAAATTCCCTCTTGGGACTTGGCAGCAAACTTAGTTAAGTAAGACTTTCCATTGTTAAGTATGAAGCATTTGCAACCAAAGATCCTGAAGTAGGATAGGTTTGGTTTCCTGCCTTTCACAACCTCATAGGGGGTCTTGTTGAGGCTTTTAGTTATGGTAGCCTTATTGATAACATGGCATGCAGTATTTACTGCTTCAGCCCAGAAGTATTCTGCTAGTGATGTATCACTTAATAGGGTCCTACCAGCCTCAATCAAGGTCCTATTCTTCCTCTCAGCAATGCCATTTTGCTGAGGTGTTCTTGGTGAAGAAAACTCTTGAAATATCCCAAAGTCTTCACATAGTTTTGTCATGCTATCAGACTGAAACTCAGTACCATGGTCACTTCTTATTTTGACCACTGTACTATTTAGTTCATTCTGAATTTGCTTGACAAAGCTATAGAAGACACTAGGTGTTTCAGATTTCTGTCTTAAGAAGAACACCCAGGAGAACCTTGAGTAGTCATCTACAACTACAAAGGTATAGACCTTCCTACCTAGGCTGTGAACTGGCATTGGACTAAAGAGATCCATATGCAAGAGGTATAAACACCTCACAGCATCTTTGTTTTCTATGCTTCTAAAGGTGGATCTAGTCTGCTTGCCCTTTTGACAAGCTGAGCAAATACCATCTTTAACACACTTAACTTGAGGACCATTCCTCACTAACTCTTTGCTAAAGAGTTTGTCAATTGTCTTGTAGTTTAGATGGGCAAGCCTCTTGTGCCATTTGACACAATGAGAGACTGTCTCATCAGCTACAAGACACACTTGAGAACCATTGGTCTCACACATAATGTCTAGGCAGTAGACATTCCTCTTTCTATAGCCAGTCAAAATGATCTCTTGATCATTTGACCTCTTGATATGACAACCATTCTTAACAAATGAGAGGTCATACTCTACATCACTTAATTGACTTATACTTATTAGGTTGTGTTTCAACCCTTTAACATAAGCCACTTGAGTAATGGTAACCAAGTTGCTAGAAATGTTACCAAATCCTTTGATGATTCCTTTTTCAGAACCACCAAAGGTGACTTTTGGACCATCTTTGATTGGAAAGTAGTCTCTTAGTAATCCCTTTGTTCCAGTCATATGTTTGGAACATCCACTGTCCAAGTACCATATTGGGGCATGGCAACTTGGACTCACCTGCAAAACAGATTAATGAACCTTAGAACCCAAAGTATTCTTGGGTCCTTGGTATTTGTTAGTTTGCATCTTGACAAAGCTACCTGCAGGCTTTCCTACAGGCAGATTGCTACTCACTTTGGCACTAGCATTGTGCCAACAGTCCATTGCAAAATGGCCAACCTTGCCACAGCACCAACACTCAAACATATTGTACCTTTGCTTAGGTACAGTCGTAGCTGTTTTATCCACAGCTGGCTTGTTGAGTGTTGGGGCTTTGCCCTTGGACTTGGACTTGGACTGAACAGTCCTTGCAGGTCTTGTAAAACCCAGTCCAGCCTTGTCTTTGTGATGAACAAATTCATCAATTAAAGGTAGAACTGACTTAGGTTTAGAAAACCTAGCAACTAAGTCCTTTTCCTTCTGAAGATTAATCTCCAGACTCTTAATTTGATCATTCTTAAATGATATAGTTCCCATTTGAATCACAGTTATGTGCTTCAATCTGGCTATCTCATTAAGTTTTTGATCAAAAGACTTCTCAAACTCAGTTGCAGCAGCTTTAAGATCAGCAATTTCCTTTGCCTGACTTTTGGCTAGGGACTTGCTCTTCTTGTAAGCTTGCAACAGAACCTTGTATTCATCTATCAACTGATGAATATCTGCTTCAGACTCAGATGCACTCTCATCACTTGATGATGATGAATCTGAATCTGTACTGGCACAAGAAATTGAACTGAAAGTTGAACTTTGTACCTTACTGGGTCCTGGCTGCTCCAGGATTTTGTCATTTTCAGTCAATTCCATCAGTCCTTGACACTGACAGTCTTCTTGTTCATAAATAGAATTCATAATCTGCATGAACTCTTCTTCTTCTTCTTCAGCAAACAGCCCTATGTATGCCTCTACATCTGACTCAGTTTCTGAAGAAGAGATATCTGACAGGGTCTTCTCCTTTTTGGCAACAAATGACTTTTCTTTCTTGCCTTTGAAATGAGTCTTCTTCTTGTCACTAGACTCCTTTCTCTTCTCTGGACAATCTGCTATCACATGACCTTGTCTATTACAGCAATAGCACATAATTTTTGATAGTGTAGCTTTGCTAGACTTTGACTTTTTCTTGTATTTCTTTGAAGACCTCTTTTGCTGATAAGAATCTTCATTTCCCTGTGATGTAGAAGGCCTTGTCCTCCACTGTTTCTTCTTCAAGAACTTCTGAAAATGTCTAGTGAAGGCAGCAAAGTCCTCATCACTTTCACTGCTTTCAGACTTTGTACTAGCTGACTCATCTGACTCAGATTCAGCAACCTTTGGAGGTGTAGTAGGTGACTTACATCTGTACCTCCTGTGGGCTTCTGTCTTGAAAGCTACTGTTCTTTCCTTATGTTCATTTCTTGTTGATTTCTCCTCCTCTTTCCTCACTATCAACTGCATTTCATATGACAACAATTTGTCAAACAGTGTAGGTGGAGGAATTTCTCCCAACTTAGCCATTTCTCTAATGGCACAGATCTTGGTGTCCCAATCTTTAGTTAGGGACCTTAGAAACTTGTCATTGAGTTCATAATTACTGAACTCTCTTCCATAAGACATGAGTTCATTCACTATCCTATAGAACTTCTTATAGCACTCAGTTATGCTATCCCCCTTTCCTTGTCTAAAACTTTCATACTCTTGATTTAGCAAGGATTTTCTGTCTTGTCTAACTTCTTCAGAACCTTCCATATACACAATTAGAGTATCCCACATCTCTTTTGCTGTCTTACAGTGTATTAGGATCTACTCAGACTGTTAGTCCTTTTTGAGTAACCTCCCTCTGATACCACTTGAAAGATATAGTACCTAAACACCTAGAGGGGGGTGAATAGGTGACCTAATTCTTTTTAACTTTTTATGGCAGCAATCAGTTAATTTCACAGAATTCTATCTATAACACAGCACATATACAATAATCACAGTCAACAACAATCACACAGTAGACACAGAGTTTTATAGTGGTTCCCCAAGCTTTGGGTACATCCACTTTCCCCATTCGCCTATCTAGCAGTGTACTAGATTCGGCCAAACTCCTTCACTGTCTTAGAACCCAAACTGGTTCCTACACCTCAGGCCCAAGGCCCTACAACTCAGCTTTTCCACAAAGCCTACACTCAGCCACAAAGGCCTACACTCAGCCACAAAGGCCTACACTCAGCCACCAAGGCCTACACTCAGCCACCAAGGCCTACACTCAGCCACCAAGGCCTACACTCAGAGATTTAACTCTCCTACCCTCAGCCTTTATAATTGCAGGCTTACAATCTCAGATCCCTAAGGATCCTACAAGTTATAATGAATACAAAATGTACAAACTCAACAACTTAGATGAAAGAGAGATAAGTTGTGAGATTCTTGATGAGTTCTTGGAAGAACTCAGCTGAACTCAATCTGACTTGGTTTTCTTCAAAGCTTCTTGAAAGTATAACTCAATAAGATTGACTCCTTCTGCAGTTTATCCTTGATCTCTGCTTTTTAAGATTCAGACTAATCTGAATCCTTCTTCTCAGCTGGGTTCCAACAGCTGATTTCTTGGATGGAGCTCTCTCTCTCCAACTTCTTAGATCTTCACTTGATAGCTAGATCTTCTTTAAATCTGAACTTGGACTTGTGTTCAATCTCTTCAACAACTTGTTGATCCACTTCAACAACTCTTTTTTCAATCTCTTCTGTAGACAGTATAGGCCTATTTATAGGCCTTCTTCATTGTAACCGGCTGGACTGACAGCTGTCAAGTCATCCAGTCAGTTCTTGAAAATTTTGTAACTGTCTTTAAGTGTCGAGACTTTCTGTCTTTAAGTGTCGACACTTATAGACCAAGTGTCGACACATGTTGTCTAAGTGTCGACACTAGTCTACAAGGTGTCGACACAACTCCTTGTGTTGTTGATTCTTTATCTCGACACTGCTTCTCCTTCATGTGTCGACACTGAAATTTAGTGTCGACACAAGTACTTGTACTTCAGTATCTTGCTGAATTCTTCTAAGTGTCGACACATCTCCTTTGTGTCGACACATCTTCATGTGTTGAAACTGTTAAGTGTCGACACTGCTTCTTGGTGTCGACACATGTCTTTATTGTTGATACTTGTTGAGTGTCGACACAGCTCCTTGTGTCGACACATTCTTCTTCTTGTTGAGACTTCAGCTGAGTGTCGACACATTCCCATAGTGTCGACACTTGTACTCAGAATAATTTGTTGAACTTTGTTGTTCTTTGCTAAGTGTCGACACAGCTCCTTGTGTCGACACTTTCTTCAAGTGTTGAGTCTTCAGCTAAGTGTCGACACATTGTTCTGGGTGTCGACACTTACTTCAAGTGTTGACTATTCTGCTAAGTGTCGACACATTGTTCTGGGTGTCGACACTTGTACTTAGTCTCTGCTGACTTTTGCTGAGTGTCGACACAGCTCCAAGTGTCGACACTTTCTGATGTAGACACAGCTTCACTGGGTGTCGACACAACTGTTAAGTGTCGACACATCTTCACTGTCTTTTCTTCACTGAGTGTCGACACAGCTCCTTGTGTCGACACTTTCTGTCTGGTGTCGACTCAGCAGCCCTGGTGTCGACACAATGACTCCAAGTGTCGACACTGCTTGCCTGGGTGTCGACACAAGTCTTCTTAAGTGTCGACACTTTCCCTCTGGGTGTCGACACATGAACTTAGAAACTTTTCTTCTTTCCTGCAAATACTTAACCTGCACATGTAACTCAAAATACATCAAATACATTTTGATGTATATCATTGAGTTGGGTGAGGCTTCTTCAAATCAGGTACATTTAGACCAATGTACCCAACACATATCCCAGTATAAGTTTACCAGGGAGTTAATCAAAAAGTTTGGTATGGAGAGTGCCTCCACCATGAAAACTCTCATGAGATCAAGTATGACTATAGGCAAAGATGAGGCAGGAAAACCAGTTGATGAAACTTTGTATAAAGGGATAATTGGCTCTCTTCTATATCTAACTGCAAGTAGGCCAGACATCATGTATTCTACATGTGTTTATGCTAGGTAGCAGGCTTGCCCTAAAGAATCTCACTACTCAGCTGTAAAGAGAATTTTGAGGTATCTCAAGGGCACACCAGATCTTGGCCTATGGTACCCTAGGAATGGGGAGTTTGAACTAACATGTTATTCAGATGCAGATTTTGCAGGCTACAAAGAGGACAGGAAGAGCACTTCTGGCACCTGTCAATTCTTGGGAAGATGACTAGTGTATTGGAGCAGCAAGAAGAAAACAAGTGTTGCAATCTCAACTGCAGAGTTATAGTACATCTCAGCAGGTAGTTGTTGTGTGCTCAATTATCGTGGATGCAGCATCAGCTCCAGGATTACAACCTCTAGATAAGTAGAAGTCCCTTATATTGTGATTCTACTAGTGTCATCTCAATTGATAGGAATTTTATCTCACACAACAGGACTAATCATATTGAGATAAGATATCATTTCATTAGGGAGCATGTGGAATGTGAAGATATCAACATTGAGTTTGTCCTTACAGACAAGCAAGTGTCTAACATCTTCACTAAGCCACTAGATGAAGCAAAGTTCAATACCTTTAAGTTTGAATTGGGTATGTTGAACCTGGTATAGCTTCATTTTCTCATCATGTTGTTTCTTTGTTGCAGGATATACCATTTCTTGTAGGTAGAATTGTTCTTCAGTAGAATGAAGACTTTTCAAGTGGTATACCTTCAGTGGTATCATGTTCAAGTACTATCCAGACTGGTATAGACTAGAATGTCTACCAGGAAGTATGATAGAGGATGCTTCAGTTAAGGGGGAGCAAGTCCAGCACATGCAAAGGTAAATTCAAGTGGTATCCTGTAGAGAAGGAGCAGCACACCTCCAGCACTCTCAAGTGGTTCAACTGTTGCAAGAGTTGCTTATCTGTACTCAAAAGGGGGAGCAGATAATCAGAACTTCCCTGACTATTTACAGAAGTCAAAAGGGGGGAAAAGGATACAAATGAGAAGGATATAAGTGATATTCTATAAAGACAGCAGTAATTTAGGGGGAGCAGGTGTGATGATGATCACCCTGCAGGCAACGAAAGTGTGGTAACTATAAGTTGTTCTCTTGTTATAAGTTCTCCAAATTATGTTTTATTGTTGCATATGTTAGTGTATGTCATTGACTCAGGATTTTGATTGAGGGTTTTGACTTCTTCAATTAAGGGGAGATTGTTGGGTTCATTGCCCACAATGTTCCAGATTTGAAGAAGTCAAACATGTCAATGATATACACATTGTTCTAATTAATGTATGTTCAAGTTCACGCATGCAGGTTAGTTCTTGTAACACTGATAGGATAGGTATTCCAAGTGATGTGACATGTGGTCACAAAGTTAAGAGGTGGAGAGACAGAAATCTGTCTAAGTTCCCAAGCATTGAGTGAAGTCAGCTCACTCAATTCCAGATGTCATAAAGCGTTAAGTTAGTTATGTACAGTCAAAGCAATGTAGTCTGCAAAGCAATTCTGTGGCCAAGTCCATAGGCGTTGAGTGATGGCCGTTCACTCAATTCCATTGTCGAGTATAGCTGAATCTGTCAACGCCTAAGTATTGGCGGGCTGAATATTTGACAGTCCAGAAGCGTTGAATGAACACAGCTCACTCGACGCCAAAGAAGAAGACGTCGTGTTATGATAAAGCCTAAGATGAATGAAGGTGCCCAAGTACAAAAGCGTTGAGTGATGAATTTTCACTCGACGCTCTCAACGCCAGACATCAAAAGCATTGAGTCAAGCTGCTGCAGTCAAAGCCTAAGATGAAGACAAAAATCGACTAAATCCAGAAGCATTGAGTGAAGTCAATTCACTCAACGCCTAATAAAAAGACAGGCAAAGGCAGAAAGCGTTGAGTGAGGCCAGCTCACTCAACGCCTTCAGACGGGTGAAGGAATGGCCAAGTCTAGAGGCGTCGAGTGAGGAAGGCTCACTCAACACTCTCAACGCCTAAGATGCAGAATGACTCAGAAAGTTGACCAAGGGCTTTGGTGTTGAGTAAAACTTATTCACTCAATGCTCTCAACGCTTAAGATGCAGAATGGTTCAGGAAGTTGTCTAAAGGTTTTGGGGTTGAGTGAATCTTGTTCACTCAATGCACTCAACTCCTGGAGTGGATCTGAGAAATTGGCTAAGTTCATAAACTAATGACGTCAGACAAAGTCAACATAATTCAAATAAGTTGTGGGAAAGCTACAAAAAAATGAAAAATAACCTCAGCGCTCTACTGTACGTCTTCTTCCGTTAAAGCAAGTTGCAGTTATCATCTGCAGGTGGTCCCCATAGCTTCTTAGAGCTGTTAATCGGTGGAAGATAAAAGGGACAGGTTCATAATGAAGAACTTAACTTTCAGGGTTTCACTTTTTGCGGCTGGACTTCTTCCCTCTTGCCATTGTTGTCGAGCCAAAGCTTGAAGTTGATCCAGTTGAACTTTAAGTTCAATCCTAATTGTTGTAGCATTTTCTTCTACTGCAGCAAGTTCAGAATTGTTTCTGATAAAGAGAAAAAGTAAAGCTTTCAGTTTACTGTAGGTTCAGGTTAACTGTTTGAAGAGCTCAAGATTTGTCAAGACTTTAGTCTTCTTCAGCAAGTTCAGAAAATTATTTCTGAGTTACTTGTAGCAGAGGCAGCCATTTACTGAATACATTATTCTTGCTGCTGTGAAGATAGCTAGAGGTGAGATAACTCAGCTCTAGTAGCAGATACAGAAATTACTCTGTGTCAAATTAACACAAACTATTTCATTTCTGTAGGATCCTTTTGGATCTGAGTTGTAAGGCCTTTGGGCCTGAGGTAGGGCAGATTTGCCTAAGTGTAGGATCCAGTTTTGGATTTGAGTGAAGGACCTTTGGGTCTGAGGTAGGATCCTTTGTGGATCTGAGCTGTATGGCTTTGGAGCCTGAGGTAGGGCAGTTTTTCCTGAGTTGTAGGAGAGTCATACTCTCTGAGTGTAGGACATTTGGGTCTGAGTGTAGGATCTAGATTTGGATCTGAGGTAGGGTCTTGTGCCTGAGCGGTAGGAGAGTCATTTTCTCTGAGGTAGGGCTATCCTCCATAGCCTGAGTTGTAGGTTTTGGATTCAAGTCTGAGGTAGGTGATCATTTGATCACTGAGTGTAGAGCTAGTTTGCTTATGGATCGTAATGATGAGCCCGCAACCTACCAAGAGTCTATGAGTGGACCGGACTCCGAGAAGTGGCTTGAGCCCATGAAATCTGAAATTCACTCCATATATGAAAACCAAGTTTGGACCTTGGTGGAACCACCTGAAGGGGTACGACCCATAGGGTGCAAGTGGGTCTTCAAGAAGAAGACCGACATGGATGGGAATGTGCAGACATTCAAAGGGAGACTAGTGGCTAAAAGTTTCAAGCAAATTCATGGTATTGACTATGATGAGATCTTTTCCCATGTTGTCATGGTTAATTCCATCAGAATTCTGCTTACTATTGTCGCGTATTATGACTACGAGATCTGGCAGATTGATGTCAAAACTGCTTTCCTAAATGGAAACCTCCTTGAGGAATCTTCATTTTGATGAAAAGATCAAAGGTTTGGTTTTATCTCCAGGTATTGTATCTGCAGGTGAAGCCACTAAAATATGCAAGCTGCAGAGATCCATTTATGGATTAAAACAAGCTTCTCGAAGTTGGAATCTTCATTTTGATAAAAAGATCAAAGAGTTTGGTTTTATCAAGAACGAGGATGAACCGTGTGTTTACAAGAGGATTAGTGGGAGCATCGTTGTCTTTCTGATATTATATGTAGATGACATACTGTTGATCGGGAATGACAAACCGATCCTGCAAATTGTTAAGAACAACCTAGGAAGTGTTTTTTTATGAAGGACTTGGGTGAAGTGACTTATATACTTGGTATTAAGATCTATAGAGATAGATCGAAAAAATTGCTGGGTTTGACCCAAAGTATGTACATTAATAAGGTGTTGAAACGGTCAAGCATGCTTGAGTCCAAGAAAGGATTCTTGTCCATGTCTCATGGTGTGAGTCTCTCTAAGGACCAGTGTCTTAAGTCTTGTGATGATAAGGACCGCATGAAGTTGATTCCATATCCTTCGGCAATTGGGTCAATCATGTATGCAATGATATGTACTAGACACGATATCTCTTACGCCTTGAGCATGACTAGCAGGTATCAGTCTAATCCCGGTGAAAGTCATTGGATTGTCATTAAGAATATCCTGAAGTACTTGCGAAGGACTAAGGATACGTTCTTGGTATTTGGTGGAGAGGAATAGCTCGTTGTAAGGGGTTACACGGATGCTAGCTTCCAAATTGATAGGGACGACTCAAATTCTCAGTCAGGGTTTGTATTTTTCCTTAATAGAGGTACTGATAGCCATAAAAGTTCCAAGCAGGAGACAATTGTCGATTCTACAACTGAGGCTGAGTATATCGCCGCTGCAAATGCAGCGAAGGAGACTATGGATTAGGAAATTCATCGGCGAGTTAGATGTAGTTCCTAGCATTGTTTGTCCCGTAGATCTCTACTGTCACAACAACGGTGCAATTGCACTTGCTTTGGAACCTAGATCTCATCAGCACTCCAAGCACATACCTCGGCGGTTCCATCTAATTCGAGAGATTATTGATCGAGGAGATGTGAGCATTAGCAGAGTGCCAATTGAGGAGAACATTGTGGATCCACTAACAAAGCCTCTCGCATAGAGAAAGCATGATAGTCATGTTAGATCTATGGATATACGATACCTGAATGATCAAGTCTTGTAGGAGTCTTGTGGAATGTATGTATGTTAGCTGTAATATTTCATTAGATGAATAAGAGTACTGTATACATTTCATTTAAATATTTTGGCAAGTTCTTTTATTGTGTTATTATTTCTATTGTGATAGAGTAGTTAACTAATAAATGCCCTAAGAGTGTTTGCTTCCATAGGTCAAGTAGTAACTTGAATGTGAGAACCTATGATCCCCGAAGCTTCATTCTTAAAGGTCATTGGTCGTCGTATCATCTTAGAAGCTAAGGGCGATGATGATACCTTTAAGACTAGCATGTGCGTTGACTGATGACCCGTCCTCACAGGTCATGATATTGTGATATCAAGTTATCACATGGGTACTTGTTATGAATAAGTTGTACTGGACAGACCCACCATTAGAATACTTTGTGGATTGTTATATAAATGTGTCACAAACATGGTTCAAGTGGCAATGGTGTTTGTGGTCCTTTGACCTGAAGTCACGGCATTTGTCGAGTGAGGAATAGCGTGCTTTGATGTCATCAAAAGTCCAGTCTTGAGAAAGTTGGATGATAAATGTGGTTATTGAGTACGTTACGAATCATTTGGGTGTTTACATGTGAGCAGAGATGAGATTTATCCTCCTTTATGACAGGAGTTGCATCCATGGGCCCTTTGATGGAATGGGACTGAGAAATGCATGATCATGCTTGGTTGAGTCAATATATGATATTGAGCTCACTAATTTCTAGAAGTTCATTCTAGATCAGGAAACTGAGATTGAACAATTATAAGGGTGGCACAGTCTATACCTCTAGTTCTATCCAGATGTAAGGGACGAAGGGACATGACAACACTGTAACATTGGTCACAATGGATTTTGAGTTTAATAAACTCTTACTGTTTGGGGAGTAATGATGTATTGTTATATGTCGCTCATTGTTTGTGAAGCTTTTGTTTGATACTTTCAAGATCAAGTGGGAGACTGTTGGTGTTACCATTGTGATCTGGAAGTAATCAAACATGTGGTCTCACTGCCAACTCAGTATGAGCCTATTAGGGTCGCACATAAGATTGTAGAGAAATTGGGAGATTGGATTTGTATGATATAGCTCATATGATGAGTTGAAAAGAATTAGCTCAGTCAGGCTGAATTGCGTCGAGTGCTTTGAGACCAGTCAACGCCTTCGTCGAGTTAAGGGTTAAGTCGTCGAATGGTGGCGTTGAGAGTGTTGAGTATACTCAGCGATTCGTCGAGTATCACACTTAAGCGTTGAGTGTGTTCAGCGATCCGTCGAGTATCACACTTAAGCGTTGAGTGTGTTGAGCTTACTCAACGATTCGTTGAGTCAAGGTGTTGATTCAACGAATTTGGGTCTTAAGCGTTGAGTGTGTTGAGTCCACTCAAAGCCTTAGTCGAGTCAAAGGTTGATTCGACGGATATGGCACTTAGGCGTTGAGTGCACTCAACGCCTTCGTCAAGTCATATGATGAATCAGCGAGTATGGCGCAGAAAGAGTTGAGAGCGTTTAGTCCACTCAATGCCTCACCTTACTCAATGATATGCATCAAGGTGTATTTGATGTTATTTTGAGTTTATATGTGCGGGTTAAAAAAGTGCAAGAATGCAGGAAAAAGTTTCGAAGTCCATGTGTCGACACCAGAGGAAGCTGTGTCGACACTTATGAAGGCTTGTGTCGACACTGGAGAAAAGCTGTGTCGACACCTGGAGTCAGCTGTGTCGACACTTGGAAAGGCTGTTTCGACACCAGAAGAAATTGTGTCGACACACAGAGGCTGTGTCGACACACAAAGAAGTTTAGTCGGCATCAACTGTGTCGACACATAGAGGCAGTGTCGACACACAGAAGACTTTGTCGACGTCAACTGTGTCGACACACAGAACTTGTGTCGACACACAGCAGAGTTTCAACAAAGTTAATATTTCTGTAAAGAGAAGAAGTGATTGTGTCGACACACAAAATTAGTGTCGACACATTCTACTGAAGTTGTGTCGAGAAGTAGTGTCAACACCAAAGGAGCTGTGTCGACACCACTAAGGCCATTCTCTATCAACAAAAAATAACAATAAGAAAGTCTATATAAGGACATTCTCTATCAACAAAAAATAACAATAAGAAGAAGTATTACACACATAAGAAAAACGAAAAACTAGAAGAATATTTTCAACAGAAGATCTAAGAAGACATTCTGAAGTGGTGATCTACTCAGATTTTGTTAAAAGAATTCAAAGGAGAATTCAGAAGAATCTTCAGAAGAATCTTCAGAAGAAGTTGGAGAGAGAGAGCTCCATTTATTCAAGTGAAGAAAGGGACTTACATCAACAAGTCTCTCAAGTGCAGAGTTTGAACCAGTCTGCCAAGAAGGATTCAGATTGATTTCTGAATTTCAAGAAAGAAGCTGATTGAAGATCAACTTCAAAGGAGATCAACCCAAATGTGTTCAGATTCAAGAAGCTTTGAAGAAAGCTAAGTCAGGTCGATCTCTATCATCAGATTTTGTCAAGAACTGATCAAGAAATTGTTCATCCTTTCTCTCTCAACCAGGGTGGTGGTTAAACTTTAGATTTACATCTATTTGTTGTAGGATCTTTTTAAGATCTGAGTTGTAAGCCTAATTTATAAAGGCTGAGTTGTAGGAGAAATAGTTCTCTGAGTGGTAGGCCTTGTTGTAGACTGAGGTAGGGCTATGAGCCTGAGTTGTAGGAGATTGTTATCTCTGAGTTGTAGGCCTTGTTGAAGGCAGAGGTAGGGCAGATTGCCTGAGCTGTAGGAGCGTGGACTCACTCTGAGTTGTAGGAGTCTTGTTTGGGTTCTGAGCTGTAAGATCTGAGAATCTGAGAAAAGGAAAGAAGTTAGGCCGAATCTAGCACACTGCTAGATAGGCGAAGGGGGAAAGTGGATGTACCCAGACCTTGGGGAACCACTATAAATCAGTGTGCAATCTGTGTTTTTGTGTGTTGTATTATTAATTCTGTGTTGTCATAGCTGTAGAAATATCTGTTTTAGTTAATTAACTGAATTACAAGTTCTGCCTTAGAATAAAAAGGATTTGCACCTATTCACCCCCACTCTAGGTGTTTAGTAATCAATTCTTTCAAGTGGTATCAGAGGGAGGTTCCTCAAAGATAGACTTAACAGTCTGAGTGAGATCTGTGAGGCAGAATAAGTTCAATAAAATGGGTTCAGGAGAAAACCATAAAGAACTTGGTGTAATGAAATTGCCTATTTGCAGGAAGGAAATCTTTGGTATTTGGAAGGAAAGGGTCAGATTATTTATGGAGGCATCTGATCCTAGAATTTACATAACAGTTAAGGAAGGACCATATGTTCCAATGAAGGTTTCAGTTCTTGATGTCAATCAAAGGATCCCTAAGGATTTTTCAGAGATGACTAAGGATAAGATCATCTTGACTACAATGGATAAAAGAGCACAGAATATTATAGTGAGTGTCATTGATGATTCAACATTCCAGAATCTAATTCATTGCAAAACCTCCAAGAAGATGTGGGATACATTGGTTGTCTACATGGAGGGTTCTGAAGAGGTTAGGCAAGATAGAAAGTCTATGCTTAATCAAGAATATGAGAGTTTCAGACAGGCCAAGTCTGAAAGTATAACTGAATGTTATAAGAAGTTCTACATGATTGTAAATGAATTAATGTCTTATAGAAGAATATTCAGTACATATGAACTGAATGACAAATTCCTTAGCTCTTTGACTAAGGATTGAGATACAAAGATCTGTGCTATAAGGGAAGTGGCCAGACTGGGAGAGATTTCACCTCCAACACTGTTTGGAAAATTGTTGTCTTATGAGATGCAGCTGTTAGCCAAAAAGGAGGAAGAGAAAAATACAAATGGTGACTACATAGAAAAGTCAGTGGCCTTCTAGGTAGAAGCCACAAGGAAGAATAGGAGAATGTCTTCATCATCTCCTAAGAAAGATGCAGAAGTGATTTCAGAAAATTCTGATAATCACAGTACAGATAGCAGTAATTCTGATGAAGACTTTGCAGCATTCACAAGGCAGTTCCAGAGATTCTTAAAAAAGAAGCAGTGGAAATCTAAGCCATCCTCATCTCAGTCCAAGGATGACTATTATCAGAAGAGGAAATCATCCAGGAAGGACAAGAGTGGAAAAAAGCCCAGCAAGTCAACTACATCAAAAATTATTTGCTATTGCTGCAACAGACCAGGACATGTTGTGGCTGACTGTCCAGATAAAAGGAAGGAGACTGCTGATAAAAAGAAGTCACAGCACAAGAACAAGAAGGAGAAATCCTTGCTAGCTAAGAAAGAGCAAAGTTGGACAGATCAATCAACTTCAGAATCTGAATCTGAGGCTGAGGCATATATTAGTTTGTTTGCAACAGAAGAAGATGATGAGTTCATGCAATTACTGTACTCTATCTATGAGCAAGAGGACCATCAGTGCAAAGGATTGATGGCAGTGTCTGAAGAAGACTAGTGTCAGGATCAGTCTGGCCCCAGTAAGGTAAAAAGTGTATCTGTAGATTCTGATTACTTCACTGGGTCAGAATCAGATGCATCTCCATCAAGAGATGAAGATGGGTCTGAATCTGAAGGAGATATTCATCAGCTGATAGATGAATATGGGGATTTGCTGCAGGCACTCAAGAGAAGCAAAAACTTGGCCAAACATCAGGCTAGGGAAATTGCAGCTCTTAAGTTGGCTGCATCTGATTCAGAGAAGCTGCTGGATCAAAAGATGAATGAGATTGCCAAGATGAAAAATATAACAGTTATTCAGATGGGAATAATCACATTCAAAAATGATCAGATTAAAAATCTGGAAAATAGACTTCTGAAAGAGAAGGAGATTGTGGCTAGTTTCTCTAAGCCAAAATCTATCCTACCCTTAATAGATGACTTTGTGTCACAAAAGGGTAAGGCAGGAATAGGCTTTAAGAGAACTGCATGGGCTGCTAAGTCCAATAATAAAGGCAAAGCCCCAGCACAAAACAAAAGATCTGCTGTCAGCAATACAGCTAATATTGTACCTAAAAAGAGGTATAATAAGTTTGAGTGTTGGTGTTGTGGTAAGATAGACCATTTTGCCTTAGACTGTTGGCACAACACCAGTGTCAAGGAGAATAGTAATCTACCTTTTAGAAAAGCTGCAGGCAGATTTGTCAAGTTTCAGGCTAACTTGAACCAAGGACCCAAAAGTTATTTGGGTTCTAAGGTTAAGTAATCTTTGTTACAGGTGAGTCCAAGTTGTCATGTCCCTATATGGTACTTGGACAGTGGATGTTCCAGGCACATGACTGGAATAAGGGGATTGTTGAAGGACTACTCATCAATGTTGAATGAGGCCTAAAGTAATCTTTGGTGGTTCTGAAAAATGAGTCATCAAAGGTTTTGGTAACATTTCTAACAACTCAATTACAATCACTCAAGTGGCCTATGTAAAGGGTTTGAAACATAACCTAATAAGCATAAGCCAGCTGAGTGATCTAGGATATGACATTTCATTTGTCAAGAATGGGTGTCTTATCAAGAGGTCAAGTGATCAAAAAGTCATATTGACTGGCTATAGAAAAAGAAATGTGTATTGCCTAGATTTTGTGTGTGAGAATAAGAATTCTCCTATCTGTCTTGTGGCTGATGAGAAAGCCTCTCATTGTGTCAAATGACACAAGAGGCTAGCTCATTTTAATTACAAGATTATTGGTCAACTCTTTAGTAAAGAGTTAGTGAGGAATGGTCCTCAAGTTAAGTGCTATAAGGATGGGATATGCTCAGCTTGTCAAAAAGGCAAGCAGACCAGATCCTCCTTTCATAGCATAGAAACCAAAGATTCAGTGAGGTCCTTATACCTCTTGCATATGGATTTATTTGGTCATATGCCAGTTCATAGTCTAGGTAGAAAGGTCTATACTTTTGTGGTGGTATATGACTATTCTAGATTTTCATGGGTATTCTTTCTGAGGCAGAAATCTGAAACCCCAAATATCTTCTACAATTTTGTCAAACAAATTCAGAATGAATTAGATAGTTCAGTGGTCAAAATCAAAAGTGACCATGGAACTGAATTCCAATCTAAAAGTATGACAAGGTTGTGTGAAGAATTTGGGATTCATCAGGAATTCTCCTCATCTAGAACATCTCAGCAAAATGGCATTGCTAAAAGAAAGAATAGAACATTGATTGAGGCTGGAAGAACACTATTGAGTGACACTACTCTTCCAGAATATTTCTAGGCTGAGGCAGTAAACACTACATGTCATGTGCTCAATAGGGCTTCCATCACCAAAAGCCACAAAAAGACACCATATGAGGTTATGAAGGGCAGAAAACCAAACTTATCCTATTTTAGGATCTTTGGTTGCAAATGATATGTGCTTAACAATGGCAAATCTCACCTAACTAAGTTTGCTGTCAAATCCCAAGATGGGATATTTGTTGGGTACAGCAACAATAGTAAGACTTATAGGGTCTACAATTTAGCTACTCAAGTTGTAGAAGAGTCAGTTCATGTCATCTTTGATGAAACTAGACTTATTAACAGTGAGTTGCCAAGTAGTTCTTGTAGCTCTACAGGTATACAGCAGAAGATGGACCAGCTTACTATCAGAGAAGATCCAACTGCAAAGCAGGATGAGGAAAATGGTAGTTGTTGTCCAGGGGGAGTACAAGACACTCAAGATGCTGATGAAGACCATGAGGTGCAGCATAATGAAGAGATTGGAGAAGGTCAAACTATTGATAGATTACCTCCAGCAGTTAAACAGTTAAGGGATCATCCAGCACACCAGATCATTGGTGATCCAAGACATGGAGTGCAAACAAGGAGCAGGAACTTAAATCCAGTTCTTTGCTCAAGCCTCTTATCTCAACTAGAACCAAAGAGATTTGAAGAAGCTATTCAAGACCCACTATGGATTGATGCTATGCAGGAAGAGTTAAATTAATTCAGAAGGTGCAAGGTCTGGGAGTTGGTTCCAAAACCAAAGGGACACAATGTCATAGGGACGAAGTGGATTTATAGAAACAAGCTTGATGAGAGTGGGATCATAGTGAAGAACAAGGCAAGACTAGTTGCCAAAGGTTATAGGCAGGAGGAGGGCATAGACTTTGATCAGACTTTTGCCCGTGTGGCAAGGTTGAAAGATATCAAGCTATTTCTAGCCTATGCAGCATATCAAGGCTTCAAAGTGTTCCAGATGGATGTTAAGTCTGTATTCTTAAATGGAGACTTAAAAAAAGAGGTCTATGTAAACAACCCTCAGGTTTTATTGATCCACTCAATCATACTTATGTCTATAGACTTAGGAAAGCTTTGTATGGGTTAAAACAAGCCCCAAGGGCTTGGTATGAAACCATGTATACTTTCCTCATTGAGAACAAATTCTCAAGGGGGAAAATAGACAAGACTTTATTCCTTAGAGAATCAAAAGGAAAGATCATCATAGTCCAAATATATGTTGATGACATAATATTTGGTTCTACTGAAAATAACATTTGTACAAAGTTTGAAAAACTTATGCAAGGGAAATTTGAAATGAGCAGTATAGGAGAACTTAAGTTCTTTTTGGGACTGCAAGTAAGACAGACTGAAGATGGCTTGTCCATATCCCATTCTAAGTTCACCCTGGAGTTAATTAAGAAGTTTGGTATGGAATCATCCACTACCATGAGAACTCCAATGGGGACAAGTATGTCTCTAAGCAAAGATGATGCAGGGAAACATGTAGATGAATCTTTATATAGAGGGATAGTTGGCTCCCTCCTATATCTGACTGCTAGTAGACCAGATATCATGTATGCAATATGTGTCTGTGCTAGGTACCAATCCTGCCCTAAAGAATCTCATCTTACTGCTGTCAAAAGGATTTTGAGATATCTTAAGGGCACCCCTAATCTAAGTCTTTGGTATCCTAGGAATAGAGATTTTTTACTAATGGGCTATTCAGATGCAGACTTTGCAGGTTGCAAAGTAGATAGGAAAAGCACAATAGGCACCTATCAATTTCTAGGAAGCAGACTAGTGTGGCAATTTCCACAGCTGAGTCTGAGTATGTTGTTGCAGGAAGTTGTTGCGCACAGCTGTTGTGGATACAACATCAGTTAGAATATTATGGTATTCAGGTAAGTAAAACTCCACTATTATGTGATTCTGCTAGTGTTATTTCTATTGCTCATAATCATGTTTCTCATATTAGAACAAAGCATATAGAAATAAAATATCATTTTCTTAGAGATCATGTAGAGAAAGAAGATATTTCTTTAGAATTTGTTAGTACTGATTTACAACTAGCTGACATGTTTACTAAGCCTTTAGATGAAACTAAATTCAACAATTTCAAAATTGAATTAGAAATGTTGAACATAAATTAGTTTAACAAATTTGGCTAAGTAAAATGGTGTCGACACAAAAAAGTTATCTGTGTCGACACATAGTAGTTGGTGTCGACATTCCAGGGAAGTGATGTCGACACATCCAGAAAATTGGTGTCGACGCTTCAGATAAGTAGTGTCGACACATCCAGAAGTGGTGTCGACACTTAGTATCGACACATATCGTCGAGCGCAGATTCGTCGACCTTAGATCATCGACTTTCCGGCTCTTCGTCGAACTCGACTAAGACAAATAGAATTGATGTCGAGACATTAGAAGTCTGTGTCGACACATTTCAACTGTGTCGACACATTTAGAGAATTTTGACGCGACTTTTGACCTTCATTCTTTAGAATGGGTATAAATAGGTCAACAGCAAACCCGTCGACACACTCTCCATATTTTTGAGATCAAAACCCTGTGTCGACAACTTCTCTCTTCTCAATCCAAGACTTCTCTCAACCCCAATGGCGTCAAAGCTTGAATATAATGTCAACGAAGGTTATGAGCTGGTACGCAACGCCTTTGATAATGCGGAACCCGAAATTAAAGCAGTAGTAACCCTAATTGCAGAAAATGGTTTGGAATTTCTGGTATCTGAACCTACAAAGATATGGAAGAAAGAAATACTGGAATTCTATGGCGCAGCTACTTTAGATTCTACTGAACTTAAGATCAAATCTACAGTTCAGGGAGCTAAGGTTAAACTTACTTTGAAAAGCTTGAGGAAAACTCTTCAACTCCCAAGAACTCAAGAAGAAGTAGAAGTACCCTCATCAAAGACTAGGGAAGCACTTCAGTGGTGTGGATTGGATTCCACCATGAAGATTGGGACTGCAATGAATAGAAAAGAGATGAATCTTCAAGGCAAATTCCTTTCAGAAGTGGTTGGAAAAGTCATTCTCTGCAAGTCAGGGGGCATGATAGGATTTCAGTCTATATGTTCAGCCTGATGACCAGGATTATCTACAGACTGAACACAGATTGGTCTGCAGTAATCTTTGAAAAGATTAAGGAAAGTATTAAGAAGCCAAATCTGGGAAGAATTATGAGTCTGTACTTGGCTAGAACAATTCTTGAAGTAATGAAACAAACTACTGATTCAAAGATCAACCATATGAGAAGGATGGATATAAGGATAATATCCAGATGGGACATAGTCTTAACAAAGGACGTGCCTGATGAAGAGAGGCCAGAGATTCCTGAAGAATCTCCTGCACAAGAAATTGCAGATGGTGCTCAGGTGCAGGGGGAGCCTCATCTTGAGGAACATCCAACACACTTGGAAAGTGAAATGGCTACTCAAACTATACTTGAGACCACAACACTCAACAATCAAGCACAGGATGTTATCATGTAGTATACATTTGCAGCTACTGATGCTCCTGAGTTGGTAGTGCCTCAAGTCCCAACTCAACAAGAGTTTACCCTTGAAGAGTTGTTCCCTGATATAGGGCAAGCTGAAACTGGGGGGGAGCAAGCTCACATTGAGGGGGAGTATGTCAGGTCTGTGGGGGTGGAGCAAGGGACTCAGGGGGAGCAACCTAGGACTGCACAGGAACTGCCTCCTAGTCCTAAGGAAAGAGTTGATATTATCAGTACCTCAGCTTCTGAAGATGAAGAAGAAATTCAAGCCAAAAAGAGAAAGTTGATGGTTTTCAAAAGGAGAAGCCAAAACTATAAAAGGACTTTAAAACTGCTCATCAACCTGCCCCAGCAACTGATTATAGTTCTTTGTTGGTATCCTTGCAAGTGAAGTTGGATGAACAAAGGATAGCCATGGAGAAATATATAGATGAAACCCACAAAGATCTACATATCTCCTTGGCACAAGATATCCAATCCATAAGATTTGAAGTAAATCAGAACAAAAAGAAAATGACAGATTGCTTTCACAAAGGTGGTAATGTTGTAGTCTATCTTGCCAAACAACAAGTAGGCATAAAGACGCAAGTTGATGATATTGCTGTTAAGTAAGGCTATGTGCTTGAAAATCAACTAAGGATGAATGACAATCTGACTGAATCACATAATGTGATTGTCACAGAATTGAAGAATACTGCTGCTGCCCAGACTGAAGCAAGTGTTAAAGCCAAGTCAGATTTTGACAAATAATTACAAGAAGAATTAGCTGCTGTCCAATCAGCTATTAAGACTTCACAAAAGATCATTTCTGATCAGCTACTGAAAATAAAGTTATTCTATAAAGATGGTGTTAATTATCTAGATGAACAAGTGAGATTTCAGAAAGATGACCTTAGAGCTCACATTGAAAGAGAAGTCATAAAGGGGGAGAGTGTATTAGTCAAAGCAGACTCAGATCATGCTAAATGGATATCTAATAGCATCAGAGCCACCCTTGGATATCCACCCCTCTGTGATGATGATAATGTAGCTGAGTCAGGTATACAACCTGTTTATTTTGGAGGTGATCAACCTGAAGTTGCTCAAGTCATTTACCCTCCAGCAGACTTTGATATGATTCACCAAGAAGTACAGTCAATGTACAGCCCTCCAGAGGGTAATAAAAATGTTATCATTGAGAAAGTTGAAATGTTAGAGGCAGCTGTGAATAAGGAGCAAGAAGCTCAACTGTCAAAGAAGAGATTCAGAGAACAGGCTGAGTTGAAGCCTGATTTTGAGCAGTGGAGTCCTACTTCAAGGAATATTATATTGACTGCCTGGAAAGCTGTAAAAGACAAGACCCATGACAGGGGCAAATGGTACACAGAGCAAGAATGACAAAATCATGAAGCTAGACAGGAAGCTATTCTGCAATATAGAAGAAAAGCAAAGGCTGAGAAGCTACCTCCTAATACTCATGAGTTTAGCAAGTATTTCCCAAAGCCTTTTCATTATTTTGAAAGGCAAAGAATAAGGGCTGAAGAACAAAAGAAGAAAGATCTAAAGTGCAAGAAGCCAGCTGAAGATATTGATGCTCCAGTACAAGCCAAGATCCAATCAGGCAAAGGAATAGTCATCAAGGAGGCTGAGCAGCCTTAGGATAGATTTACTAGATTTTACAACTTTGTAATCTTTAGTATTAAAAATCTATGTAAACTATTATCAAAGAAACTTTTGAAAGTTTAAACAAAACAATGATTAAATGCTCATTATGTTTGCATCAATTCTGTGATGTTATTTTATACATATTTTGTTTATGAGTTACCCTATCACATAATGTTTTTTATATATCATATTGTGTGTTTATTATGAATGGTGTATATCATTGACTAAGGGTTATGACTTCTCCAAATATGGGGAGATTGTTGGGTACATTGGAAAATGTGTACTAGATTTGAAGAAACCTCACATTACTCAATGATATGCATCAAGGTGTATTTGATGTTGCATTGAGTTTATAAGTGCAGGTTAAGAAAGTGCAAGAATGCAGGAAAAAGTTTTTAAGTCCATGTGTCGACACTAGAGAAAGTTGTGTCGACACTTATGAAGGCTTGTGTCGACATTAGAGAAAAGATGTGTCGATACCTTGAGTCAGCTGTGTCGACACTTGGAAAGGCTGTGTCGACACCAGACGAAATTGTGTCGACACACAGAGGCTGTGTCGACTCACAGAGAAGTTTAGTCGACATCAACTGTGTCGACACACAGAGGCAGTGTCGACACACAGAATACTTTGTCGACATCAACTGTGTCGACACACAGAACTTGTGTCGACACACAGAACTTGTGTCGACACACGGAACTTGTGTCGACACACAGCAGAGTTTCAACAAAGTTAATATTTCTGTAAAGAGAAGAAGTGATTGTGTCGACACACAGAATTAGTGTCGACACGTTTTACTGAAGCTGTGTCGAGAAGTAGTGTCAACACCAAAGGAGATGTGTCGACACCACCAAGGCTTGTGTCGACACTTAGTCTACTTGTGTCGACACATGATGAAGTTCAGTCTCGACACTTTACTAACAGAGACAGAGATTCAAGAAGTCACAGGATGACTTAACAGCTGACATTACCAACCGGTCTACTGCAACTGTCAGTGCTGTCAGAAGTTTGTTAAAAATCGGATCAGCCGTTTACCATGGAGAAAGTCTATATAAGGACATTCTCTATCAATAGAAAATAACAATAAGAAGAAGTATTACACACATAAGAAAAACGAAAAAGCAGAAGATGATTTTCAACAGAAGATCTAAGAAGACATTCTGAAGTGGTGATCTACTCAGATTTTGTCAAAAGAATTCAAAGGAGAATTCAGAAGAATCTTCAGAAGAAGTTGGAGAGAGAGAGTTTCATCTATTCAAGTGAAGAAAGAGACTTACATCAACAAGTCTCTCAAGTACAGAGTTTGAACCAGTCTGTCAAGAAGGTTTCAGATTGATTTCTGAATTTCAAGAAAGAAGCTGATTGAAGATCAACTTCAAATGAGATCAACCCTATTGTGTTCAAATTCAAGAAGCTTTGAAGAAAGCTAAGTCAGGTCGATCTCTATCATCAGATTCTGTCAAGAACTGATCAAGAAACTGTTCATCCTTTCTCTCTCAACCAGGGTGGTGGTTAAACTTTAGATTTACATCTATTTGCTGTAGGATCTTTTTAAGATCTGAGTTGTAAGCCTAATTTTAAAGGCTGAGTTGTAGGAGAAATAATTCTCTGAGTGGTAGGCCTTGTTGTAGGCTGAGGTAGGGCTGTGAGTCTGAGTTGTATGAGATTGTTATCTCTGAGTTGTAGGCCTTGTTGAAGGCAGAGGTAGGGCAGATTGCCTGAGATGTAGGAGTGTGGACTCACTCTGAGTTGTAGGAGCCTTGTTTGGGTTTTGAGCTGTAAGATCTGAGGATCTGAGAAGAATGAAAGAAGTTACACTGAATCTAGCACACTGCTAGATAGGCGAAGGGGGAAAGTGAATGTACCCAGACCTTGGGGAACCACTATAAATCAGTGTGCAATCTGTGTTTTTGTGTGTGGTATTATTAATTTTGTGCTGTGATAGCTCTAGAAATATCTGTTTTAGTTAATTAACTGAATTACAAGTTCTGTCTTATAATAAAAAGGATTTGCACCTATTCACCCCCCCCCTAGGTATTTAGGAATCAATTCTTTCAGCGTGAAATAAAACTAGAAGATGAGATTCTATTATCCGCAGACCAACTTCAAAAAAACTATAAATAGACACCCAAGTACACCTTTGGGGAGGATCGGTCACAAGTTTCTCTCAATTGGCTAGCTTTAGGTAGCAAGAGCTCTAACTCACGATTCACTGAGATTTTTGAATGGGCAGTTGGGAGTTCTATTTGTCCTCCAGGGTGCACAGCTCAGCATTGACTTGCGAGTGGAAGCATTATTTAATCTTCCAAGTGTGTAGTAGGACCTACTCGCTGCAACTCAAGGATCTATTCGTAAATTTGGTGAGAGAGGTTTTGAACTCGAAATCTTCGACTTAGCGTGTCTGGCTCAAGATAAGGGCAAACCACCACTCAGATCCGAACTACTCGTTGAAACGTGATTTCGGGGTTCAACATTTTGCTTATGTTTTATTTACAATTTTTATAGAACTCATAAAATTAGGGCAATGTTAATAGCACCCATGAAATTGCTATTAATAACCATTTCAACGTGTCATTTTGTTCTCTTTTGGGGTACTATTACCTAATAGAGGGATGTTATTAACATTGCCCTAAAATTATTGCCAATTGAGTTCTGCTAAAGAAATCATCTTTGAAATAAATCCAGCATATAATGTGCATTGTATTTGTGCTTCTTCATTAATGCTAAAGGGGAGGGTAATTTTTATGTGATCATGCAAAAAATGCTTTATATTTGATTTTTTTCTTTGATATTTTGAAGTTTCTTATAATTTCACAAAGTTGTCTTCCATTTTTATATTAGATTTTAAATTTTTTTGTAAATCAAGTCTGGAAGACCAAGAAAATGAAATATTTTCAACAATTTTTTTTAAATCTAATATACCGGAGTTTGCGCAAAAAATTGAACTCCACCCCTAACTACGAACCGTGTTTCGTGACCGCCCAACCTCACCAAAATAACTTTATTCACTTTTATGTTCCAAAGTAATTTCATTTTCTTAGTGGCTGTCATATCATTATCATGTCAAACATACATTCCATGACGGTGGTGCTACCCCAACTCAGGGGAGCAAAAATCTCGCGCCATACAGAGCTAGAGATTATGTTTAACATTACAGCATTATAACTGCTGTAAACCCTTGCTCCAATTTGATCAGACAAAATAATCAGAATTGAATCTTATCATTGTAATTCGGACAAGGTAGACATAAAGATAACTTTGATAGAAGTTTAACAAAATAAATGACAGATTATGAGTTCGAATGCAAACATCTAACTCAAAATAAATTGATGGAGAATGAAGGGGCTAATAAAGAAGATAAGGCAAGAAGAGATACCCAATGTGGCAAAGATGAGATACCTAATGTGGGACTAAAATTCCAACAGGCACTGAGCTTTTGATAAGATTGACAACTGTAGACCACAGACAGGAATCAAAGTGTACAGCATAGTACATGGCCGTCGTGATAATATATTCTAAAAATAGGCTCATGCCAACATGGGCAATGATAAATAAGAATTCATAAAGCTGATCACAGATAGTTGGTGATAAGCTTGAGTAGCTGAAATCAGTAAACATGAGCAATCCCAAAGATCCAACCAATGTCCTTAAATAGCAAAACTATTTCAGTGATCTAAATGCATGTAGTCCCATCAAAACTTAATAGTTCTCTATGAGCAGGATGATAAATATTACTAACTGAATTCGTCTGATGCGTCAGATTTCAAATGAAAATGTGATCTTTGACCTATTTCAAGAAAGGAAATTAACAGCGTGAGGTGGTCAACTTATGGAGTAACACTAGCTCTAATAGTATTAAACCATAATTGTATCAGACTCACAAGGTGACTGGCAAAATTGAACTACATTCTGTTTATCATTTATCCAGCATCAGCGTCAAGTTCTGCAGCAAATTGGTCCAACCTCTCTGCATCTGCAGCATGGTCACGAATACGAGTATGATCGATCACACCATCATCTTCACTTGCATGTATTTGTTTGCCTCCAAACCTGGAATAATTAGGAAAACCATATGAAGGACTCTAGTCTCTAGTACAATGAAATTTACTACTAAAAGTGCCATAATATCATTTTTGCCCTATTAGGAAGGGGGTGGCAGTTCTGAACACAGGTAAACTGTTATTACTGTGTTTACAATCACAGTTTCACCACGCTAAAATGCCGCAGATGTCACAATTTTCAACTAGAACAAGAAAGAATAGGTGCTGGAATCAAAGAAGAGGAGAAAAAAGTTTTATAAATTTACCACACACATGCATGGAATGGTTCAGTGCTGGAATCTGATGCAGTGACCCAGAGCCGACCCGCTCTGTCGACCAGGCCTCGCACCTGGCCTAGCCAGAGGCCCACGTCTGGCGGCCCACTGCCGGGCCCACCAAGGCGTCACACCATGGCGTCCCTTTTATCAGGCCCGCGGGCCGTACACCCCAACCCATCTCCGGGCCCAACCACAGGCGCGCGGCAGGTTGTTGAGGCCAGGTCTTGATCCCCTGACCTCCTTGATAAAGAGCTTTCAGGCAAGCTCTCATCAACCAACTGATCCGCGGTTCAGTTGCTTGATGAGAGCTTGCGTGAAAGCCCTTTATCAAGGAGGTCAGGGGATCGAGACCTTGCCTCAACAACCTGCCGCGCGCCTGTGGTTGGGCCCGGAGATGGGTTGGGGTGTACGGCCCGCGGGCATGATAAAAGGGACGCCATGGTGTGACGCCTTGGTGGGCCCGACAGTGGGCCGCCAGACGTGGGCCTCTGGCTAGGCCAGGTGCGAGGCCTGGTCGACAGAGCGGGTCGGCTCTGGGTCACTGCACCTGGCCTAGCCAGAGGCCCACGTCTGGCGGCCCACTGTCGGGCCCACCAAGGCGTCACACCATGGCGTCCCTTTTATCAGGCCCGCGGGCCGTACACCCCAACCCATCTCCGGGCCCAACCACAGGCGCAGGTTGTTGAGTCCAGGTTTCGATCCCCTGACCTCCTTGATAAAGAGCTTTCAGGCAAGCTCTCATCAACCAACTGATCAGACCCGCGGGCCGTACACCCCCACCAAGGCGTCACACCATGACGTCCCTTTTATCAGGCCCGCGGGCCGTAAACCCCAACCCATCTCCGGGCCCAACCACAGGCGCGCGGCAGGTTGTTGAGGCCAGGTCTCGATCCCCTGACCTCCTTGATAAAGAGCTTTCAGGAAAGCTCTTTATCAAGGAGGTCAGGGGATCGAGACCTGGCCTCAACAACCTGCGCCTGTGGTTGGGCCCGGAGATGGGTTGGGGTGTACGGCCCGCGGGCCTGATAAAAGGGACGCCATGGTGTGACGCCATGGTGGGCCCGGTAGTGGGCCGCCAGACGCGGGCCTCTGGCAAGGCCAGGTGCGAGGCCTGGTCGACAGAGCGGGTCGGCTCTGGGTCACTGCATCATAAAAAGTGCACTTTTTTGATGCAGTGACCCAGAGCCGACCCGCTCCGTCGACCAGGCCTCGCACCTGGCCTATCCAGAGGCCCGCGTCTGGCGGACCACTGCCGGGCCCACCAAGGCGTCACACCATGGCGTCCCTTTTATCAGGCCCGCGGGCCGTACACCCCAACCCATCTCCGAGTCCAACCACAGGCGCACGGCAGGTTGTTGAGGTCAGGTCTCGATCCCCTGACCTCCTTGATAAAGAGCTTGCCTGAAAGCTCTTTATCAAGGAGGTCAGGGGATCGAGACCTGGCCTCAAAAACCTGCCGTGCGCCTGTGCTTGGGCCCGGAGATGGGTTGGGATGTACGGCCCGCGGGCCTGATAAAAGGGACGTCATGGTGTGACGCCTTGGTGGGCCCGGCAGTGGGCCGCCAGACGTGGGCCTCTGGCTAGGCCAGGTGCGAGGCCTGGTCGACGGAGCGGGTCGGCTCTGGGTCACTGCATCAGAATCAAAGAAGGGAAACAAATTATAACTTTACCAGACATGTGCATGGAACAGTGTGAACCTAGTAAATAGCATAGTCTTATTCCGAGTATAATAAAACTAGTAAAATATTCATTAAAGAAAAGGTGATTAGCAAACGCACCATCTTCCATTCATCAGCTCAATGCATCTTAAAGAATCCTTCTTATCCTTGAATCTCACCAAAACAACACCTTGCGGATGATTCTCACATACCTAGACATAAAAGCAAACACATTAAATCAAATAAGAAATGCTACTCATTCCTAGAGATCCATCAAAATCCATGGCAATTGAAATAACCAAACTACTTAAAGCCAATCATAGGAAACTGGGTTAAGTTTTGGATATTTAGGCATACACTTGCAAAGAAGGGGAGCCTTGGCGCACTGGCTAAGGTATTGCCATGTGACCATGAGTTCACGGGTTTGAGTCTTGGAAGCAGCCTCTTGCAAAAATGCAGAGTAAGGTTTGTCTACATTTCACCGTTGTGGTGAGACCCTTCTCAGGACCCTCACTGCACGGGGATGTTTTGTGCGCCTGGCTTCCCTTTTTGAGATACTTAAAAGAAAGAAGTGCATAATGCCCAAGGTTTAGAGAACATGACAGTACATCAAACCGGAGGTGAAAAATTTGAAAGTTCGGTTAGTCCAAGCAGTGCTTAATTGTGACAACGTAATAAATACATCAATCATATTAAGTTAGCGATATGTATCAGGCATTTTGTGTCAATAGGCTAAAGGACTTCTCAATTCGAATCTCCCAATGAAGTCATATTCATATGAAACTACACGACTACCTCTGAGTGATTCGATTTGACCAATACCAACCCCACTTACAACAATTATCCTAGTTATGTACTTATTGGCCACTTACTACAATGTTAAAACTGCAATCCCAATGTTGGGGACAGCTGGCGGAAATCCAACAGTGGAATAGCATTTGATAACATCCAACGTTTGTTATTAAGGTCAGCCTTCGTTGAAAGAGAAAAGTTAAGTACAGAAAGCAACGGTGGAGATTTAAAGACAAAGATAGGAATTTAACAGGTGAAGGCGACACATGGCGGGCAGTACTCACGTCTTAATTCCTTATTTTTATTATTTGAGGCCCAACGGCTAGATTCCCAACGGCTATATTTTTAAAAGCTGAATGATTACAGAGGATGTAATTAAGGATTATGATGTCAATAAGTTAGATTGTTTCTTCCACTCTCTTTCTCTCTCTGTCATCTTCCAACCCCCCCATGCCCCCGTCTTGGCCTTTCTTCTGATTTTAGGTATTACAATCGTGGAACCACCCACCGGAGAATTACGCCACCCCAACGTGACCACAACAGCTTGGTGCTCTCGATGAGAGATTGTCGTCGGCGACATGTTTGACGGTACAAGACCCAAGGACATCAGCCAGTAACTGACAGAACTCAAGAAGGCAATCGAGGATGAACAGAATACAAGATCTGCATAAACGGAAGGAATCCAATGCCAATTCAGTATTGAACTACAAACCAAAGAGAACTTCCTTGTAGAGCAGATCGTGGATACCACAGAGCAAGCAACGGAACAAATAAATAATCAATTCACAAATCTACGCAAGTAGATAATGGACAAGTTCAGTAGTACCCACCAACACAGGAAAAAGTAATTCCAATAGTCCAATAGCTAGTTTCCGGCCACCACAGCAACCAGGAAAAGTTGTGCAAACAAATTTAAACCCAGTGGCAACAAGATATCAAGAAGCAATTCCAATACTAATACGAAATTTCGGGACTGGGCAATATTCTGGCAGAATATTGGGAACGAGCCCAAATCTGACTGCGAACCCGGTAATAACGAACCAACCTAAACAGTTAGTATATCTTCAATGCCCATGTTTGATCCTACCGATTTTTTATACGAATTGTAATTATATTTTAACTTTCATAATGTACTACCTCAGGATTATCTGATTCTAGCTACCCTCTATCTAGACAAACACGCCTCGAAATGGTATCAAGGCATGTCAAGAGATCACCCTGCAATATCTTTTCCCATGTTCATCGATGCTTTACAAAAAAAAAAAAAATTGGTCCATCTTGTTATGATGACCCTCCAGGGTCTCTAACAAAATTACAACAATCTACAACCGTAAGCGCATACAAACAAGAGTTTGAGGATTCGACAACTAAGGTGTCCGGGATAGCTCCATGATTTCTTAAGAGCCTGTTTGTTTTTGGGTTAAAAGATCCTATTAAACAAATGGTAAAAACTCAACCAAAAGAAGTTCATGACGCATATGCATCAGCCATAATGTTTGAAGACCAAGAACGAGATAATCACAATAAAGCTCGTACCAATTATATTAAAAGTTTTTTAGGAAATAATATAAAAAAAATGTATGCCAAAATTTGCAACCCCCCCCCCCCCATAAGAAATTAATGTCGGAGGAGTTGCAAAGTAGAAGAGAAAAAGGACTGTAATAACTGTGAAGAGAAATATCATGCTGGGCATAAATGTAAACGAAAAGGAGCCCTCTTATATGTTCAAGGGATAGAAGGGGAATGTCCAGAAGAGGAAGATTTAATTTCAGAAGAGGATGAAGTACCCGAGTCGGCGGTAACTATACAAGCTCTGAATGAACAATTACCAGCACAAGGACTCAGAGTGACTTCATATTACCAACAACATCCTATACAAACGTTTATAGATGGAGGGAGTTTGCATAGTTTTATATCACATCACATTTCTAAATTCCTTCAATTACCAATTCAATCCATAAAAATGTTTCCCGTGTACATGGGGAACAGAACAACTACATAATGCAATGGATTGTCCAAAGGCATTAAACAGCTCATCCAGGCAAAAGAGTACATCACCAATTTGTTTGTACTTGACATAGAAAGATCAAATATCATTTTAGGAATCCATTTGTTACAAACATTAGGTCCGGTAACCATTGGCGGAACTAGGATTTTGAAGTCGCACGGGCACAATCTAAGTACTGTCAATTCGAGGGGCAGCGCACCCTGGCGGGGGTTCGGGGGCAGCGCCCCAAAATTTTTTTTTTTGCATGCTCTGAAAACGTGAAATAATAGTTTCTGTTGTGATAGTATCGGCAAAGATATGGTCTGTTGTAATTTCTAAAGATAAAGGGATGCAACATGTAATTATGCTAACTCCTAAGGGAGGTTTGGGTAATTAACAGTAATAAAAACATCAAAAGAAATGGAGGAGAAAAGCTACCAAGAAAGCTACTGTTTTGTCAGTTCATGTCCTAGCTTTTGCAAAAACATCTTTGCCTAAAAAGAACACGATAATTAAAATAAAATACTACAATAAGAAGAGCGTTACAGTTATCCATAATGCTTTAATGTAGAAAATAGTAATAAACACCTAAAAAAAGAAAAGCAGAAGGGTGTATACACATGGACTGATCATCATTATAAAAATCATCTCGTCCCAACTAGTTGGAGTTAATTTTATGAATTCTCATTTTCCATTCATTCACATTAAATGATAGAGGTGTTACATCTAAATTACACAAATTAATTCAAACAACTTCTATCCACATTACCTTAGGTCTACTCCTTCACATATATCATACTTCTAAATTAATTATATCTACTCACCTAAGTGGTATATTTTCTAAATTTTGTGTGGCATACCAAAACCAGTTTCATTATCATAATGAGCTCCATCTACTCGCTAAAAAGTGAAATTGTGCAAATACATTTGATAAATGTCAGATTATTATAGCTTTCACTAGGTTCAAAAATTTTCTGACACTTAAATAAAGGCAAAGGTTGCTATGGCTGAAAGGATAAAAGTTCTCAAAAATAAAAAAAACAAGCATAATTGCATAAAGTATTTGTCCATGCATCCCCTCCAATATGTTACTGAAATCAGCAAATGGAAAAAGGAATAGGAAAAAATTAGAATCTGTTTCTGAAATCAGGAACAAAAAACATGAATTGAAAAAAATCTGAATTAGGAATTGAAAATATCTAGAATATGTTTCTGAAACGAGCACGGTAATTGAAAAAAAATATGAATTGAAAAAAAAATTGGAATCTAGTTCTGAAATCAATAACAAGAAACAAAAATTGAAAAAAACAGGAATTACAAATAAGAAGAAGAAGAAAGCAAAGAAGGAGAAGAAGAAGAAGAAGAAGAAGGCAAAGAAGAAGAAGAAGAAGAAGTAGTAGTAGTACCGACGGGAGCCAGAGCCGGAGCAGGGAGCGGCGTCGCGGATCGGGAGCAGGAGGAGCGGGGAGTGGTAATTTAGCGATAAAAAACTCAAAAACCGGTCGGGCACGTGCCCTACCGTGCCCAGGGCTAGTTCCGCCCATGCCGGTAACTACAGATTACAATAAAAACACATTATCATTGTAAACCCCAAATCCTGTGACGGCGAAGGAGAGCATCCAGAGGAGGCGGGGATTCCATACCAAGCAATCATTCTCAGAGCTCGTCGGCCACTAGGGCGAACACGCCAGGGCACTCGCGGACACCCTCTGGGAGCTCGGCAATGTTCGGTGCAGAAAATCAGTATGCGACCTTCAGACGGCTTCTCAGGGTACATTTCGGGAGCTCCAGTTTAGAGCACGCGTGATCTCTTCATCCAAGTCCGTGCGGGATCTCCACCTTTTTGATCTAACTCGGGCAGCGCCGCGCAGTTTTGCGCGGTCTCTTCTTTAGTCTCTGCCTCCCGACTGTTCATGTACCTCGGGCGACTGGGCATTTAATGTCACGATTTATAAGGCATTAAATGTTCATCGGTTCTTGAACCATCCACACAGCCTACCTCCCAATATAAAAGGGGGATCGCGGGTGTTTGGAGGGGACACACGAACTTAACCCAAAACCTGCCTCGTTGTAGGTGCGAACACTAAGTTCTTGTCTTTCTTTGTTTCAGCCGTTGTATGTGTGCATGCCCCCCGTGTGGCCACACGACATCTTGTAATCTTTTCTCAAGATAATAATAAAGAGAGGCCCGTCGCAATAGAGGCATTCTCCGCGGCAAGTCATGTCTGGTGTTCGTCGTTGCCAGTGGCTCCCCTCCTTCCCTCCTCATCTTTCTCTCTTTTGTCTGCAGCGCCCATCTAGGGTAAAGAGTAATCGGTTGGTTGCGGTCTGAGTTCTCTCTGATCGATCCCCCCAAAGAAGTGATTTGTGTGTGGAGGACTAGGTGACAAAATTAGCATCAACAGTTCAAACAAACGACCTTCAGATCTTACTGGCCAACGAATTCAACCCCATGGCAGGAGGACAGACCCCGGATCGCGACCATCTTGTCATTCGTGCCGAATTCGACCGACTGTTCGGTCTGGTCAATCAGTTGGTGACTAACCAACGGGGAGGGTAGGCCGTCGAACGCCAGGGAGAGCCCGCGACACCTGTGAATCCGCCCCAGAACCAGATGGACGCTGAACGTGTCCGCCGCCGGCTCTTTCAAGAGGTCGCCCGACCCGAAAGGGTGCTGGATTTTGACGATCAAACACCAGTCGAGGAGATAGAGATATTCTCCATGTTTTCCCCCGGGATCGTCGGGGAGACCGCTCTCAATGGCATCCGAGAGCCCCGTCTTCCTCGTTTCACGGGGAAGGAGGACCCATCCTATCACTTGCAAGCCTTTGACGTTATCGTATCCCTGCAACCTCTCTCTGAGGCTCTGCGCTGCAAGCTCCTCTCCACAATCTTCGGCGAAAAGGCAAGGGACTGGTTCCACAGTCTTCTTCCAGGCTCAGTCACCTCCTTCAGGGAACTAAGGATGAATTTCCTACAAAGGTTCACCACCTCAAAACGGCACAGAGCGGATGTCGATGCGCTCTTCCAAATACAACAACAAGCGAAGGAAACAATGGGCAATATGTGGACCGTTTCCAAAGTCTAATTATGGAGGTACAGGGCGTGGATCTCCAGGTCTATCGAGTCACGTTCACCAACGGATTCCGGCGTGGGTTGTTTAAGTTTATGATTAGCAAAAAGAATACCAGGACTTATGCAGAACTCATAGAAAGGGCTAACTAGTTCATTGAAGGAGAAAACAACAACGAGAATTTTGTTGCTAGCCTCTCAGAACTTGGGGGAAAGCGCTCGCACAGCTCGCCCAATCGCCTCACGGAGCCCCCACAAAAGAATAATTGCATTCACCAGGAGTACCGCCCCCCAAATCGGAGGGTGCGCGAGTCTCGTCATCAAGGTCCCCGATCTTTTTGACAGATGAGGGTGGGGCATTTTTCATCCACAACAAGGAGGGAATGGCCAGCCACTACTACTGTTAGGGGCCTCCCCCGAGCAGTGGGGGAATGAGATACAAGAGTACACGGACATTGGGGTCCCGATAGAGAAAGTTATGGAAATTCTTCAACAACAACCCGACTTCCGACCTCCAAGACCCATGAAAAGAGGACTCGGGAACAGGAACCCATATCTTTATTGCAAGTTCCACCGTGACATTAGGCACGATACAAAGAATTGTCGAGTTCTCCGTAGTGTGGTGGAGAGCCTGTTGAAAGAAGGAAAATTGGACTATATGCTGGCAAAGAGAAGATCAGATAAGGGCGGAGAAGTCCCCCCATCGCGAAAGGGGAAGGAGAAAATCATAAAAGGACCCAGTGCCCGAAGGTGTAATTTCGTAGAGCAGGGAAGCATGGAGGGAGAGTGTATAGAAGTAGGAGTTGGTACGTTGGGAAACATCAACTGCATCAACGATGGGGCCAGAATTGAATCCTCTCGCAAAGGAAGCCAGAGGCGCCTGCAAGGGAGGGAAGTAGCCTCGGCATCGTTAGCTCCGCCTCCTCACGGGGTAGTGACGTTCAAAATGGAGGATTTGCCCCAGTTCATCAATCCCTTTCATGACGTGGTCGTCATCAAGGCTGTCCTGGGGGACTACGCGGTCGCTAGAATCATGGACACAGGAAGCTCTGTTAACGTCCTGTTCAAACCCTCCTATGAGATCTTAAAGAAGGATCAGCCCTTAAAGGCCTGTGACGGCCCCCTCTATGGTTTCTCAGGGGAGAGGAAGGAGCGTAAATCTGACAATCATCATGTGCGGAATAACAACTAACAAGGCAGGAGTCCTTCATGATCATCGATGACCCAAACAGCTATAATGCAATTTTTGGGAGACCCATACTGGATGACATCCAGGTCATCGCCTCAACTTACCACCAAGTTCTAAAGTTCCCGCTGGGGGAAAACAATTCAGGGTGAGGAGCGACCCAAAAAACAGCCCGAGAGTGCTACATCTGAGCTGTAAATTTAACAGAAGTGTATGTACCGCCTCGAGTAGGAGGGACCCAACCTCCGGGCATAGTAGAAGAATACATTCCACCTCCTCTTAAGGATGTGCAGGTCGTGGATCTGGTGGTGTTTGTCCCGATGTCGGTTGACGGGGCTTGGTATGTGGGCACAGTAGAATAATATGTCCCGCTCCCAATAGAGGATGACAACCGAAGTAGTCCACGAGCCTAACAAGTACAAATGGTCTAACATCTGTGGTTTCATGCTCTCTGCCTGCTATTTACCCCCTATATACATCTTATAGTTAACCCGAGAACCTTTCATGTTTTTCTTAACAAAAGGTCTAATATCTCCTCTTTGGAAATGTTTTCAGGTCATGCGAAAAACACTCCCTTGAAGTGTTTTGCATCCGAAACAAACTGAAGCAGATCCGGGATTAACGCCCATGCATGGTTACCGGTGCCTGCTGAGACCCCTTCGGATGTATCCGGACGTCGTAGAACCTGGGTCTTCAGGCCTCCGACCCTCCTGCCGGTATGAGTCACTTCCCTGACCATAAGACCGCGATGTTTTCCCTCGTGAGACACTCTCGAACGGCATATGCGGCAGGTTCGGATGTGTACCAACCATGCACTGATTGTTGTCAGTATTAATGTTTTCCTTCTGAGACCGAGCTCCGAGCAACAGGCGCTTATTCCCCACCAACGTTCTTCAATGTTGCGCGCAGACGAGAGCCATGCAGATGCCTTGGGCCCGGATGGAATCCTTAACCTCTAGCAAGCGGACCACATGGAGTAGCGGGAAACTCCCCCAAAGGAGCGCAAACAGTCCCATTTTGTTTCTCGAGGCAAATAACCGACCAACGAGTCGTATCACTTTGCCAAGATCTGTCTGGTAGGTGTTCGCTCAATGATTTGCAACAGTTTGCCAAGATCCATCTATTCGATCATTCGCGACGCTCTAAATACACTGGACATGATATCGGTTTAGGCAGACGCTCGGCATGAGGTCGACTGGAGCTTTTGCTATCTAAATCGGCGGACACTCGGTACGAGGTCGCCTAGAGCTTTTTCTATCTAAATAGGCGGACGCTCGGCACGAGGTCGCGTGGAGTTTTGTTTTATCTAAATCGGCGGACGCTCGGCACTTGGTCGCCTGGAGCTTTTACTATCTAAATCGGCGGACGCTCGGTACGAGGTCTTCTGGAGTTTTTTCTATCTAAATCGGCTGACACGTGGCACGAGGTCGTCTCGAGCTTTTTCTATTTAAATAGGCGGACACTCTGCACGAGGCGACCTCCTGAGGCTTTTCCTATCCAGATATCCGGACACTCAGTATGAGGTCACCAAGAATTCTTCATATCTGATTAAATGGACGCTCGGCCTAGGGCAGTCTACGTCTCTGTAATGGGTAAGCTCTCAGACCAAGATCGTCTGCAATGCATATTTATGTGCCCAAGTATAACACACGGCGAATAGAACCAGAGTGTCAACCCAAAACAAGTAAGTCATTTGCATAAATAAACAAATTTGTTTACAACAATACGGGAACGAGAAAATCTGCAAAAAAGAATGTTGGGGCAATTGGAGCGGTCAGCTCCATGACGAGCTCTCCTCTAAGCACTGAGGTGGCGCCTCCGGATGCTTCGCAGAGAGAGTCTGGTAGTCGACATCTGCAAACGCGGGCTTCAACGCGTCTATCTCCTTCAAGAGGTGTCGTCGTTTCAGCTCCACGCTTGGCGGCTCGAGCCTGCTCCCGGTGAAGTTCGGCCTCGTTCGCTGCCCTCTTGTCCTGCAAAAGCAAGTGACTGCAGAAGGGTTATTTCACTGCGCAGGTAAGAAGAAAAAGGTTGGGGATGTGTTCGGATTTTAACTTCAATTTCTCTCGCAGGCGGGCATTCGCGGCCAAAGCATCATCAAGAATACTCCAAGACGCACTATTGTAGGAGAGAACCCGCAGGTTCGCCGCAACAACACTTGCGATCAAATCCGTCGCAGGGCTCGCCCCTATCTCCCCAAGGTCGCCCGCCCCGCAGACCGCCCTACCGACCGTCATAGTGTGGTGCGGAACCCGCACGGTCTCTTTCCGGGAGGGCAGCTTAGTGGATATCTTGACAGAGTCTGGTCCCCTGACGATTGGCGATACAATTGATTCAAAGTACGGGCCCAACTCTAGAGGCGGGGTGGAGGATGTGCTGACGCCCGCTTGTAATTGAGCGTGCTGTTCTTCAGTAGCCGACCTCTTGCCCGTGGACGGAGCTCGCGGTTTGGAGCCCGGCACCATCAAAATAACTACAAATCGTAGAAAGGCCTCGGGACAAATACACGTAAGATACTTGTAAAAACTTTTGTAAGACATACATTCGCTGACAGGGGCGTCCACCACTTCCTTTACCCGGCGGACATAATACCGGGTGTCCTAGTACGTCCTCTTCAGAAAGCGGACAATCGGCCCACTGACCTTGGACAAGGCGGAAGGATAGAATACCTCTTCCGATAGAAGGGTGGGAAGAGTATTGATACCACCCAGATTGCCTTTGAAGAACACGAACCGAGACCGCCAGCCCGCGGGAGCGGCCACCACGTTTATGATTCGCATCCTGTCAAACCTAAACTGCAGTTGTCCGCATTTTAGGACCTGCATCTAGAACAGAAAGAGGAACACCTCCAATGAGAAGTTCATTCTCTCCATCCTCAAGTATGTCACAAAGGAGATAATGGTCGTCACAGACTTAGGCGACAGTTGGGTGCGCAAAATCCCGTAGTATCTCAAGATATCTGTGACCTCTGCGAAGACGGGGGGGTCCAACCTGACCCAAAGTGGTCAAGAGGAATTGCGAGCTCACCCTTATATACCGATTTCACTCTTTCCTCCTGATTCGATCGACGCGCGAACAGAGCTCCTCCTAACGAATGCTTTGCAAGGAAGACCGCGACGTCTATACGATCAATGGTCGGGCGTGGCAGTTTGTCGCTAAGAAAAGCAACAATGCACCGAGATTTAGGCGGGGGAGTTCACGCCATTTCCTAAGAAGGTGCCAACGTTCTTTTTTTAGAATAAATTAAGAGTGGCGGGATCCTCTATTTATATCTTCAGCAGCAAATGCAAAAGGGTGCCAAGGGCCCAAGACGCGCCCTTTCGCGAGTGGGCGCGCGCTCAACTTCCTTACAAGCACGCATTTGCGCGACCAAGAACCGTCTGGCACGGTCAATGACAATGATAAAGCAAACAACAAGGGAAGTTGATTGTATTTGAAAAATTGCTATTTAATTACTAACACAATTACATTTCATGAGAAAAAGGGCGTGCGGCTTCAGATATCCTCCAAGGCGATCAAGCTCCGCTTTCAACTTGGCGAACTCGGTCTCCAACTTGGAAACTGTGTCTCGATTTGCGCCAGGTTACCCTGCATAGTGCTCAAGATCGACTCCAATACCTCCCCGCGAGAAGGGGCTACAGGTAAGAGAAAAACTAGTCACTTTTTGTGAATAACGTCAGCATGCTTTGTAGGGATATACCATTTTTTGGGAGCAACGGTCCTTCGGTTCCAACGTCCTCTTTGCCAAAGACATCGGACAGGATGGCAGCAATCACTAGCGGTCTAGTCGCGCGGCCACGACCCTTGGGAGGGCTGAAGGCTTGGAAGTCAACAAGGTCCGGGACAGATGACGGCACGGGGATGAAGGGGGAGCGCTTAGTCATCTCAAGATCTACACGGTTCAAGTAGACATGCTGCGATATTTCCTCATGTCTGCAATCGGCATGTAGCTGTACATGAGAATGTGGTTGCTTGTTGGGTTTGCGCCCACCACGGGAGGGATGAAGACCGACCCCTGGACGCTCAGCGAAGGCCCAAGGGCGTCGCCGAACTTAACCCGCTTGGACGACGACTCACCTCCAGGTAAGCGCATTTGTATACTTTTGTCCTACACAGTTACCCGAGTGGCTTCCTCTTCCAGCTACGCCATCCGGAGCTAGGATTCCGCCGCGATTCACTCCCAAATTCTTCCCAGTCTCCTCAAAGGCTGTGCGAGAAATGATCCCCTCAAAAGAACAAATTCACAAAACGGCATTATGAATTCAGCGTCGTGTCATTTGGATTATCTAATGCTCCATCCACGTTCCAAGCTTTAGTAAATAATATATTCCAACCTTAAGAAAATTCATAATGATATGTTAGTCTATAATTATATATTAGTCTATAGTTCGACTAAAGAAGAACATGAAAAACATTTAAGCCTAACTTTGGAGATTATTTCAAAAAATCAGTTGCTAATTAAAAAATCTAAACGTAATTTTTACTCTACTAAAACTGAATTTTTGGGACATCATCACTGAGGGGAAAGTGATGTCTAATTCAGACAATATTAAAGCTGTTAAGGAATTTCCTACCCCCTTTTCTCGAAAAGTTGTTAGGGATTTTCTTGGTTTATCAGGCTATTATAGGAAATTTATAAAAAAACTATTCAATAATAGTTAATTCCATAATTGAGTTGCTTAAGAAAATACCTTTTAAATGGAACCGAAAGGCCCAAGAGGCTTTTGAAGAATTAAAAGAAAAACTGATCACATATCCTATCTTGACATTACCTAACTTCAAAGAGCCATTCACCATAGAAACAGGTGCGTGAGGCATAGAAATTGGAGCGGTACTAGTACAAAATCATAAAACCATGGCATACTATAGCAAAAAGTTGTCTCAAACTAAGCAACAAAAATCAACATATGTACGGGAAATGTATGTTATTAGGACATCATTTCACAATATTAATAGAACACCAGAGTCTACACTATATGTTGACTCAGGAATTGCATACTCCAGAACAACAGAATTTTCTCACTAAATTACTAGGGCATGACTACTCTAAAAAATATAAAACAGGAAAACTCAATAAAGTAATTGATGCTTTGTCCAGAATACCCATAATTTCTGATCAATGCCCTACGGCTAGTTTGCATGCAATTTTTGTCTCAATCTCTCCGTTATTAAAGGGATTAGAACAGGATTATGCCACAAATATCGACACCCAAGAATTAATACAACAAATAAAAAACCAGCCCCTTATACATCCAGAATGGACTTCTGTAGGACATATAATGTATCCCTGCGAGACTTCCAGAATGGACTTCTGTTAGTGCCTGGTCGATGGCGTCGAGGCGTTGAGGGCCCTTATACAACAAATAAAAACCAGCCCCTTATACATCCAGAATGGACTTCCATTAGGGCCTGGCCGATGGCGTCAAAGCGTTGGTCAGTCTCCCTGCGAGACTGTTCAACCTCCGTGCGAGATCGCTCCAGTGTATCCCACAGTGCTTCTGAAGAGTTTGAGCGGTCTGAGCGAACATAGCGGTGAGAAGATCGGCGGTCTGACATGGTTAACCGCGGTTTCGACAACTACTTGAATTTGAAGGTCGCGTGTTAAATATTGATGCGGGAAATGCGCCTCTGGACTCTGCGAAGAGAAAAGAGGGTGGAGGAAACTGCAACTAGTTGTTTACTAACGGTCAAAGGCAAAGAGAGTCAAAGCCGCAGATCGCGGCAACACCAGACTTCGCCCGCCGCTGGAAATGTCACTCTTGCGGGGGCTTTCCTTTGATTAATTGAATGTGATTACAAGGAAAGGGCAAAAGGTGTAGAGTTGTGCGAGCAGCAGTCCGCAAAGCCTGAGAATCGAGTCTGCGGCCTTTAATAAGGGGTCTCTTTGGCTCGAGTCAGTGTGTTTTGGGTGTGCCACTCACCCCTATTTATATGCTCGGGGGCCTTCCTAAATGGGCAGGGCTAAAATAATTGCCTGCCCGGGTTACAGAAGAACCGGACAGTGGTGACGAGATACAAAGTGAAAAGAAAAAAGAAGAAGCTACGAGTCTGCCTAGGAGGGGCGAACTGAGCCTCGCGACCTGGGGCCTTTGCCTCGATCTAACGCTGGATAGACGCCGACATGGGCGGACTGAGGTTCCTGTCCGCCGCTGCTGAGGGCGACCTGGGCGACCAGCTAAGTTGAAGTGACAGAGACTGCCTTGACAGGCTGCCTGCACGACCTGAAGAGCGAGACTGTGACGACCAGCTGATTGAAATGGGGGTGCCTTGCGGACTTCAGGGTTAACATAATCCCCACACATTTTTAAATTTCAAGAAATTTTGAAAATATTGTCTTAGCCACCGAGTCCGCAACTGCCATTAATGTTGTCGTTCCTATAAATATCCCAGAAAGGTCGAATTCTATCAAAACATCCAGAGCAACGGGTCGCTATTCACCACTCGCGGTTCACGTTTTCCAGTCGCGTGATGTCAGGAATTGGAAAGCTTTTCACCAATGTTTCTAGCCGCGAGGAGAAATCCAAACCTCGAATCAAGAAAAAAAGGTTGTAAAATGTTCGACTACTCCTGTCCGCATTACTGGAGAAGCCTCCAGCAAAGGCAAATCCCAACCTGAGAAGGTTGCGGATAAGCTTTCTGATTCATTGGCGATCAATCATGCTGTTGTTCCAGCGGATACCCCCTGGGTATGGATGTCTTCCCGTCCCATTCCAGGGCCATCATGCTGAGGTTGGATTTGGAGGGAGAGGTTCAATCCAAGGCTCCGGAACCCGCTTACGACCTTCCCGCAGAGAGGGTCGAAGAGAAAGAACATCCCGCAGAGGAGGCACGGGTTGTGCGAGATGAGAAGATGACCCTCCTCTCTTGCCTTGACCACCGTCGATGCCAACTCGGTCCATGAAGGGCTTCGGCTCCTTAGTCAGGTCTCCTTAGTCAGGTCTCCACTGACATTATGGAGCAAAAAGGTCAAGGCCCAGAGAAGAAGAGGGCCAAGCAAACTGTAGCTGAGCGAATAGCGAAGAAGTACCGCTTAATGAAGGAGTCGAACGATTCTGCGAGAACTGGAGCGGCGAGTTTGCAGTTCAGGCCGCGGGAAAAAGTGGCTCCCGAGGAGGACTTTGTCACTCCTGAAACTGTTTCCGCCGGGATTGAAAGCTCGCTATCCTTAGTTAGCCTCTCCACTGACGAGATGATCCTAAGCTTTGGTAGTGAGAGGATTGAGGAAATCAACCAATCTCTGCTGGAGGTTATCAAGTCCGCTCCTAACCCCCCTGCGACTGAGGATGAAGTCCAGGTGTCGGGGGTTAAGAGCGGCAAGAAAATTTTTGCTGCTTCGAAAGGTGAAGAGAAGAGAAAATTGAGGGAGAAGATCGCTGCCGAGAAGGAAGCCAAGGAAAAGTCAGACTAGGCAAAGGAGATCGCGGATAAGTGGGATGAAGATTTGCGAGTTGCGGCTGAGCTCTGGAAATCAGGTAAGCTTAAACCGGCTCCCAGAAAGATTAAGCGTCTGCGCCTTTACCAATCTCCACCTTGAAAATCAAAACCGATCAAGATCATCACGGAGACCGGAGATATTGTTATCTTCATTAGCTTGGCGGCCTCGAGGAGAGCAAAGGCCCAAAAAGACTGGAAAAATCGCCCAAGTGCCTCTGATCCTGAGCGATAGAGGCGAACTGTATTCGGAAGCCGCCAAGTTACTGCAGTGGACCGGAAAGACAGTGCGCATTCTAGTGGTCTTATTCTTTAACTATCTTGTGTCTGCAGCGACCTGATTTGATTTGTTTCTGACTTTGCTTTCTTTTTTCAGAGCCGAACCCGTCGTCGGCCTCTGTTGAATCTGGCGAGTTTCTGCCCCAGCTGTCACCTCCTACCGAGATCGCGGTCGGTGAGTCCGCCTTTGAGAAGGAAACCGCCGACCTGAATAATAAGTTAGCCATGTTAGTGGCTACAATGGAGAATAAAAGGAGGGCTTTTGCCGAAGAGAAAGAAGCCCTGAGAGCTGAGGTGGAAAAAACTAAAAAAGATAGAGAAAGAGTGTTGCAGGATCAGGTCGCTAATATTGTTGCTGCTCTTGAAAGAGAGAAGAAGAAAAGACGGTGATCTGATGATGATGCGCGCTTCTACAAAGAAAAGTACTTAAGCTTGGTCAGGGAGAATAAAAGTCGGCGGACTGCAGATGGGAGTGCTAACAGGCCGCGACTCCCAGATCGCGTGGCTTCTGGCTAGACTTCAAATCCTGTCGATAAGAGGGATCAGCCCGCAGCGGCTGATGCATCGAGCAAGCCTGAGGAGCATATGGTTCCATTGAGCCGTGAAAATCAGGAGGCTTCTCGGGCGCATCGGACCTTCCAAAGCATGCACTATCATTTGCAGCATTTGTGTGTCATGATCCTCCAAGGCAGTGATCAGGTCGCTCATGTGTAAAGACCGCGTGGAGCGACCTGAACATCAGGACCGCCGACATCGCCGACATCGCAATGATCGTTGATTCTTTTTAAGTGTAACATGTGATTTGAATATTTGTGGCCGCTGTGATGTTCGAGACAATTTAATTTGATTTAATTTTATTTTCTACGAACTGCTTTGTCAAATGTTGCGATTTGTGCGGATTCGAATTCTTGTCCGCGTTATCTTTGTTATACTTGCATCTACGAATTGCGCGATTTGTCAACACTAACAGCAGGTTCTTGCTATTGCTGGAAATATTTTTTCCTAAGTTATCAAAGACGCAAGGCGCAATGAGGCGCAAAGGACCCCTGGAGCCTAGGCGCAAGGCGTAATGAGGCGCAAAGGACCCCTGGAGCCTAGGCGCAAGGCACAGGCGCGCGCATAAGGCACATGAGGCACACAAATGTGGGGAAAAGAAAATTGAGCGAATTGGGCGCCCAATTCACTGATTTAGCTGAAATTGAGCGAACCAGGAGCCCAATTCGCTGAAATTGAGCAAATTCGCCGATTTTCAGCGAATTTGGCGTCCAATTCGCTGAAATCAGCCAATTGGGCTCCCAATTTAAGCGAATCGTGCGCCCAAGTGTGCCTAGGGGTGCCTTGGGTGCGTCTGAGATCATTTTTTGCCTATCTCAAAAAGTTTTTCTATAAAAACTTAGAAGGCCTTTGGCGCGCTTGGGAGCCTGTATGGCGCGCGGCCGGGCACGCCTGCGCCTGGGGCACATCACCCACCTCAGTCGTGCTGAGGCGTGGTGGGTTGCGCCCGGCGCCTCAGGAGCGCGCCTTGACAACTAAGATTTCTGCGAACTGTGCGGACTGTAAGATAAAAACGCACAAACTGACTATTTATAGGCAGACCACATTTTCTATAAATAGATCTTCATTCTTAGCTCATTGCAGGAAATGCGCCTGAAGCAGAAATACTTGCGTTCTGCGAAAAATGTGTTTGCACGAACTGATGCTGCTGGAGCATTCCAGGCAGCTGATCACAAGAAGTGCAAACTGTCCAAGGCAGATCTGAAAGAGTTCGTTGTCGGATACATGGCGAGCTTGCCTGTCCATGTCTGCTTGCCACTGGAGCATGAAAGGATCAATTCTTCTTTGGTGAACCAGATCGTCATCCCGAACGACCCTTCACATGCGGATTCAAATTCTCGCTGCTTCGAGAGATCGCAGAAATGTTTTAGCACTACGGGGTTGTTCCCGGGCAGCTCGCACCCAACACAATTATCGTGATCTATAGTTATGTCACCTACCTGCGATCTGAGCGGGTAGCTTTCTCCCTTGGCATTTTCAGGAAGATTTTCTCAGTTCGCTCGATCACTACCGCAGGCGGCAAACTGTACAAGGGGATAATATACTTCTACTGCAGAGGACTGAAAATGGTTAATCTGCTGAATGAGATCCTCAACTGGACCTCCCGCTACTTGATGTTTGAAGGCGACCTGGGCCTTGAACACACCTATCCGCAAGAACGGGCTGATAGTGAATTCAGGAGCGTCAATCTCTCGAACATGGAAGAAACGATCGTGGACTTCTTGAAAGGCTACAGGATCGAGATCAACTATTATCTTCCGCTGCTGCCGAGCTTAGACGTCCTAGCCCGCCGGGAAAGGGAGTAAATTCTGCGGACTTAAATTTGTGTCGGCATATTCTTTTTAAATTCACCTTGCTCACTTGACTTCTCTTTTCAGCGATCTTGAACGTTCCTGCCAATCTCCCGCAAACTCCAGGCGGACTAAACTTTACTCAAAGGGAAAGAAAGCAAGAGATTGCCAAGAAGAGGAGGGAAGAGGACAATCCCGCTGCGGACTACTCCTCTTCAGAGACTTTCGACCTCCACGACTTCGGGATAAACCAGAAGGACTTGCGGGAAAACCTGATGAAGCAATGGCACCAGAAGAACAAGCATGTCCACATTTCCACTGCACTTCCTTCTTGGAAGTCCGCCAAGCTTACTCACCATGCTCACATTGCGAGTACCGCGATGTATGGAAAGAGGAATCTTCGCGAGCTCCAGCGGGTTCCTACTGCCGACCTCCCCTACTTTCAGATCACCGCAAGTACGATTCTTACCGATTTCTTTTATTTCAACTGTGCGACCTCAGCACCCAGTCGCTCATTCCTCTCCCAAAGCTGGTCATTCTCCTTGGACATTCCCTTTAGTGCGCCTTATCGTAAAGGAGAGGGTCGAGGCTGCAGTTCGTCGTTTTATTGAGCTTGTCCATGCAAAAGAAGGCATTGTAGACGTTCTCTTTGTCGAGCTCTTTCCTGAGCTGAAAAAAAAAGTTGCCTTGATGGAGCGTGCGGCTAAGGGCAAAGCCAGAGTTGGTGAGGAGGATGAGGACGAAGAAGACGAAGTTGAAGAGATTGAAGAGATTGAGGTTGAGGACGAGCACGATGAAATCCGGGAAACCGCAGGCGAAGGTTCAAGCAATGCCAGACAAGAAAACAAGTCCTCGTAGTTCGCGTCGAAGGATTCAATCTCTGATGTGAATTCGCCAAGCGAATATGTAGATAGAGAAAGTGATGACGGCAGTGGAAGCACTTCTGAAGGCTATTCGCCGTTTGAAGATGATAAACCAGCAAGCCATGTCCCTACAGTGAAGAAGCTAAAACCTTCTGATTGATATGCAACTTGTTGTCTTATTTTTACAAAAGGCTTGGCGGCTCTTTTTGTAAGCCGCGCAAGTTCAAAAGTTGTAAACGATTTTTGAAAGAAATGAAAACGGAGACTTTTCAGTTCGCTATTTTTGTCCTTGTAATCTGCTCCGAGCCATAATTTAGGTCGCCTTGATATTTAGATAAGCTACTTGTTTTCAAAATTACTTCTACTTATCTAAATAGTTGCATATTTATTTTGTTAGAAATAATAAGGACAAAAATAGCTGAAGACCAGAACGCGCGAGTTAATTCCACAGGTGTGTGAATAATCAGAGCACAATAAACTCGTCGGCCACTCAACTTAACTTTCCAGGACACCTAAGAAATCAGACCACAAATTGCATCAGCTCGCGAATTAATTGGAGAGAATTCCAACTATCAATTGATATCGCAGGTCATAGAGTGGTAATTTTAATATTCATGAGCTAACGTCGGAGATCGCACGGTTTGATTGTCCAAGCCGCAAGAATCAGAGTTTCATTGCTTGCTACCATTACTTTTTGTTGCATGGGATTCCAATAAGACGGCTTTCGCGGATAGTGAAGTATATCCGCGATCGAGATATATAGCATATGGCGATCAGTTGATCAATAAATAATTTGAACAGATTTAGTACCACAGGAGTCAGTTCGCATGTGTGGGCCGAATAGATATTGCAGGCTGCATAATTGTTAAGGTTGCATAATCAAATCATAGGTATTCATTGCAGACTTGCTATGTAACCTTGTCCGCTGGATTAATGCCAATGATGCGACCTGTGCGGATACAAAATGTTGTCCGCGCATAGGTGATACAGCTAAGGCGATCAATTGGGCAGGTGCGTGTAAAGCTGCATTGCTTTCCTCAGAGAGATCGCCAGATCTGTATACCTTAGTGGGCGACTACTGCGACCTGGAAGAATAATAATTGAGGATTGGGGAGTAAGTTACAGACTTAGGTGACCAAGTGGGCAGGTACGCGCAGGGCTGCATCGCTTTCCTCAGCGAGATCACAAAAGCTGTAAACTTAATTAGGTTGATTTCATGATCGGAGAAACCAAGAATTGCGACCTGCAAGAAATGAGTGGAGCTACATACTTAGGTGACCTAGTGGGTAGGTGCGCAAAGAGTTGCATTGCTTTCCTCAGTGAGGTCACAAAAGTTGTAAACTCGATCAAATAGAGAAACGGATACACTGCTCTCTTGCCTGGGGAGACAGACCAAGTTGATCAATTTGGCAGGTGCACACAGGGTTGCATTGCTTTCCTCAAAGAGATCAACCTGGTTGTGGGTCCCCTGCAGGCATTGCTCAAGAGTATCAAGGAGTGTTCGAGGGGCACAGGCTAAGATGATCAATTGGGCAAGTGCGCGTAAAGCTGCATGGCTTTCCTTAGAGAGATCATCAAAACTGAAACGATATCCCTTATGATGCATGGTAGATCTAACATCCACCCTATCCCTCCAAAATACAGAGGTGGAGTTAGATACCAGCTGGGATCTGTAATCAAGAAGTCCTCCGCACGAGAATTTGCAAGCTCCCACTACACGGTGTGAAATCTCCCCGCATCGCGTGGTCATCATGGTGTTACGCTAATGACAATGATTCTAGTGGAGGCTTAAGCTGGACCCGGCGATGTCTCCTGATCCAGTGATCTTTAATATCGAGTTGCACATAGAGAAAAAGAATGACTTGGCAAAGAAAAGTGCCAGTAGGAAGCTTTTTATTGATATATTCATTGAAATGAGTACAACTGAGGAAAACATTGTTCAAGAATAAAACCGCTTTAGATCATCTCCACTCCAGGTGTGATATATGTCTTCCCCTTCGTAAGTTTGCAGTCGATATGCTCCGCTCTTTAGAACCTCTTTGACAATGAATGGTTCGGCCCAATTCGGATTCAACTTTCCTACTGAACCAGCTCTTGCGGCTGCATTAACATTTTTTAGAACAAGGTCTCCCACCAGAAAATGTTTGACCCTTATGTTTTTATCAAAAAACCTGGTCACCCTTTGCTTGACTTCCTCTTGTATGATGACGGCTTCATCCTGAATCTCCTCAACTTGATCTAGACTATACTTCATTTTCTCATTGTTGATCTCCAACCAAACCTCTCAACTTTGTCTGGCACGCAAGACCCTTGGGGTTGTGATGCAGGGACAGGAGTCCACCTGCCCTGCCACCTTAGCATCACCACCAAGGGGCCCACCTGGAGTCAGGACCAGGCAGCTTTATCAGGCCCGCGGGCCGTACACCCCAACCAGCTCTCCGCCACGGCATCAGCACCGCGCGGCAGGTTGTTGAGGCCGGGTCTCGAACCCGCACCCCCTAGATAAGAGGCCCTCAAGCAACCTCTCATCACCAACTGATCCGTGGCGGAGGGCCTCTTATCTAGGGGGTGATGAGAGGTTGCTTGAGGGCCTCTTATCTAGGGGGTGCGGGTTCGAGACCCGGCCTCAACAACCTGCCGCGCGGTGCTGATGCCGTGGCGGAGAGCTGGTTGGGGTGTACGGCCCGCGGGCCTGATAAAGCTGCATGGTGCTGACTCCAGGTGGGCCCCTTGGTGGTGATGCCAAGGTGGCAGGGCAGGTGGACTCCTGTCCCTGCATCATAACTGATGTAGGGTAGGCTGTGTAGTGATGTCCTAAGACGCCCGCTAGTGTCGTGAGGGGTGGACTCACCCTAAGCAATGTCTATATGCCGACACGATATTGATCAAGCGAGCTAATCAAGTTAAGCAACAAAATATTAAATTAAACATGACATTTATTCATTAGGCGGCAGAGCAATTTCCTTAGGCGTTAGGCAAAAGCACTCCTCCGCACGGAGGCCTAAAATTAGCGCGCGGCGAGTTAAGCGACCTGCAAGTTAGAGATCTTCACAAGCAAATGATAACGGGCTGTAATTCCAATACGGCACAAACTCCACAGAGCATACAATATTCCAAAACCAAATAACACATATAAATCCCAAAGGAAATAACAAAATTCTGAATTAAAAGTTAGGACTGCAGGAAATCAGTATAGATCTGAAATTTTGGAGGCTAGGAGGGGCTTCCGGGAGGTGGCGAGACGAGATCGGGCAAGGGGGAAGGTGGATCCACGTAGGGGAATGAAGGGGCTGCAGTTTGAAGGGTGGGGGTGGGCTGTTAGGGGTTGCCGGACCGGTTCCGGCGGGATCCAGCCCGATCTGGACAGATCTGGTCGGATCTGTCCAGATCCGGTGAGGGCTGCGTATGGGGCTGAATTCGGTGGCCGTGGAGGGGAAGATAAGGGATGTGGTAGAAGGGGAATGTCTGGTGGTATGCTGGGCGGTGGGAAGGGCTCAGGCAGCCCAAATCTGGGCGGCGAGGGTTCAGGCGGCCCTAGGTTTGGGCGGAAATGGGGTTCAGGCGGCTGGCTGGTTCAGGCGGCTGGCTGGTTCAGGCGGAGAGCCGGTGGGGCGGGCGGGTTGGATGGGGAAGAAGAGGAGGGAGGGGGAAAAGCAAGGGAACTTACCCGAGGTGTCGGCACCAAGTGCTCCACGGCGTCGGCACCGCGGAAGGACCACCGGAAGTAGGGAAGATGAACTCTCCAACTTCAGCAATAAAATTCCTGCAGCCCTAACACTTCTATTTATAGGAGAATGGAATTAGGGCAACCGGAATCGACGGCTATGATTGGCCGGCGGTTCCGATCCCATAAGTACATGAAATAAAATCCAGAATATAAAATGTCATATATGAAACTGAGTCGAAACGACGAGCCGGACACATCCGTGGTGGTGGATCGCCGGTCCGATCAAGCCCGTCGACGCGAATATACGAAGGTGGGGCCCTCCTTGCGCCGAGATGCGCCCAATGGTCCCCCATCAACTCCCCCCGACTGAAAAGCCTTCATCTCCGATGAATGGAGACGATCGTACTGTAGTCGAAGTCCGGGAGCGAGTTGATCATGCTCAGCAGCAGCAATCCAAGTATCGTCGGAAGAAGAACGTCCAAACCAGCAAACCAAGTAGCGGCACACGAGTCCATCCGTAGAGGGGACGAACTCATGCGCAATGATCTCCGTAACCTGCTCGACCCTCAGCTCTCGGGAAAAGTGGTCCGGTGGTGGAGGTGGTGCACTCGGTGAAGCCAATGGTGGTGAGCTCCTGGGGAAGTGGGAAGCAAGGGGAGGTCGGGTGGTGGGGGAAAGGGGTGGTGGTGGTGGAAACTCGGGATGGCCGCCAAGGTAGGGATCAGGGTACTCGTGAGGTGGGAAGTAGGGTGTCAGGTCCTCAATATTGAACACAGGTTGGATACCCATGCTCGTAGGAATGTCCAGCTCGTAGGCATTCAACCCGATCCGCCTCAAAACAGTGTAGGGCCCAATTCGCCCGACGCTTAATTTCTTAGCAGGCCCCTGAGGGAGCCGCTCCGCACGAACTCGCACCATCACCTGTTCACCAACCAGAAAATGTTTTTCCCGCCTATGTCTTTCTGCCTGTTCTTTATAATGTTCGTTGCACAAATTGATTTTACGCCTGATAGACTCATGCAACTCATGCAAATGACGTGTGAAGGACTCAACAGACTCATGCAGGTAATGCGAATGATGCAAAGACAACATGTCAGACACGGTACACTCCTTATAGGAAAATCTAATAATTCCTGAGATGTCTCTCAAATGTGGTGGCCTATCAGGAGGTTCTCTCGGTGGAGTGTAGACAAACTCATCCTGTGTGTGACGAGCGCTCAGATGACCATGATAGACAACTATACTCAAATATGGGAGCGTAAAGAGCCAAATGTCTCTAAGGAAACGTGACACACCAGGGGGATCACCAGGAGGTGTGTACGAAAAGTCATCGCAGATAAGACGACCACTTGGGTGAAAACTGTGCACACAGACTAGAAGTCGTGACTCTAGAATATGGTGAGCATCCCAGACAAGGAGGAACTCATCAGGTGGCTCAGCGGGTGGCGTGTCCCAAAACTCATATGTTGTGTGAGGCGTCATAAGGCAGGTCCTCACAATATGAGTATGCTCAAGTGGACTCAAGGAAGGCCCTGCATATGTCAGGATCCACTAAAGGTCCCTTTTCTGGGGCAAGGCCATAGATGATAATGAAAGAGGCGTCATACCTGAGTGGCTCACCCGAGCCTCAATCTCACCAAAATGTGGCGGTTCATCAGGAGGCTCAACAGGAGGCTCGTCATAGGGCTCGTCACTAGGGTCAAGGTCCTCCCGATAAGTACCATCAAAAGGGATAGTGCCCCCGTGCATGGGTGACATAGCCGCTACGAGGTCAACACCAGGCTCTGAGCTCTCGGTCGTAACGTGGCTCAGGGTAATGCCACGGGAAAAGCGACATAGACCTACGCTCAAGAATGGATCTGCAGGTGCGGTGTCAAGACATGAGTCTAGGGTATTAGTGTTAATCAACCCCGGACATGCCAAAAATGGAGGTGTGGGTGAGGGACACAACACTACAGACTCAATAGGTCGCTCAGACTCACCCATCGTCGGGATCACAAGAGACGGGTCAGAAATAAGAGATAGGTCACTCACAGGACTAAGCATCTCGCTGGGGTGAGAGTAACCCGCATCAGGTATCACTCCCGTCGTGGGTGACAGGGCAGTGGTAGGTATCGTAGTGACCTCATTATGAGAAGGGCTCGTACTGCGGAGGTCAAGGTGAGGGTCCAACCGACCAGCTCTGGCGGATCTCAAAGACTGTTCGTAATGAAGGGCAAGCTGACACGTCTGCTCGAGGGACTTCGAGCTATGATAAGCCACCTTAGCACGAATGTCAGATCGAAGCCCAGATCTAAATCTGCACGTGGTCATGGCTGGGTCCTCTCGGATGTCGCTCCTCACAACTAACTCATCAAAGCAATCAATGTACTCAGCGACGGACATGAATCCTTGCTGAAGGGAAAATAATTGGTCGAGCAAGCGACTCCGATACAATGAAGGTAGATACCTCTGACACAATATACATTTCATGTCCCTCCAACTAGTGATGCGACGAAGACGGTCTCGCTCGCGGGTCCTCTCAACGCTAGCTCAATATGTCCTCGCCTGATCTAAAAGTCTAAGTTTTGCAAACTTAACGCGACGCTCGCCGAATAACTCAAAATGATCAAGATAATACTCAACATCCACGAGCCAATAACTGAAAGACTCAGGACTCGAGGAACCGTCAAAGGAAGGGGAAACTGTAAGAAACTGACTCCCAAGATCTCTCTCCAAGTGAGGATCCTCAAAATAGTCATCCCTAAGGTAATCAGGTCGAGTCGAGGGTTCAACACGATCCGCTCGCATGCAAGGATAAGAACGACGACAATCATCATACTGATCATCTCTAGCATAGTGAGGTTGTGTCGGTGGTTCGACACGATCTCGGGAAGTGGTGTGTCGCAGACGATAATAATCATCATGATAACGTGAGAATTTCTCTAAAGTTACTCTATGAGATCGGGTATAGGCGGACTTAGAATACTCAGATGGAGGAGACGAAGGACGACGATAACTAAACATGTATGAACCTAAAGACTCTATATGACCTACCACTACAAAACATGCAAAAGGCCCGACCTGGGCTCTGATACCAACTGATGTAGGGTAGGCTGTGTAGTGATGTCCTAAGACGCCCGCTAGTGTCGTGAGGGGTGGACTCACCCTAAGCAATGTCTATATGCCGACACGATATTGATCAAGCGAGCTAATCAAGTTAAGCAACAAAATATTAAATTAAACATGACATTTATTCATTAGGCGGCAGAGTCATTTCCTTAGGCGTTAGGCAAAAGCACTCCTCCGCACGGAGGCCTAAAATTAGCGCGCGGCGAGTTAAGCGACCTGCAAGTTAGAGATCTTCACAAGCAAATGATAACGGGCTGTAATTCCAATACGGCACAAACTCCACAGAGCATACAATATTCCAAAACCAAATAACACATATAAATCCCAAAGGAAATAACAAAATTCTGAATTAAAAGTTAGGACTGCAGGAAATCAGTATAGATCTGAAATTTTGGAGGCTAGGAGGGGCTTCCGGGAGGTGGCGAGACGAGATCGGGAAAGGGGGAAGGTGGATCCACGTAGGGGAATGAAGGGGCTGCAGTTTGAAGGGTGGGGGTGGGCTGTTAGGGGTTGTCGGACCGGTTCCGGCGGGATCCAGCCCGATCTGGACAGATCTGGTCGGATCTGTCCAGATCCGGTGAGGGCTGCGTATGGGGCTGGTGGGGGCTGAATTCGGTGGCCGTGGAGGGGAAGATAAGGGCTGTGGTAGAAGGGGAATGTCTGGTGGTATGTTGGGCGGTGGGAAGGGCTCAGGCAGCACAAATCTGGGCGGCGAGGGTTCAGGCGGCCCTAGGTTTGGGCGGAAATGGGGTTCAGGCGGCTGGCTGGTTCAGGCGGCTGGCTGGTTCAGGCAGAGAGCCGGTGGGGCGGGCGGGTTGGATGGGGAAGAAGAGGAGGGAGGGGGAAAAGCAAGGGAACTTACCCGAGGCGTCGGCAATAAGGGCTCCACGGCGTCGGCACCGCGGAAGGACCACCGAAAGTAGGGAAGATGAACTCTCCAACTTCAGCAATAAAATTCCTGCAGCACTAACACTTCTATTTATAGGAGAATGGAATTAGGGCAACCAGAATCGACGGCTATGATTGGCCGGCGGTTCCGATCTCATAAGTACATGAAATAAAATCCAGAATATAAAATGTCATATATGAAACTGACTCGAAACGACGAGCCGGACACATCCGCGGTGGCGGATCGCCGGTCCGATCAAGCCCGTCGACGCGAATATACGAAGGTGGGGTCCGCCTTGCGCCGAGATGCGCCCGATGGTCCCCCATCAGGTTGGGACTTCAAATTCCACATGGATGAGAGCCTCTGAGGCATGACAGAGTTTGAAGGGGGTTTCCCCAGTGGGAGCTAGTAGGTTAAGTACATGTTTATTAGCTGTTTCAACTTAGTCGTTGCTTCTAGGATGATGAAGTGACGAGAACCGCAATTTTGTGTCAACCTACTTGCAGAAGCTAATCATTTCCACGTTGTTGAATTGTGACCCATTATCTGTGATTATCGCCATCGGGATTCCATGCCTGCAGGTTATCTCCCTCCAAACAAAGTTTTTCACTACTTGAGTTATTTTTGTCAATGTCTTATCTTCAATCCACTTGCTGAAATAGTCAATCATAACTAATATAAAACGTCGTTGCCCGCTTGCCAAAGGAAAAGGACCGAGGAGATCCATCCCCTAAACTGCGAAGGGTCATGGTGTTGTGATTGACTTGAGTTGTTGGGCTGGTTGGAGCTAAAGTGGAGCAAACTTTTGGCATTGAACACATTTCTTCGCATATGACTCGATATCTTTCTTCATTGTGGGCCAAAAATATCTCTGTCACAATATTCTTGTTTCCAAAGTTCTTGCTCCTAAATGGATGATGCATTCCCCGGAGTGAATTTCTGGAGCATGACTGGAATTTCTTCTTCGGACACGTACTTGGCCATTGACGAGAGAAAGGTTTTCCTGTAAAGAATCCCAGAAATAAGATAGTAATTTGCAGTTTTAAACTTGAATCTTTTCCTATCCTTAATCGACTGATGCAATTCCCTTGTCGATAGATATAGCATGAACTGGTCCATCTAGGAGGGGCGTTGTTCAACCTGCATCAACACCCCTCCCTCTATCGTTGGATAAAAAAGCTCCGAGGTCGTCCCTCCCGAAGGGATACCAAAGTTCGACAACACATCTGCTTTCATATTCTGTGTTCTCGGGATATGCTCAATGGTGAAGGTTTTAAATCTTCCAACTTCTGTCTTGACCAGTACTAGATACTTCTTCAAGATTGGCTCCCTGGTCTCAAAGTTAACAAGTACTTGCGAGGCCATCACCAAAGAATCTGTTTTAAAATGCACATGTTCAATTCCCAATTTTTTGGCAAATCTCAAGCCGGTCAAGAGCGCTTCATACTTTGTTTGGTTGTTTGTTGTTGGAGTCGAGAACATTACAGCTTGCTCCAGCTTGATTCTGTTTAGATTAATGAGAACTACTCCTGCCCCAGAGGAGTTTCTGTCGGAAACACCATCCACATAAATTGTCCAAGCCGAAGGAGATCGTTCTGCTTGATCAGAGCTAGATGCAGCTGTAAATACCAAAAGGTTTGCCAACACCTGTGCATTGATAGTTGTTCTGGGCACATAAGAGATCTCAAACTCACTCAGCTCGATTCCCCATTTGGCTAATCTTCCTGTGTGTTCCAGCTTTTCTAGGACATTCTTTCAGGGCTGATAAGTTATTACTTGAACCGAGTGTGCCTGGAAGAAATATGGTTGAAGTCTTCGAACTGACATTACTAGTGTCAAAGCCAGCTTTTCCAGAATCGGATACCTTATTTCGACACTCTTGAGGATGCGTCTCACATAATATACTGGATACTTCTCCCTTCTTCTCTGACAAGGACTAAATTGACTGCCTCTGGGCCAACTCCAAGATAGATGTACAGCATTTCACTTGCTCGAGGGCTTTGGAGCAGGGGGGTTGATGTTAGCTGATTCTTAAGTTGTTCAAAAGCTTCAGCACATTCTTCAATCCACTCAAACTTGGATGCCGCTTGAAGAATTTTGAGAAAGGAAGCACTTTTATCCCTAACTCTGGAAATAAATCTTCCTAGGCCTGCTAGCCTTCCTCCAAGCTGCTGAACCTCCTTAGGGGAACGTGGAGGTGTCTTGTCAAGAATTTCTTTTACTTTATCAGGATTAGGAGCAAATCCCTTGGGCGTAAGGAGATGGTAAAGAAACTTCCCCTTACTCGCCCCAAAAATACATTTTAATGGGTTCAATTTCATTTGATACCTCCGGAGAATAGCGAACGTCTCTACGAGGTCTTGCAAATGCAACACAAAGGATTTACTTTTTATGAGGAGATCATCAACATAAACTTCAAGAATTCTCCCCTTTTGTTCTTTAAAGACAAAATCCATCATTCGTTGATATGTTGCGTCTGCATTTTTGAGCCCGAAAGGCATCACGAGATAACATTAGCAATCGTCATTCGGGATGAAAGACGTGTGAGGGATGTCAGTCTTATGCATTCTAATCTGGTGGTAACCAGAAAACGCATCTAAAAAGCTCATGCACGGATATCCAACCGCGGAATCTACTAGTGCATCTATCTAAGGCAATGGATAACAATCAACACACATACGCCACTTTCCCCCTGTTTTCTTAACCATTACAATGTTTGACACTCCGGCGGGATATTGAATTTCACAAATAAAATTCGCTTTGAGGAGCTTGGCGACCTCCTCTCTGATGGGATCTGCTAACTTTGTTGCCACCTCCCTTTTCTTCTGCTGAATGGGCTTGAAATCGGGCGGGATGTTGAGATGATTGCAAGCAACGTCTGGATCCACTCCTGACATGTCCTCTGCTGACCAGGCGAAGACATCCAAGTTCTTCAGCAGACAAGCGATCAACTCTACTTTCTCTTCTTCAGGCAGCTCTGAGTTGATGGTGAGCTTCCTCTCCTCCCCTTCTGCGATTGGAACTCCTTGTGTTACCTGGGCAGGTTCCAGGTTTCGGGCTCCCTCCTCCGGATCCTCGATTGCTTTTGGAAGGGTTGCATCTTCAGGAGCAGCAATTGAAACAGTTGGAGGTGAGACTTGTTCGGTCAAATAAACCGTCCTGACGTAATATTCCTTGGATTCTTGATGCAGGGAAGATGAAAGATCTCGGCCACAAGGAGGCACCAGCAAAACCATCCACCTCAAAGGGCAAAGAGGTGGCTGAGGTTTTTTAAGAGTGTGAAGAGGTCCACGACGTTGGCCATCGGGGCAGTATTAGTATTGGAGGAGAGTGCATCGACGCAGACGATGATGGCACTCTCGGAGAACTCTTTTGCATTCACGGAGGGGCAGGAACAAAGTGTTGAACCCTATTACTGATTTGGGCTAGGATTACTATTAGGATGTTTAGTTTGAGCCATTTTGTATAATCTAGGGTCATAGGTTTATCTCCAGGGTTATTGCCTCAGAAGAATTCCACAGAAATGCAGATCGACAATAGCAGAATTCAGTTCGACGATAGCAGAGCTGCGTTCGACGAACAGCAATCTCAGCGCGACGAACTTTGAGCTCCGGTCGACGAACTCCGATCTCTACTCAGAAACTCAGCTCGACGAAAGTTAAGCTCGGCTCGACGAATTCTGAGCTCAGGTCGACAAATAAGAAGATTCAGTTTGAAGAACTCCGGGCTCAGGTCGACGAAATGTTTGATGAGTTCGACTAATTCTTTGCAGTGTTTTAGGCATTTTATTTACAGAAGGCAGAACTGTTTCAGGCTTAATTTCAGGTTGTTTTATATTCTGAAGGCAGAATAATTTAAAGACATAATTACAGATAGTTATGACTCTGATATTTAATGCAAAATATTCTAACGAATATAGCCGTTTAGAGACAGCATTAAATATGGAATTATCACAGAGTCATTATTCTAATTAATCACCCGGGTAGTTAAGGTATGATTTTATTCTAAATTTTTGAATACAGTCGTTACAAATTCTCAGAGATTCTTCAGACTATTCACGGAATGTTTTTAAAATTCAAATGTTTTGAATTCTTCTCAGAGAATATATATTCAAAAAAATTACTACACTACAACTAAGAGATATACATAAAACAGACAGGCACACACAGAGATTTTTGGATTACTTGCTTCTGACTCTTCAAGGGACACCACAATTCATATCAGTCAAAAAGTTCTACTGGAGAGAAACAACATTTTTGAAGGCCTACACCGTGAAGAAAAGCTTCTTTCTCAATCAAAAATTCTACTCAATACAGGGGGAGCTTTTTGCTTCAACATCAATCCATTAAGTCTTCTCAGAGAATCTTGAAAGAGAAGACATCATCAACTTTTTGTTTATTTTCATAAACTGTGTACAGTATTTTTAACTCATTTCAAAAGTTATCTTTTGGTTTCTAAGTCTCCTGATGAAAAGACTTAATTTGGTTTTTGGGCATCTAATCAAAAGCTCAAAGGGTTGCTAGATCTCCCTTAGAAAAATAGATCTTGTGGTGGCAGGGCACCTGAGCAAAAACCTGTGGTGGCAGGGCACCTGATCAAAACTCTATAGTGGATTACTACCAGTGTGGTAGAAGAGTGGATGTATCCAGATTTATTGGGGAACCACTATAAATTTCCTTGTGTCGTCTGTGATTGTTATTCTCTTTATTTGTGTGCTGTGATTGCTTCTCTCTCTCTCAATCAAGATTTTAAAATACCTTATCCACCCATGCTCTAGTGTAAAGTAGATATATCACTCACTTTCAATTGATATCAGAGGGTGGCTCTTTGGTTTTACAGGCTAACATCTGAACCATAAGATCTGATAGATTTTATTTTTACCTAGAAATTTATCATGACACAAAATAAGGAATATTCAAGCATTAGACCTCATGTGTGCAATCTAAATAAGTTTACACTATGGAATACAAGGATTGGACTTTATATGAACTCTATTGATGAAGATATTTACAACTCCACCTTGACAGGTCCACCTCTACCAGTGGCAATAACAAGTACAAGTGTTGTACCACCTCCTGAATGGACAGAAGCCCAGAAGAAAGCAAAAAATTGTTGATGTCAAGACTATGAACATTTTAGCCTAAACAATGTCAGATGACATTTTCCAGAAGGTTGCTGAATGCTCTTCAGCAAGGCACATCTGGAACTCACTCAACACAATGGTTGTTGGATCTGCTGATGAGAGAAAAGACAGCAGATCACACTTTATCTCTCAGTATGAGAACTTCAAAAAGGGAGAAATCTGAATCAGTAGCTGAGATGTACACAAGACTCAGTCTCATCATTAATGAGCTGAACTCTTCGGAGAAGGACATCACATTGACAGAAGTCAATGATAAGATCCTCATGTGTTTCCCTAGCACATGAGATTCAAGAATCTGGTCAATCAAAGAATCCAGAAGTTTAAATGAAATTTCTACTGAGACCTTGTTGGGCAAGCTCAAATCTTATGAGCAGCTCATCAGAACAAGGGAAGCTGAACAAAGAACTTCACATGCAGCAAAGAAAAAGAAGAGCATAGCTTTCCAAGCAATAGAAGAAGCAGAAGTTCTTCCACAGAATGAAGATCTTATAGGTCTGTTGGCTAAGAGATTTTACAAGATAGCCAGAAAGGACTTCAGAAGAAGATCTTCTAGAAGCAATCACAAACCAAGGTATGACAAGACACTCACTAAGGAAATTGTGTGTTATGGGTGCAGCAAAGCAGGACATATTCTTCCAGAATATCCTGAGAATCAGAAGATAAGAAGAAAGAGAAAGACTCCAAGAAGCACTCCAACAAATCTTCTTCCAGTAAAGATTATCTAATTCAGTTAGTTTCTCTCTGAGAAGTTTTATTTACTTCTCAGATTTTATCAAATCATTACATAATAACTTAAAATCTATTTTAAACTGATCTGATGTAAAATCAAGTGAAGAGATTATCTGATCTTCTTCAGATTCTGATTCAGCATCAGAATGTCAGACTAAATGGAAGAAGCATCAAACTGATAGATATCACAAGCACAGTTAATGTCAGACTAAATGGCAAATTAGGCTTGAGGGCTTCATCTAGTCAGCCTTACATTTTACAGAAAAATATTTTATCCACGCCTATAAAATTCACTTCTGCTAAAGGCAAAAAAAATTAAAAGACTTAGATAAAACCACAGAAGTTGTACAAAAGCGTAAACAAAATAAGAATTTTCATAGAAATTATGTTCAAAATAATTCGTCGTACCGAGCTCGACGAAATAATTATTTTTTGTCGAACGGAGAACGACGAACTATGAACAGAGGACTTGACTGCAATACTTATTCAAATGGTGCTCGACGAAAACAATATGATTCGTCGAACTGCGATCGACAAACGTGGAACACGAAACATCAACAATATTATTTTTTGAATGGAGTTCGACGAACTCACTTCTATTCGTCGAACTCAGATCGACGAACCATATTTAATTCGTTGAACTAAAATTTTTATAACAGAAATTTTAATTCATTTCAACAATATAATCAAAAACAAAAAATTACAAATCATTTTACTCAGTGGATTATTCCTCCTATGAGATATCTTCCACTTGGTTATAAGGATCAACCTGAGTATTCTTATATCTCAAATTATCATTATGTCAAGAAACTAGGATCCAAGATAACCTGAGTCAAAAACATCTAATCTGTTTTTATGCAGGAAAAGAATTATCTTACCACAGAGGAACAGTGGTATCTGGATAGTGGCTGCTCAAAACAAATGACAGGCAGAAAATAAAACTTAACTGACTTTAAAGCTAAGCTTGGACCTAAAGTCATTTTTGGAGACTCCAACTATGGTCAGACAAAGGGCTATAGGAATGTAAAAGTTGGAGAAGTTACCTTCAGGGAGGTAGCTTATGTGAAAGGTCCCAAACAGAACTTTATATACATAAGTCAATTATGTGATGAAAGTTATCAGATATCTTTTAGCAAATCATTATTTTCTATCACATCTATTTCTAACAAAATTATTTTAACAGAAATTAGACAAGATAATATATATACTTAGTTAATTTCAACTCTGTCAAATCTGAAATTTGTCTGTTTAATCAAATTATTAAAACAAATGAACTATGACATAGGAGATTCGGACATGTAAATCTTAGGACAATTGCTAAATTATCTAGAGATAATTTTGTCAGAGGACTGTCTTCTAGTTCTTACAAGAAGAAAGAACTTTGCAGGGCTTATCAATTAGGCAAACAAATCAAAAATAGCTTTAAATCAATCTCTAAAAGTGATTCACAAGGGATTTTGTATTTATTACAAATGAACCTTTTTGGATCTATTGCAGTACAAAGTTTGGGAAGAAAGTCTTACACTTTAGTAATTATTGATGATTGTATTGATCAGAAGTGATCATGACACTGAGTTTGAATCTCTTCTGATGAAAGAATTCTGTGAGAAAAAAGTTATTAGACATTGTTTTTCTACTCCTAGAACTTCTTAACAAAATGGGATAGCTGAAAGGAAAAATAGAACCTTAATTGAATCTGATGGAACATTACTTGTAGATGTTCACTTACCCATATCCTTTTGGCAGAGGCAGTAAGCACAGCAAACTATATTCTTAACAAGAGTTTGATTCATAAACGAAAGGGTAAGACTCCCTATGAATTACTTAAGAATAAGAAACTTAAAGTTGATTATTTCAAAGTTTTTGGTTGCGGATGTTATATACATAATAATGATAAGAAACATTCAAGGAAATTTGAAGCCAAAGTTGCACAAGAAATTTTCCTTGGATATTCTCAAGTCAGCAAGACTTATAGGGTCTTTAATAAATCTACCCTTAAAATGCAAGAATTTGTACATGTTTCTTTTGATGAAACTAATATGTTTTACAAGAAGAGAGACATCTCTACCATAGAATCTTTTCAGGCACCAAATCTGTGTGAGAAAATGGATGATTTAATCCTAACACAAGAGGATACATTACATCCTTTTTAACAGATTGCTGAAAACAGCGATGAAGAAAATTCAGAAATTTATGCTGAAGACAATGTGGCTAATGAAATTCCACAAGAGGAATTAGTACCACAAGTAGCTGTATAACCAACTCTACCTGCTGAGTTTGTCACACTAAGAGATCACCCTAGATCTCAAGTGATTGGAGACATATCAGCTGATGATCAAACAAACCATCAAGTGAATCAAGATCAGATGCATGCTTGTTTAATCTCTCTGATTGAACCTCAATCCATCAAAAATGCAGAATAAGATCCTCACTGGATCATTGCTATGCAAGAGAAACTCAATCAGTTTGAGAGATGTAGAGTTTGTGACTTAGTTCATAGACCGAATTACTATCCAGTCATTGGAACCAAGTGGGTCTTTAAGAATAAGTTGGATGCTCAAGGAATCATTGTAAGAAATAAAGCAAGATTGGTAGCTCAAGGATATTCACAGGAGGGATGCATAGAGTATGACCAGACATTTGCTCATGTTGCAATATTGGAGGCTATCAGGTTCTTTCTTGCATATGCAGCATTCAAGAAATTCAGTATATCAGATGGATGTGAATAGTGTCCTTCTAAATGGAGAGCTCAAAGAAGAAATTTATGTTGAACAACCACCAGGTTTTATCTCTCTAACTTACTTTTCTTATGTTTTTATACTTAACAAAGTCATTGGTCTTAAACAACCTCCAAGAGCTTGGTATGAGACTCTTGATAGTTTTCTTATAGAAAATAAATTTAATAAGGGCATAGTAGATAAAACATTATTTGTTAGAAATCATAAATCTAAAATTTTGCTAGTTCAAGTATATATAGATGACACAATATTTGGCTCTACTGATTCCAAACTATGCAAAACGTTTTTTGACCTAATGCACTCCAAGTTTGAAATGAGTAGCATGGGTGAGCTATCATACATCCTTGGTTTACAAGTGAAGCAAACTCCTGATGCTATTTTCATATCACAATTCAAGTATGCTAAAGAGCTTATCAAAAGATTTGGGATGTCAGATGCCTCAGCTATAAAAACACTCATGCCTACAAATGTTGTTGTTAATACTGATGAACATGGCAAGCATGTTGATCAGAAAATATATAGGATTATCATTGGGTCTCTATTATATTTAACAGCTAATAGACCAGACATAATGTTTGTTACCTGTATTTGTGTTAAGTTTCAAGTAAATATTAAAGAATCTCATCTAATTTTGATAAAAAGGGATTTTAAGATATATAAAAGGTTGTCCAAATTAAGAACTTTGGTATCCAACAGAATCAGAATTTGAATTAACTGAATTCTCATATGCTAACTATGCTGCATGCATAGCTGACAGAAAAAGCACATCATGAACTTGTCAGTTCCTTAGTGATAGGCTTGTTTCATGGATTTATAAGAAGCAAACATCTGTGTCTACTTCAACTACTGAAGCTAAATACATTGCAGCTGGCAGTTGTTGTTCACAGATTTTGTGGATTCAAAATCAGCTATTAGATTTTGTTCTCAACTTAAATAATTCAACAATATTTTGCGACAATAGCAGTGCAATTTATATTGCACAAAATACAGTTCATCATAGTAGAACTAAACATATTGAAATAAGACATCATTTTGTAAGAGATAATGTAGACAAGAACAAAATTAAACTAGAATTTATTCCTACTGATTTTCAAAAGGCAGATATATTTACTAAACCTTTAGATACAAATAAACATATTTTATTCTTAAATCGGTTAGGAATGATAAATGAAGAATTACTAAATTAACTTTTAATTCTGAGATCGACGAATTGTCCACCTTTTGTCGAACGGAGTTCGACGAACTGTGAACTCTTCGTGAAATTTCGTCAAACGGAGATCGACGAACTGTCTTTATAAACTATTTCGTCGAACGGAAATCGACGGATTAGTTTCAAGTATTTTTCGTCGAACGGAGCTCAATGAAATATATTTCTTTCGCAAAACTTTCGTCGACCGAAGATCGACGAAACGTATTTCTTTTGAGAATTTTTCATCGAACCGGGTTCGATGTTTTGTCTTGCGACTGACGGAGTTCGCTTTTTCGACTTTTGAAAACTTATAACTAGGTTTTCATCGAACTCAATCCCACGCTTTCTCCATTTCCCTTTGCACTTGCTCTTTCTTCTTTTGCAGGAACATGGCGATTTCTCAGGCAATTCTCTCGGGAATGAAATTTGACAGAAGTTTTGACATAGACATGGACTCCTTCAGCCATTCAGATCAGATTTTCAAGGATATATTGCAACTGTTTGAGGCACAACATCTGCGGAATTTTATGTCTACAAGAATCAAACTCCCCGTCATGGAAATCAAGGAATGGGTCTATACTGCAAGGATTCAAGACCCTACAACTGTTATTGGATCGGTCGCAGGAAATCAGGTTTCTCTAACACCTGATATCTTATCTGAAATTTTTGGTTTTGTCAATGGTGAAGATGACATAGAAATGTCTGGTGGTGAATTAGATGAAATGCTAGATAGAATGGGTCATAACCAGGGAAACTCTAACCACCTCCTGAAAAAGAACTTTTCTATAAAATACAAATTCTTAACCGACATTGTTGGAAAAGTTCTGTTAGGAAAACACTTTGCACATGACTATGTCAACAGGCACCAGTTTATGTTGATGAGTGATTTGGTTAATCAGAAATCTGTGAACTGGAGAACAATTTTATTTGACTCAATTAAGAAGAAGATCAGTAAGAAGGATGTCAGTTATGGCAGAATTCTGGGCATTTTCCTCCAAACTAAATGTCCAGAAGTTCTGATTTCTCAAAGTGTACACATCAATGCATCCAAGAGGCTTACTTCTGCCTTGTTTTGAAGGTGGGACAGAGTGATTCAAAATTCATCCAGGGCTGAATCCTCTAGTACAGCTTCTGAGAGCACAAGGGTTGTTACAGCCACTCTCCCAACCTCAGCAGAAGTTTCTTCTCCTCCCTCTTCTTCTCCTCTACCATCTCCACCCCATTCTCCAATTCCATCATCACCTCCACATGATGATTCCCCTCCTTTTCAATCACCTCTACCACCTCATCTTTCTGGAGATATTCCATTCACCTCATCTCATCCAGAATCACCCACTCATTTGTCTCTACCCTCATCTCCTCTTCTATCATCCCCTCCTCACTTCTCTCTGCTACGTTCATCTCCACCAACTCAAACTCATCAATCTCCACCACATTCACCTATCCAAATCATTCTTGATGACATTCCCTCTGTCATCCCTCCTCCATCCATTCCTCAGGCTTTCACCATCTGCCCAATCTGTTCTGCTCCATCTTCTTCTACTCCAAATCCACCTTCAACATCTCCTCAGAATCCTGAGTTTATGTATTTGGACTTCTCTTCTATTACTTCTAACCTTCGTGAATTCATTATTCCAACCCTCAAGAAGCTGATAGCTGAAGCAGTAGCTCCTATTGTTGCTTCGATTTCTTCCCTCTTTTCTCAGCTTGCCTCCTCCTCTATTGTCCCTTCTTATGGGGGCCTAGATTCAGGTTTCCCTGGATCTAGGCAGGGGGAGATGCTTAATGAAGAAGCCCCAACACTTCTTGCAGCAGAAGCTCCTGTCAGTCCAACAGCAGTTTTTTAACACTATTCAGGACTCAGAGATGATTAGTTCAGTTGAAGAAGAGTTGACAGCAGAAATTCCAGAAGTTGTCACTGTTAGTGATGTCTTTATTCATCACATAGTCAACTTGGATTCTTTATTATCTTGTTTTGACACTTTGCACACTGGTTTTCCAATTTTTGAGATCAGTTTTTCTAAAGTTATAGTATGTTACACTGCTCCTGTTAGTCCATCAGTTTTAGAGCAACTAAGGGCCAACCTTACAGTTGTTTTTTCTCAATCTATAGTTATTAATGATATAATAAATGTCATAGAGCAAGTTTCTTCCCCTCCAACTTTTGCTTGGGATGAAACTCCTATGCCAGATTTTGATGATACTCTTTTTCAAGATATGGAACAAGATGATAGTGTATATATACCAGTTGATACAACAGAGATTGTAATTGTACAGCAAAAAGCTCAAGCAATTGATTATTCTGAGTTAATTAAAGAGATTGATGATTTATATGATCTGCCTGAAGATGAATTTGATGATGAAGAATCTGATGAGTCAGAGGGCTCAAGTTTTAAAAAGAGAAAATTGAAGAAGAAGGCTCCAGCAAAGGTTGCTCCTAAACCTTCATCTACTGCTGATATCCCCTACTATATTCTGCAAGGGATTACTCTCACTCCAGATCATCCACATTGGATGAGATATTCCAAAAATGAGCAGAAAAGGAAGAAGAAAATGAAGAGATATAATTCACCTACAAGGTCCAGGAGAGGACCTCCTCCTCCTCCAGCAGCAGGAGCAGCAGGTAGTGTTTCTCATTCTCAAAAGCCTTCTTCTCATTATCCAAAAGCTTCTCAGGACAGCAAAGACAAACCTTCAAGGTCAGAATCTCAGAGCAGCAGCCAGCAGCATACAGGTTCAATAAGCTTATTGCTCTATCTCAAATCAAGAAAGCTGAAGCTGAAGGAAAGGACACTTCTTAGTTCTCAACTATGACTTCTTACAGACAAAAAGTGCTTGACAGGTATGCTAAGAAAAACTTATTCAATGTGGACAAATACATGAACTTAAATTCAGAGGCAGTAGTGCCTAGGACTAACTTTTAAAAAATTATTGGATCTCAAAATCTGAAGATGAGTCAACAGGAAGCTGCAGACCCCAACAGGAAGTTAATCTTCACTAAACCTTCTTCAGAATCTTCCTCTGATGCTCCTAAGAAAGACAATTGATTTCTGATTTTATGTTCTTATAACTATGTTTATGTTTATAACTTTCAAAGCACTTTATTTTTATATCTGCTGAAAGTTTTTCTGCAAGATATTTATGCTTTGTGTTTTCCCTTTGTAAATAGTATCATCACCCAAATAGGGAGAGATTGTTGGAACCCTATTACTGATTTGGGCTAGGATTACTATTAGGATGTTTAGTTTAACCCATTTTGTATATTCTAGGGTCATAGGTTTATTTCCAAGGTTATTGCCTCAGAAGAATTCCAGCAGAAATGCAGATCGACGATAGCAGAATTCAGTTCGACGATAGCAGAGCTGCGTTCGACGAACGACGATCTCAGTTCGACGAATCAGAGTCTTAACTCTGAGTTTAGCTCGACGAACTTTGAGCTCCGGTCGACGAACTCCGATCTCTACTCAGAAACTCAGCTTGACGAAAGTCAAGCTCAGCTCGACGAACTCTGAGCTCAGGTCAACAAATAAGAAGATTCAGTTCGACGAACTCTACGCTCAGGTCGACGAAATGCATGCTGAGTTCGACTAATTTTTAGCAGTGTTTTAGGCAGTTTTATTTCAGAAGGCAGAACTGTTTCAGGCTTAATTTCAGGCTGTTACATATTCTGAAGGCAGAATAATTTAAAGACATAATTACAGACAGTTATGACTCTGATATTTAATGCAAAATATTCTAACGAATATAGCCGTTTAGAGGCAGCATTAAATATGGAATTATCACAGAGTCATTATTCTAATTAATCACCCGGGCAGTTAAGGAATGATTTTATTCTAAATATTTGAATACAGCCGTAACAAATTCTCAGAGATTCTTCAGACTATTCAAGATATGTTTTTAAAATTCAAATGTTTTGAATTCTTCTCAGAAAATATATATTCAGAAAAATTACTACACTACAACTAAGAAAGAGATATACAGAACATAGACAGACACAGATTTTTGGATTACTTGCTTCTGACTCTCCAAGGGACAACACAATTCATATCAGTCCAAAAGTTCTAGTGGAGAGAAACAACATTCTTGAAGGCCGACACCTTGAAGAAAAACTTCTCCCTCAATCACAAATTCTACACAACACAGAGGGAGCTTTTTTCTTCAACATCAATCCACTAAGTCTTCTCGGAGAATCTTGAAAGAGAAGACATCATCAACTTTTTGTTTATTTTCATAAACTGTGTACATTGTTTTTAACTCCCTTCAAAAGTTATCTTTTGGTTTCTAAGTCTACTGATCAAAAGACTGGTTGCGGACTAACTCGATGCCCCGGTCGGGCCGGATTTGTTCGAACCGTCTTAGCTCACGAGGCGGTCGAGCGCGCACACAGTCAATGAGAGTAGAAAGTTGACACAAGATGTGATGACGTGGAAAAACCCCTTAAACGGGTAAAAAACCACGTGACCGGATCTGTGCCGATCAAATTCCACTAGATTTCGGTGTTTACAGTGTGTTGGAGAATCGGGGCGACATGCCTCTCCCGTTACGGCTTGGGGAGAGAGAGAGACTACGACTCCCGGCGGGCAACAGGCTGCGCCGCGGGAGTAGCTTGGACGTTGGAATGCGCGGGACGGTCCCGGTGCTCTGGCTCTTTCGGTTGCGTTCCCTTGCTTGCTGCGATCACCTTCCTCCTTTGGCTCTTGCGGGGACTTGGGCGTTTTTCTGTTGGCTACACAGTGGTGGAGCGTTGGTGGCAGTGGGCGGCCGTTGGTGGTTCACGGCGACTCGAGGCCGACGCCGGGGGAGGAGGCAGGAGAGCTCTCACCTGAAGAAGAAGAAGAAGAAAGCTTCGGGCATCCAAAAGGTGAAGAATGAAGAGCCCCTGGGGTCCTTTTATAGCCTCCAGGGGAGGATCATGGCGGGCCCCACCACTAAAGTGGTGGGTTAGTGGGTGGTTACCCTCTCGATCGGACGGCGGGGAGAGCCTCCCCCCTGATCAGACGGCGGGGAGATCGCCCACGGCGGTGGGCCGCCACGGCAGCGGGCGGACGGCGGGGCCCGGCCGGCAAGTGGCGGCGGCCGGCCGGCGGCCGGCGGCGGCTGGGCGGCGGCCGGCATCCGGGCCGGGCGGCGGCCGGCAGGCGGCGGCTGGCAGCGGTTGGCGGCCGGCAGCGGTTTTCGCCCATGGGGTGAGTGGCGGGCCCCACCCCCCATGATTTCCTCCTCATGAGAGTTCATGGAGGGGGTGGGCCACACATGACCCATTTTTGGGGGAGATCATGGGGGCTTTTCTCCTATAAATGAAGGTGGAACTCATCAATTGCCCCCCAAATCTCTGCTATCCGAGAGCGAAGTGAGTGAGAGAGGAGAGATTTCTTTTGGTTTCTGCTGTCATGACGGCTTCCAGTGAGAGGGCTGAGGCAGCGGCGACGGCCAGTAATTCCAAGGTATTCGGAGGGAGGCCCGACGAATGATGATGATGTACCGATGCGAAGGCGGGGGGCATGCACGCTGCTTACGCGCGTCGGCGGCGCGGGAAGGTTGCGCGCACCGGCGGTGCGCGCCCATGGAGGCCGGCCGCGCGCGACCCTAGCCATGCGTGACTCAGGCAGCGCGCGCGCACACGAGCAGGCTGCGCGCGCAAGCCGCGTGCGCGAGCCGGCCGCGCGCGCGCATGAACTGGTTGCGCGCGCGCGAGCTGGGCGCGCAGGCCGCGCGCGCGGGCAGGCTGCCTGCGCAGGCCACTCGAGCGTGGTTTTGCGCGCGTATGGGCTGCGTGCGCGCGGTTTGCGTGCGCGGGTCGCGTGGCGTGCAATGCCCCTGCTATGTGCATGGTTGCACGGGCGCCCTCTTTCGCGTGCCACTTGGGTTGCTTGGTCGCGCTTTTCTTGAACTTTTGATTTTTGCTCCGTGCAGGTCTCGAAGCGCTCCTCCGGCCCAATGTGTTTGCGTTCCTCTTTGACTGAAGATGGCGTGGATATTTGGAGGAAGAAATATGGGCTTCCTGCTGATTTGGAAGTGAGGATCCCGCGCCCTAAGGAGCGGGTTCAAAATCTTCCTCGTGGCTGGCTGACGATTTGCGAAGTTTCTCTGAGGTCCGACTTCCGTTTTCCGCCGTGCGAGGAGGTGGTTGAGATCTTGAGGTTTTGCGGGGTGCCTATTTCCCAGTTCGTCCCGGCCGGGATTGCTCGGATCATGGGCTTGGTTGCTTTCTTCCGCGAGCATGGAGGCCGGTTTTCCCTGGACCAATTTCGGGATTGGTGCGATGTCCGTTCTGATGGCGGCGAGCGGATGGAGGTACGCAGTAACAAGGCCTGGTTGGAGCAGTAACAAGGCCTGGTTGGAGTTTGAGGCCCGTAAAGACCGTCTCCATGGCAACACTTTGTTTGGATACGTCAAGAATTCATGGAGTCTTCCTGAGGTGTGGGATATGCTTCCTGATTGTTGTCGCCGTGTGAGGGGGAAGGAGCGGGACTTTTCCCCGGTGTTTGGATTTTCTGAGCCTCGTGAATTGGCCAATCGTCTGTTTAATATTTATGTTTATGTGGAGGAGAAGCGGTTGGTGCAATGTGGTATTTCGGCGGACCCAGGCCGGCCGGCGGAGGCTTCTCGAGGAGGGACCGCAAGAGGAAAGCGGTGGCGGCGCCTCCTGGCGACCTTGATGTGGTGGCAGCGGCGACCTCTGATGTTTGTCATGATTTGACTCCTGAGGTGCAGATACTTACTTCCCCAGTCCCCCTGACATCTGTTGGTGTAGCTACTTCGCGGATGTCCTATTCCTTAAGGGCGATAAGCGATGCGGTATGGATTTGGTTTGTTTTCAAGACTTTTTTCCCTTATCATCTTTTGCTATAGAGGCTAACTTTGCTCTTTTATTTTTTATGCAGAGACTCAGGCGCAGATTGCACTGATCTGGAATGATCATTACGTGATCCTGAAGGATGGGTACCTTACTCTTCAGGAGAAGCTTCGGTCGACGACGAGTTCGCTTGCCTCTTTAAGGGAGGAACATGACAGGGACCTTGCGCGGTTCCGCCGGGTTGGTTCGGAGCTGAAGTCCGAGCTAGAGGATGCTCGTGCGGTTTTGGAAGTGGAGAAGACTTTGGTGGAGAGGACCACTCAGATGTTGAAGCATTCGAAGGAGGAGACTTCAAGCTTGGGAGCCCAGTTACAGGCGGCGCGGGAGGAGGTCTCAGGCCTCGAGACTCAGCTTCGAGCGGCGAAGGCGCAGGTGAAGACGCTGTCCTCTGATGACCATGCATCAGAGCTGAAGGCCGCATGGCTCGCGGAGTACTTGGAGTCGTTGGACTATATGTGAGACCGTAGCCTGATCGCGGAGGACGTTCGTGACGAGATTTGGTCCAAGGAAGTATAGCCCCAAATGGACGATGTTCGTGAGCTAGCGCTTCGGTGCGGCGTCTCGAAGGCTTTTCGCCTAGTTAGCAAGAGCCTGGGATGCGACACATCATGTTTCAGCTTTGCAGATGTTTCTGAGGATGAGCGCTCTGACTCAGATGCTGAGGACGAGTAGCGGCATGTATACACTTGTTGTTTTATGCTTCGTTGTTCAGTCGGGCGTATTGTGTTTTGCCCCTTGTTTAGTTTTGCTTGTTATTGCTCCTAGACATTGATTGTACTTGTATCATTTTGTTATGACATTTTTGTTTTTTTATGTCATCTTGGCTGCTTGTCTGCGCTGGTTCGTTGCTTAATGTGCACAGCTTGGGTCCATGACTTAGATTGAGCGAGGGATGCTCGCAACTTAGTTTGTGCGAGAGATACTCGCGGCTTAGTTTGCGCGAGGGATGCTCGCGGCTTAGCTCGCGCGAGGGATGCTCGCGGCTTGGCTTGTGAGTGGGATGCTTGCGGCTTCTTCGTGAGGGGGCAGGCCCCCACGGTGTTGCACGAGGGTTGCGTCGGGAAATGTAAATACTCAATCTGACCGTCATAGGTGCTTAATCCGGGCGCTGGAGAACTTAAGTGCTCAATCCGGGTGCAATCGCGCGGGGGGTAGGCCCTAGCGTTGGCATGAAGAGTGACGTCGGAGAATGTAAGTACTCAATCCGACCGTCGGAGAACGTAGGTGCTCAATCCGAGTGTCGGAGGACGTAAGTGCTCAATCCGGGTGCAATCGCAAGGGGGGCGGGCCCTGATGATGCCATGAAGAGTGACGTCGGAGAATGTAAGTACTTAATCCGACCGTCGGAGAACGTAGGTGCTCAATCCGGGTGCCGGAGAACGTAAGTGCTCAATACGGGTGTCAGAGAACGTAAGTGTTCACTCCGGGTGCAATCGCGAGGGGGGCAGGCCCTGACGATGGCATGAATAGTGACGTCGGAGAATGTAGGTACTCAATCCGACCGTCGGAGAACGTATGTGCTCAATCCGGGTGCCAGAGACCGTAAGTGCTCAATCCGGGTGCAATCGCGAGGGGGGCAGGCCCTGACGATGGCATGAAGAGTGACGTCGGAGAACGTAAGTACTCAATCCGACCGTCGGAGAACGTATGCGCTCAATCCGGGTGCCGGAGAACGTAAGTGCTCAATCCAGGTGCAATCGCGAGGGGGGCAGGCCCTGACGATGGCATGAAGAGTGACGTCGGAGAATGGAAGTACTCAATCCGACCGTCGGAGAACGTAGGTGCTCAATCCGGGTACCGGAGAACGTAAGTGTTCAATCCGGGTGCAATCACGAGGGGGGCAGGCCCTGACGATGGCATGACGTTGAGGGGCAAAGTTGGTGAAGAACCGGCTTGTTCGGTTTGTAAGCACATTTTTACCTTAAAACAAATATGATATTGTACTTGGAAATAAACATGGTTTACGCGAGCCTGAGCTCGTGACTTTTACTGTTCTAAAGTGACGAAAATAAGGTGATGGAAAATGTAGACGATAAACAACATTAATAAAAAATGCGAAGGGATGGGTGTGACGCAAATTCCAGGCTGCAGGCGTGCTGTAGAGGGTCATCCTGCGTCGGGGAGAGCACCCACCCTAGGTATCCATTGTCGGTGATTTGGCGATGGTCTCTATGTTGCCCACCATCTGACTTCCTCCACCGCTTCCTTGTGCTGGGATCTGTGCTTGTCCTTGCAAAAATCTTCTGAGGAGCCCCTGGCAGACAAGACGTTCAATTTCGTCTTTTAGCCCGGCACACTCTTCGGTGTTGTGACCCGTTGTGCGGTGGAACTCGCAGTATCTTGTCTGGTCGGCCTTGGGCTTTGGTCGCGATGCTCTTGGTCATTGGAATGTCGGATCATTTTGAATTGCATACATCACATTAGTGCGCGTGGTATTCAGAGCGGTATATTCCTGAAGTGGATATTGCCCCCCATTCCTGGGAAGGTCACGTTGACGGCTATCGTGGCGACGCTCACTCCGACGTCGTTCTTCTTGTCTTGTAAGAGTTGGTTCCTCTTCTTTCTTCCTTTTCTGTTTTCCTTCAAACTGCTGGCGGTGCGCTTCAATCGCCTCGTCGGCTGCTATCTGGGCCTCGACTCGGTGAACGAGATCTGGATAACTGGGCACGGTCTCCCTCATGAGTGATGAATAGAAGCCGCTGGGGCGGAGTCCGCCAAGGAAGACACCTCTGAGAAGTTCGGGGTCGACGCCCGGAATTTGACGTGCCTCAGAGGTGAAGTGGCGAAAGAAGTCCTTGAGGGATTCTCCTTCATTTTGTCGAATACCTGAATGGTGTGAGGGATCGCGAACAATTCTCCGATTTGCGATAAACTGGTCGGCAAACTGCCCGGTCAGCTTCGCGAAGTTGGTAATGGTGCCAGTTCTCAGGGAATGGAACCATGTCCGGGCCTGGCCTTTGAGTGTTGCTGGGAACACTTGGCAGAGCAACTGGTCTGTAGCGTTGTAAATTCTCATGATGGTGGTGAAGTGGTTGATGTGTTCCAGTGGATCGTCGGTCCCGTCGAACGTTTCGATGTTAGGGAACTTGAACCCATGTGGGATTGGATTGTCGATAATTTGTAGCGCCAAAGGAGAGCCTTGGCAGAGTGGTCGGCAAATGTGAACATTTCTTCCTCCTGCCTGGTGGTGTTCCTCAGCGATGACCTCCCGGATCTCTTCTCGAGTAAATCTTTTTAGAGGAGGGGGGCGAACGTCGCTGGCGGGATGGTGATGAAGATGATCTGCTCTTACTCTTCTTTGAGCTGGGCGAGTGGAGCTGGCGGCGTCAGAATAATCCTCAGGCATTTCTTGGACCCTTTCCGGGCTTGGTTGCAGCGGAGAATTTGCTGGGGCCGGCGGCATCGGGGGAGCAGGAGGTGCTCCCATGTTTCGGAGTAATGCAAACATTTCCGTTTGTTGTTCTTCCATTTGGCGGACGCGCCCCTCCAGGGCGGTGACGGGGGCAAAAGCTACTTCGGCAGTCAGTGGCACGTCCACTAGTGAGTGGGATCGTGTTAGTTCGATGTGCCCGCCAAGTGTGGATCCTTCAGTGGTGCGAGCGCTCCTTTTCGTCATTGAAGCAGAACTTGGAAGTGGCAAGGCTGGTGATCTTGACCTCTGAAGGATGCTGGGAATCGTGTTCCCACAGACGGCGTCAAACTGTTGCGGACTAACTCGATGCCCCGGTCGGGCCGGATTTGTTCGAACCGTTTTAGCTCACGAGGCGGTGGAGCGCGCACACAGTCAATGAGAGTAGAAAGTTGACACAAGATGTGATGACGTGGAAAAACCCCTTAAATGGGTAAAAACCCACGTGATCGGGTATGTGCCGATCAAATTCCACTAGATTTCGGTGTTTACAGTGTGTTGGAGAATCGGGGCGACATGCCGCTCCCGTTACATCTTGGGGAGAGAGAGACTACGACTCCCGGCGGGCAACAGGCTGCGCCGCGGGAGTAGCTTGGACGTTGGAATGTGCGGGACGGTCCCGATGCTCTGGCTCTTCTGGTTGTGTTCCCTTGCTGGCTGCGATCACCTTCCTCCTTTGGCTCTTGCGGGGACTTGGCTGTTTTCCTGCTGGCTACGCGGTGGTGGAGCGCTGGTGGCAGTGGGCGGCCGCTGGTGGTTCACGGCACCTTGAGGCCGACGCCGGGGGAGGAGGCAGGAGAGCTCTCACCTGAAGAAGAAGAAGAAGAAAGCTTCGGGCATCCAAAAGGTGAAGAATGAAGAGCCCCTGGGGTCCTTTTATAGCCTCCAGGGGAGGATCATGGCGGGTCCCACCACTAAAGTGGTGGGTTAGTGGGTGGTTACCCTCTCGATCGGACGGCGAGGAGAGCCTCCCCCCGATCGGACGGCGGGGAGATCGCCAACGGCGGTGGACAGCCACGGCGACGGGCGGACTGCGGCGGGTGGCGGCGGCCGGACGGCCGGCCGGCGGCGGCCAGGCCAGGCGGCGGGCGGGCGGGCGGCGGGCGGCGGGCGGCGGGCGGCGGCCAGGACGGGCGGCAGCGGCCGGGCGGCGGGCGGCGGCGGCCGGCTGGCGGCGGCGGCCGGCAGACGGGCGGCAGCCGGCGGCGGTTTTCCCCCATGGGGTGAGTGGCGGGCCCCACCCCCCATGATTTCCTCCTCATGAGAGTTCATGGAGGGGGCGGGCCACCCATGACCCATTTTTTTGGGAGATCATGGGGGGCATTTCTCCTATAAATGAAGGTGGAACCCATCAAGACTTAATTTGTTTTTTGGACACCTAATCAAAATCTCAAAGGTTGCTAGATCTTACTTAAAAAATAGATCTTGTGGTGGCAGGGCACCTGAGCAAAAACCTGTGATGGCAGGGAACCTGATCAAAAACCTGTAGTGGATTCCTACCATGGTGGTAGAAGAGTATATGTACCCAGATTTATTGGGGAACCACTATAAATTTTCTTATGTCGTCTGTGATTGTAATTCTCTTTATTTGTGTGTTGTGATAGCTTCAATATATATATATAGCACTAGTTTTTAAATCCGCTATAAAACTAAATCAAGATTGTAGAAAACACTATTCACCCCCCCCCCAGTGTAAAGTAGATTTATCCCTCACTTTCACAAAGTCAACTCGGAAGTCCTCCGTTGCGAGTCTTTCGTCAAGAGGTGGCTGCAACCTCTACTTCAGCTCCATTAAGGGGGATCGTCACATTTGGCCCGGATGATCACCCCCAGACTGTTAACCCTTTCAATGATGTAGTGGTAGTTAAAACAGTCATCGAGAACTACACGGTCAAGAGAGTTTTGATTGACACCGGTAGTTCTGTGAACCTCATCTTCAAGCAAACCTTCGAGGCCCTGAACACTGGGAAGCCTTTGCTTTTCACCGAAGGGCCACTTTACGGTTTCTCCGGCGAGAGAAAACGGGTAGAAGGGAGTGTTGCCCTCTTTGTAACACTCGGAGGGGTGACAAAGCTAGTTCAGTTCGTAGAAGTTGACGTCCCAAGCAGTTACTGTGTCATCTTCGGAAGACCCCTCCTCAATGAGTATCAAGCGGTCGTTTCGACCTACTACTTTGCGATCTTGTTTGCGGCTGAAGGCAAGCAGTATCCGGTCAGGAGCAACCCAAGGATGATTCGGGAATGCTACGTCAGGATGGTCAATGTGACCGAACAAGTCTCACCTCCAACTGTTTCAATTGCTGCTCCTGAAGATGCAACCCTTCCAGAAGCAATCAAGGACCTGGAGGAGGGAGCCCAAGAAGGAACTCACCTGGAACCTGCCCAGGTAACACAAGGAGTTCCAATCGCAGAAGGGGAGGAGAAAAAGCTCTCCATCAACTCAGAGCTACCTGAAGAAGAGAAAGTAGAGTTGATCGCTTGTCTGCTGAAGAAATTGGATGTCTTCGTCTGGTCAGCGCAGGACATGCCAGGAGTGGATCCAGACGTTGTTTGCCATCATCTCAACATCGCCCCCAATTTCAAGCGCATTTTGTAGAAGAAACGGGAAGGCAATGGCAAAAACAACTCAAATAGTGAAAAACTTTGTTTGAGGAGAGATAATCTGCAGGCATGGAATCCCGATGGCGATAATCACAGATAATGGGTCACAATTCAACAAGGAAATGAGTAGCTTCTGCAAGAAGGTTGGCACAGAATTGCGGTTCTCGTCAGCTCATCATCCGAGAAGCAACGGCCAAGTTGAAGCAGCTAATAAACAGGTACATAACCTACTAAAAAAGGTGCAAAATCTGAAAGGAAGTTGGGCCGACGAGCTCCCCTCAATTCTGTGGACCTTAAGAACGACACCATCATCTGCCACTGGGGAAACCCCTTCAAACTCTCTCATGGCTCGGAGGCTCTCATCCCTGTGAAATTTGAAGTCCCAACCCCAAGGGTCTTGCTTGCCAAACAAAGTTGGAAGGATTGGCTGGAGATCAACAGCGAGAAAATGAAGTATAGTCTGGATCAAATTGAGGGGATTCGGGATGAAGCCACCATCAGACAAGAGGAAGTCAAGCGAAGGGTGGACAGGTTTTTTGATGAAAAACATAAGGGTCAAACATTTTCTGGTGGGAGACCTTGTTCTGAAAAAGGTTCATGCAGCCGCAAGAGCTGGTTCAGTAGGAAAGTTGAATCCGAATTGGGTCGGACCATTCATTGTCAAAGAAGTTCTAAAGAGCGGAGCATATCGACTGCAAACTTATAAAGGGGAAGACATATCTCACACCTGCAGTGAAGATGATCTAAAGAGGTTTTATTCTTGAACAATGTTTTCCTCATTTGTACTCATTTCAATGATTATATCAATAAAACGCTTCATACACTTTTCTTTGCCGAGTCATTCTTTTCCTCTATCTGCAACTCGAGATTAAAGATCACTGGATCAGAAGACATCGCCGGGTTCAGCTTAAACCCCCACCAGAATCGTTGTCATTAGCGTAATACTGTGATGACCACGTAATGCGGTGAGATTTCGCACTGTGTAGTGGGAGCTTGCAGATTCTCATGCGGAGGACTTCTGGATTACGGATCCCAGCTGGTATCTAATCCCACCCCTGCATTTTGTTGGTACATGGTGGATGTTAGCTCTACCATGCATCATAAGGGATATCGTTACAGCTTTGATGATCTCTCTGAGGAAAGCAATGCAGCTTTACGCACACCTACCCAATTGATCATCTTAGCCTGTGATCCTCGAACACTCTTTGATACTCTCGAGCAGTTCCTGCAGGGGACCCACAGCCAGGTTGATCTCTCTGAGGAAAGAAATGCAGCTTTGTGTGCACCTGCCTAATTAATCAACTTGATATGTATCCCCAGGAAAGAGAGCAGTGTATCTGTTTTCTCTAGTTGATCGAGTTTACAGCTTTTGTGACCTCGCTGAGAAAAGCAATGCAGCTCCGTGCGCACATGCCCACGAGGTTACCTAAGTATGTAGCTCCACCCATTTATTGCAGGTCGCAATTCTTGGTTTCCCATAACACGAGATCAACCTAATTAAGTTTACAGCTTTTGTGACCTCGCTGAGGAAAGCAATGCAGTCATGCGCGCACTTGTCGACTTGGTCACCAAAGTCTGTAACTTACTCCCTAGTCCGCAATTATTATTCTTCCCGGTCGCAGTAGTCGCCCACTAAGGTATACAGATCTGGCGATCTCTCTGAGGTAAGCAATGCAGCTCTACGCGCACCTGCTAAATTAATCGCCTTAAGTTGTATCACCAATACACGGACAGCATTTTGTATCCGCACAGGTCGCGCATCATTGGCATTAATCCAGCGGACAAGGTTACATAGAAAGACTGCAATGAATACCTATGATTTGTTATGCAACCGAGTTAACAATTATGCGGCCTGCAATATCTATTCGGCCCACACATGCAAACTGACTCCTAGGGTACTAAATCTGGTTCAAATTATTTATTGATCAACTGATCACCATATTCTATATATCTCGATCGCGGATATACTTCACTATCTGCGCAAGCCGTCTTATTGGAATCCCATGCAGCAGAAATTAATGTTAGCAAGCAATGAAACTCTGATTCTTGTGGCTTGGACAATCAATCTGTGCGATCTCCAACGACAACTCATGAATATTAAAATTGTCACTATATGACCTGCGATATCAATTGATAGTCGGAATTCTCTCAAATTAATTCGCGAGCTGATGTAATTTGTGGCCTGGCAAGTTTATTGTGGTCTGATTATTCACCCACCTGTGGAATTAACTCGTGCATTCTGGTCTTCAGCTATGTAATGGGGTATTAACTAGCGCGGACTGGTTTTCATAGCAATATGACTTTAAATTGTTTTTGTGAAATGGCATTCAAAATTATCTCTTATCCAAGATCAGGCATTGCGGATAAAGCTCTTAATGAATTTCAGAAATATCAAGGCGACCTAAATTATGTCTCGGAGCAGATTACAAGAAAGTGTGGTCAGATCGCTAACATCACTATGGTATCTGAGACACGTTACAGAAGTAAACAAAAATAGAGGCTGAAAAGTATCATATTTCATTTCTTTCAAAAATCGTTTATAACTTTTGAACTTGCGATTCTTACAAAAAGAGTCGCCAAGCCTTTTGTAAAAATAAAACAAAACAAATTACATATCAATCAGAAGGTTTTAGCTTCACTGCAGAGACAGGGCTTGCTGGTTTATCATCTTCAAACGGTGAATAGCCTTCAGAAAATCTTCCACTATCGTCATCACTTTCGCTATCTACATATTCGCTCGGCAGATTCACATCAGAGCTTGAATCCTTCGACGCAAACTACGAGAAATTATTTTCTTGTCCCTCATTGCTTGAACCTTCGCTTGCGGTTTCCCGGACTTCATCGTGCTCGTCCTCAACCTCAATCTCTTCAATCTCTTCAACTTCGTCTTCTTCGTCCTCATCCTCCTTACCAACTCTGGCCTATCTGCACGCTCCATCGAGGCAACTTTCTTTTTCAGCTCAGGAAAGAGCTCGACAAAGGGAACGTCTACAACGCCTTCCTTTGCATGGCCAAGCTCAATAAAACGGCGAACTGCGGCCTCGACGCTTTCTTTACGAAAGGCATCATCGCGTCCTGGAAGGCCGGGTTCTCGATATCATAAGACATCTGCAAAAGGCAAAGTAAAATCAGATAAGGCGGATAAAATTTCAGGTCGCAGCGAGTACGATTCTTACTGATTCCTTTTCTTTCAATTGTGCGACCTCAACACAAAGTGGCTTATTCCTCTCCCGAAGTTGGTCATTCCCCTTCGCCATGCCCTTTAGTGCACAGCCCATGAAATGGCTTGTTACCAAGCTGTTTGCATGAGCCTGCGCAGCTAAGTAGGGGAGGTCGGCAGTAGGAACCCGCTGGAGCTCGCGGAGATTCCTCTTTCCATACATCGCGGTACTCGCAATGTGAGCATGGTGAGTAAGCTTGGCGGACTTCCAAGAAGGAAGTGCAGTGGAAACATGGACATGGTTGTTCTTCTGGTGCTATTGCATCATATGGTTTCCCCGCAAGTCCTGGTTTATCCCGAAGTCGTGGAGGTCGAAAGTCTCTGAAGAGTAGTATGAAGCGGGATCGTCCTCTTCCCTCCTCTTCTTGGCAATCTCCTGCTTCTTTCCCTTTGAGTAAAGGTTAGTCCGCTTGGAGTTCGCAGGAGATTGGCAGGAACGTTCAAGATCACTGAAAAAAGAAGTCAAGTCAGCAAGGTGAAATTAGAAAGAATATGCGGACACAAATTTAAGTCTGCAGAATTTACTCACTTTCCTGGCGGGCTAGGACGTCTAAGCTCGGCAGCAGCGGAAGATAATAGTTGATCTCGAGCCTGGAGCCTTTCAAGAAGTCCACAATCTTTTCTTCCATGTTCGAGAGATTGACGCTCCTGAATTCACTATCAGCCCGTTCTTGCGGATAGGTGTGTTCAAGGCCCAGGTCGCCTTCGAACATCAAGTAGCGGGAGGTCCAGTTGAAGATCTCATTCAGCAGATTAACCATTTTCAGTCCTCTGCAGTAGAAGTATATTATCCCCTTGTACGGTTTGCCGCCTAATGGAGTGATCGAGCGAACTGAGAAAATCTTCCTGAAAATGCCAAGGGAGAAAGCTACCCACTCAGATCGCAGGTAGGCGACATAACTATAGATTGCGGCAATTTTACTGGGCGCGAGCTGGACGGGAACAACCCCGTAGTGCTCAAAAATTTCTGCAATCTCCCAAAGCAGCGGTAATTTGAATCCGCCGGCGAAGTGGTCGATCGGGATGGCGATTTGATTCGCCAAAGAATAATTGATCCTTTTGTGCTCTAGTGGCAAGCGGATATGCACAGGCGAGCTCGCCATGTATCCGGCAATGAACTCTTTCAGATCTACCTCAGACAGTTTGCACTTCTTGTGATCAACACCATGGAATGCTCCAGCAGCATCAGTTCATGTGGACATCATTTTGGCAGACCGCAAGGACTTCTGCTTCGGGCGCATTTCCTGCAATGAGGTAAGAATGAAGATCTATTTATAGAAAATGTGGCCTGCCTATAAACAGTCAATCCGCGTGTTTTGATCTTTCAGTCCGCACAGTCCACTGAAATATTTCCAACAACAGCAAGAACCTGCGGTTAGTGTTGACAAATCGCGCAATTCGCAGAAGCAAGCATAGCAAAGATAACGCGGACAAGAATTCGAATCCGCATAGATCGCACCATTTGACAAAGCAGTTCGCAGAAAATAAAATTAAACCAAATTAAATTGTCCGAACATAACAGCAGCCACAAATATTCAAATCACATGTTACACTTAAAAAGAATCAGCGATCATTGCGATCTCGGCGATCACGGCGGTTCTGATGTTCAGGTCGCTCCATGTGATCTTTATACATGTGAGCGACCTGATCACTGCCCTGGAGGATCATGACATACAGATGCTGCAAATGATAGTGCATGGTATGGAAAGTCCGATGGACCCGGGAAGCTTCCTGATTTATACGGCTCAATGGAACCATATGCTCCTCACGCGATCTCGATGCATCAGCCGCTGCGGGATGATCCCTTCTATCGGCAGGATTTGAAGTCTCGCCAGAAGCCACGCGATCTGGGAGTCGTGGCCTGTCAGCACTCCCCTCAGCAGTCTGTCGGCTTTTATTCTCCCTCACCAAGCTCTAGTACTCTTCTTTGAAGAAGAGTGCATCATCATTAAATCGCCGCATTTCTTTCTTCTCTCTTTCAAGAGAAGCAGCAATATTAGCAACCAGATCCTGCAACGCCCTCTCTATCTTTTTTAGCTTTTTCCAGCTCGGCTCTCAGGGCTTCTTTCTCTTCGGCAAAAGCCCTCCTTTCCTTCTCCATTGTAGCCACTAACATAGCTAACTTATAATTCAGGTCGGCGGTTTCCTTCTAAAAGGCGGACTCACCGGCCGCGATCTCGGTAGGAGGAGGTGACAGCTGGGGCAAAAACTCGCCAGATTCAACAGAGACCGGCGATGGGTTCGGCTCTGAAAACAACAGAGACCGGCGACGGGTTCGGCTCTGAAAAAAGAAAGCAAAGTCAAAAACAAATCAAATCAGATCGCTGCGGAGACAAGATAATCAAAGAATAAGACCACTAGGATGCAAGCTGCCTTTCTGGTCCACTGCAGTAACTTGGCGGCTACCGAAGATAGGTCGTCTCTGTCGCTCAGGATCAAAGGCACTTAGGCCATTTTTCCAGTCTTCATGGGCCTTTGCTCTCCTCGAGGCCGCCAAGCTAGTGGAGATAACAATATCACCAGTCTTCGTGATGATCTTGATCGGTTTTGATTTTCGAGGTGGAGATTGGTAAAGGCGCGGACGCTTAATCTTCCTGGGATCCGGTTTAAGCTTGCCTGATTTTCAGAGCTGAGTCGGAGCTCGCAAATCTTCGTCACACATATCCGTGATCACCTTTGTCGAGTCCGCCTTTTCCTTGGCTTCCTTCTCGGTCGTGATCTTCTCCCTCAACTTTCTCTTCTCTTCACCTTCCGAAGCAGCACAAACTTTCTTGCCGCTCTTAACCCCCAACACATGGACTTCATCCTCAGTCGCAGGGGGGTTAGGAGCGGACTTGATAACCTCCAGCAGAGAGTGGTTGATTTCCTCGATCCTCTCACTGCCAAAGCTTAGGATCATCTCGTCAGTGGAGAGGCTGACTAAGGATAGCGAGCTTTCACACCCGGGTCAACGGTTTCAGGAGTGACGAAGTCCGCCTCGGTAGCCACTTTTTCCAGCGGCCTGAACTGCAAGCTCGCCGCTCCAGTTTGCGCAGAAACATTCGACACCATCATTAAGCGGAACTTCTTTGTTATTCGCTCAGCAACAGTTGGCTTGGCCCTCTTGTTCTCTGGGCCTTGACCTTTTTGCTCCATAATGTCAGTGGCGGCCGGACTAAGAATCTGAATCCCTTCACGGACCGAGTTGGCGTCGACGGTGGTCAAGGCAAGAGAGGAGGCGAGCTGCTTCTCAGTTCGCCCCTTGGTCATTGTCTCATCTCGCACAGCCCGCGCCTCCTCTGCGGGCTGCTCTTTCTCTTCGACCCTCTCTACGGGAAGGTCGTCGGAGGGCACTGGAGCCTTGGATTGAACCTCTCCCTCCAAGTCCAACCTCGGCATGATGGTCCCGGAAGGGGACGGGAAGACATCCATACCCAGGGGGTATCCGCTGGAACAACAACAGGATTGATCGCCAATGAATCAGAAGGCTTATCCGCAACCTTCTCAGGTTGGGATTTGACAAAACTCCAAGACGCGCCCTTTCGGGAGTGGGCGCGCGCTCAACTTCCTTTCAAGCACCTGTTCGCCTTACCAAGAACCGTCTGCCACGGTCAATGACAATGATAAAGCATACAACAAGGGAAGTTGATTTTATTTGAAAAACTGATATTTTATTACGAACATAATTACATTTCATGAGAAAAAAGGGTGTGCGACTTCAGCTATTCGCCAGGGCGATCAAGCTCCACTTTCAACTTAGCGAACTCGGTCTCCAACTTGGCAACCGTGTCTCGATCTGCGCCAGGTTACCCCGCATGGTGCACAGGATCGACGTCAATATCTCCTCGCGAGAAGGGGATACAGGTCAGAGAAAAACTAGTCACTTTTTGCGAATAACGTCAGCATGCTTTGTAGGGATATACCATTTTCTGAGAGCAACGGTCATTCGGTTCCAACGTCCTCTTCTCCAAAGACACCGGACATGATGACAGCAATAACTAACGGTCTAGTCCCCCGGCCACGACCCTTGGGAGGGCCGAAGGCTTGGAATTCAACAAGGTCCGGGACCGATGACCGCACGGGGATGAAGGGGGAGCGGTTTGCCATCTCAAGATCTACACGCTTCAAGTAGACCTGCTGCGATATTTCCCCGCGTCTGCAAGCGGCCTATAGTTGTGCATGAAAATGTGGTTGCTTGTTGGGTTTGCGCCCACCACAGGGGGGATGATGCCCGAAGCCTGGACGCTCCGCGGAGGCCCAAGGGCGTCGGCGAACTTAACCCACTTGGGCGACGACTCACCTCCAGGTAAGCACATTTGTATACTTTCGTCCTGCACAGTTAACCGCATGGCTTCCTCTTCCAGCTACGCCATCCGGAGTTGGGCTTCCGCCGCGATCACTCCCAGATTCTTCCCAGTCTCCTCAGAGGTTGTGCGAGAAATGATCCCCTCAGAAGAAGAAATTCACAAAACGGCCTTCAGGATCCATCAGGGCCATTATGAATGCATCGTCGTGTCGTTTGGATTATCGAATGCTCCATCCCTGTTCCAAGCTTTAATGAATAATATATTCTAACCTTAAGAAAATTCATAGTAGTGTTTTCCGACGATATATTAGTCTATAGTTCGACTAAAGAAGAACATGAAAAACATTTAAGCCTGACGTTGGAGATTATTTCAAAAAAACAGTTGCTAATTATAAAATCTAAATGTAACTTTTTACTCTATTAAAATTGAATTTTTGGGGCATGTCATCACTGAGGAGCAAGTGATGCCCAATTTAGACAATATTAAAGTGGTTAAGGAATTTCCTGCCCCCTCTTCCAGAAAAGTTGTTAGGGATTTTCTTGGTTTATCAGACTATTATAGGAAATTTATAAAAAAACTATTCAATAATTGTCCATTCCATAATTGAGTTGCTTAAGAAAATACCTTTTAAATGGAACCGAAAGGCCCAAGAGGCTTTTGAAGAATTAAAAGAAAAACTGATCACATATCCTATCTTGACATTACCTAACTTCAAAGAGCCATTCACCATAGAAACAGGCACATGAGGCACAGGAATTGGAGCGGTACTAGTATAAAATCATAAAACCATAGCATACTATAGCAAAAAGTTGTCTCAAACTATGCAACAGAAATCAACATACGTACGGGAAATGTACGTTATTACTCTTGTTGTTGCAAAATAGAGACAATACCTATTAGGACATCATTTCACAATATTAACAGACCACCATAGTTTACACTTATTAACTCAGGAATTGCATACTCCAGAACAACAGAATTTTCTCACTAAATTACTAGGGCATGACCATTCTAAAAAAATATAAAACAGACAAACTCAATAAAGTAGTTGATGCTTTGTCCAAAATACCCATAATTCCGGATTCATGTTGACCTTTGATCTAATTTATATTAGACAAGACATTATCATGAGAAGGTATGTGCTTGCAGGTGCTGCGGAGCCCGAGTAAGGCCCCCCGCGGAACCCGAGTAAGGCCCCCCGCGGAACCCAAAATTAATTCCATCAATATGAATGTCCACAGCTACAACGACAGGAATGAACCCCAAATACACTGAAATAGGTACATGGCCTTATGGCCTTACAAATGTTCATAAATATAACATGTCTTACATACATCGGCTCGCAGGCCGGCCACACATGAGAAATGTAAAAACAACTATTCTACGGCCTTCTAGGGCCAGCACAGCAACATGGGCTCCAGCCCGCTATTTGGCGCTCGGCTCCGCAGCACCTGCAAGCACATACCACCGCACGGTGGCAAATAAAGCAACGGTCAGCTAAAAGCCGACCAAATTATAACGACCCCGCCCCTTACTCGGGACGGCGGTGCTCTTTCCCTGCAAAACTTTAGCCAACAATATATATATAGCGCAATTATAATTCGCCACAGGTGTAGGCTCGCACGGCCAAACACCCCGTGCACTCAGGGCACATTCATGGTGGACCCTGACCCATCAGTGCATCCACCACCACCCCCAGGATGGCAACAACATGTGAGCATTTAGCCTTTCTGACCACCGTCTAAGGCTCCAACTATGCCAACGGCCAGTCCCCGTCTTCGGGTCTCTCGCACCGAACCACATAGCCTAGGTCCAATTCCACTTGCCCGTTGCTCACGCCGCATGTCCAATTTAAGGAACTTTGCGCGGGCCAAGCTTCTCTCGGATCCCAAATTTTCCAAAACAGTCTCATAACCCAGTTATGATCAAGGCCGGTTCCCAGACCGCCAAGTTAGCAGAACACGTTTCCGCTCAATTTTCCGGGTGCGCCTTGAAGCTAACCTTCAAGGATCCCTGCTGCAATCTACCGCGTGGAAACCCGAAAAATCCAAAGCACGGAGTCTTCTCCGGCAAAACCATATCAATGCAACATCACCGATCCAGACAAAACACGTCCGGGTAGGCTTCACACACAATGCCTATGCCCGTACTTACGATTCCGGGCTCTACATGCAACACAAGGGGGACTATTCCCGTCAACCCCAAGGAACACCACGCACTCACCGCATACTCGCGGGAGCGGGATTCCCTATGCAGAAAGAAAGAGCTTCAAGCGCTCGAGTTGAGAATCGTTACCCTTGTAGTCCGTTTTGGCGCCATGGAAAAACTACGCGGTTAGAACTCTTCGCAATGACTTTCCCTCCACGGATCCGCTCTCCGATTTCGAAATGGCGCTCCGATGCTCCGCCGGCGGCCGGAAACCTCCTTCTTCTTCCTCTCCTCTCTCACTTTGGAAGGGGAGAATTTTGGAGAGAAAATGAGGGAATAACTCCCTATTCCCGGCCTTAACAGAGCCTAAACTAATCTGGGCCGTCAGATCTAAATTAAAGAAAATGAACGGCTCGGACCTGCACAAAATTCCCCAGAACTGGGCCGCACACGGCTTGGCACACGGCCGTGTCCAAGGCCGTGTGCCTCGATCCAGGCACGATCGTCGAACGGGGAAACGCACACGGGCCAAGACACGCCCGTGTCTGACCTGACACGCCCGTGTCGGGTTCCTCGACACGCCCGTGTTCGAGGGCGTGTCACGCATAACCGCCACGGCAACGGACACGACCCCTCAGGACACGGGTCTGGACACGGGTTGGCACACGCCCGTGTCGGATGACACGCCCGTGTCATCCGGCCGTGTTTCTGGCCGTGTCCTCCTCGGGTTGAAAACGGCCAAAAAAATCACCAGCCAGACACGGCCTTGGACACGCCCGTGTCCTAGGCCGTGTACCCCTACAGGCACCAAAAACTCTTTTTCCGCGACCGACTCGCACACAGAATTCGGGGCGTTACAATCAGATTATGCACGGGGGTGTTATAAACGGATGTGTTGACCTCTGAGCACCGCCTTCCAGTTTATTCATTTAGGAATTGAACAGACTGGAATAAAATGACTGCATTAATCCTAGTTTTTGCACCCATAAAATTCTTTTGGAAGAAAACTATAAATCGTCTATTCAACCGCAACGTAGGCTAAATCCTAATATGAAAGAGGTAGTTAAAGCTGAAATTGTAAAGTTATTAGATGCTGGTATTATATATCCTATTTCGGATAGTTCATGGGTTAGTCCTGTCCAAGTAGTTCCTAAGAAGGGTGGCCTGACCGTAGTGGCAAATGATAAAAATGAATTAATTCCAACGCGAACAGTAACAGGTTGGCGTGTCTGTATAGACTATAGGAAATTAAACGATGCCACTAGGAAAGACCATTTCCCTCTTCCCTTCATCGACCAGATATTAGAACGCTTATCAGGACACTCTTACTATTGTTTTCTAGATGGACTTTCTGGATACTTTCAAATTCCTATAGCACCAGAAGACCAAGAGAAAACAACATTTACTTGCCCATTTGGTACCTTTGCCTATAGACGTATGCCTTTCGGGTTATGTAATGCGCCCGCCACATTTCAAAGGTGCATGCTAGCCATCTTTAACGAGTATGTTGAAGATATCATGGAAGTGTTCATGGATGATTTTTCGGTTTTTGGCGACTCTTTTGAGTTGTGTTTAAATAATTTAGAGAAAGTTCTTAGGAGGTGTGAGGAGACGAACCTAGCGCTTAGTTGGGAGAAGTGTCATTTCATGGTACAAGAAGGGTTAGTACTTGGCCATAAAATTTCAAGCCAAGGAATTCAAGTAGATAAAGCAAAAATAGAGACCATAGAAAAATTGCCACCACCAACCTCCGTAAAGGCAGTGAGAAGTTTCTTAGGACACGCGGGATTTTACCGCCGTTTTATTAAAGATTTCTCTAAAATAGCTAAACCACTAACAAGGCTTTTAGAAAAAGACACACCTTTTATTTTTGAACAAGAGTGTCTACACGCCTTTGAGTTCTTAAAAGAAAAATTAATTAATTCTCCTATTATGATCGCACCTGACTTTAGTCAACCATTTGAGATCATGTGTGATGCTAGTAGTTTTGCGGTAGGGGCTGTTTTAGGACAACGCCGAAACAAACATTTTCACCCAATATATTATGCTAGTAAAACACTTAATAATGCACAGGAGAATTATACAACTACTGAAAAAGAACTCTTAGCAGTGGTATTCGCCTTTGATAAATTTAGATCATATTTAACATTATCCAAAGTGGTAGTTTATACGGATCACTCTGCACTTAGATATTTGCTAGCCAAAGCGGAAGCAAAGCCTCGTTTAATCCGATGGGTTCTTCTTCTACAAGAATTTGATCTAGAAATTAGGGATAAACGAGGAGCGGAAAACTTAGCGGCAGATCATCTTTCACGTTTAGAAAACCCACTACGATCAATGTTAGATGAGTCTGAAATTTCTGATACATTTCCTGAGGAATCATTATTTGCCATATCTACCAATATACAACTAGATTATCCATGGTTTGCAGATTATGCAAACTATCTTGTGGCTAAGGTCCTTCCAAAAGACTTTTCATATCAGCAGAAAAAGAAATTTTTCTCTGACTTGAAATATTACTTTTGGGAGGACCCTTTTCTTTTTCGGATATGTGCAGATTCTGTTATAAGAAGGTGTGTATCAGCGGAGGAAGGTTGGAAGATTTTGGAGCAGTGTCATTCAGGTCCTGCCGGTGGTCACTATGGAGCGAATCGCTCCGCTAAAAAGGTTCTTGATTCCGGTTTTTATTGGCCCCTTCTATTCAGGGATGCCCAAAGGTATGTGCTTTCATGTGATTCTTGCCAAAAAGCAGGTAATATTTCTAAATTACATGAAATGCCTCAAAAATTTATCCTTGAATGTGAGGTATTCGATGTGTGGGGTATAGATTTTATGGGACCATTCCCAGTTTCTTTTGGGAATAAATATATTTTGGTAGCTGTAGATTACGTATCAAGGTGGGTTGAAGCGCAAGCTTTGCCTACTAATGATAGTAGGGTTGTAATTAGATTTTTGAAATCCTTATTCGCACGATTTGGCACACCACGTGCACTTATTAGCGATAGGGGTTCACATTTTTGTAATCTACAACTAGACAAAGTATTGGAAAAATATGGAGTTACACATAGGATAGCCACTCCGTATCATCCTCAAACTAGTGGACAAGTTGAAGTTTCCAATAGAGAGCTTAAGAGAATCTTAGAAAAATCTATAGAAGGGAATAGGAAGCAGTGGTCTAGGAAACTTAATGACTGTTTATGGGCCTATAGGACCGCCTACAAAACACCTATAGGGACCACCCCCTTTAGATTAGTCTACGGTAAATCTTGCCACCTACCTATAGAATTAGAACACAAATCGTATTGGGCAATACGCTCCTTAAATTTTGACACTAATTCTATAGGAGAAAAGCGTAAACTTCAACTTAACGAATTAGATGAGTGGAGAACTATGGCCTATGAGAACTCCCGGATTTATAAGGAGAAAACCAAACTATTTCATGACCGTCACCTTCGTAAACCCAAGGTATTCCAAAAAGGTGACCAAGTCCTCCTTTATAACTCCAGATTACGATTATTCCCAGGGAAGTTAAGGTCTAAGTGGTCCGGACCCTTCAAAGTTAAAGAAGTCTTTCCCTACGGTACCGTCGAGTTAACTCACCCCGAGAAGGGAGATTTTAAGGTTAATGGTCACCGACTTAAACCCTATTATGGTGAACTCCCTATGGACTTCCCTCGTTTAGAAACTTGCCTCCGTCTAGATTAGTTTAATATTAAGTATAATAGGTGTTTCTAAATATTCTTGCATTAGTATAAGTCTAATTAGTTGTAATGAAAAAATTAAAGAAAAAAATGTTAATGAAAAAAAAAAAAAAATTTTCCATCAAATTTTAATGAGAAATAGAAAAAAATTTTCTGGAAAAAATTTTTCTGGAGACGCACACGGCTACACACACGGCCGTGTGCGTGGCCGTGTACATGACACAGGCTCAGGCCCAGCCGTGTGGTATTAATTCGGCATTAGGGCATTTTCATCCCGAGCACAACACGGGTTGGCACCTACCCGTGTTCATAGCCGTGTGCATTGGTCTCGACGATCGTCGAGACCGATGTGTCGAGACATCGAACACGGGCGTGTCTGATTACACACGCCCGTGTCGCCTACCTACCCGTGTTCATGTACCGTGCCAGCTTCGACACGGGGCGACACACGGCCGTGTTGGCTCCCGTGTCCACCTGACGCACTGACCCCAGCCGATTTGACTACACGGACCGAGGCAGGCTCGTGTTCCACGAGGCATTGGATCCCCTAACACGGGTGCACACACGGCCGTGTGCGCACCCGTGTTCCATTATTTTACACGGACCGACGCACCCCGTGTTCCACGAGGTTAAAGATTCCCTAACACGGGCTCGCACACGCCCGTGTGCGAACCCGTGTTCAGCATGTATAAATAGGGGCCGTGTGGTTTTCTTCCTTGCTCACTCCAAACCCTCTCCCACCACCAGTCATCCCGTGGCCAGATCCCCAAAGGCACCTCTTTCTCCAATTCTAGCCCCCCTTCACTCGTATTCTCCCCATCTACGTCATGTCTTCCGGAAGAAGTGGTGGTCGCCGTCGCCGACCGGAATTGCAAGTCTCCACGGAGAGGCGGGATGCTGCTACCCCGCTAATTTTCACTGATGCATCGCACACCGCCCGCTACAATCGCCTGCAATCCAAAAAAATTTCAGGACATACGCATGATAGATTGGAGCGTACTTGAGGAGATAAACCTGGCAGGAGATGTCAGGGGGCTGATTTCTGTAACGGGGTGGAGTCAATTTTTTGCCATAGAAGAATTAGGCTTTAGGGAACTCACCTTAGAGTTCCTATCATCATTTTATTCCAGTTTTAGGCCAAATTTCATCGACGCACCGCACGCGCCCGAGGGGATTGTTTCATTTCGAGTGGGTGGCACATTTTACACACTCACCATGCTCCAATTCACCCAATATTTAGGGGTGTATGAGGAGTCGTTCCTTTTTAGTGCCGCCTACCCCGAACTCCACTTTGAGCTCCCCAACCGCGATATGGCCGGTGGTATATGGCGCCAGATTTCTTTCGACACTGGCGCCTACGAGGCCAAGAGATCTAAGGCATCCAAATTACTTTCCCCCGCCCTCCATTACATCCACCATCTACTCAGCCACACGTTGAGCGGCCGGGGCGAAAGCTCCGGAGTTGTTAGTAGGCAGGATCTGTTATACCTATACAGCATGACTTCACGATATCCTCTACATCTCGGTTATCTTCTAGCCCAGTTTATTCTTCATCAGGCTGACACCCCTCGTATAGGGTCTATTTGCGTAGCCCCCTATATTACGCGTCTCGTGAAGAATATGGGCATCTTTTTAGCCCTCCCCCAGATGACAGTGGTCGCAAAGACCGTGCCTATCACGATGGCTAGTCTTCGCGCCCTCCGCCTCGTCACCGCCCGTCAGGGCCGGGGAGGGGTCATATATTCTATTGCTCGACGAGGACCGCATGTGCAGGCCGACAGTGATGATGAGATAGATCCTGACCTCGACGAGCCGTTGGTGCCTCCACCCCGTTCCACCTACGCTCATGGCGAGTCGTCTACTGCACCTCCTCCACCTCAGTCACGATACTCGCGTGAGTTCCGGCAGTTTTTCGACACCGAGCTCTCGCCACGCTTTCAGGAAATTAAGGAGGAACATCAGGAAATTAAGGATCTCCTTCATCAGATTAGAGACCACCTTGGGATCGCCCCTCGCCAGCCGCCAGCTCCAGCACCGCCTTCCTTCCCGGATGATTCGACAGGCCACCATGAGTACTTCTGATTTGTATCGATGTAGTTCTATCTTTATATATCGTATCTTGTATTTTCTTTTTTTCAGTGTATTCAGTTGAATCACCTATTATATATCAGTGCATTTCATTACAGCTCATGTTTCTTTACTGTGCTCTTCTACTTATTATGATAGCAGTTCCTTTTTACATATCATCATGAAATCAACACCAAAAGGGGCAGAAAATGGTAGATATGATTACAATTATGATAGTAAAAAGCCTATCATAATCGTACTCATCAAATACCCCCAGACTTAGATGTTTGCTTGTCCCTAAGCAAACTAATTCAAACACCTGGGTTACCATTAAATAATTTTGCCTCCGCACACTGGTTGCTATGAATTTAGGAGAACTTTGGTGATGTAATCGCATAGGAAATAATTTTAGCAGACTTTTCTAAATATATATTTATCTTAAAATTCCTCTAGTATATCATTTTAACTATCTCTCACTCGCTTTTAGAAATAAAGGTATAGTCATCTTTAACAAATATGAGGAGAAAATAACAATCTCTATAAAATACGTATTAGCATTTCAAAACTTATAAGTACTCTTACTGATAATCATGAACTTACCCTTTTTACACCCTCATCACCGCATAATTTAGAATTAGTAAGGTTGGATCCTTAGGACTTGAATTTTGGTGTAGCCTTTTTGGCTTAGGATAGAAGATTAAAGGTGAGGTAATCAAGGATAATTTTGATGAATTTTTCACACCTAAATCTTGATTGAGCCTTATGTTGGAAAATACCTTAACATATTTCAATTTTATGTAAACACCCCCAGACTTTGCAATTTGTATATTTCCCACATTTTGAAGGGCACTCTATTTTTTATATACATTTTTTTTTTTTAACCAAGGGACCATAGTAGGGATCATTCCAAGTGGGTGCAAGTATACACGCACTCAGGCCACATATCACTATGTCTTTTTTTTTTTTTGGGTTCAAAGTAGGGATCATTCCAAGTGGGTGCAAGGATACACGCACTCAGGCCACATATCACAATGAACAAATCATTCCAAGCAGGCATCAATGATAGGTGTGCTAATAGGTAGGGATTTGGCCTTGGTGGATTTTAATCGTAGAGCATCAAAAGGATGGGGATTAGGTTCAAATGGGGTGTGCAAGGGTATGTTAAAGGTGTTGGGATAACAAGGCTCAGGCTATCCAATAGGAGGCCTAAGTCATTTCCGCCCTTACTAATTAACTTATGTGATGTTTTGAGGAATGCTAGAGGGTGAGTCCTAGACATCAATAGGGAGTAATTTTTAATTTTAAAACTCTAATACCAAATTATAAAAATGTTACACTCATCGACTCACTTTATTATAGATAAATATAATTTCTAAAATAGAGTGTTGGATAGTTACTAATATAGAGGAGTAATCTTAAAATTAAATTATATAGAGAAAATTAAGCTAAAAAAATTTCTATGCTTAATTACGAAATCAACAAAGTTGAATACTGTATGAGTCTACATCAATTCATTTTAATCAGTGTGCGAAGGTAAATTAAATATTTATAATCCCACATGAATGAATAATGAGAGCTTAAAAGGTCAAACAAAATTTTTTTTAAAGGGTGGTATAATAACTTGAGCATTATGATAAGCAGGTTAGAATTAATTGTAACCACATGAACAACCATTCTACCCCCAGACTTAAGATTTGCAATGTCCTCAGTGCAATGTAAAAAGCGGACATAGAGTGATTTCATGATGATAGCAAAGAAACTGTCGTATCATAGATAGAAGAGCGTATTTAGAAATCTTCGGCAGTTCTTGTTTTAAACCATTTTCTGAGTCTATTATTTTTCTATTGCAGGTAATGCCAACCAATGGACCTAAAAGTTTCGGAGCAAACAGAGGAGTTCACGGAGTCTACATGGCCGATGACAGGACAGAAATTTGGTGCACACGGCCAGGCACACGGCCAGGCACACGGCCATGGAATAAATCAAACCAACCAATTAATACTACACGTCCTAAACACAGAGCATTCTAGCGGAAGATTTTAAAGTTGAAGAACCCAAACTTAAATCCATCAAATATGAATGTCCACATTTACAACTACAAGAACGAACCTCAAATACACTGAAACAGGTACATGGCCTTATGGCCTTTCAAATGTTCAAAAATATAACATGTCTTACATACATCGGCTCGCAGGCCGGCCACACATGAGAAATGTAAAAACAACTATTCTACGGCCTTCTAGGGCCAGCACAGCAACATGGGCTCCAGCCCGCTATTTGGCGCTCGGCTCCGCAGCACCTGCAAGCACATACCACCGCACGGTGGCAAATAAAGCAACGGTCAGCTAAAAGCCGACCAAATTATAACGACCCCGCCCCTTACTCGGGACGGCGGTGCTCTTTCCCTGCAAAACATTAGCCCAACAATATATATATATCGCAATAATAATTCGCCACAGGTGTAGGCTCGCATGGCCAAACACCCCGTGCACTCAGGGCACATTCATGGTGAACCCTGACAAATCAGTGCATTCACCACCATCCCTAGGATGGCAACAACATGTGAGCATTTAGCCTTTCTGACCACCGTCTAAGGCTCCGACTATGCCAACGGCCAGTCCCCGTCTTCGGGTCTCTCGCACCGAACCACATAGCCCAGGTCCAATTCCACTTGCCCGTTGCTCACGCCGCATGTCCAATTTAAGGAACTTTGCGCGGGCCAAGCTTCTCTCGGATCCCAAATTTCCCAAAACAATCTCATAACCCAGTTATGATCAAGGCCGGTTCCCAGACCGCCAAGTTAGCAGAACACGTTTCCGCTCAGTTTTCCGGGTGCGCCTTGAAGCTAACCTTCAAGGATCCCTGCTGCAATCTACCGCGTAGAAACCCGAAAAATCCAAAGCACGGAGTCTTCTCCGGCAAAACCATATCAAATGCAACATCACCGATCCAGACAAAACACGTCCGGGTAGGCTTCACACACAATGCCTATGCCCGTACTTACGATTCCGGGCTCTACATGCAACACAAGGGGGACTATTCCCGTCAACCCCAAGGAACACCACGCACTCACCGCATACTCGCGGGAGCGGGATTCCTTATGCAGAAAGAAAGAGATTCAAGCGCTCGAGTTGAGAATCGTTACCCTTGTAGTCCGTTTTGGCGCCATGGAAAAACTACGCGGTTAGAACTCTTCGCAATGACCTTCCCTCCACGGATCCGCTCTCCGATTTCGAAACGGTGCTCCGATGCTCCGCCGGCGGCCGGAAACCTCCTTCTTCTTCCTCTCCTCTCTCACTTTGGAAGGGGAGAACTTTGGAGAGAAAAATGAGGGAATAACTCCCTATTCCCGGCCTTAACAGAGCAGGATCTCATCTGGGCCATTGGATCCTAATTAAAGAAAATGAACGGCTCGGATCTGCACAAAATTCCCTAGATATATCGTCAAACTTCCATTCTGGGATAGGAAGTGATTTCAAGAAACCTCCGGGCTTCTGACATTCCGCCTTCACTAATGCACAAGTGCGACACTTGGCCACATAAAGCGCCACATCCTTCTTCAAACCCGGCCACCAGAATAATTTCTTCATGTCTCTATACATCTTCGTGCTTCCCGGGTGGATTGAGTATTTGGTATGATGAGCCTCATACATCAACTCCTCCGGAATATTATCCGCACTAGGAACGCATAGACGACCGTCCTTCCTTAGCAACCCATCTTCAACCACAAACTGGGAATTTGACCCATCCAAAGGTCCATCTAGGATTTGCTTCATGCTGCTATCCTGAACCAAAGCCCTCCGAACTCTATCCGCTAGGTCACACTGCACCTCTGTCCAAAACAATTTCGCCTCGGCACTAGACTGCTTGTCAACGCAAGATATCTCCAATGCCTCCAACTCTTGGACCAATCTCTCATCATGTACTGATAACCAATTGGCTTGTGCGGGAATCTTACGACTCAACGCATCCGCCACTGCATTTCCCTTCCCAGGTACATAGTGTATCTTGAAGGTGTAGTCCCCTAAGAACTCCATCCACCTCCTCTGCCTCATGTTCAGATCCTTTTGGTCCAATAGGTACTTCAAACTCTTATGATCGGTGTAAATATCCACCTTCACACCGTACAGATAGTGCCTCCAAAGCTTTAGAGCAAAAATCACGGCCGCTAACTCTAAGTCGTGGACCGGATAATTCCTCTCGTGAACCTTAAGCTATCACTCTCCCATGCTGTAGCAGAACACAGCCCAAACCACTGCCTGAAGCATCACTATCAATCTCGAACCCTTCGGTACCACTTGGCGAACATAAAATAGGCGCCGTGGTCAACCGCCTCTTCAATTCTTCAAAAGCCTGTTCGCACTCCGGAGACCACACAAACTTCTGATCCTTTCTTGTCAACGTCGTGAGTGGTAGTGCTATCCGCGAGAAGTTCTTTACGAAGCGCCTGTAGTAGTCAGCAAGTCCCAGAAAACTCCGGACCTCTGCCACCGTAATCAAAGTAGGCCACTCCCGTATCGCCACTATCTTCGCCGGATCCACAGCTATTCCTTCTCCATTGACAACATGACCAAGGAACGCTATCGAGGGTAACCAGAATTCACACTTGGAGAACTTTGCATATAACTGACTTTTCCTCAATGTTTCCAACACCATGTGTAAATGCTTGTAGTGATCCTCCTCGCACCGCGAATATACCAGGATATCATCAATAAATACTATCACGAACTGATCCAAGTATTCTCTGAACGTCCTATTCATCAGATCCATAAACACGGATGGAGCATTCGTCAACCCAAACGGCATAACCGTGAACTCGTAATGCCCAAACCGCGTACTGAATGCTGTCTTTGGAATGTCGCTCTCCCTTATCCTCAACTAATAGTAACCAGACTTCAAATCTAACTTCGAATATACAGTTGACCCAACCAACTGATCAAATAGATCGTCAATCCTCGGGATTGGATATTTGTTCTTCTCCGTAAGTTTGTTCAATTCCCGATAATCGATATAAATCTACAAGCTCCCATCTTTCTTCTTAACAAAGAGAACTGGTGCGCTCCAAGGCGACAAACTTGGACGCACATAACCTTGCTCTAGCAACTCCTGCGGTTGCACCTTCAACTCTGCCATTTCTCTTGGGGCTATCCGATAGGGGGAGCATGACACCGGTTTGGCACCCGGTACCAGCTCTATAGTAAAGTCTATCTCCCACTGAGGAGGTGCTCCTGGGAGATCATCTGGAAACACATCAGGATATTCGGACACAACTGGGATGTTGCCCAAACTAGGTTTAGGCGTCGGAGTCTACACTAGAGTGACATACAGTTCTGCCCCAGACCAAACTGCCGGGAACACCTGAAGGGCTGACATCAAAATCTTACCCGACCCCTTCATGCCCGCGAAAGTCACCTCATGACTAGCTCTCAACTGACCCACTAGCAACTTCGATCAACGTATGTCTGCTGCTCCGAGAGCCTGACCATGCTAAAGATCACGTTGAACTCTCCTAGCGGTAGAAACAACGCCTGCAAATCAAACTTTTGACTCACAATCCATACCTAAACGCAACAGATTCTATCTGCGCGCATCGAGCACTACTAGTCAACAACACATCTATTAAGACTTTTGCCATCGGAAGATATATTCCGACACGTAATACAATTCCTTTGGGCAAACGGAGACACAAAGCCCCCTTTTACGAACGGTGCTCGCGCCGGATAAACGAAATTCAGAACAACGCTTAGCACAAGCGGTTCTAGGTTAACATGCACAAAGACTACAAGTGTCTAAAGCTAAATGCTAGAATTTTAAACCTTACCTGTCACCACGTCTGCTTGCTTTCTGTCCTCTTGCTGACCAAGCTTGTACTCTTCAGACTTCCTTTCGGACTTTGCACGTCCACTCCAACACTCACGTGCAAAATGTCCCACTTTTTCGCAGATATATCAAGCTCTTGGGACTCGACTTGTAGTTGCTCCTGACGCACCAGAAGAAGGGGCTGAGTTCGAAGTCTTCAGCTTCTTGTTCCAACTGCGGACATCGGACTTTGAACTTGGCCCTTTGAACTGTGGTTTCTTAGTACCAGAGTCCTCACCTGCTCCTGACATAGCTTCCTTAATCTTCTGAGCACCATCCCAACATTCTCGGGCAAAGTGTCCTTTCTTTCCACAAGTATGACAGTTGTAAGCAACCTTGCTAGTCGATGATCTAACCTTCTTCTTCAGCATTTTGCAAGATGCACCCCTCATAGGAATTGCAGAGTTCGATACCCTACTCACTGGTATCTGGTGAATTTTTCCCATTTCCACTTCCAAAGACCTGGCCGACTCTACCAAGGCTCGGAATCCCATTAGTTTTGGTCCTAGAAGTGGAATTCGCAGTTCGTCACGTAGACCACTATAGAATCTATCGACTATAGACCTCTCGTTCTCCAACTCAAAGCATGGGTAGCGGCTTATCAAAAGGAATGCCTGCAAATACTCATCAACTGAGTGCGTACCCTGCACCAAGCACATATTCAACGGCTGACCTGATGGCCTCCTAAATGTCATTTGATTCAACACACCACCCGACATTGAAGTCATCTCGGGGACAAGAGGTTGCACATTGCTTCCTTGCTGTGCACTAGTCATAGCGAGCACCACTTCAACGATCCTTCTTATGGTTTCTAACGAAAGAGGGGTATCAAGCGCGCCACTGGGTGCACTATAATCCTCAGAAACCAGATGTTCTGTCGGCTCTACGCCACTCTCGGTCACCTATAGTCATACAAAACACCAATAAGTGACCAAACAAAATTGCAAAAAGCAATTATAGGAACGCGCAGGTTCCTCAACCACGAGTATTTTTCATTCCTAAGTGGACATTCATGGGTTCTTTTTAATGTTATAACGATGACGCACATGTGTGCTCACCACCCCTTAAAAGAATTCGCCCTCTGATACCAAATTGTAACACCTCCATCCGTCGCATGGCATATAACAGAAGGTCCAGCTGGAACCCGACGCCATATACCACAGACAGTCGGAAGGGTTACTAAATGAATAAATCAAACCAACCAATTAATACTACACGTCCTAAACACAGAGCATTCTAGCGGAAGATTTTAAAGTTGAAGAACCCAAACTTAAATCCATCAAATATGAATGTCCACATTTACAACTACAAGAACGAACCTCAAATACACTGAAACAGGTACATGGCCTTATGGCCTTTCAAATGTTCAAAAATATAACATGTCTTACATACATCGGCTCGCAGGCCGGCCACACATGAGAAATGTAAAAACAACTATTCTACGGCCTTCTAGGGCCAGCACAGCAACATGGGCTCCAGCCCGCTATTTGGCGCTCGGCTCCGCAGCACCTGCAAGCACATACCACCGCACGGTGGCAAATAAAGCAACGGTCAGCTAAAAGCCGACCAAATTATAACGACCCCGCCCCTTACTCGGGACGGCGGTGCTCTTTCCCTGCAAAACATTAGCCCAACAATATATATATATCGCAATAATAATTCGCCACAGGTGTAGGCTCGCATGGCCAAACACCCCGTGCACTCAGGGCACATTCATGGTGAACCCTGACAAATCAGTGCATTCACCACCATCCCTAGGATGGCAACAACATGTGAGCATTTAGCCTTTCTGACCACCGTCTAAGGCTCCGACTATGCCAACGGCCAGTCCCCGTCTTCGGGTCTCTCGCACCGAACCACATAGCCCAGGTCCAATTCCACTTGCCCGTTGCTCACGCCGCATGTCCAATTTAAGGAACTTTGCGCGGGTCAAGCTTCTCTCGGATCCCAAATTTCCCAAAACAATCTCATAACCCAGTTATGATCAAGGCCGGTTCCCAGACCGCCAAGTTAGCAGAACACGTTTCCGCTCAGTTTTCCGGGTGCGCCTTGAAGCTAACCTTCAAGGATCCCTGCTGCAATCTACCGCGTAGAAACCCGAAAAATCCAAAGCACGGAGTCTTCTCCGGCAAAACCATATCAAATGCAACATCACCGATCCAGACAAAACACGTCCGGGTAGGCTTCACACACAATGCCTATGCCCGTACTTACGATTCCGGGCTCTACATGCAACACAAGGGGGACTATTCCCGTCAACCCCAAGGAACACCACGCACTCACCGCATACTCGCGGGAGCGGGATTCCTTATGCAGAAAGAAAGAGATTCAAGCGCTCGAGTTGAGAATCGTTACCCTTGTAGTCCGTTTTGGCGCCATGGAAAAACTACGCGGTTAGAACTCTTCGCAATGACCTTCCCTCCACGGATCCGCTCTCCGATTTCGAAACGGTGCTCCGATGCTCCGCCGGCGGCCGGAAACCTCCTTCTTCTTCCTCTCCTCTCTCACTTTGGAAGGGGAGAACTTTGGAGAGAAAAATGAGGGAATAACTCCCTATTCCCGGCCTTAACAGAGCAGGATCTCATCTGGGCCATTGGATCCTAATTAAAGAAAATGAACGGCTCGGATCTGCACAAAATTCCCTAGACCTGGGCCGCACACGGCTTGGCACACGGCCGTGTCCAAGGCCGTGTGCCTCGATCCAGGCACGATCATCGAACTGAGAAATGCACACGGGCCAAGACACGCCCGTGTCTGACCTGACACGCCCGTGTCGGGATCCTCGACACGCCCGTGTTCGTGGGCGTGTCACGCATAACCGCCACGGCAACGGACACGACCCATCAGGACACGGGTCGGGACACGGGTTGGCACACGCCCGTGTCGGATGACACGCCCGTGTCATCCGGCCGTGTTCCTGGCCGTGTCCTTCTCGGGTTGGAAACGACCAAAAATCACCAGCCAGACACGGCCTTGGACACGCCCGTGTCCTAGGCCGTGTACCCCTACAGGCACCAAAAACTCTTTTTCCGCGACCGACTCGCACACAAAATTCGGGGCGTTACAAATCTCCCTCACTTAAGGAATTTCGTCCCGAAATTAAGCAAAGGTACACGAAAGCTAAATGATACCTGAGTGGAATAACTCGGGGTATTCCTCCAACATAGCTTGCTCTCGCTCCCAAGAAAGCTCCTCACGTCCGCAATTATCCCAACGGACTTTAACCATTCTGACCTCCTTGTTGTGGAGTCGTTTGACCGCAACATCTTCAATTCGTACTGGTCTGACCCTTGTTGTTAACTCATAATCAACCGGCACCTGATCGTCTGCAATGATCTGCGAAGCCTCTTGAACTGCCTTACGCAACACCGATACGTGGAATACGTCATGCAGCCCACTCAACTCCGTCGACAGCTTTAATCTATACGCCGCCTCGCCAACACGCTCCAGGATTTCAAATGGTCCAAGGTATCTCGGACTCAGCTTCTTCAAGCGTCGAACCCGCGATACACCCTTGAACGGCTTGATTTTTAAATATATCATGTCGCCAACGTTGAACTCCACATTTCTATGTTTGGCATTGTAATACTTTGACTGTCTATCCTGAGCAATCTTCAGCCTTTCTTGAATTGTCCATATCATTGAAGTGGCATCTTCCACCGCTTGACGTTTATACAACTTTGATTCGCCTGCCTCCAACCAAGACAACGACGTACGACACTTCCTCCCGTACAAAGCTTTGAAAGGCGCCATTCCAATGCTTGCCTGAAAGCTATTGTTGTACGCAAACTCCACCATGTACAGGTGATCCTCCCAATGCTTCCCGAAATCTAGGACGCACATGCGAAGCATGTCCTCCATAGTTCTGTTGACTCTCTCGGTTTGGCCATCTGTCTGTGGGTGAAAGGCTGTGCTAAACTTTAGCTTAGTACCCAACAGACCATGCACCAACCTCCAGTCATTTGACGTGAAGCGTCCATCACGATCACTAACAATACTGCGAGGCACACCATGCAGTCGTACAATATTATCCACGTAGAGTTTGGCTAACCTTTCTACTGGATCTTCCTTTCTCATTGGGATAAAGTGCGACACCTTTGTCAATCTATCTACGACCACCCAAATGGCGTCATTTCCTTTCTGCGACTTCGGCAACCCGTGCACAAAATCCATAGATATATCGTCAAACTTCCATTCTGGGATAGGAAGTGATTTCAAGAAACCTCCGGGCTTCTGACATTCCGCCTTCACTAATGCACAAGTGCGACACTTGGCCACATAAAGCGCCACATCCTTCTTCAAACCCGGCCACCAGAATAATTTCTTCATGTCTCTATACATCTTCGTGCTTCCCGGGTGGATTGAGTATTTGGTATGATGAGCCTCATACATCAACTCCTCCGGAATATTATCCGCACTAGGAACGCATAGACGACCGTCCTTCCTTAGCAACCCATCTTCAACCACAAACTGGGAATTTGACCCATCCAAAGGTCCATCTAGGATTTGCTTCATGCTGCTATCCTGAACCAAAGCCCTCCGAACTCTATCCGCTAGGTCACACTGCACCTCTGTCCAAAACAATTTCGCCTCGGCACTAGACTGCTTGTCAACGCAAGATATCTCCAATGCCTCCAACTCTTGGACCAATCTCTCATCATGTACTGATAACCAATTGGCTTGTGCGGGAATCTTACGACTCAACGCATCCGCCACTGCATTTCCCTTCCCAGGTACATAGTGTATCTTGAAGGTGTAGTCCCCTAAGAACTCCATCCACCTCCTCTGCCTCATGTTCAGATCCTCTTGGTCCAATAGGTACTTCAAACTCTTATGATCGGTGTAAATATCCACCTTCACACCGTACAGATAGTGCCTCCAAAGCTTTAGAGCAAAAATCACGGCCGCTAACTCTAAGTCGTGGACCGGATAATTCCTCTCGTGAACCTTAAGCTATCACTCTCCCATGCTGTAGCAGAACACAGCCCAAACCACTGCCTGAAGCATCACTATCAATCTCGAACCCTTCGGTACCACTTGGCGAACATAAAATAGGCGCCGTGGTCAACCGCCTCTTCAATTCTTCAAAAGCCTGTTCGCACTCCGGAGACCACACAAACTTCTGATCCTTTCTTGTCAACGTCGTGAGTGGTAGTGCTATCCGCGAGAAGTTCTTTACGAAGCGCCTGTAGTAGTCAGCAAGTCCCAGAAAACTCCGGACCTCTGCCACCGTAATCAAAGTAGGCCACTCCCGTATCGTCACTATCTTCGCCGGATCCACAGCTATTCCTTCTCCATTGACAACATGACCAAGGAACGCTATCGAGGGTAACCAGAATTCACACTTGGAGAACTTTGCATATAACTGACTTTTCCTCAATGTTTCCAACACCATGTGTAAATGCTTGTAGTGATCCTCCTCGCACCGCGAATATACCAGGATATCATCAATAAATACTATCACGAACTGATCCAAGTATTCTCTGAACGTCCTATTCATCAGATCCATAAACACGGATGGAGCATTCGTCAACCCAAACGGCATAACCGTGAACTCGTAATGCCCAAACCGCGTACTGAATGCTGTCTTTGGAATGTCGCTCTCCCTTATCCTCAACTAATAGTAACCAGACTTCAAATCTAACTTCGAATATACAGTTGACCCAACCAACTGATCAAATAGATCGTCAATCCTCGGGATTGGATATTTGTTCTTCTCCGTAAGTTTGTTCAATTCCCGATAATCGATATAAATCTACAAGCTCCCATCTTTCTTCTTAACAAAGAGAACTGGTGCGCTCCAAGGCGACAAACTTGGACGCACATAACCTTGCTCTAGCAACTCCTGCGGTTGCACCTTCAACTCTGCCATTTCTCTTGGGGCTATCCGATAGGGGGAGCATGACACCGGTTTGGCACCCGGTACCAGCTCTATAGTAAAGTCTATCTCCCACTGAGGAGGTGCTCCTGGGAGATCATCTGGAAACACATCAGGATATTCGGACACAACTGGGATGTTGCCCAAACTAGGTTTAGGCGTCGGAGTCTACACTAGAGTGACATACAGTTCTGCCCCAGACCAAACTGCCGGGAACACCTGAAGGGCTGACATCAAAATCTTACCCGACCCCTTCATGCCCGCGAAAGTCACCTCATGACTAGCTCTCAACTGACCCACTAGCAACTTCGATCAACGTATGTCTGCTGCTCCGAGAGCCTGACCATGCTAAAGATCACGTTGAACTCTCCTAGCGGTAGAAACAACGCCTGCAAATCAAACTTTTGACTCACAATCCATACCTAAACGCAACAGATTCTATCTGCGCGCATCGAGCACTACTAGTCAACAACACATCTATTAAGACTTTTGCCATCGGAAGATATATTCCGACACGTAATACAATTCCTTTGGGCAAACGGAGACACAAAGCCCCCTTTTACGAACGGTGCTCGCGCCGGATAAACGAAATTCAGAACAACGCTTAGCACAAGCGGTTCTAGGTTAACATGCACAAAGACTACAAGTGTCTAAAGCTAAATGCTAGAATTTTAAACCTTACCTGTCACCACGTCTGCTTGCTTTCTGTCCTCTTGCTGACCAAGCTTGTACTCTTCAGACTTCCTTTCGGACTTTGCACGTCCACTCCAACACTCACGTGCAAAATGTCCCACTTTTTCGCAGATATAGCAAGCTCTTGGGACTCGACTTGTAGTTGCTCCTGACGCACCAGAAGAAGGGGCTGAGTTCGAAGTCTTCAGCTTCTTGTTCCAACTGCGGACATCGGACTTTGAACTTGGCCCTTTGAACTGTGGTTTCTTAGTACCAGAGTCCTCACCTGCTCCTGACATAGCTTCCTTAATCTTCTGAGCACCATCCCAACATTCTCGGGCAAAGTGTCCTTTCTTTCCACAAGTATGACAGTTGTAAGCAACCTTGCTAGTCGATGATCTAACCTTCTTCTTCAGCATTTTGCAAGATGCACCCCTCATAGGAATTGCAGAGTTCGATACCCTACTCACTGGTATCTGGTGAATTTTTCCCATTTCCACTTCCAAAGACCTGGCCGACTCTACCAAGGCTCGGAATCCCATTAGTTTTGGTCCTAGAAGTGGAATTTGCAGTTCGTCACGTAGACCACTATAGAATCTATCGACTATAGACCTCTCGTTCTCCAACTCAAAGCATGGGTAGCGGCTTATCAAAAGGAATGCCTGCAAATACTCATCAACTGAGTGCGTACCCTGCACCAAGCACATATTCAACGGCTGACCTGATGGCCTCCTAAATGTCATTTGATTCAACACACCACCCGACATTGAAGTCATCTCGGGGACAAGAGGTTGCACATTGCTTCCTTGCTGTGCACTAGTCATAGCGAGCACCACTTCAACGATCCTTCTTATGGTTTCTAACGAAAGAGGGGTATCAAGCGCGCCACTGGGTGCACTATAATCCTCAGAAACCAGATGTTCTGTCGGCTCTACGCCACTCTCGGTCACCTATAGTCATACAAAACACCAATAAGTGACCAAACAAAATTGCAAAAAGCAATTATAGGAACGCGCAGGTTCCTCAACCACGAGTATTTTTCATTCCTAAGTGGACATTCATGGGTTCTTTTTAATGTTATAACGATGACGCACATGTGTGCTCACCACCCCTTAAAAGAATTCGCCCACGAATTCATTTAAGCTTGACCGTAACCAGAAGTCTGATACCAAATTGTAACACCCCCATCCGTCGCATGGCATATAACAGAAGGTCCAGCTGGAACCCGACGCCATATACCACAGACAGTCGGAAGGGTTACTAAATGAATAAATCAAACCAACCAATTAATACTACACGTCCTAAACACAGAGCATTCTAGCGGAAGATTTTAAAGTTGAAGAACCCAAACTTAAATCCATCAAATATGAATGTCCACATTTACAACTACAAGAACGAACCTCAAATACACTGAAACAGGTACATGGCCTTATGGCCTTTCAAATGTTCAAAAATATAACATGTCTTACATACATCGGCTCGCAGGCCGGCCACACATGAGAAATGTAAAAACAACTATTCTACGGCCTTCTAGGGCCAGCACAGCAACATGGGCTCCAGCCCGCTATTTGGCGCTCGGCTCCGCAGCACCTGCAAGCACATACCACCGCACGGTGGCAAATAAAGCAACGGTCAGCTAAAAGCCGACCAAATTATAACGACCCCGCCCCTTACTCGGGACGGCGGTGCTCTTTCCCTGCAAAACATTAGCCCAACAATATATATATATCGCAATAATAATTCGCCACAGGTGTAGGCTCGCATGGCCAAACACCACGTGCACTCAGGGCACATTCATGGTGAACCCTGACAAATCAGTGCATTCACCACCATCCCTAGGATGGCAACAACATGTGAGCATTTAGCCTTTCTGACCACCGTCTAAGGCTCCGACTATGCCAACGGCCAGTCCCCGTCTTCGGGTCTCTCGCACCGAACCACATAGCCCAGGTCCAATTCCACTTGCCCGTTGCTCACGCCGCATGTCCAATTTAAGGAACTTTGCGCGGGCCAAGCTTCTCTCGGATCCCAAATTTCCCAAAACAATCTCATAACCCAGTTATGATCAAGGCCGGTTCCCAGACCGCCAAGTTAGCAGAACACGTTTCCGCTCAGTTTTCCGGGTGCGCCTTGAAGCTAACCTTCAAGGATCCCTGCTGCAATCTACCGCGTAGAAACCCGAAAAATCCAAAGCACGGAGTCTTCTCCGGCAAAACCATATCAAATGCAACATCACCGATCCAGACAAAACACGTCCGGGTAGGCTTCACACACAATGCCTATGCCCGTACTTACGATTCCGGGCTCTACATGCAACACAAGGGGGACTATTCCCGTCAACCCCAAGGAACACCACGCACTCACCGCATACTCGCGGGAGCGGGATTCCTTATGCAGAAAGAAAGAGATTCAAGCGCTCGAGTTGAGAATCGTTACCCTTGTAGTCCGTTTTGGCGCCATGGAAAAACTACGCGGTTAGAACTCTTCGCAATGACCTTCCCTCCACGGATCCGCTCTCCGATTTCGAAACGGTGCTCCGATGCTCCGCCGGCGGCCGGAAACCTCCTTCTTCTTCCTCTCCTCTCTCACTTTGGAAGGGGAGAACTTTGGAGAGAAAAATGAGGGAATAACTCCCTATTCCCGGCCTTAACAGAGCAGGATCTCATCTGGGCCATTGGATCCTAATTAAAGAAAATGAACGGCTCGGATCTGCACAAAATTCCCTAGACCTGGGCCGCACACGGCTTGGCACACGGCCGTGTCCAAGGCCGTGTGCCTCGATCCAGGCACGATCATCGAACTGAGAAATGCACACGGGCCAAGACACGCCCGTGTCTGACCTGACACGCCCGTGTCGGGATCCTCGACACGCCCGTGTTCGTGGGCGTGTCACGCATAACCGCCACGGCAACGGACACGACCCATCAGGACACGGGTCGGGACACGGGTTGGCACACGCCCGTGTCGGATGACACGCCCGTGTCATCCGGCCGTGTTCCTGGCCGTGTCCTTCTCGGGTTGGAAACGACCAAAAATCACCAGCCAGACACGGCCTTGGACACGCCCGTGTCCTATGCCGTGTACCCCTACAGGCACCAAAAACTCTTTTTCCGCGACCGACTCGCACACAAAATTCGGGGCGTTACAATACGTACGGGAAATGTACGTTATTACTCTTGTTGTTGCAAAATAGAGACAATACCTATTAGGACATCATTTCACAATATTAACAGACCACCATAGTTTACACTTATTAACTCAGGAATTGCATACTCCAGAACAACAGAATTTTCTCACTAAATTACTAGGGCATGACCATTCTAAAAAAATATAAAACAGACAAACTCAATAAAGTAGTTGATGCTTTGTCCAAAATACCCATAATTCCGGATTCATGTTGACCTTTGATCTAATTTATATTAGACAAGACATTATCATGAGAAAAATCATTGAAGTTAAAGAAACTTAAAGACATGAGCTAAAATTTATCCAAGTCAAATGTCGACTGCATATGACAGAAGCTAAATATTTTGTCAACTGCATCGACTGAATGACTTAAGGAAATTGTTGATTGCATCGACTAAATGACTAAGGAAAAAGTCGACTGCATTGATCTCAAGCTAAGTTATTTATCGACTGCAAATATAGGAAATTTGTCGACTGCATTGTTTGGAAGACCTCGCATTTTATCGACTGCATCGACAAGTATATGACAGAAGGATTTCTGCAGAGTTAAATGCTTAAGTATTAGATGGTTTAAGTTAAGTTCTTAAAGTACATCATGCCGACTACATCACATCTATAAGAGCTAAAGAACATTGTCGATGTCATCGGCTGAAGTCTTACTCAGAAGTTTTTACCGGCCTGAAGCTTGCTCTAACGGCTCTCTTTCGTGATTAAGCCGCAAATTGCGCATCTATTTGAATTAATTCAAATCTCATTTTTGCCGCTATAATCAAGGGTTTACTAGAGGAAAAGATTTATTCTCATTGAATTCAGAATCATGCCTATTGAAGAACTTTACTTAGGCAAATAATCTAGTCGTTGGAGCTTTCCATTTCAAGCATCAAGCCCTTTGTCGATCCAGTCTTCTATAAAAGGGACTTGAAAATATGACAGATACAGAGCTCTACGCATACACATCCAAGTTTTTTGTGCAAGTTTTCTACAGTGCTCAAGCTTTAACATTTCTTCAAGTTCTTCGGCCACTGCAATCACCAGAGAGATTGTCTTCAAAGGCCCGATAGATCAACATCATTTCAGAAGGTCTTTCTCTCTGGGCTAAGTTCACTTGATTCATCCCAGTTCATTCCAAGCAAATACATTCAAGTACTAATCAAGGAAGAAGAAGCCTATATTGTGCTTCTATCGATGACTCAAGTTTTACTGATTGAGTCAAAATCATTGTAACTACTTTGTGATCCTTATTAAATTTGAGTCTGTTGTAGGATTCTATTGAGAATCTGAGTTGTAGGATCAATGTGATCTGAGGTAGGATCTGTGGAAAAGATCTGAGTGTAGATCTCTGGTTGTAGAGATTGAGGTAGAACAGTGTTTGGCCTGAGTGTAGGATCTTGTGATAGAAGATCTGAGTGATAGGGCCATGTGTTGAAGGTCTGAGGTAGGGGACTGTTATTCCTGAGTTGTAAGATTTTTTGATCCGAGTAAGTTTGGAGAAGTTGGTCTAAGCTAGCACTCCGCTAGATAGATGAATGGGAAAAGTGGATGTACTCATAATTGGGGAACCACTATACATCTTGGTGTATTGTGTTGTGGTTATGCTTTGTTTGTGTTGTGATAATAATTTGTTGTGATCATAAAAGAAAAATCAAAGAAAGTATAAAATCAGTAAAACACTTATTCACCCTCCCCCCTTTAGGTGATTAGCAACCCTTATCTTTCATGACACAAGTAGCACATCAGGGTTGCAAACCATGGTCAGAGAATCAAAATGATCATACACTTGGTACAACTGTGTAAACTCCGAGTAATACGTGGATGAAGGTCGGTCGCCCTGTTTAAAAAAAACAATTTTGTGACAGCTAAAAAAATTGTTTAGCATTACCAATCTATTAGTACGTGGACTCTGCACACTTTCAAATGTCTGCTACTATATCGAGGAAGAGATACTTGCGTGTTATAGCCTCTTGCATTGAATTAATGATTCATAAAGTCACCAAGGAATTTTTTATCCCATTGAAGCCAACCTGGAGAATCCTACGATGGCGCATGAGTTAGCCCGCTGAGATATTCAAACAGTCACCGCTTTTTGAGGGTAAGAGTAATTGACCAAGACCACGAGAGATAATTAGTATCATTCAAATGGATGGTAATAATTTGATGTGTAGTCTGCATGTTTTGATCATGATTTCCTCGGGTTACACCGGCAGCTGAAGGTATGGAAGGTAGAGAAGGATGAGATTCTACAACTTCCGACATAGCCTCAATAGAAATGAGTTAGTGGCAAAAAAGGAAGAAAAACAAGTTTTTCAAACAACAAGGCAAACCCTAGATTCATAGATCAAAGAGAAATACCCATTAAATCAGATGACGTTAACAAGAAACATAGAAGAGCCATATATACGCCATTCTTGGAAAAAATTAGCGCCAAAGATCCCCAAACTAAGGCACAAAACCCTTTGGTGCACAATCGGAACCGCCTAACTATACGGGATTAAACAATGTCCAAAACAAAGCAGGAGAGGCAGGACAGGCATGGATGGAGTTAGGAAGAGTCGGAAGGGGAAGAAGAGGGTTGGACTAACTCGGCGAAGGACGAAGCCGGCTTGTTTCCACAGTTTGAGGACAAGCTGGAGGCGGAAACAATCGGGAATAATGTGGACTGTAAAAAAGTAGGAAATTAGATTTCACACTCTGATACCATGATAGGAGAGAATAAAATATTGTATTACAAAGAAGAGATACCTCTCCCATATACAGGAGAGATACATGCAAGGGTAAAAAAAGGAATACAAGGAAAAAGAAAAACGTAATGAGTAGCATTCTAACATTAGTGAGTTAAGGTGCACGAGATTGATTCAGAAAATGGACGATGCACTAAACGCTATGGTGGCGTTGGCTTCCCCCTGTCATACAAGCCAATGCCACCATAGCTCTTTCGGTCTCTCGAAAGAGGGATCTCAATCCTCTGTGAAACCTCTCCCTTGTCCTCTCTAACACCCAATCTGATATGAACTAGCAAGAGAAAAAGAGGAGAGATGGAGATTCTATAGAGAAGGAGAGAACTAGGGTTAGGGTTGAGGGAAAGAGAAGAGAAAAACCTGAGAGATCTTCAATGAATCCTTCCCAAAGCAGCCCCGGGTTATAAATACCCGGGGAAAGGAGGGGGCCGGCTGTCCCCCCCCCAATTGGGGCTGAACCGGAGTGGTTCAGCCCCCTTCTGGCCGATTTAATGAATGGGGGCTGAACCGGATGGTTCAGCCCCGTTGTCTTGCGCGCGCTCCTTGACCCGCCGCGAGTATTTATGCCCCGAGAACCCAAGCGGATGTGGGGGCATAACATTCCCCTCCCCATCAAGCACCAGCTTGTCCTCAAGGTGGAAGTCCGGAAACCGCTCGCGGAAGTCCAACAAGTCAACCCAGGAGTTATGCACTGTGTCCATCTGCTTCCATTTGACGAGCACTGCCGGCCGATATTCCGTGCCGGACTTCTTCCATTTGGTGAGCAAAATGGCCTCCGGTGACGGACGCAACTCACCCATGTTGGTCGCCTCGGGAAGTGAAGGGCTGGCCTGAACGGAAGCCCCAAGCTTCTTCTTCAAAACAGATACATGGAATGTCGGGTGGATGCGAGACCCCGCGGGGAGATCCAAGGTGTAGGCCACGGGGCCCACGCGACGAAGAATGCGGAATGGCCCGTAGTAACGTGGGGCTAGTTTCTGATTCGTCCGCCGAGAGACTGACAGCTGGCGGTAAGGTTGGAGCTTGAGGAAAACTTCATCGCCCACGGCAAACTCGCGCTCTGTCCGGTGCTTGTCGGCCTGTGCTTTCATGCGGTCCTGCGCGACCCGCAGGTTGTCCCGGAGCAAAGCTAAAGTGCGATCTCTGTCCTGAAGTGTCCTTTCTACAGCTGGAAGAGCGGTGCTGGAGGGTTCATACGAACTCAAAGTAGGAGGAGGGCGGCCGTAGACCACCTCGAAGGGGGTGAGCTTGCTGGCTGTGTGGAAGGACGTATTGTAACAGTACTCCGCCCAATGCAACCAACGCGTCCACGTGCGCGGCTCGTCCATCACAAAACACCGTAAATAGGTCTCCACCCCCCTGTTGAGGACCTCAGTCTGTCCGTCCGTCTGGGGATGGTGGGCGGTGCTCATGCGCAGTGTCGTGCCCTGGAGTCGAAAAAGCTCCCGCCAAAAACTGCTGATAAAGACCGGGTCCCTGTCGGAAATGATGGAGCGTGGGAGACCATGGAGGCGCACAATCTCTCGCGCAAATAACTCTGCGACTGTCTCCCCCGTGTACGGATGGCTCAACGGAAGGAAATGACCATACTTGGAAAGCTTGTCTACCACCAGTATGACGGATTTGCCTTGGGACCTGGGCAATCCGTCAATGAAATCCATGGAAACGGTGTCCCAGACCTGGTTCGGAATCTCGAGCGGTGTAAGAAGCCCCGCCGGTGATGTAGTCTCATACTTCTGCCGCTGACAAATGTCACACTCCCGCACAAATTGTTGGACATCTCGTCGCATCCCCTTCCAGAATACATTTGCTCGGAGCCGCTGAAGCGTTCGTAGAATCCCTGCATGGCCTCCTGTGGGTGAAGCGTGAAACTCCTGCATCATCGCCGTCCGCCACGGCGACGCGGAAGGGATGACCACTCTGCCTTGAAAGTACAGTCGCTGACCCAGAAGATGGTAACCCGGCTCTGTAGCGTGACCCTGCTGTAGTGTCTCGATAATGGTGCGTAACTCGGGGTCCTGGAGTACCGCTGCCTGCATCTCGTCCAATGTGGTAACCACTGGTCCCGATACGTGAGAGAGGGAGCTCTCAGGGAGGCGGGAGAGAGCGTCGGCGACCACATTTTCTCTGCCCTGCTTGTACACAATCTCGTAATCGTACCCCATCAGCTTGGTCAACCACTTCTGCTGCAGTGGAGACGCCAAGCGCTGCTCGAGGAAGTGCTTCAAACTCTGGTGATCCGTACGGACCTGGAAGTGCTGGCCCAAGAGATAGGGTCGCCACATCTCGACTGCATGTATAATAGCCAACATCTCCTTCTCGTACGTGGAAAGCCCCAACGTCCGTGGGGCCAAAGCCTTGCTGAAATAAGCGAGCGGGCGGCCCTCCTGCATCAAGACTGCCCCAAGGCCGACGCCGGAGGCGTCAGTCTCCACCACAAAGTCCTTGCTAAAATCCGGTAGCGCCAACACCGGTGTAGTGGTCATGGCCTGCTTTAAGGCCCTGAAGGCCTCGTCCGCCTCAATACTCCACTGGAACGCATCCTTCTGCAGCAACTGTGTCAGAGGTCGAGCAATCTTGCCGTAGTTTTTGACAAAACGGCGGTAGTACCCCGTCAGCCCGAGGAAGCCACGCAAGGCTCGAACCGTCGTGGGCTGGGGCCACGACACCATACTCTCAATCTTTTGTGGGTCTGCCTGGACCCCCCGGGCGGACACGAGGTGCCCCAGGTACTCGACCTGACTCTGGCCGAAGGAGCACTTGGACTTTTTGGCGAATAACTGGTTCTCCCGCAGTATAGTAAGGACATGTCGCACGTGCTCCAAATGGTCGTCCCAAGTCCTGCTATAAATTAGTATATCATCAAAAAATACCAGGACATACCGGCGAAGAAGTGGGCGAAAGATCTCGTTCATAACAGCCTGGAAGGTGGAGGGAGCGTTGGCCAACCCAAACGGCATCACCAAGAACTCGTAGTGACCGTCGTGGGTCCGGAACGCCGTCTTGTGGACATCCTCCTCCTTCATCCGAATTTGATGATAACCGGACCGGAGATCCAGTTTGGTGAACAAACTCGCTCCATGCAGCTCATCCAGCAACTCCTCAATCATAGGAATGGGAAACTTGTCCTTGATGGTGGAGCTATTCAGCCCCCGGTAATCGACGCAGAAGCGCCAGGAGCCGTCCTTCTTCTTGACCAAGATGATCGGAGAAGAGAACGCGCTGGTGCTGGGCCGAATAATGCCCGTCACTAGCATCTCCCGGACGCTACGTTCGATCTCTGCCTTCTGCACGTACGGGTAGCGGTAGGGACGTATATTGGTAGGGTCCGTCCCTGTCTTTAACTGTATCTGATGATCCCGGAAGCGTGAGGGAGGCAGCGTGTGCGGCTCCTGAAAGACGTCCTCATACTGGGCTAAAAGAAACTGTATCGGGTCCGGCTCCCTCTGCGTGTCGGCCCCCTCCGCCGCCATCCCGAGTATCACGGCCATCATACTACCCTGCTCCTCCAACCTCTGCAGGATCCGTAGGGAGATCTCCTTGAGAGGGGAGGATCGGATACCCTGCAAACAGTAATCCGTCCCCTGCTGCGTGAACTCCAGTGTCATGCGGTCCCAGTCCGTAGTTACCCGCCTCAGTTGGCGGAGCCACTGGACCCCCAGCACCATATCAGACCCTTTAATCGGAAGGAGGTAGACGTCGGTGCGGCACACATAACCTGTAAGTTGTATCTCCATGCCCTTCAGTGCCCCTTCGCACCGCAGTTTGCTGCCATCCGCGACCATCACCTGAAACGCCGCGTTCCTGTCAACTGGGTGTCCTGTCCTCAGTGCCACCTCAGGGTTGATGAAATTGTGGGTACTCCCACTATCAATGAGAATGGTGACCCGTTCCTTGCCAATCCTGCCCTTGATCCGCATGGTGGTGGGTGCCACACACCCCTCCATAGCCTGAATCGAAACACCAAACTCAGCCAGATCCAACTCCTCCTCTGCCTCGAGGCTCGGGTGGTCCTCCTCCTTGTCCTCCTCCCGCAGCAAGAAGACCTGTACCTTCTGGCATCGATGCCCCGGTGCGTATTTCTCATCGCAGTTGAAGCACAATCCTTTCTCCTTCCTGGCCTGCAGCTCAGGCCACGTAAGTCGTGTCACCGTCGGCCGCGCTGCCGGTGCCTGTTCCCGTCGGCCCGTTGTAGGGGCGGGTGGAGCCCTTGGTGGGGCTCGAGTTCTTTGGCGGTTGAAGCGCTCCTCCTGGATGCGGGCCAGACTGATAGCATGGCTTAAACTGCGGGGCATATACGCGTGGACCTCATCCCTCAAATGGTCCCGCAGTCCGGATATGAAACAACTGAGGAGCGTCTTCTCCTCCCAATTAACCCGGTTTGCGAGCTTCTCGAAATCCACTCGGTACTCCATTACTGTGCCCTTCTGACGAAGTTTCTGTAGCGTAGCCTCCACATCATCGTACTCCAACGGTCCGAAACGAGCCACAAACCCTTCCACAAAATTCGCCCATGTTGCGTACCCGTAGGCCCGTATGAACCACTGAGCCCACTGATATGCATCTTCCTCCAGATGGAAAGAAGCCAGCTGCACCCACTGATCATTCGGTATCTCCTGGTAAGTGAAAAATAACTCCGCCTTTTGCACCCATTCCAAGGCATCCCCGCCGCGGAATTTCGGAAAATTCATGCGCGTTCTCTTCAGAGGCATGTAGGGCCGTTGTTGCATATCTCCATGCCTCCCGTTGTACTCCGGTCCATGCTGGGGTCGGCCGAATGGGTCGTGGAAATTAGCTCCCCCTTGGCCGCCGCCCCATTGTTGTCCCCCACCGTGAAATCCCTGACGGCGTGGCTGCTCGGCCCATGTCTCGCCGTTTCCAAACCTCATTGGACCTCCCATGTGCTGCGGCGTCGGTAGAAGGCCCGTTCTCCCTCCGAAATTGGCGTCAACAGCCCCCGGTGGTCGCAAGGGAGCCGCTGGTGCCTCCCGGTTCCTCCATAGGTCGGCCCCGGCCCCTTCCTGGGCAGCGGACGGGCCGCCTGCCCCGTTTCCGGTCGGAACGCCCGAGATCGGCGTTGGCTGGCCGATCCAGGTCGCAGGCGGGCGTGCGGCGTAGGCGCCTCCTGGCCGGCTTCCGCCGGTCCCGTCGGCCACGGTTGACCAGCCCTGGTGCGCGTGCGGTGCTCCCATCCATGCGGGGGCCGATCCGGTGCCCGCTGGTTCCGTGCGGCCCGGATCGGTTCCGATTCCGTCGGGACCGTAGTGTCCCGACCCCGTGCTTCCTCCATTGCCCGTAAATCGGGCATTTTGTGGTGCTTCGGCTTCAGAATCGCTTCCTTGAACCGCCTTGCCCTTCAACGATTGCATCAACAGCGCCTTGATCTCATCCATGCGTTCCTCCATGTTTTTTGTGGACGTGTCCAAGCGGCCTTCCATGGCCGTCACCGAATCCGCCAACCCCACGTAGTTCTCCTCTAGGGTAGCCAATCGTGCGGTCTCCGCCTCCGAACGTGTCACCATGGTCGCAGGAAGGATGCTCTGATACCAAATGATATGAACTAGCAAGAGAAAAAGAGGAGAGATGGAGATTCTATAGAGAAGGAGAGAACTAGGGTTAGGGTTGAGGGAAAGAGAAGAGAAAAACCTGAGAGATCTTCAATGAATCCTTCCCAAAGCAGCCCCGGGTTATAAATACCCGGGGAAAGGAGGGGGCCGGCTGTCCCCCCCAATTGGGGCTGAACCGGAGTGGTTCAGCCCCCTTCTGGCCGATTTAATGAATGGGGGCTGAACCGGATGGTTCAGCCCCGTTGTCTTGCGCGCGCTCCTTGACCCGCCGCGAGTATTTATGCCCCGAGAACCCAAACGGATGTGGGGGCATAACACAATCCCAGTAGGAAACACAACACCTTAACCCGACAAGAAACCACCACCTTATAGTAACTACAATAAAGAAATAAATAACCAAAAATATTCATTTGGAATCATCTTAAATAATTTTTTTTAATGTTTCATTGAAACACGGTAACTATAAATCATCTTTATCAAAGAAGTTGACAGCATCCAGCACACTGAGAAAAAAATACAGTAAAACATGTATCGCTAGAATGCAATATTGAATGTTCACAAGATAATTGCACACCATTTTGATGAAATACTGAAACTCAACATACCTTAACATAATCAACTGGACCTAGCATCGCACATTCTTCTCTCACATCTGCTTCTATCTCTGGAAGGAGAGTCTCATCAGCCTGTACAAATTTAGAAAACCACTCAGATTAGACAAAAAGACTTCATTAGATAAAAATGACTCCACAACATCAAGATGCCTAGAAGGTACAACATAATCCACAATAAGAACTATACTATTGATGGAATTGGCAATGAAAGATCAGAAAGCTTACCCTTAATTCAGCGGGAGAGAACATATTCCATAGGATAACAGTTGCAGGAATCATGAGTTTTGCATCATCAGAACCACCTTAATGCATTTAAGGTAGTCACATTAGGGTAGGAAAGGACATTTGACAAGATGAAACCAGTAAAAATAACAATGAATCAAAAACTAAATAGATTGCAATTTCCTTATCTAAACCTTAAAAAAAGGAAGCAAATAGGAATTCCACAAAGCTACAAAAGAAACTCTCTCAGAGTGAAGCTTACAAAACCTGATCAAAAACTTATTTTGTTATTTCAATTATGGCAATGTTGCTATTGCAGATTACTAAAACAAAAAATAATATATATAATGGCAATAAACTAGCTTTCAAATGGTTGCATTTCCAATATGTCAAAGACATGTGATGTAGGGTAGGCTACGGGGCGCACAAAACCAAGGACTCTAGGTGTAAATGCAAAGGTGATTCTCTAGTATGACCCTAAGTGCAATGCGGCCGTTAGTTACGGCGACAAATAAATTTAAGCAATGAAATTTTCAAACACCGCGCAAATATTTAAAATTGAAAATAATTATTTAATTCGGCAATTTTATAACGGCTTTCCTCCGCTTAGAGGGCCAAAGCAAAGCGCGCGACGAATAACTCCTGCAAATTAATAGCGTATCGAAAACAATTTTCTACAAGCAAGAATCACAGTACATATATTAATTCACCAATGAAAATGTTTAATCAAATAAGTCAATACCACAAGAAACTCACAAAGTAGCGGGCTGAACCGAGACATTGAAGAATTTGGGTCCGGATATGAAGATTGGCAATCGGAGGTGCAACTGACGGCGTAAAAATGAAGGCGGTTGCTGTCCTCGGCGGTAAATGATGAGATCGGACGAGAAATGAGTAGATTCGGGCACGTACAAGTAGATTCGGGGCGGGAGGGGTGGATCTGCTATTTAGGGTCCGATCCGGGCTAAAATGGCAATATGTGTGGTGGGGATGACGGATCGGAGGCTAAAATTCTCAGATCTAGATTGATATTGAGAATAGGGGGTGCGGTAAAAGTGGATCCACGTGAGGGGTGGTTAGAGGAGGGGTCGGCCTGGGCTTAGGGTGGTCGGGTGGTGGTCGACTGGAGGAGGGCTAGCCGGCGGGCTTGCTGGAGGGTGGAGGAAGGTATGGCGGCAGGGTGGTGGGTGGAGGAGGGGATGGAAATGGGAGGAGGGCGACGGTAGGCTGGCGGTTGCCGGTTCACAGCAGGCCGACGGTTTTGGGGCTGTGGTGGCTGAAAGTGAGGGATCGAGGGTGGAAAATGACGGCAAGGGTTAGGGGAAGGGTTAGGGGAGGAAAAACTAATCTAGGAGTCGTCACCTAGGGCTCCACGACGTCGGCACCGAAGGGTGATCGCTGGAATCCGGGAATAGCTTCTCCAAAATTCTGCAATGTCTTGGTTCAGCCTCTTAGATCATTATTTATAATAAAACAAGACACTAGGGCATCCCTATCAACGGCTATGATTGGTTGGTGGGAGAGGCCACTAAAATACATGAAAATAAACCAATAAAAAAACTAATACATGATCTAGACTCGCGACGCGGATCCGGACACATCTGCGGAATCCAATTGTCTATCCGGGCACGTCATATATGGTAAGTCGTCGAATCAACCCCGAATGGACTCAAAGCTCGTGCTCGTCTCTGCTCCGCATCAACATGCCTACATTAAGTAGCACAGGTCAAACATATTGTTATCGGCCTTCCGTAACATGGTTAGGGACTCGCCAGAGATGTGGCCAGAGGTGGTCAATATGTCGAAGATACGAGGGTGGGGCGTCTTAAGGGGTGTGACAAGGGAACTGGGATCAACCTCAAGATGCCCCGTAGTTGGGATCAGCTAGGGTTACAGAGTGAGAAGGGAGGAAACTAAGGATAGGAAAATAGAGTACATTTTCTTGTATTTCTATGCTCTCTAGGCCCATCAAAGATAAAAATAAAAGAGAGATTTATACTACTCGCTAACTCCCTAAAAGACGATGGCACTTAACACTTCAGATTACTCAAAATAAAATAAAAATACATAAATTATGAAAATACGAGACGATTAGTCTATGCTTGTAACACACCATCCCTTATTTTCTTCGAGCTTGCCCTCATGCTTTGAAACATGAGATGGAGTCTGAACATAGAGGGGTGATTGGTCATCTGGTTTCTTAGTCTCGCCAGAACAATAGTTAGCAATGTTATCATGTCGTAATGATGCAGTCAGCCGTCATTGTACCAACATGCGTAGAGTGGGAGTGCCTAGTGACTAATCAAAACAATACCAATCTTTGTGCGTGGGATATGAGAGTCAACGTAAACAGCGTTGGTCTTAGCGTGTACGAGTAAGGCTTCGTTTGGTTCGGCGTTTTGCTCAGGCGGCGGGAGAAGGCGGGTTGTAGGAACCGGAGGGGGGAGGTCGCAGTTGGAATCCCTTTGTTTTCCTACTTTTCTCATGGCGTGGCGGGTGCAAACGGAGCAAACGCCGTCGCCGGTCATTTGGTTACCCACCGTACGGCGGCGTTTGCCTCAAACGGAGCACGCCAAATGATGCGCCAAACGAAGCCTAAGGCAGATGGGCATCCTATTGAATGAGAATGATAGATGGCAATAGTTTGATGACAGCAAAACTAGCAAAAATATCAACATCTACTTCGTCAGGTAGGATCTGTGACCGTGTTATGGGTGGTTGGATACTTCGTTGCGCAACTATAAGTCCATCGAGTTTCCAATAGTCGTGGCATAAAATGCTTATGATGTCGCGTGAGCAACCATTAGATTTGTTGTGTTGCAAATTCCCATTTTATCGTGGCCTCGAAATATTTTTGTCGAGTAACCTCAGTTGATGCCACGGTGACAGTTGACATGTGCATTGAAGCATTCTTAGCTTTGATAAGCCACCAACGTTATGGATTTCCTGCTCCCAAAGAGGCGAAGTAATCTTCAAGTAACAATACTTGGTGGAGACGTGGAGTAAAAAATTAATGAACTAATCCATTAAGAAATTAATAAATTGATTAGATATTAATAAATTGATTAAAACTTAATCAACGAATTCTGCCATTTTTGAGATAATTAATTTTTAATTAATCAAATTAGACCATTGATCCATTTTGTCTGAAATGTAGGCGTTGGGCTCAAGAGTGAGCTGCGTTTGTTGGACTGAACGAGACAAAATATGATATTACCGGGCTCGAGACTGATGGGGTCAAAGAGAATGAGCGGAAGAACCTGCTAGAGATTGACGTTGTAAATTGGCGGGAATTGATCAAGCCTATCGGCGATTGACTCGTTAAAGCTGGAATGAGCGCTCATCAGAGGCAGCGCACAATGGAAGGGCGTTCGCTACAGCAGTTTTATCTTCTTGAGGGAGGCAATAATTGTAAGGGAGGTGATCATGTGTGGGTTTCACACCATCTAAAAGGGTGATTGGAGAATCATCGTGCAGGGCTTCACCGATGAGGTTCGATTCATCCGGAATATCAAGATCTCTAGAAGTCAACTTGATCGCGTGTTAGTTTAACTGGCGGGAGACATTGGTTGCGTTGAGATTCTGGAGGGCTTGTAGAAGGTTGTACTATCAATATGTTACGACGCTCCCACAATGTCGTCAAGAGCTCGTCGGAGATGTGGCACAAAGGTGGGAAGGGTGGCGGAGTTATCGGAGATAAAAGGGAAGTCATGCAAAAGGAGTTGAGTGCAATCCACAAGTGCAACGAGGGAGACAGGCTCAACCACACGATGCCCTAGAGTGGCCATCGATTCGGGTTGAGGAAGAGAGGAGAGTAGGGGGACTAAGGAAAAGAGAACAAAATACTTGTGGCTTGTCTTTTTATTACCACCTAGAATTACTTGAAATGACTCAAAATAAAAAAAATTTACATGAATTATAAGAATTCGAAACGAATAGTCTTTCCATATAACACATATTCAAAGCAGAAACTTGTTCATTCTAGATTTTAATAGTGAAAAATGAATTCAACACAATTAATGTTTGTTTAGGGAAATTGTAATGATGGAGCAGTGCTGTAAAAATGTGGTAGTAAATAATGTGGTGGTGTTTCACCTATGTTTGGAAGTTGTGTTAGTGTTTGTGTGTTTATGTTTCAAACTACATGTTTTGGGGTTGGGTTTTTCACAACCACTAATGTCTGACAACACATATATGATTGTGTAGTGTTTTGGTACAAAAATCAATTTTGGACAACAGCATTTGCGACCACAAGGACTCAAATGCTACTGAAGCTTTTAATAGTTGAGGTCACAATCAACATCACTCTCCTGCTTCTCTCCAAAGGTGGAATCCTTTGTAACAGCTTCGAAGAAATTAAACATTTGCATTGAGATATGAAGAACTCTTCTTCCCCAATAATGAAAACACTTTTTCATTCCTACATATACTAGCGGATTTCACTTGTAAAAGAGGATGTTTCATACTAATGGATTCAAGTACATAACCATGGATTCCAATCAAGCTTACAGATGTTGGCCGGCATGTAAGTTTTGACGAGGACACGTTTTCAGCACATTTGACAATTCTGACATTTACTATTATGGTGAGTGCTATATCGGGCGAAACCGCTATTTCAGTGGAGAAAACCTCAAACTTGTATATACTTTCTCAATAATCAAATACAAGGTATGAATACACATTTATAGGAGGGAGAAAGAGAGAAGAGATCTCTATACATGATGTGCGATTAAAGAGGAGAAAAGAAGAAAAACAAAATGGGCTCCAACATGGGCCTCTTTACATGGGCTTTTCCAACACTCCCCCGCAAGGTGGAGCGCACAAGTCGTAGGCACCCAGCTTGGACATGAACTGATAAAATAGGGTACTTGGTACGGCCTTTGTGAAGATATCAGCCACTTGTTCAGTCCCCGGAACATGCTTCAATTGTATCTTCTTCATTTAGACTTTCTCCCGGATAAAGTGACCGTCTACTTCAATATGTTTCGTTCTTTCCTGGAAAACCGGATTCTTTGCTATGTGTATAGCTACTTGGCTGTCACATAATAGGATGGCAGGTGAGGAAAGTTTGATTCCTAGGTCGGCAAGGAGACTTTCAAGCCATGTAAGCTCAGAGACAACTGATGTCATCGAACGCTATTCTGCTTCAGCTGAGGATCGAGCAACCACAGCTTGTTTCTTACTCCGCCAGATAACAAGATGACCTCCAAAATAGGTACAAAAACCACTGGTTGACCGCCCATCATACAAAGAACCAGCATAATCTACATCAGAGTACGCAACCAGCGTTGGAGTAGAGGACAAGCTTTTGTATACCAGCCCTCGACCTGGAGCTGATTTAAGGTATCTTAGAATGCGCTCAACGGTTTGAAGGTGAGATATTCGGGGAGCATGAATAAACCGGCTGACAACCCCAATAGCAAAGGAAATATCCGGTCTTGGGACTATTAGGTAGATCAATTTCCCAACAAGTCGTCGATAGTATTCCGGATTTTGGAGAAGAAGATCTGTATCAAAAGCATATGCGCACAGCTTATGATTTGCATCCATTAGAGTAGTAGTGGTATTTCATGCAGAGTAGCCAGCATCGTGAAGGAGATCCTGGCAGTACTTCCGTTGGGAGAGGACAAGTCCATCCGGACGTCTCGCCATCTCTAGACCAAGGAACTATCGAAGATGCCCCAGATATTTTGTTTGAAAGACGGACCTAAGGTGTTGTTTGACCGCTTGGATTCTCTTTGAATCATCTCAGGTGATTAAGATGTCATCAACAAATACTAACAGAAGAACCGTTCTCGTTGCCTGATGATGAGTGAATAGAGAGAAAGTCTGCTGAGCTCTGAGTAAAGCTGACTTCCTGGACTGGCTTACTAAACTTGTCGAACCATGCTCAAGAGGATTGTTTGAGACCAAAGATGGACTTCTTAAGATGAAAAACTCGGGACTCCCTCGTGATCTCAAACACCGTTCAGAAATGCATTTTTTATGTCCAGCTGATGCAAGGGTCATTGGCGATGCACAGCTACGGAGAGGAGGACACGAACGGTGTTGAGCTTTGCAACTGGCGAGAATGTCTCCTCATAATCGAGACCATGTTGTTCGGCGAAACCACGAGCCACCAGGGGGGACTTCAGGCAGTCAATTGTCTCATCAGGAGCATGTTTGATGACAAAGACCCATTAATACCCAACAAGTGTCTGACCGGTAGGGAGAGGAACCAGGTTCCAGGTCTGGTTAGCCCAAATAACAGTCATTTCCTCTTTTATGGCCACCCTCCAGCCAGGATGTTGGAGAGCCTCCTGCACTGAGTTAGGTACATAAATCAAGGATAATGAATTAGCAAAAGTTTGAGGTCGTGGGGAGAGGCGATGTAAATATACATAATTCGTCATGGGATGAGCGGTAGATTCTGGTGCTGGATCAGCAGAACGCAGAGCGTCAGAGGTCGAAGCCGACTGCAGTGGGGCAACGGAGCCAGGATGGCGACGAGTGTAACCACGTATAACAGGTGGCTTGGAAATAGGGGGAGCCTGGTCAGGGATTTTTGGTGGTGGAGTGGTAACGAGAATGACAGGGCGTAGGACGGGTGGTGGTAAAGGAGTTGGATCTGGAGCGGTAGAGAAGAAAGGAAGATCTTCCTGAAAGGTAACATCAGCAGACACATTCACCTTGCGGGTAGCAGGAGAGTAGTACACATAGCCCTTCTAAGTGCGTGAATAGCCAACGAAGATGTGTTTGGCCGCCCGAGGATACAACCTATCCGTGGATGGACCAAGAATGCGAACGTAGCATGTACAATCAAAGATGCGGGGTGTGAGAGAGAATGCCGGAGTAGAGGGGAACAGGAGGCTTAATGGAGTGGCATGGTGGAGTATGTGGGAGGGAAGACGGTTAATCAGATAGCATGTCGTCGAGACGACAAAGTTCCAATAAGCTTTGGGAACCTGCATTTGAAGCATGAGAGAGTGAGCTACATCGAGTAGATGTCGGTTCTTACATTCGGCAACGTCATTTTGTTGAGGGGTATAAGCACACGATGTTTGGTGAATAACTCCAAATTCTGAGCAAAGGTTTGCAAACTCATGGCTAGTATATTCGCGAGCGTTATCAGTGCGAATAGTTTTGATATTTGTGGAGAATTGTGTGCGGGTCTCAAGGAGGAAAGTCCGAAAGACTCGTGGAAGCTCGGAGCGATCCCGAAGTAAATATAGTCATGCCATTCGAGAGCAATTATCAATAAAAGCGAGAAAATAGCGATAACCAGAAATGATAGTGAGTTTGTACGGTCCCCAAATATCGGAGTGTACTAGAATAAAAGGAGCAGAGCTCCGAGTACTATGAGATACAAAAGATGAACGCGGCTGCTAGCCGAAGATACAAGATTCACACTGAAACGGAAGAAAAGATACATCTAGTAGAGCCTTAGGAGGACAGGCAACAGGGCATCTTGCGGCGGTGATGTCAATCGATGGAGGAGACGGAAGACAGGATAGTAGGAGAGACATCAAGGAGGTAAAACTCGTTCTGCAGTCGCCCCTTATCAATGATACTCCACGTTTGTCGATCCTGTACCAGAAAAGAAGATGTAAAAGTTATAGAGCAAATTAAATCAGTAGTGAGGCGACCAACAGAAAGTAAATTAAATGGAGATCCTGAAACATGAAGAGCGGAGCGTAAACACAGAGAAGAAGTGAGAGGGATATCCGCAGAGCCGGAGACCGGAACAGTGTCCCCATTGGCCAATATAATACACTTACGATGAGGAGAATCCAGGTACTGATGTGGCCGATGGGAGGTGATGTGATAAGTGGCACCTGAATCCACTATCCACTGCGGACTAGTGGAGAGACAAGCGATATCTTCATATGAGATGGAAGCAGCCGAGGTAGCGGAGGCAGGTGGGCGACTCAGCAGACCATGAAGTTGTTGGAGCTGAAGCCGGACCTCTTCAATGTCAGTACGAGTGATCGATGAGTCGTGGGCAGCAACAGCGGCCTGTGGACGAGGAAGTCCATGCTTGCGATAGCACGTGGCCACAAGGAGGCCATCCTTACCGCAGAAGGAACACTTCGCGGGAGCCGGAACGCCCCCCCCCCCCCCCCCCTACGAGCAGAAGATGGAAGGGGTAGTAAGGGCGCAGAAGTATATTGCAGGAGAGCCGGTGAAGGAGGTCCAGAACTGTCAGGAGGCGGTGAGACCTTAAGCAACATAGAGCATACATCTAAAAGTGACAGAGTAGCAGCAGAGGAGAGGATCTGAGCCCGAACGCTCTGAAGATGTGGTGGCACACGAGCCATCAACATGGCCACGCCAACGGCGTCTTTTTGAGCACGTTGTGCTGCAAGATCCGTCGTACGAGATTGATGTTGAATCAATGCTTCAACCAAAGTTTTGGCCCGAGCGACAAAGGAGGTGAGGTCGGTGGCTCCGCCAACATCAAGAGTCTGAAGATCAGTGATGATGTCATATAAGTGTTGCAGACTATCTTTCCTGGAATAGAGGGAATGAAGTTCGACCCACATCGCTTTGGCTGTTTCATGATACATGGTCATGCGATATGGTTCTCCATCAAGGGAGTTGAGAAGCCAGCTCTGAACGCGACCATCGTTGCGCAGCCAGTCATCAGTAGGAGGAACGGGAGCAGCCTGAGTAAAATGATGTTGTAAGCCTTTGGATTGAAGAACGCGACGAACTGAGTGCACCCACTCCACAAAGTTCTTCTTCCCGGCTAACGAGATAGTCGTAATCCGCAGTTCATCCCGAAGTTCAGGAGCAAGGGTCGGGCTGTCTGCAGGAGAGGAAGCCGTCTGTCCGGTAGAGTCAAGAGAAGACCCCATGACCAAGCGGTTAGGAGGCTAGACCGGCGGCAAGAGGAACAGCGACTAGAGCAGAAACCGCGCGGGTCGAACAGGAGTAGGTCGGGCAGCAAAACACAGAAGCCGCGCGGGTTAGCTGGGAAAATTGGCGGGTTGGAAGGAATTGGTTCGGCGGCAAGCACAGAAGCCGCAGCGACCAAAGTCACGGATCGGGATGAAAGAAGAAGTCGCCTGGAGAGGAGAGCTGGGGAAGCCGCACGGTCTCGATGTCAAAACACCAACGGCAAGAGAAGATGTCGCGACCAAAATGCAGAGGCCGCTACTGTTAGATAGGCCGCAGCGACTAACTAATGAAGAGGTCGCTCGAGTAGTCCGCACGGTCAGGGTGAGTACACCAGCAGCACGGGAAAATTCCGCGACCTTGATGCGGAGCTCGCAGCGGTCAGAGAAGCCACAAATAGGAAGAAGTCCGCACAGCGGTTTAGAGAAGCCGCGGATAGGAAGGCCGCACGGTCTGAGCGAGAAGCCGCTCAGCGGTTTAGAGAAGCTCGCGAGAAGAGAGCTCGCAGCGGTTTAGAGAAGCCGCACAGCGAGTAAGGGAGACCGCAGGGAGTAGGTACAGAGAGCTCGCGAGAACCAAAGGAAACGTTGTGCAAGCCAGAGCAAGGAGAGGAAACCGCACGGATAGAGAGACAGGGGAGAAGGTCCCACCTGTCAGAAAGTCCTATAAAGAGGAGAACGGGGAAGCAGTGGAGGCCACAAAATCGGAGCGGAGGAGAGGAGGGAGGAAAGTTTCTAGCCACAAGCGGGTAGAAACCAGGCCCGCCCTACGCGAGAAGAGGAGGCCGATCGGTTAGATACAGCCAGGCCGCACCCTGCGCGAGAAGGGGAGACCGGATGGTTAGCAGAATGCTAGTCGCACAGACAGACTGAGTGGCTCTGATACCGTGTGGAGAAAACCTCAAACTTGTATATACTTTCTCAATAATCAAATACAAGGTAAGAATACACATTTATAGGAGGGAGAAAGTGAGAAGAGATCCATATACATGATGTGGAACTAAAGAAGAGAAAAGAAGAAAAACAAAATGAGCTCCAACATGAGCCTCTTTACATAGGCTTTTCCAACACAACCGAAAATAGCGCCGATATAGTGCTTCATTTTTTGTTTCCAGTGTTTTGTATAATGTACTATTTAATCAATATAGTCGTTATTTATTTAGCTACTCTTTCGACTCCGCCTCATTTCATGCATGCGGCCTGCCCTAATCTGTCAACTATGATTTTGATTGCCCTTCCACTATGGTTCTCTAGTGATTCTCTAGCTCTCTAGGCTATGGTTCTCTGGTGATCTTGCATTTGGGATTTGGTTCTCTGGTAATTCTCCCATGCCTTTCGGTTTTTTTAGTTCTACGCTGCAGTCTGAAGCTTCTTCTTGGCTCTAGTTCACGACACATTTTTTGCTCCTCTCTTTGTTACATCCTCTCGACAAACAGCACTGTGAGATTTTTTAAGTTATCTGCACATCTTGTGATTTTTGCAGCTTTCCACGGTTTCTGTGGCTTCTATGGACAGGTTTTTTTTTTGACTTTTTGTGGTTACTTCATCTATTTTTCTATTTCTCTATTAATGCATTCTTCTCTCTTCCTCTATTTCTTTGTGTGGGAATGTGGAGGATTTCTCCCTCCCTCCCTCCCTCCCTCCCTCTCTCTCATTTTGTCTGTGGGATGCGAATAAGAGGATTAAGTAAAAGAATTAGCCGCAGCCTCCCAATCTGCAATCATATATGCTGCTTTGGTTTTGCCAATTTAACTGCCATTAAGAAATAAGAATTAAGATAGGATTTCTTTATTTGTAGCATATATCTTTGAAGCAACCTCCTCTATTTCCTCTCATCTTGAATGTTTTTGTGTTTTTTATTACAACATATGATGTGAAAAAATATCATTTATAGACTTAAGTTTCAACATTAATTTTGCAACAAAAGATGAGGATATTTTGTGATAGAGTACTAAACTACCAGTTAATCGTTATTTACATTGAGCATGTTCTATTCATTGATGTTTTTTGTCGTTGTATTTCTTGTGTTTGTCTCATGTGTGTGTTTTATGCCTTCTCACACATGATTCATGTTAAGAAGAGTGCTTGTGATGAAGGTGAATTAGATGCTATTTTCCCAACTCTCGTCTTAGTCACACACGGACTCCAGGCTTATGTCGTGTGTTGATTTCTTCTCCCCAATTTTTCTCCGTTGTTGGGTATGTGTGGTATGATTTTTCTCGGTTGACCCTTCTATCCAGCTAGTTGTATCGTGTGGGAGTATCCCCAATCACCCGTCTGTTGATTTCTTTCACGTGAGTCCACATCGTGTGGGGGACCTACGTCATGTGTGGCTATGTCCTCGACTTGATTCCCAGATGGCTGGTCTGTTGTTTTGTCCCACAGCCTACCATCATTACCTTTTCTTTTATGATGTTTTCAAGCTAGAGTTTTCCACTCCATCTTGAGGGGGGGTGTTTAATTTATTAATATTATTGCATTTTTAGAGTCTTTTAGGTGCATAAGGGTATTGTCCCACATCCCTTGTTTACCTTTGTGTTCGTTGTAATCAAGGTTGTCAGGATCGATATCCTAGGTGAGATCGTTTCGAGGTTGGATCGGAACGGATCGAGAATCGCAAGATCCTACAACATTCATAAATAAAGACAAAATATAAAATTGAATTTTGTATCATCAAATTACATGCTCAATTAACAAAACATCAACAAATTGAGCAGTATAGGAATAATCATATTAATTTTTTGTGAATAACTAAATCGAAAAGATAATATCATGTTAAGTTCACTTTCAGTTTCAGGTAGCACACTCAATGTCAACTAACAATAAAAACAAATCTAAAATGATGGATTTGTTGAAGCCTAGAAGCAGGAAGACGAGTCCAGATTGATGGATTGCTCGTATGCTAGAAGCAGGAAGCTTGAATTGTTCATATACTAGATTACTAACTGATAGATTGCTCGTATGCTAGAAAAGATGAGAAGACGTTGGCCTGAAAGTAGGAAGCAGGAAGTCATTGGATTACCAACCACTAGATTGCTCATACGTAAAAATATAAGATAAGACATTGACAACACTTGAAATGGAATCTGGTAAGGAAAAGGAAGACATTGACTAGACTGGAAGCTACCAAAGACGTCGCTTTTAATCTATATTTGGAGTCGGCAATCGACACTTGGGATACAATAAAGCAGCTGATGGGTAAAATTTAGGATTAATAATATCTCTAAATTTTATGAACTATAAGCAAGAGCACTTCTCGTTCATAGTATAGGATATTTTAAAATAAAATATCAAGTATCGCATTTTTTGGGCCTGTTGATTACTTTTACTTACGCAAAATAATATTATTTTATCAAATATAAAAATAATGTTTAATTAAACTATAGAGAGAAATTTAATGAAATAAAGATTAGCACTTCATATAGAATCTCCTTGGATTAAAATAAAATTTTATGAAATAATAAAATGCAAACTTCTAAATTACTCACTTCGACCGTGAAGGTTCCCAAAATACGAAAGTGTCTCTCTCAAGAATACGCTCTCGACTAAACTTAGGTTGATCGATTAAGACCCTGCGGGCTGTCGAAACATCTAAGCTTGCTTTAGGCGGTGAACCTCACTATTGGATTTGACTCCAATTCAGAAGATTTATGTCGTTCTCTCTCGAGGAGTGCATGCAACTCCTTTTATTTTTGAGTGATCTCCCCGTATCCACAACCTCTCGTTAAAATCTAGAATACGGATCTAGGATCGAAGAACATATTCATAATATATGAATTCGACGCAACTAAATTCAAAAATAAATCGAAGTGAATAATAGTAGAGAGCTTGAAAATTTTGAGAAAAAAAAAAGATTTTTTCATTCCAAAGTTAATTGTGATCAAGCGCTAATGAAATTTAGTTATTAATCATGAAAAAAGAATTACAAAAAAAAGTAAAGAAAGACATGATTGCATAAAAAGTACGTGAATTAGAAATTACAAAAACTAAATATTACACTATAAAATGAAAAAATACAGAAAAGAAATGCAAAAATACTAAAAACTAAACTCCAAAATCTAACTCTAATCTTCCTCCCCAGATTCTGGTCTTGTCTGGAAATTATAGTGAAAGTTGCTGATGATTCACGCCCCTAGGTCACGCCCGTGACCTAGGGCGTGTAAGGTGCAAAACCGTCGTCTTGAAAGCACGGGAACGTTGGGGAAAAACCGCCAAAAGTTGTTAAATTGCGGGTCACGCCCATGAGCTAGGGCGTGTCTTCGCTGTTTTTGAAAACGGCGGGAACATGAAACGGCGGAAGTTAATCTGGCGGTTGCAGAAGAGGTCACGTCCATGACCTAGGGCGTGTAAGCTTGGAACGGCTTGCGGCGAAAACTGGCTTCTTAATGGTTGATTCACGCCCCTGAGCTGGTGGTCACGCCCGCCGGCCACGCCTGTGACCAGGGCGTGTAACTTTAATTTGACGTGGAATGGAATCTGGAGCTCCTGAGGGTGACACGCCCGTGACTAGAGTTACGCCCCATGTCACGTCAGTGACTGGGGGGCATGTAACTTTAAATTGTTGTGGAAAGTAATCTGGAACATCTGGAGGCAGGCACGACCGTGACAAGGGTCACGCCCCATGGTCATGCTCGTAACCCTCGGACGTGTACTTGGAATTTTTCCAGATTTGTTCGAAATTTTCCCCTGATCAATCCTGCTAGCTTCAAAATATTAATAGCAGCCTAGATTAATCTGAAATGTAAAAAGAACATAATTTAGACAAATATTAATATAGACTAAATAAAAATTGATTATTTATTAAATAAAAAATATATTAAAATAACTATAAATAATGTTTTATCAGCAGCGAGATATGATTCTATGATGGGGTAAGGGGACGGGGTTGGTATAAGGTTAAGTAATGGGTTATGAGTGTTGGACCGGTTAAATGGGGTCGAAATAGGGTTGGACATGTTTTTAATTACCTTTGGACAGACTGGTAGAATTGGGTCGGAATCGCGATCCTAAAGATCCTAAGATCCGGATCACGATCCCAACTGTAGATGTGTCGATTTAGATCTTAGGTAAGATCCTACGATCGAGATCGCGATCCTGATAACCATGAATGTAATCCTTTATATACTCCCTTTGTGGATGAATAATATGTACCTTTTATTTCTTTTCTTATATACCAACAGGGTGATTATATTGATCAATGAACATTAATGAATGATGAAATATGAGTAATGTCAATTGTCGATGTTGCGAGAATCAAGATTCAAAAAAATCACTGATGTTGCTTTTTTATTTAATTTGTTCATATTATATAACTAATTGTTTTTCTTTATAGAATGAATTCATCATAAATTTCTAGCAAAGCACCTATCGCTTCTTCGCTAGTAGGTAGAGATCTATGTTGGACATTTGGTGAGAAGATGACTCTAAATGACAAAAATCAGAAACAGTGCATATATTCCAAGTAAATAGTTAATGGTAGAAATACCCGCTTAAAGCACCACTTGGTGGGGATAAGTGTCTAACGGTATCATGTGATGTTAAAGGAAAGATTGAGGGATATTTAAATTCTGCACAAGGAACCAAAAAGTTTAAGAATGAAAGATTGCAAACATCTTTTGATGAAGTAGTTGTTGGAGGAGTGGTCAGTTACAAAGAAGTCACGTAAGGAATCTTTATATAGGGGTAGGTACTATAGAACCTATGGATCAATTTGTCCAACCCGCCAAGAGTACCAAGGGGATACAAAGCACCATTGATAGCAAATATAAGAAAAAACTACAGATGATGCATGCTTGTATATTGCTAGATGAGCATACGAGACAGGCATTCCATTCAACGTCGTGTATGCTACATTCTTCCAATAGATGTTGCAGGCAGTTCGACAATGTGGATCAGGAATGAAAGGGCCAAACCCATATGAGCGACGGAGAAATTCTTGCAAATTAAGGTTCAACGAACAAAGGAGATGTTAAGTACATTCACTCAAACTTATAGGTTGCATGGTTGCAGTATTCTTACGGATGCATGAACAGATAGAGAGGGAAGAAGCATCGTAAATATAGTGGTGCACACTATTATTGGGGTGGCATTTTGGATATCTAAGAATGTATCCTCATTCAAGCAAGATGAAAAGCTTATTTTTGATTTTGTGGATGAAACGATTGAAACCTCAGATCGCCCAAGAGAGGAGAATATACTACAAGTTGTAAAGGACAATGCGTCTAAAAACATGACAACATCACGGTTTATGGCTCAGAAGAGGCCAATGATCTTTTAGGCTTCATGTGTTGTGCATACAATAAATTTGTTTCTTCAAGACAATGCTTGATGAGTAGCAAAATATACATATATTAGTATATGTTTTAGTTTAATTTCTAAATAAAGTTTGTAATAACTCATGTAAAATATTAAATAACTGGTTTGTTTTAATTTTTGTGGAGAAAACCTGAAACTTATATATACTTTCTCAATAATCAAATACAAGGCATGAATACACATTTATAGGAGCGAGAAAAATAGAAGAGATCTCTATACATGATGAGGGACTAAAGAGGAGAGAAGAAGAAAAGTAAATAAATGGGCTCCATCATGGGTCTCTTTACATAGGATTTTTTAACACACACCCGGAAGCTGGAGCGTACAAGTCATAGGCACCCAGCATGGACAGGAACTGATAAAATAGGGTACTTGGTAGGGCCTTTGTGAGGATCTCAGGAACCAGCATAATCTGCATCAGACTACGCAATCAATGTAGGAGTAGAGGATGACGTTTTTTATACCAGCCCTTGACCCGGAGTTGTTTTAAGATATCTTAGGATGCGTTCGACGGCTTGAAGGTGAGATATTCGAGGAGCATGCATAAACCGGCTGACCACCCCAACAGAAAGGATATATCTGGTCTGGTGACCGTTAGGTAAATCAATTTTCCAACAAGTCGTCGATAGTACTCAAGATTTTGGAGAGGAAAATCTGTATCGGAAGCATGTGCACACAGTTTATGATTTGCATCAATTGGAGTAGTAGTCGGCTTGCATCCAGAGTAGTCAGCATATTGAACGAGATCAAGGCAATACTTCTGTTGGGAGAGGACAAGTCCAACCGGACGACTCGCGACCTCAAGACCAAGGAAGTATCGAAGGTGTCCCAGATCTTTTGTTTGAAAGACGGAGCTAAGATGTTATTTGACCGCTTGGATTCCCTTTGAATCGTCTCCAGTGATTACGATGTAATCAGCATATACTAACAGAAGAATTGTGCATGTAGCCCGATGTCGAGTGAACAGAGAGAAGTCTGTTGAGCTCCGAATAAAGCCGAGTTCCCGAACTGCCTTACTGAACCTGTCGAACCATGCCCGAGGGGATTGTTTGAGATCATAAATGTACTTTTAAGATAACAAACTCGGGACTCCCCCGTGGTCTCAAACCCAGGAGATTGCTGCATGTATACTGTTTCCTGGAGGTCGTCATTCTGAAAAGCATTCTTGATATCCAGTTGATGTAAGGGTCAGTGGCGATGCACAAACACAGAGAGGACACGAACGGTGTTGAGCTTGGCTACTGGAGAGAGTGTTTCCTCGTAATTGAGACATTGCTGTTTGGTAAAGCCACGAGCCAACAGTCGGGCTTTCAGACGGTCAATTATCTCATCAGGAGCATGTTTGATGACAAATACTCATTTACACCCAACATGTGTCTGGCCGGTAGGTAGAGGTACCAGGTTTCATGTCTGGTTAACCTAGAGAGCAGTCATTTCTTCGTCCATGGCTGCCCGCCAACCAGGATGTTAGAGAGCCACCTGCACAGAGTTAGGTACAGAAATTGAGGATAATGAAGTGGCAAATGTTTGAAGTTGTGGGGATAGGTGATGTAAGGATATACATAGTTCGTCATGTGATGAGCGGTTGATTCTGTTTGAAGTTGTGGTTGACCAGCAGGATGCAGAGCGTCAGAAGTTGAAGCCGACTGCATTGGGGCAACGGAGCCAGGATGGTGACGAGTGTAGACATGTATAAGAGGCCGCTTGGGAAGAGAGGGAGCCCGGTCAGGAATTGGTGGTGGTGGAGTGGTAACGTGAATGACAGGTCGTAGGACGGGTGTTGGTAGAGGAGTTGGATCAGGAGCGGAGAAGAAAGGAAGATCCTCCCGAAAGATAACATCAGCAGAAACAGTCACCTTGCGGGTAGCAGGAGAGTAGCACACATAGTATTTATGAGTTCGTGAATAGCAAACGAAGATGTGTTTGGCCTCCAGGGGATCCAACTTGTCCGTGAATGGACCAAGAATGTGAACGTAGCAAGTACAACCAAAGATGCGGGGTGTGAGAAAGAATGGCAGAGTAGAGGGGAACAGGAGGCTGAACGAAGTGACATTATGGAGTATGGGGGAGGGGAGACGGTTAATCAGATAGTATGTGGTTGAAAGCGCAAAGTTCCAATAAGCTTTGGGGACCTGCGTGTGAAGCATGAGAGAGCGAGCAACATCAAGCAAATGTCAATTCTTACATTCCGCGACTCCGTTTTGTTGGGGGTATAGGCACACGATATTTGGTGAATGACCCCAAATTCAGAGCAGAGACTCGCAAATTCGTGTCTAGTGTATTCGCAAGCATTATCGGTGCAGAGAGTTTTGATGTTCGCTGAGAATTGTGTGCGGGTCTCAAGGATGAAGGCCCGAAAGACACAGGGAAATTCGGAGCAATCACGAAGTTAATATAGTCACGTCATCCGAGAATAATCATCAATAAAAATTAAAAAATAGCTATTCCCAGAAAGTCTGGTGATTTTGTATGGACACCAAATATCGGAGTATACTAAAATAAAAGGAGCAGGGCTCCGAGTACAATGAGATGGAAAAGATGAACGGAGCTGTTTGCCGAAAATGCAAGATTCGCACTGCAAAGAAGGAAGAGATACATCTGGTAGAGCCTTCTGGGGGACCGGTAAAAGGGCATGCCCAAGACACCGATGCTAATCGACGGAGGAGACGGAGGAGAGGATAGTAGGAGAGACATCAAGAAGGTAGAGCTCGTTCTGCAGTCATCCCTTACCAATGATATTCCGCGTTTGTCGATCCTGTATCAGAAAGGAAGAAGATGTAAATGTTACGGAGCAATTCAAATCGGCAGTGAGGCGACCAACAGAAAGTAAATTAAACGGGAGCCCGGAACATAAAGAGCCTAGCGTATGGATGGAGAAGAAGTGAGAGGGATATCATCAGAGCCGGAGACCGGAACAGTGTCCCCATTGGCCACTGTGAAACACTTAGGATGAGGAGAATCCAAGTACTAATGTGGCCGCAGTGAGGTTATGTGATGAGTAGCACCTGAATCCACTATCCAGCGCGGACTAGTGGAGAGACAAGCGATACCTTCATTTGAGATGGAGGCAGCGGAGGCAACAGAGGCAGGTGGGCGACTGAGAAGACCATGAAATTGTTCGAGCTGAAGTCGGACCTCTTCAAGGTCAGTACGAGTGACAGATGAGTCGTTGGCAGCAACAGAGGCAAGCGGATGAGAAGAAAGCCCATGCTTGCGGGGGCAAGTGGCCTCAAGGCGGTTGTCCTTATCGCAGAAGGAACACTTAGGTCGTGGCCGGCCACCCCGACCTCTGCCCCGAGAACCAGGACATCCCCCACGAGCAGGAGGGAAAGGCAGTAAGGGCGCAGAACTCTGCTGAAGGAGGGCCGGTGACGGAGGTCCAGAACTATCTGGAGGTGGTGAGACCTTGATCAACATTGAGCACATATTAGATAGTGACGGAGAAGCAGCAGAAGAGAGGATCTGAGCCCGAACGCTCTGAAGATGAGGCGGGACACGAGCCATCATCATGGCAACACTGACGGCTTCTTTTTGGGCACGTTGGGCAGTAAGATCCATCGTAGGGGGCTGATGTTGAATACAAGCTTCAACCAGAGTCTTGGCCCGAGCAACAAAGGAGGTGAGGTCGGCGGCCCTGCCGACGTCAAGAGTCCGAAGATCTGTTATGATGTCATACAGGTGCTGGAGACAATCTTTGTTGGAATAGAGTGAATGGAGCCCATCCCACATCACCTTAGCCGTCTCGTGATACATGGTCATGTGATAAGGTTCGCCATCAAGGGAGTTGAGGAGCCAAGTCAGAACTCGACCATCGTTGCGCAACCAGTCTTCAGTAGGAGGAGCGGAAGCAGCTTGGGTCAAGTGATGTAGAAAGCCTTTGGACTGAAGAACTCGGCAAACAGAGTGCACCCACTCCACAAAGTTCGTTTTTCCGACTAAAGAGATAGTGGTGATCCGCAATTCATCCCGGAGTTCAAGGACAAGGGTCGGGCGATCTGCAGGAGAGGAAACCGCCAATCCGGTAAAATCAAGAGAAGACCTCGTGGCAAAGCGGTCAGGAGGCTAGACCGGCGGCAAGTAAACCAACGAATAGAGAGGAGACCGTGCGAGCAGATCGGGCGATCAGAATAGCGAGCAGAAAGAGGCCGCTCGGTAAACCGCGCGAGAAGACCGCACGGTCTCGGTGAAAACACACCAGCGACAAGGAAGAGAGGCTGCGAGCAGGATGCGGAGCCCACAACGGTTAGAGAAGCCGCAGCGAGAAGAAAGAGGAGACCGCGGCGGGATGGCGAGCAGACAAGCACGTGGTAAGAAGGCAAGCACACGGCTAGAAGGCCAGAACGTGGCGGCAAGGCGAGTAGGCAAGGAGATCGCGTAAGGAGACCGCGGCGAGTAGAAAGAGGAGTGGGTAGACAGGAAGAAACCGCGCGGTTAGATGGGGAAAGGGGAAATGGCCCCACCTGACAGAGAGGGTGTTATAAAAGGGCCAAGAGGAAGAGGAAGAAAGGGAGGTGGAAGCCACGAGAGAGAGCAGGAGCGGTTAGAGAAGACTGAACCGCCCGGGAAGCAGTGGTTAGGGAAGGATTAACCGCCCGGGAAGCAGCGGTTAGATAAGGCTTAACCGCACGGAAGACCTATTCCCTCTGATACCATGTGGAGAAAACCTGAAATTTGTATATACTTTCTCGATAATCAAATACAAGGTATGAATACACATTTATAGGAGGGAGAAAGAGAGAAGAGATCCCTATACATGATGTGGGACTAAAGAGCAGAGAAGAAGAAAAATAAATAAATGGGCTCCATCATGGGCCTCTTTACATGTGCTATTTCAACAATTTTTATTCTCCAAATAAAATTATTTAGAAATTAAATTATGAGTAGTTACTTTAATTTACTCTAGTATGGTTTATCCTTAAACTATGAGAAATTAAAATTTTGTTTTGTTCCAAGGTTCAGGTCCGATCGGTTTGACCGGGGTCGAAACTTCTTGTTGTAATAAATAAATAAGTATATATATATGAACAAGTTTCTATAAATAAGAATGCATTATATATTTTATTGTTAATTAAAATATATTTCAAAAATATATACATAGGTATTTATAATGTATTTATAATGTTAATTAAAAATATATAAGAAATATGTATTAGAGTATTATATATATAATATATTTCAATGATTCATAAAGAAAGTGCAGCTGGTATAGTGGAGTGGAGCCTTTGTGTTGTGTTATGGGTGCGGGATCGAACCTCAACACCAGCATTTTGCTGGATTTTAATCCCCAGCTTTCACGCAGCAGCTTCTCCATCAGCAGCCCGCCAGCTTACCCGCCAGCTTCTCCATCAGCAGCCTGCCAGCACTTTTCAATCAGCCAGCTGTCAGCTTCTCAATCAGTAGTTTTCCAGCTTCTTCTTCAGCACTTATCCAACAGCACTTACCCTCTTTTTTTTTCTATAAATAGATGGTCAAGGCTGATGGTTAAAGAGAACTGGTAGAGTTTCACATAGTTCTACATAGTATTTATGAGTAGCTTTTGAGTGATATTTTTTAAACCCTATTTTGGGTTCTTTAGTGTGTAACATTTTTTGAACTTATAAAATTTCAGTTTTCAAGTTATTCAACTTTTATTTTTTTAACTTACTTTTCATTTTTGTTGAGACAGGGTGTGTGCGTCATTAGTTTCTTTTTTGTAATTCAAGTTTTACTACCACCCTCATCCTGAATGAGAGGCTTAGAACTTTTTAGCGTTTGATTAAAATGAGTTGGGAAGGATATTATTTCTACATTTTATAAGTCTTTTAATTTTCCTAGTACCACCCCTATCCCGATTGAGAGGATAAGAAATTTTTAGCATTCAACCGAGATACGTTGGGAAGGATATATATATTTTTGCAATTTAAAACCTTACTTTTAAAAAATAGTTTTCTTCTTTTTCTACTACCACCCACATCCTGATGGGAGGCTAAGAACTTTTTAGCACTTGATTGAGATGAGCTTTGGGAAGGATATTATTTCTGCAATTTAAAACTCTATTTTCTAAATTAATAAAAACATAAGATTTACCCAAGAATTAAGTTGAGTGGAACCATACATATCGATATATGATATTCATTTCTGTATTTTGTAGCTAGTAGCCGAAAGATCTGTGTCCACGAATTGATCACTCTCAGGTAAAGAGAAACTACGCATCACTCTCGAAAGAGATGAAAGTAAGGCTTCATTTGGTTTAGCGTTTTCAGGCAGTGTTTGGAGCAAACGCCACCGGACGTAGGGTAACCAAACGAAACTTCGTCTCCGTTTGCTCCGTTTGCACCCGCAGCAAGGAGAAAATGCCCCACACCGCTTCATTTTGACCCCCACCTCCCCCCGCCCCTCCGGTTCGAAAGCTCTGTTTGGATTCGCTTGCTCCTCCCGCCACCGCTAAATCAAATGAAGTATAAGTCTCCCGAGTTGAACCTTCAAATATCAGTAGGAGGTCAATAGCGGGGTTCACAACGTAAAGCGTGTATTGAAGTATTTTGATTAGACGACGAAAGTTAGATCAAACTACCTTAATCTCAGATGGACGTATCCTCGATAGAGGTACATTCATATTTAGGGAACCTCCACGATCAAATATGTTAATTAGTAGAAAAATAGAGTTTTTTGTTTGAAAATTATGTAACAAAGTAAGTCAAAATTGAGTGTTATCTCCCTCATCTATTTTCAAAACTCTATGTATTACTTTTATTTTCACTTTTAAAAACCATTAACTTTTTTCGGTAAAATAATAGTTTCACTGCTTAAAGTAGAGTACTCGACACAGATCCGTGGAAAAATACGACCTTGATATTTTAAAATACTATATTATTACTCGATAGGTACGTTTGTCTTAATCACAGTATATAAGTAAAAAGAGATAGAAAACACAAACGCATAATTTACTCATCTAACTTATTTTTCAAATTAAATTATCTCAATATTTTACTTATCAATGATAAATTAAAGTAAATCAAGACTGCAATTGCAATGGTACGGCAGTTGTCAATGTTTATATATAGACATACCATCTCCCTTAACATGCTTATGGAGAATACAAAAGACTTCGAGTCCATGATCTTATATGCCATGGAGTGACTCGATCGATCTCGAGACTCATTATCTGCAAAAAGTATAGATGATGGAAAAGTTTATGAGTAGTTATCGGGCCAAGTCAGTGATACTAAAAATGATGATGATCACGATGGGGTTTCCTGGAGAAAGATTGACGGGCTCGGATTGGTGACATGTTTTATGTTGGTATGGGTTTTGGGGGAAGTGCAAGGTCAGCTTTGAAACAACTATGTACGAACATTATTTTAAATATCTTCCGACATGTCTCCCGACATGTCATTTTTTAGGGCAAAATGACATTTTTTTCCAGAAAAATGGATAGTCCTTTTGTAAAAGATCGGTCCAGATATCTGATTTTTTTCAATATATCGGCCAACGACTTTTAAACATATCGTCAGCTACTTCAATTTAAGTTACATTAGCAAACAATCAGTATACGTTTAAATCACATATATGCATTATATTATGTTCAATGTTTTAAATATTGGATGTCGACGACATATCAAATTGAGTTTTTAAATGTCGGATGTCGGAAGTCGGAGACATGTCGAGGATATTTTAAAGGTAATTGTTATGGGCAAATCTATTTTGGATAGGTACAAACCAACTTTTAAAATAAAAATTCTTAAATAATTATTTTGAATGTTACGGTAAAAATTATAGGGGCAAATCAATTCCCCCTCACGCGATCTGCAACCAATTCCCCCACACGTCGTTGCAACCAACACCCGAAAAACTGGGTGTTGTTCATCTCCATTCCAGCAAACTTATGCCTACAGTAGCGAGCGACTCATCACGCTTACGGGAGTTCACGCCTACAGGACCGAACATCCTCTGAAGCGAGGGAGTCTTTCCGCAAAACCCTAAAAACTGTGCGCTAGATTTCTCCTTCCGCGGAATAAATTTCTCATTACTTTTTTCACTATATGATCTGATTTAGTTCATTAGTTGCAGCATGATATGGTGAGCCATTTTAAAAGCTATGATAGAGTTTGAAATTTCTTAGGCGTGCTTTTGGAGCTGATATACTCCCTTCCCAACTTTTTCGGTGGAGGTTTTCAAAGCTTAAGGTCGAAAATTTTAGGTCCGATGCTCCACTTCATTTTGTTCCAGTAGTTGATGGCCAAATAAAAGATGTCAATAAAAGAGAATTTTGATTAATTTAAAGCTTTTATTATACGTTAATATTTGTCCTATTAATGCAAACTATTAGATGATATTTTTTTAAAGAATTTATAAAACAAAATTTGGTTTACACGTAATTATTTAGTTTGCACATATAATTTTTTTGGTTTGCCCACATAATTGGTTTGCCCCCATCCAAAATAGGTTTGTCCCTAACAATCACCTATTTTAAAATATCAAATTTTCATGTCTTATAAATAAAAATTCTATTTTTATGTATACTAACTACAATTATATGTTATAAAAATAGAATAATAACATAAAAATAGATTAAAAATGAGTAGTTTATATTACGAAAAAAAAATCGACTAGTATTAAAGAAAAAAATATTATCAATAAATATAAAATGACACATTGTAAAATATATTTAACAGTATACAAAAAATTTATTTTCATAACAATATGTTTAATACAAATAAAGAAGATTTAAAAGTTTAAAATCATTGATTGATTATAAGTATATTCAAACTTATAAATCTATATTAAAAACATGCAAGCAATCAACAAATAAATGTATTAAATATTTTCATATTTTTTGAAATATAAAATTATAAAATTGCAAAACAATATACAAAATTTATTGTAAGAATAAAATGATAAAAAAACGAATCAATAGTCTAATCGATTTAAACAACATAATATTATATATAGAAACAATTTAAACATATGCTTCTACTCTGTTAATATGACATAAAATAAAATTTGGGGCGATATATTTAAAAGTCGTGTTGGCCGATATATTTGAAAAAATTGGACATGTCGGCCTTTATTTTACAAAATGACATAATCTATTTTTTTAGAAAAATATATCATTTTGCCCTAAATGATGACATGTCAGAGGACATTTAAAACAATGATTAGGTATGCTAAAATCAATTAGACTTATTATTTTTTTAACATTTTATTCTTACAACTAGTATTTTATAATTATTTCACATATTTTTTATTTCATATTACAAAAAATATAAATAGTTTAACACATTTATTAGAGGATTATTTTATGTTTTTAAAATAAATTATAAACTTGGAAACACTTAATTATTTAACTTTTAAATCTTCTTTATTTGTTATAAGATTAAGGATATCAAAATTAATTTAGGAATAATTACCAAAACTTCCCCTGGAAGATAGCATAATTATGCATGCACCCCACTTAATATGGAAATTACAAAAAAAACTCCCCTCAATGTTACAAAACATAACATTTACCTCCCCTGAAGTTTACATTTCATAACATCCATGAAAAAAATACGCCCCTTGAAAATGTACTCACAGTAAATGGCCCCAATTAATTTATTGTATAATATTATATACAACTTATAGTGTATCATTTTTTATTTGTTAATAATGTTTTATGTTCGATACTCATTGAAATTATTTTGGGGTATAAATAACTCATTCTAAGGTGGATGTGTGGACACACGAGACTGGATAAGATTCAAAATGAATGTATTAGGGATAAGACAAGATTAGAACCAATTGCAGAGAAGATGTGAGAAGATCAACTAAGATGGTTTGGGCACGTACAAAGGAGACCATTAGAGGCATCAGTTAGGCATTGTGAGAGTCTAATCACTAGGCATGTTAAACGAGGGAGGGGTAGACCAATAAAGACTTGAACTGAAACTATAAGGAAAAACATGATATACTTGGGCATTAGTGAGATTATGACAAAAGATAGGGCACAATGGCAATAAAGGATCCATATAGCCAACCCCACTACAGTGGGATAAAGACTTGAGTGTTGTTGTTATACATAACTCATTCTTCATTTATTTGTTATATTAATTTTTTTAACTCTTAGAACATATAATTATAATTAGTATATATATAAATAATATTTTCATTTATAAAATATGAAAATCTGAAGGGGAGTCTTGGTGCACCGGTTGATGTATTGTTGTGTTACCTTGAGGTCACAAGTTCGAGTCCTGGAAGCCCTTTTGCAAAAATGCACGGTAAGGCTTCAATACATTTCACCCTTGTGGTGAGACCCTTCCTGGGACCCTCGCTGTGCGGTGATGGCTTTGTGCACCGAGCTGCCCATTTAAAAATATGAAAACCCAATATTTTAAAATATCACCAACATATCATCATCATCCGATATTCGACATTTAGAAACTCAATATGACAATCTTGTGTACAAAAAAAGTGAAAGGAAAACGACCTATGTCGAGTAAGGATGACAATTAGAATTCTGAGGAGGGCATTGATGATGCACTAATATTTCTAACTTCTGAAGACAACACACAAAAATCAATAATCGTGATGTTATTTAAGTGAGTTTTGTTCAATTTATTCTATTGTCATGCTCTTTAATCTGTAATATAGTTCTTACTCAAATGTTTGTTCATTAGTTTTAGAAAAACAATATTCTAGTGACAGATGTTTTGAAGCACTCGCATTTTTGTAATAAACTAAGATACAACTTTATTATGCATGTTTTTATAACATTATCAATGTTTCGCTTTAACATGAATTTGCAATGTTATATTACATGATTGAAAGGATGTAGCATTTCTTATTTATTATAAAATAGGTTACTTTTTTGTAGTTTAATTTTCTCATTTGAATTTTATTTTACACTTAATTAGGTAAAATAATTACCATCTAATTAATAAATGAAAAATGTTAGAAAAGCCCTTGTAAAGGCCCATTTAAGAGGCTCATTTTTTCCTTGTATTTGTCTCACATCTTGGATTGGGATCTTCTCTTCTCCCTCTCTTCCTATATAAATGTATTCATACTTGTAATTAATAATTCAAGAAGTATATACAAGGTTGGAGGTCTCTCTTTTTCTTGCTCTTTTTACATGGTATCAGAGCGAGCGGTCATGTACATGCGGTTCCCGTTTGTCTAACCGCTCAGCCCGCCATCCCTTCTCCTCTCCTGCGGACTGTCTGTCTATCCGCTCTACTCTCCTGCGACCTATTTCTCCTGTCTGCTATCTCTTACGCTCTCCTGCGGACTGCCTGTCTTTCAGCGGCTTATGAGGACTGCCTCTCTGCGACCGCTTCTCTCTTCGTGGTTCCACCCCCCTCCCCCCTCAGGCTTCTTATAGCCATCTTCTGCTCTGTCCCGTGGGGCCCGCCTCTCTTATCCGCTGCGGCTTCTCCTCCTGTCCGCTGCGTGCTTCCCTTCTCCCTTGCTACTTGGGTTTTTCTTCCTCGCGGTCTCTTCTTTTGTCCGCCCGAGCTTCTTTACTCGCGGACTTCTCCTTCCCTCTTCCTCCTGGTGCTTGAGTTCTACTCGCGCCAGTCTCCTTGCGGACTGCTCCTGTCCTAACCGCTGAGGGCTCCTCTCTCTTGCGACCGGTCTCCTGTCTGCTGCGTGATCCTGCCTCAGTTCGCCCCAGGTTCGCTGCGGACTGTTCTCTGCTATAGTCCGTTGCGACCTGCTCCGCCCGCTGCGTGGGCTGTCCTCCGGTCCGCTGCGATCTCCGCCTTCTACTTCAATCCGTTGCGGCCTGCTCACTGCTCCTATCCGCTGCGGTCTCTTTGCTCGCTGCCAGCTTCGTCTGCTGCCTTTCTTCAATCGGCGAGCTCCCTTCCTGCACTTGCGTCCTCCCCTCTCTACTTGTTGTCGACTACTCTGATTCTTGATGCGGCCTGATTCTCGCTGGGGCCTCGGCTTCTTGCCGGTTCTGGTCGCTGGTCGCTGGTTCTGTCTCCATCACTGGGTCCGGTTGCGGCCTGGTCCTTGTTGCCACCTCTGTTAGGTGCTCCTGCTGCGGCCTCTGCGGCCTGGTCTCTTTGCTGCTTGGTGCTCCTGCTGCGGCCTCTGCGGCCTGGTCTTTGGCGACCCCTATCAGGATGTGTGCCTCTTCCGCGCTGATCGCCCCACCGCTAGGGTATGTGGTGTCTATCTCTGATAGCGGGAGCTCCTCTCTTGTACACAGTTCCTCCTGGATTTTGGACTCCGGTGCGACACACCATATTACCCCCATACAGCCTCTGCAATACCTGGCCTCTGTGCATCCTAAGTTCATCACCGTTTCCAATGGGGATAGCACTCCCGTCTCTAGATCCGCTGACATCCCTCTTACTCCCTCTATTACCCTTCGATCTGTTCTTCATGTTCCTGGCTCTCCTTTTAATCTTCTCTCTATTAGTCGTCTCATTCACGACCTTAACTGCAACATAACCTTCTCTTCAACCTCTTGTGTTGTGCAGGATCGCAGTACGCGGAACATCCTCGGTACTGAGCGGCTGTCCAATGGACTCTACATTTTCGTTTCCTCTTCTCCCACCGTTCTCTCCACCCTCTATTCTGTTGACTGGCATCGTCGTCTTGGGCATACTTCTCTTCCCATTCTCCAGAAAGCTCTTTCTGATGTTTCCCTATCTGAGTTCGGTGTGAGTCGTGCATTTATGACAAACAACATCGTGTCTCCTTTTCCTCACCTAGTACTCGGTGTGACGCCCCCTTCTCCTTAGTCCATTTTGATATTTGGGGGCCCTATACGCTCCCGAGTGTTTTTGGCTATCGATATTTTGTCACATTTATCGATGACTACTCCTGTGTTACCTGAGTATATTTACTTCGGGATCGTACTGAACTTCCCTCGACCTTTCGTGCCTTTCTGGTCGAGATTCGTACTCAGTTTTCTACCTGCGTCAAAATTCTTCGTACCGATAATGCGCGCGAGTATACGGGCGGCACCTTCTCCAATATCTGCACAGAGTTTGGTATTGTTCATCAGATCTCGTGTGTCTATACTCCTCAACAGAACGGCGTCGCCGAGCGGAAGAATCGACACCTTCTCGAGGTCGCCCGCTCTATCATGTTTCAGATGCAGGTTTCGCCTCTCTATTGGAACTTTGTCGTCTCTACTGCCTGTCATCTCATCAACTGCATGTCTTCCTCCACCTTGCACTTCGTGGCTCCTATCACTCTTCTCTTTCCTTCACAGGCTCTGTTCTCTCTCACGCCCAGAGTCTTTGGGTGCACATGCTATGTTCATAACCTGGCTCCGCCCACTGACAAGCTCGCTCTCCGGGCCACCAAGATGATGTTTGTTGGCTACTCTCGCACCAAAAAAGGATATATTTGTTATTATCCTGCCGACGGTAAACTAATCATCGCTGCTGATGTCACTTTTTGGGAAGATCAACCCTTCCATACCATCTTTACAGATCCGTTTCTTCCTCCTCCTATAATTCGGCATGTGGTGCTCGTTACCTCTCCTTCTCCCCCTCTCCTTCCAACACCTACCCCCCCCCCCCCCCGCCAATCCGCCCTACGCCGCCTATCATCCAGGTGTACTCACGTCGCCCTCCGAGCTCTCATGCCCTGCTACGGCCTCCCTCTACCGACGTGCTTTCGCGGCTTGCTGATCTGGTGCCTCTCTCCATGGCCCATCCCCTGGCCAACTATGTTTCTCTCCATCGGCTCACTCCACAACTCTACGCCTTTGCCACTTCACTTTCCTCTATTTCTATTCCTAACACTGTGCAGTAGACGCTTCAACACCCGGGGTGGCGGGATGCCATGGAGGATGAAATGAGGGCTCTTTGGGCTAACCGGGCTTGGGATTTGGTTCCCCTTCCTTCAGGCAAACACTGTGTCAGCTGCAAGTGGGTCTTTGTTGTTAAACATGTCGTGGATGGTACCGTCTCATGGCCCGGGGTTTTACTCAGCAACAAGGCTTTGATTATGCGGAAACTTTCTCTCATGTGGCCAAATTGAACACAGTCCGAGTTCTCTACTTGGTTGTTCACCGTCATTGGCCTCTTTATCAGCTGTATGTTAAAAACGACTTCCTCAATGGTGATCTGCATGAGACTGTTTATATGCATCAACCTCCCGGGTTTGAGACCACGGGGGAGTCAGGTTTGTCATTTTCGAAAATCTATTTATGATCTCAAACAGTCCCCGCGCGCTTGGTTTGACAAATTCAGCAATGTAGTCCGCGATATTGGCTTCACTCGAAGCTCGGCTGACTTCTCTCTCTTCACTCGACACCGGCCAACCGGAACTGTGATTCTACTTGTCTATGTTGACGATATTCTCATTACTGGCGACGATACTACAGGGATACAACATACCAAGCAACAGTTGAACTCCGCCTTTCAGACCAAAGATCTTGGTAACCTACGGTATTTTCTCGGGCTTGAGGTTGCACGACGGCCTGATGGTCATGTATTATCCCAAAGGAAGTATTGTATGGACCTCCTTCATGATGTTGGCTATTCGGGATGCAAACCTACGGATACTTCAATGGACGCTAATCACAGGCTCTCGGCCCATAGCTCTGACTCCGATAAGTTGATTACGAATACGGAATACTACAGACGCTTGGTTGGGAAACTGATCTACCTTACAGTTACTCGACCAGACATCTCTGTTGTCGTAGGAGTCGTGAGTCGATTTATGCATGCTCCTCGGACATCTCATCTTCAAGCTGTCGAGCGCATTCTTTGGTATCTCAAGAATGCACCAGGACAAGGGCTTGTGTATAAGTCATCCACATCTCTATCTCTTGTTGCATACTCGGACGCTGACTATGCAGGATCCATTGATGATAGGCACTCTACATCTGATTTTTGTACCTACTTCGGTGGTCATCTCATAACCTGGCGTAGCAAGAAATAGAATGTGGTTGCGTGCTCTTCTGCTGAAGCTGAGTACCAGGACATGGTTATTGTAGTTTCTGAGTTAACATGGCTTGAGAGCCTTCTGGGAGACTTGGGTGTTCGTCTCTCATCACCGGCGACCCTATTTTGTGATAGTCAAGCAGCAATACATATTGCAAAGAACCCGGTCTTTCACGAATGCACAAAGCATATTGAAGTTGATTGCCACTTTATTCGGGAAAAACGTGCAGTCAAAGAAGGTAGATCTGGAGCATGTCTCTGCTACAAATCAAGTTGCTGATATCCTGACAAAAGCTCTCTCCCGACCGCTATACTACCAGTTTTTATCCAAGCTTGGCGCCTACAACTTGTACGCTCCAGCTTGCGGGGGAGTGTTAGAAAAGCCCTTGTAAAAGCCCATTTAAGAGGCCCATTTTTTCATTGTATTTGTCCCACATCTTGGATTGGGATCTTCTCTTCTCCCTCTCTTCCTATATAAATGTATTCATACTTGTAATTAATAATTCAAGAAGTATATACAAGGTTGGAGGTCCTCTTTTCTTGCTCTTTTTACAAAAAATATCATGCTAATATTATGATATATATAAATAATTATAATATCACGATCTGATATTTTGAAATATTCTTGGTATATCCCCCGCAATTCGACATCCGATATACAAAACTCAAAACAACATGAGATCTACATCTGACATCTGCAACCTTGATTCCAATGCGCAAGATCTTGTAGCAATGGGATCAGGGATACTTCCAGAAATATATCGAAGAATAGGAGGACTAGCCGAAAATCTAAGCTTAACAAAAGCTTTTCAGACATAACTAGGCCCGCTGTCTCTAGATTGTGTCGTCAAACATGATGCAGCGCTTGCACAACTTCAAGCTCTCCTATGAGTTCACAACCGTCACCACTCTCTCACTTCTCTCCCAAACAAAGACTAATTTAGTCAAGTATTTGAACATTTGGACACTTGGTTGTAGCACTCACTTTTTTCCAGAATGCACATTAAATTCATGCCCAGTTCTTTACTGAGAGATGCATTTCTATAGTATATCAATGCCCAACTTAACTTTAAGTACACATTAAGGATATTAAGGAGATATTTCTCAAATGCAAGGAAATAATCACCTTCATGCACCCTAAAACTTGGAAAATTAGAAGAAAGATAAAAGGAATAAGGTTGAGCCATTCAAACTGTCAATACCTACCCCAGCCAAGTATTTTCTGTTCAACCTTCTTGAGTTTCTTTAGTCTGTTCTTATCAATTTGTTTCAAAATAAACTTCTCTCCTGCAAAATATTATTGAAGGATCATGAATAAATTAAACTATACATCAAAGAGAAACTTGTAGCTTAGTTGAAGAAATCGCCTTTTTGTGCAAACTTTGCCTGTGTCACTGACATAGGAACCTTCCCCTCAGAACGGAAAGGGGCGCCATCCAAAATCTTCATAGCTGTAGCAACAGCAGGTTCCTTGAACAAAGACAAAAAATTCTGTAATTATTATTACATAATTATTATTACATAAAAAATGAATTAATTTCTGTAAAGGCAATCTAACAATTGACTTGATATGGAAATACTGTATATTAAGTTAAGAAGTAAATTATGAGTTATACCTTTATATATGTAACAAGTGCGTCTCCTTTTACTTTTCCAGTCTCTTTCTCCAAATATATCTTGACCCGTGGTATATTGGTGTCAGGATCCTATACAAGTGAAGGTTCAACAAAGAAGAAGACAATGATATTGCCAAAAAAAATGTTGAACAGCTGATCTTTTAAATGCAAAAAACTCCATCATAACTTCCATATTCAATCAAACCCATTCAGTATAACAAAATGGTCCGCAACTATCACCCTTCCCAAAATCATTGTGCCATATACTCAGCATAATTCAAGCCCAAACCTAGAAAAATATTTGTTTAGCTTTGATTAGACTTAAGATAGGACTAGATTGGCATTAGGTTGGAACGTCCACAGTTCATCAGTAAGCATCAATGTTTTGTTTTTATTGCCCAGAACTCTGGCTAATTAAACTTTAAGATTATGACATTTTGAAGCATAAAAAATAGAAAAGAACTATCAAATCATGTCCAATAAAATGGAACGAAACCTGACATGCATGCATAAAATATCAACAAAGACAGTTTCAAAAGGTGGGATAAAAGATCTACTTTTGCTAAGGCGCTTACACACTGACTTGAGAATTGCTCCAGAAAGGGATGTTGTAGCAAAATACAGTGCAATTTGACAAATGGGTTAACTAAACCCAGGTCATTTTGGTTAAGGCTGCACTTCACAATGATTCACTCCTTAGAATCTGTTGGGAAAAACCCTTATGATTTATCTTAACAAATTATTTTTAGTGATTTTGCATCCTAGGTTTATTACCCATGATTTATAGTGAGGATTATTTGATCTTAAAAGTCCTAGGATGTCATTGATATAAATGAAATAAGAAGGGCATACTAAATATAAGAGAAAGTCATGAATTGTCAACATGGGTCGAATAGAACTCGACGTAACTTCAACTAGAGAAGTCGGCGCAACTTCGACTAGAAGTTGAAGCAACTTCAACTGGAATTCAACGTTACTTCAAAAATAAGTCAGAACAACTAAATTTGATAAGTCGACGGCACTCAAAGAATTATATCGACGCATACTTCGACATGATATCGACGGAACGTCGACTACATAGTGAATCTTACAAATAGTCAGAATTCCGTGTTGCTTATATTAGAACTCGACGTTACGTCGACTAAATTTCTTAACAAAATCCGTTTTGAGACTTCAATCAGAATTAATTTAAGAAGAGGTTTGAATAACAGAATTTTGTAGACGTTAAAAGATGACAATCTATATATATGTGATGAGATACAACACAATCAACAGATAGAGAGAGGATCATAAATTATCATTGATATCTTACATCAATCACCAACCACAGACGATCAAGAAATTCATATCAGATCGTGATAGATTGATTTCGATAGAGAAAGTTTGGAAGATCATCATCAGCAATTGAATTTCTTCCATCAATCAGTCGATTGTTAGATTGTTTCTGAATCTGCTAAAGAGAATTAATTCTTCTTCTTCTCAAGAGGAAATTGCATCAGATTCAGAGAAGATTCCATGACAATCTTTGTGATTTTGATATTCAGAGATTCATCAGAAGTGTCAAAGATCATCATTGCTAGTACTAAGAAATCTGTTGAGAGGACATAGAGAGAAGATTAATTCTATCACAAATCTTCTTTCATTTTCTCCCAACACTTTGTGAAATGTGCAGAATCAGTAATAGGTTAGGTAAATGAATGATATAATAAGGCCAGAATCCTAGAGAGAAGAAATATAAGCAAAGGACGAAAGTGAGGAGGGCGGGGGGAAAACTCTTGGGTTCTCTAAGAGGCAGTGGATGGCTGAAACAAAGCTTAGAATGTGCATTTTGACCTTTGCTGAAGTTTATTTTTGACCGTTATGATCTGTGGATCATAAACCTTGACTATTGGAGGAAATGAAAATGAAGTGTCAGAGAAGCTAACCTTAAGAGGGGAGAAAATGTAAACAACAACAACAACAACACTGAAGCCTTTATCTCACTATAGTGGGGTCGGCTATATAGATCCTTTGTCGCCATTGTGCCCTATCTTTAGTCATAATCTCGCTAATGGCTAAGTACATCATGTTTTTCCTTATAGTTTCATTTCAAGTCTTTATTGGTCCAACCCTCCCCTTGTTTAACATGCCTAGTGACTAAACTCTCACAACGCTAGGTGTCTCTAATGGTCTCCTTTGTACATGTCCAACCCATCTTAGTCGAGCTTCTCGCATCTTCTCAGCAAAGAGGAGAGAAAATGTAAAGAAGAGAAAATATTTAATTGTTTATTTGCCCTCATACTTGCCCAATGGCACTTTAAATAGAGTTACAACTGACACTTCTGCATACAAGCCCTGAACAATTGGGTACAAAATCTACCCAACATAACAAAAAATGCATAAAAAGAAACTAAAAATTAACCATTATTTAAGGGCGCCAAAAATACAGTGTCTAGCGAAGGTTGGTGGCACCCCGACTGAGAGAAGTGTTGGAATATGGTTCTACAATAATTATTAATTGCAATGTTGCCTTAGATGTGGACCACTATCAGGATATCTACAGATATTTTGTGTCTGCCGGTCTGCTTCCTCTCTTACATGTTGAAGATGGGATTTCAGCCGGCTTAGTTTGAAGATTCTACAACTTGCAGAACCTAGGGAAGAGTCAGAGCGGTAATCCAAGAATACTTTGTCTCAATTACTCATGTTAACTTGCAGTCTGTTTATAGCATCCAGGCTCATGGATTTATGTTGGACATCATTGAGAGGTTCAGGGCCTTACGATACTAGACACGAGCCAATCGTGTCCTCCACAACGGAGATGGGGTTCCCACTGCAACCACCATAACGTCAGGTGCCCACACCATACAGGATATCCTTCGTCATAAGGATTATGTGCAAGTCTGGGGATAAAAAGAACGTCACGGCTAAATTGAGCATGGTGACTTTGTCATATATTGGAGTGTGTTGCCAACCTCGTTATATCTATTATCTGATATACTTATCAATTGAAGGAATACTCCAGTAAATGCTTATTGTCCCTCCAAAACGTAAATTGTTTAATCATTGGTAGGAGGCATCCTTCAATCGGTAATTATATCGGACAATAGATAGGACAAGTCGACAACTTCGAAGGGAATATGCTCCAAAATATGATAAGTCGTCATGCTGAATTGAGCTGTGCCGGTCTTTATATCCCTAGACTTGCACATGATTGTATGACGGAGGATATCCTATATGAGGCGGGGGGGGGGGGGGGGGGGGGGGGGGGGGGGGGGGGTGGAGGGGGGGCACCCAATGTTAAGGTGGGCATAATCGAAATCAAATCAGAGAGCGGAGAACATGAGTGACTCATGTCCACTCTCGTAAGTCTATGAACATCTTGACGATCTCCAACATACATCCATGAGCTTGAAAGTCAATAACGGACTGCAAATAAGCATGAGTAATCAAGACTAGAGTCCTTGGATGACCGATTAGACCCCTCCATGAATATCTGACTTCACTGGGTTCTGTAAGTTGTAGTAGAATCTTCGAACTAAGATGGATGAAAATCCATCTTCAGAAAGCAAGACACTAAGTAGACGGGCAGCTAATACTGATTGAGGCACTCTCGATGCCTGGATGAGTCTCCTCAGATGTGGACCATCTAGTATAAGAACTTGGCCAAGCCATAAGTTAGTAGTTGCATAAAAACATTTAATAGGGGCAATTACAATATTAGATTAATTGAAGTAATGGAGAGAACAACTGAAACCTTGCCGAAGAATTAACATTAAATTTGTGCAGGTTTCTGTGCCACAAACAACGGTAGTGGATGCTGCGCGCCGGTAGCGGCGAAACCTGCACATTTGCAATCTGAAAATATAAATTCTCATCATGACATGATTTCCGTGAAATTAATGAACGCTACCGGGCAGCAATACCACTGGCGATAGCATACCGTGGATTTCCAACTTCTATGCTCTCCATTTCTCGAATGTACGTCGGATTTACATGTTTATGAAATTTCATCTATAATTCAAGATATAAAGGTCCGATTGTTAAGCAAAACATTGTTTTTCAAGAATTGGTTTTCAATCCAATGCCAATACATGTAGGGATTGACATTGTGATTAATTCCAATTTTGTTGTTCATTGCATAATGATTTTTTATCTTATGAATTTACATTTGTCACTTTTGTTTGTTCGGATTGAAGACATTGACTTTCAACAATTGAATGGAATGAAATCATAACAAAAACAAAAATAAAACCCGGATGAAAAAAGCACACCTAGACAAAAACAACTCACACGGGCACTTTTGAATTGGCATAAAACGTGCACCAGGACGAAAAAAACTAGTTTGGGAAAAAAAATTGCGTCCGAGCGAAAAAAGAGCGTCTCGGTGAAAAATGTGCGCCCAAGAGAAAAATACACGGTCAGGGGAAAAATGCACGTAAAGGCGAAAAAACAAGTGTCTGGGCAAAAAAACACTAGCCCGAGCAAAAAACGCATGCCCGGAAAAAAAACACCAGCCCGAGCAAATAACGCGTGCCCGGGCAAAAAACGCGTGTCTGAGCAAAAAACGTGTGTCATGAGAAAAATACGTGTGTTGGGGTAAAAAACACACCCGCGGAAAAAACACACACCGGGGAGAATTACGTGCGCCAGGGAAAAAACGTGTTTGGGCGAAAAACGCTCTTCGGTGCAAAAAGAACGAGTGTCAGGATGAAAAATGCAAATTTGTGCAAAATACGTGCGTCCAGGAGAAAAAATGTGTGCCTACGCAAAAAACGCGTGCCCGGGTGAAATATGCGCGCCTGGGGCAAAAACACGTACCAAAGCAAAAAACGTGCAATCGGGCAAAAAATTTGTGCATGAATATACGCATACAGGAAATTATGCGCACCGTAGCAGAAGAACGAGCACCCCAGTGAAAAATAAGTGCCCCAGTGAAAAATAAGCGCCTCGACAAAAATGTGTGCACGGCGAAAATCGCTCTCCCGGAGAAAAACGAGAGCCCGAGAAAAAATATGCACCCCCGGGCGAAACTGTGTGACCCAACAAAAAACTCCCAGGCGAGTGAAAAACGCGTGCCCAGGCGAATAAATTTTGCTCGGGCGAAAAACGCAAGCAGGGACAAAAAATGTACGTCGGGACAAAAAAAAATGTGCGCCTGGGGGAATAATGTATGTCTGGGCAAAAAATGTGCGTCGGGGCGGAAGCGCGCGCCAAGCCAAAAAATGCTAAATCGGGGTAAAAATGTGCGCCTGGGCAAAAATATGTGGGCCCGTGTAAAAAAACGTGCGCACGGGCGAAAAACACCAATCTTAGCGAAAAATGCACATACGAGTGAAAAATGCGCGCTCGGGCGAAAAAACACGCGTTCGGGTAAAAAACATGCGTTTGGAAGAAAAACATGTGTTCTGATGAAAAACACATGCAACCGAGCAATAATCTGGATCAAAATCGACAGTGCGAGGTGGACATTCGGTTGAGGAGTTTTTAGGTTTAATTGAATATCAATGACTTTGGACCAAAAAGGTAATTCCACAATAAAACCGTACATTCGAATGGCAGAATTGGTTTCCTAATTCTAAAAGCCAATTCCTGAATACGAATGTCATCCATAAAACGGGCTCTAAGAGAAACAATGAGAGATCTCATGTATTATCATGATTATTTGATTAAAAAAACAAATTTAAGAAACTCTAATCCAACTTTCAAATTTAGGTTGAATATGAAAGAAAAATCAAATCCTTAAGGACCGTTCATTTGGATGGAATTGAAATTGGATATTGATATTGAGATCAATTCCAATTATTCTAGAAATTGAAGTTTGGTTAATTTCAATTATAGTGTTCAACTATTCACCAAATAAACAAAATTGAAGAATATTATAGAATTGATCAACTTGGTTGTTTTGTTGTTAGATAAAAACCAATCTAAGAAATATTCTTTTTATCATTGGTGATAAAGAATCGAACATTCTCTCACGTATATTATGAAAAATCAAACATTCATTCACATATATTACAAAGAACCTAACATTCTCTCACATATATTAACAATAATTATACATTATGCATCAAAAAGAACCTAATATATTCGATCGGGTTAAAAATGTGTGGCCGGTCAAAATACGTGCGTTCGTGCGGAAAAATGCGCGTCCGCGCCGAGGAGAAATAATTGGTGCATGGGCACAAAAATGCGCGCTCTGGCAAAAAAAACGAGAGCGAGTGCTAAATGTGCGCTCGATGAAAAAGCGATTATTCGGGCGAAAAACTTTCGCCCTGGAGAAAAAATGCAAATCTGGGCGAAAAATGCAAGTTTGGGCGAAAAGCACGTACAGGAGAAAAAACATGCGCTCGGGAGAATAAACGTGCGCTCGGGCAAAAAACGAGCGCCCAGGCGAAAATACGTGCATCCCGATGAAAATGCGCTCGCCCAGGAGAAAATACGTACTCCCATGTGAAAATACGCTCGCCCGGGAGAAAAAATGTGCGCCCGGAAGAAAATACGCTCGCACGGGTGAAAATACGCTCGCCCGGGCGAAAATACGAGCGCCGGGGCGAAAAATGCGCTTTCGAGTTAAATATGCGCCAGGGCGAAATATGCGTGCCTTAACAAAAAAGCGAGCTCGGGCAAACAATTGCGGACCTGGGTGAAAAATCACATGTCTGGGTGAAAACGAGCACCGGGAGAAAAACGCTCGTCTGGGGGGCAAAAACCACCCATGTGCGAAAGAAATGTGCCTCCGGGCAAAAAGCACGCCCCGATCGAAATTATTCATTTCTTCTATATATTAAAAAGAATTGGCTTTAGTTATAAATAAATTCCATGGAATTCATTAAAATTCCAATTCCAATGTTCAAGTGCGCAAATCAATAACAAAATTAAATTAGACGAACAAATTCGCATTCCGGGATCTCAATTCCAACGAAACGACCGGATCATAAAGGAAATAAAGAAAAATCTTACCTTAGAAGAGAGATTTGGTGAGATTTTTTGAATAATAGGGCTTGGAACATCTTTTTGAGCAAACAAGAAGCAGAATCTCGGGTAAAAGAGCACCAGAACAGAGCTAGAACTATTTATAGTGGCATCATTTACTATTCAGCAATTTTAATGGGATACCGCCAGCGATAGCATATGAAATTATTCACCTGCACCTTGCTTGTTTTTTTTGAAGAGTGAAGAATCAAACTAAACAAAATAACAATTATTCTTGTTCATTGTATTTGGCTCAAATTAAGGCCCATATTGTCTTCTTTTTTATTAGTTTTGCATTGTGTGTTGGAAGTTTGTTTGCACTTTGTCTCCCTATATATAAGATGTAGTTGTACATTGAAAACAGTGGAAAATATTTTCATAATTAAAGCTTGTTTTCCATTTTTGCCTCTTATTACATGGTATCAAAGGCATCTTGATGCAACCTAGGTCGCCTCAAGCAATCAGTTCTCGTATTTTTATTATTTATTTCTGAATTATATCATTATGTTTTTTTTGTTTTGTATTCGCACGCATTTGTTCATGTTTGAAGACGGCTTACAAGATTGACCAGCCAACAAGACCATGAATAAAGAGGTCCAGTAATTTCGGATAATTAAGGAGAGAAAGGCAAGCTCGAGATAATTAAGTAAACATGCATTTAATAATTATAAAATTTGTGCTAACACTAAAATTTCATCGAAATTTGTTTATGGCATTTTTATATCATATGCGTGTCAACTTCATTCTTCATCATCCCATGATTGCATTTTCTTTGACGTCCAATCTAATATTAATTATTTAAGAGAACCGAATAAAAAAGTTGCTAATGAAATGCACACAGCCTCTAAAAATTATAAATCCATGGTCGATGCTTATCGCCACAAGTTATACTTTTTAGAGGAAAATTTGGTGTCTTTTTATTTCAGGGAGCGGCGACTTACTATCGGCGTGTACCATGAGCTAAAACAGAGGAATAGATTGGTATTCAACACAGTCAGCCTTTCGTCATTCAATGGAGGTCCATTCAGTGCTAGCCATAGCCCACCTGCATCACCTCCACTGATTCCACCCAACTTCGAGTCACTTACCATATCTACCACTACCATATCGTCGTTCAATAGAGGTCCATTCAGTGCTAGCCACAGCCCACCTGCGTCACCTCCACCGATTCCACCCAACTTCGAGTCACTTACCATATCAACCACTACCAGTTTTTATGTATTCCCGAAGGGGTCGAGCTTCAACCCTGAGAAAATTGATGCAACGTAGGTTTCCTCAGGCGATATGTTCTCGTATTTTTGTTAATAATTTTTGCATTATATCATTATGTATTATGTTTTGTATTCACACGCATTTGTTCATGTTTAAAGACGGCTTACTGGATTGACCGGCCAGCAAGACCATGAAAAAAGAGGTCTGGTAATCTCGGATAATTTAGGAGAGCGCGGCAAGCTCAAGATATTTAAGTAAACAAATAAATTTTTATTAGGAGAATAAAGTTACTAAAGCAAAATTGATTCTACCTTGTTTGTCCAAGAGAGAGAAAATAATATTTTGGAAAGAGCAAATTGGAAAAAACACTTTGGAAAATTACGAGTTACCAAAGTTAAAAAACTTGTTATAAATTCATTCAAATAGAAGAAAGGGACAAGCCAAAATTATCAGAGAACCAAAAACCTTCAATTTGTGTTCTCTCTGATGGGTGAAAACCCGCTCGCTATACACCTACGCTATCACCAATCCAGAGATAAGAACTCGTGTATGATAACGACCGGAGAAACCGCCAACACCGACGCTGACCCAGAGTCACGTCGATGTCGCCTAAGTTCAACGCTAACGCTGCCTCAGTCTAGCGTCGACGGCGCCTCTGTCCAACATTGACGTCCCCCACCGTGCTTGTGTCTGTGTTTCGGGTCTATCGGCATCGACTCCTCTACAGGGACCTGTCATCCGGCACAACTCCATCGCAAGCCAGTGACGACCCCACTCTTCTTATAGTGATCTGCTAGTTTCCGCCTCTGTCACACCGTTCATGTTCCCCACCAACGAGCCTACTAAAATTGAGCTTCAGTAATAATTGTGAACTTAAATAATTGTGAGCTTTCCCTAATCTACTTAGTTATTTGCGACTGTCATTTTTTTCATAAGTTGTTTTATGCATTGTTTTTGTGGGAAGGTTGATCCATGTTAGATTTTCTCACTCTCGAGTTTTGATTAATAATTTTTAAACATAATCCGCTCTAAAATTGAGAACGTAATGAATTTCGAGACGAAACTTCGTCGTCACATTGGTTTTGGAATTGGGTTTACATCACATCTGAAACTAAAATTTCTCGCGTGGCTTGAGTCCCTGATCCACCGGGTCTGACCTTCCTGCAGTCAACTCTTGTAACTGCAGATCAGCTCCCTTTGTGTAGAGTTCTTCCTCCATCTCTCTCTAAGTTATGATTTGTCGTCTTTTATAGCCAATTGTGCTACCTATTGGGTCCCACTGTCATTCCTTTATTCTTGCCTCTCCTGCAATCTGCTCTTCTAAGTGCAGATGCGCTCCATGTCTGTGGAGCTCTTCCCGCTACTCTCTCTCCAGTGATGGCTTGATCGCGATCTTTGCCTACACTTCTCTCGAGTTGCTCTTCGAGTGCTGGTGTTCGCAGTCTGATCGATCAAACTGCCTGCTCTCCTGCCAGTTTTTGATCGATAGGTCTGTCCAAACCACCACCTGCATGCTCGCCTGGTGTTGTTTTTGCGGTCCGCTCGACCAACTCGTCTGCTCTCCAGCATGTTCCCTTCGATAACTGACCGTGTCGAGTCCGCTGTTGGCCGCGACCTGCCTTTGTTTCTTGCTTGTGGTCGGGCAACTGTGTCGGCCCATTCTCTCATGTTTGCAGCCTCATGCTCGCCTAATCGCAGCATTTCGATTGCATAACATACGACATTTGCTCTCACAATCTGATTGGTTGCACAGGTAGCTTACTTCTATTCACAGGCTTCGTTGTCAAGCTCGCCAACCTGGCTTCTGATCAGAGCATTCTGTGCCATACTTGACATGCTTGATGCAGCTTCATGTGGCCGCAACTCCGCCTCTGCTCACCTCCCAAGATTGTTGTCTTCCATGGGTGACCAACGATGCATGTTTCTATTTGGTTCTTGGTTGTAGATCGCTCGTAGTTGCTGCTTCTTTAAGCATTGGCACTCCATGGTCTTTTGACTTGTTTTCAACACGGGGTCTCCTGTCCACTACACTCAAGCTCTCCCTTTCCTCTGATTGGTCTCGCAGCAATCTCCCAACTAACGATTCTAGTTCTCGTGTGGAGATCGACATCTTGTGGGATGAACTCTGATGTCTACGGGAGTTTCTTACTCGCACCTAGGAAGTTGCGTTCCCTTCCTACCATACCGACTTATCCTCTTTTCCTGTTGGATTATCGACTTCATGGCTACCAACGACGTTTCTCCTCAAACGCTCTCTTGTTACACGAATACTTCTACTCCTACGTGTATCACTGTTGTGAATGGTGATACCACCTCAGTTTGTAGTTGCAACGATGTTGTTGTGACTGCATCCTATTCTCTTTGTTCTGTTCTTCATTCCCCTAACTCTAAATTTAATCTGCCCTCAATCAATCGCCTTACTTAAGACCATGATTATTCCATAACTTTTACCTCATTGTCTTTTGTGGTGCAGGATCGACGGACGCAGTGTTTCATTAGTACTGGTCGACTGTCAAATGGGCTCTACACTTTAGACATTTCTGCCTTTGTGTTATCCTCGAATACTTTTGTTAATTGTCATCGTCGACTTGGTCATGCTCATCTTCCTATCTTCCAAAAAGCACTTCCTGATTTTTTGTTTGCTGAGTTTCAATGTGAAACTTGCATTTACGGCAAGCAACAATGACCGACCTTCCCCCCTAATAGTTCTCGAAGCTCTATTCCCTTTGAATTTGTTCACTCAGATATTTGGGGTCCGAATAAAACAACCAGTTTGTCTGACTATTGGTATCTTTTGACCTTTATTTTCCTGGCTATCAGTTATACTTACTGTGTGATCGCTCTGAGGTGTTGCGGTTCTTCCACTTCTTCATCATTGAAACTCGTACTCAATTCTCGAGCATCGTTAAAATTCTTCGTACTGATAATGCAAGTATATCAGTCATGAATTTTAGGACACCTGTAATCTCCTCGGCATTCTTCATCAAACATGTTGTGTTTATACACCACAACAAAATGGTTTCGTTTAGTGAAAGAATCGCCACCTTCTAGAGGTTGTTTGTTCTGTTATGTTCCAGATGCACGTTTTGAAGTAGTATTGGCACTTTGTTATTATATTCACCGCATGTTATTTAATTAATCGTATGTCGTCGTCCGTCCTCAACTTTTGTTACTCCCTTTTCCATTTTGTATCCTTCGACGGCTCCCTTCTCACTCCCTCCTCGGGTTTTTGAATGTGCATATTTTTTCCATCATCTCAAACCTCGTGCCGATAAATTGTCTCCTCATGCTACCAAATACATCTTTGTTGGGTACTCGCGTACATAGAAAGGGTATGTTTATCATTCTCCTACTACTGGGAAAACAATCACCTCTGCGGATGTTACCATTTTTGAGGATCAATTGTTCTACTCAACTCCTCCTGAGGTTATATCTCTCACAGCACTCCCACATTCAATTGTTCCCACTCACACTTCTCCTCGATTCCTATCCATAATCCCATGCCACCCCTTCCTCCCTTACTGTCTACACCTCCACCCATGCTCCCCTCTCTTCCTCTACAAGTTACACTCATTGTCATCCTCAGTCGGATGTCCTACAACAGTTGTCATCCACTGATGCTGCTCCCCGGACCGATGATCCACCTACAGTTCCCTCTCAAGTTACGGCTGCTTCTACCGCTCACCGTCTATTAGGGTTTCGAAGAAATCCGGACTAGGAGGGAGCCGGTGCATGATGGGAAGAAGAAGGGATTAGAGTTGAAAAGAAAACAAGGGAGCAGCCCTTTGCATACACTTCCAAGATGTCATTACAAACACATAAGCAGACCCTTTATATAGAGGGGGGGTCCAGACATAACATAGCAACATATCAAAATAACAAAATAGCAACATGTCAAAAATAAAAAAACACTAAAACAGCAAAACACGCAATAGGAACTAAATAATAAGTTTGCTCATTGACCGGCCCCGCTCATTCAGGAGGTTCCTCCTCATCGGCGCCAGTCTCATCTGTCATCTCTGTCGCATGTTGTGACTGTCGTTTGTAGACCCGTCATGGACGCACCTCGTCGTGAATGTTCGTAACAATGTCGCCATCTGGAAAAGAATTTCTTGTCCTCAAGGCAGAAGTCGGGGAATTGGCGGCTGAAATTATCTTGCAAAGCCAGGTGGCCTCTCTCAGGGGGCGGTGGCGCCACGCCACAAGAATCTCCTCTAGGGCTGCGTCTCCGGGAAGGTGGCGGCGGCGGTCTAGAATGTTGTCCGGATATATGGGGGCAGCGTAGAAATAGTCAAGATCAGCCAGAATGTGGTCCAATGTCGGATGATCGCTCACGGCGCGGCGAAGCTGAGATACGTGGAAGACCGGGTGGATCTGGCTCCCCTCGGGCAGTTTTAGCTTATATGTCACGGCGCCAATCCGGGCCACGACTTCGAACGGCCCAAAAAACGAGGTGCGAGTTTCGGGCACGGGCGTTTGGCGACCGTGAGTTGGCGGTAAGGATGGAGCTTGATGAAAACCATCACGCCGACTCGAAAGGAGAGGTCCCGGCGTTTGCGGTTGGAGAAAGATGTCATTTTCGCCTTGGCCCGACGGAGGTGATGCTTGAGACAGTCTAGAATGATGTCCCGATCTTGGAGGTGGGTGGTCAAACGTGACACGAGGCACACCCGGGGTAAATGCCACACGACATCCGGTGGTGGTCGGCCGCAGACGGATTCAAACAGAGTCATTCCCGCTGTCTGGTGGTAGGCGGCGGTGTACGAGTACTCCACCCAACCCAACCAGTTGGCCCAAGTGCCCGGCCTCTCGCCGATGAAACAACGGAGATAAGTTTCCAAACAGCGATTGAGAACTTTGTATTGACCATCCGTCTGCGAGTGGTAGGAGGAGCTCATGCGGAGGTGTGTCCCTTGGAGGCGGAATAGGGATGTCCAGAAACTGCTAAGAAAGAGGGGATCGCGATCGCTCACGATCGACCGCGGAAACTCATGGAGGCGCACGACGCCAAACAAGAAACTGTCGGCAACACTCGCGATCCGTGTACGAGAGTCGGAGGGGAATGAAGTGTGCGTACTTGGAGAGCCGGTCCACGATGACGAGAATGCAGTCGAACCCGTTAGACCGGGGAAGGCGTGTAATGAAGTTCATCGCAATGCCCTCCCAAATGCGGTCTGGGATCGGTAGTGGTTGAAGAAGCCTGGAGGGAAACATAGCCTCCTACTTCACCTTCTGGCACGGAAAACAGGCTGACATGTGGGCTTTTACTTGCTTGACCATGTGCGGCCAATACAGCAAAGCCGCTAAACGTCGGTAGGTGCGGAAATCCCCGGCGTGGCCCCCGGTTGGAGTAGCATGGAACTCGGCGATGAGGCACGGAATGAGAGCTGAGAACGCGGACAGCACTAAGCGGCCCTGGTAGAACAATTGACGGCCCACCAAGGAGTAGGGGGGCCTTTTGGATCGGCGATGAGGGAGGGTCGTTCGAATGGCAGCAAGGTGTGGGTCCATCTCTACGCCATGCTGAATCTCTGTGGCATCCTCCCAGACCGGGCAGGAGATGGCTCGGAGTTCCGGGGAGTGCACCTGTCGGGAGAGAGCGTCCACCGCTCGATTGGTGCGCCCCGTGCGAAACACGATGGAGAAGTCGTACCCTAGGAGTTTGTCCACCCAAAGTTGTTGTGTCGGCTTGGCAATCTTCTGCTGAAGGAGATACCGCAAGGTATGATGATCGGTGCGGAGGATGAAGGGTCGGCCCAAGAGGTACGGCCACCAATGTTGCACTGCCAAGACAAGCGCCATGAGTTTGTGCTCATACGCCGAGCGGCTTCGGACTATGGTGGAGAATGCTCGGTTGTAGTAGGCGATGGGGCAGGCGCCTTGCATGAGCACCGCACCCACACTGGTGCCCGAGGCATCACACTACATGATGAAAGGTTGATTGAAGTCGGGCATGGCCAAAACTAGGTCATTCACAAGAGCCGTCTTAAGGTCGATGAAGGCGGACATGGCCGCTGGGTCCACACAAAAGGCCCATCCTCGGAAGATCTGAGTAGCTGTGTGAGGGGCCATACCAAGGTGTCGTACTCCTGAATGAAACGCTGATAGTAGCAGGTGAAGCCCAGAAAACTTCGGACGTCCCGAAGGGAGGTGGTAGTCGGCCAGTGTAGAACCGACTAAATTTTGTCGTCGTCCATGGCCAGGCCTAGGGCCGAGAGCGTGTGGCCCAAGTAGCTTACCGTGGTCACCCCAAACGAACACTTTTTGCGGTGGAGGACAAGATGATGTCGTCGGATCATCTCGGGCGTGCGGCGAACATGACATAAGTGCTCCTGTCAGGTTGAGCCATACACCAAAATATCATAAAAAAAACAAGGACGTGTTGACGGAGTACCGCTCGGAAGATGTTGTTCATGGTAGCTTAGAAGGTGGTCGGTGCGTTGGTCAGCCCAAAGAGCATGACTAGTAACTCATAGTGTCCATCATGCGTCTGAAACGTTGTCTTAGGTACATCCTTTGTCCGAACTCGGATTTGGTGATACCCCGCCCTGAGGTCGAGCTTCGTGAAGAAGGCGGAGTCGTTTAACTCGTCCAACAGATCTTGGATGACTGAAATTGGATATTTGTCTGGGACCGTGGTCATGTTTAACTCCTTGTAGTCGACACAGAAACGCCAACTCCAGTCCTTCTTGCGCACAAGAAGGACCGGGCTAGAGAACGGGCTCGTACTGGGGTAGATGAGGCCTCCCATGAGCATGTCCCGCACCAAGCATTCGATCTCATCCTTCTGGACATGCCCATAGCGATAAGGCCAAACTGATACGGTCGAAGTGTGAGGCTGCAGCGGAATGGTATGGTCTGTGGCCCGCATCGGCGGCAGGCCTGAGGGGGTCGTAAACACGTCGGAGAACTCCTCGAGGAGATAGTGAAGGTCGGGATGGAGCATTAAGGAAACCGTCCGCACGGTCTGAAGCTGCCAAAGCCACGCGGAGAATGTCATATCGGTCCTGCATTGAATGGCACAGAAGGAAACCGGTGTGCGACGAAGTGGCAGGGTGACCCCTCCCATAGGAACTACATAGACATCTCGGCCCAGTTGACCCGAACGTCGCCCAACGTCGCTAGCGATGTCACGCCCAGGATGATGTCAACGCCGCCCAACTCGAATATATAGAAATTTGTCGTGATTGAACAAAGTCAGAAGGTCACCAGTACGGCGGTGCACGAAACCGCGATCGGACGTCGGCGACCATCGCCCAAACAAACAGTGAAGTTCGACGATGGTGTACATGGGATGGAGAGTTACCAAACCAAACGCTAGGACATGAAATTGTGATTGGCGTCGTTGTCGATCATAATGAGAACCGGTTGCCCCAGGACGAGGTCGGCCAACTTCATCGTCTGAGGCCCGGTGAGGCCGCTCACCGAGAAGCACGGAAGATCCAAGCGGTTGAAGGTGGCTTCGTCGGCCTCCGGGGGTTGCGGCCTGTCGGAGATCTCATGCGCCTCAAAGTCCAAGATGATTTCAGCCCCAAGGTCTCTGATGATCGCATGAAACTCTTTCACGGTGTACTCGTGATTGGGAGAATATGGTTGTCGACACCTGAAGCAGAGCCCCTTTTCCTGAGCTCGTTGTAGTCCCCGTTAGAAAGGCGGTGGGTGGCCGGGGGCCGCCCCTGCCAAGGCCCGCCAGTGGGAGGTGGTCGCGAACCGAAGTTCCGCGGTGGTGGTGGACGGGGAGGGGCACCGTGTCGGCCGACGGGCGAGCAAAGAGGTCCTCCTCCACAGCCCGCGCTAGATCGAGAGCTTCAGAGACTCTCCGTGGATGGAGTGTGCGTAGGCGAGAACGGATCGACGGAAGGAGGCCTTACATGAAGAAACCCAACTAGTGGTCCGGCGGAAGCCCGGGAACATGTGGCACCCGGGCGACAAACTCATTGATGTAGGCATCAAGACCGGCAGTCTGACGGATGCTACAAAGGAGCTCGACGGTGGAACCAGCGTAATGGGTCTCATACCGCTGGACCATTTCCTGCTTCAGTTCGCGCCAAGAGATGTGGGGCTGGGATTGGCGGAGCCACCGCGCCCAATGCAGAGCGGATACATCAAGGCAGACCACAGCAGTGCCCACCTTATCTGACTCAGGTGTGAGGTGGAGGTCAAAGTACAGTTCCGCCTTGGAGACCCACCGCATGAGATCGGTGTCGGAGAAATGCGGAATGTTGAGGGCGAGAGACGAGCGCCCCGAGAGAGGGGTGGTCGTGGTTGGCGGGGGCGGTGGTCTAAGGAGCGAGCCCCCTTCGGTAGAGGAGGTGTAGCCTCCATTGGTGGCGAACGCCGGAGAGGCGGGCCAAAGCGTCCAAACGCGCAAGAATGGCATGCAACATGATTTGTATTGGAGGTGAGCTGAGAGTCGTGGGCGTCGAGGCGGAGTTGGGTGTTGTCGTCGGGGGTCTTGGAGGCCAGTGAGTCTGCGTGAGCCCGTGTGGCTGGAGCCATGGGAGAGACGGTGCAGGAAGGAGTTGCGGAGGCCTGGAGAAGGCGCCAGAAAGACTCGCGGAGTCGAAGATGGCCGACTGAAGAATCCGATACCGACGGATTGGTGGTGGATGGGGATCGGCGGCCGAGTCGCGGGTTTTCTGTCCGTTGCAGGAAGGAGTTGCGGATCGCGGGTTTGTTGTCAATCGCAGGAAGGAGCGGATCGGCGGCCGAGTCGCAGGAAGGAGACGCGGTTGATGTCGCAGGATCGAGGTGTGAGAGCGGCAAGGACGCGAACAGAACACATCGACGGGATTAGACGGGACCCCGGCGGCTAGCAGCGGGCGGAACGGCAGGACGGAAAAAATATTAGGGTTGAGAAGAAATCCGGACTAGGGGGGAGTCGGTGGCAAGAGGTGAAGAAGAGATTAGTGTTGAGAAGAAAACAATGGAGCAGACCTTTGCATCCACTTACGAAATGCAGCCCCTTATATAGAGGGGGGCCCAGACATAACATAGCAACATATCAAAATAACAAAATAGCAACATACCGAAAATAAAATACTAAAACAACAAAACACACAATAGTAACTAAATAATATGTTTCCTCATTGGCCGACCCAGCTCATTCAGGTGATTCCTCCTCATCGGCGTCAGTCCCATCCGTCGTCTCCACTGCATGTTGTGACTGCCGTTTGTACACCCGCCATGAACGCACCTCGTCGTGAATGTCCGTAACACCCTCTCTCTAATTATGCATATCCTTACACAGCCTCTTCTCTCCCCTTCACAGGATTGCGGTCTATTTGTCCTCTATTTCCACTTTGTCTTTTGTACAGGAGGCTCTCTAGCATCCGAGAGGGAGAGCGGCAATGGAAGGGTAAATGATAGCTTCATGGGTCAATCACACATGGGACCATGTTACCCTTTCTCATGGTCATTCTTTGGTTGGGTGTAAATGGGATTTTACTGTAAAGCATCGCTCTGATGGGGAAATTGAGCGCCCCAAAGCTCTTCTTGTTGCTTGCGGATTCACTCAACAACACGGTCTTGAATATGAAGATATGTTCTCTTTTGTTGTCAAGTCAATACTGTCTGCGCAATTATCTCTCGAGCAGTCCATCGACATTGGAGATCACACCAACACGACATTAAGAATGTCTTTCTTAATGGCAATCTTATGGAAGTTGTGTACATGGAACAACCTCCTGGTTATGAAACAACGGGGGATTCTCGAGTTTGTCACCTCAGGAAATTTTTGTACGGCCTCAAGCAGTCCCCACGGGCATGGTTTCACAAATTCAGCCGACTTGTTCCTGATATTGGCTTTACTTAGAGCTCTACCAACTTCTCCATGTTTATTTGTTGCTGTCTAACAGGCACAGTGGTTCTCCTTGTCTATGTTGATGTCACTCTTTGTAACATTCGTTATCTGACGCGAAATTATTTTAATTGTAGGGTCAAGTCGCGACGAATTTTGATCGAAGCAACGCATCGTCGAGGTACGATATTAGTGTAGTCAAAAGATCGCATTCATTAATTTGTGAATTATGTTAGTCATATTGAGAGTGAGATGCATTTTTTTAACTTTAGTGACGAAGCGCGACAAGTCTTTTTGATGTTGAACAGGAGTTAAGGAGAAATGACGCAATTTGGGGTGCCAATAGCGGGTCTCCAAACCCCTCGCCCCCCTCTCCTCATACGGTTAATAGGAAAACCGCAAGCCATGATTTAAATCCAGTAAAACTCATTTCACGGGAGAAACCGCAGCCGAGCCCGACGCCTGCCGTTCTGTCTCCCGCAATCGCCGAGCCCGACGTCTCCCGCTGCCCTAGCCGACGGCCGATCCCCCTCCGGAACTCATCTCCGACTTCTCCTCCTTCCTCTACGGGCGCCGGTGGGTGTTCTTTTTCCTTCCTTGGTCATGAAAGAACCGATTTCAACCCTAACCGGTGGAAGTCGAACGTTTTGGTTCCGGTAAGTTTTATTTCTCTCTTTTCTTCATTCTTTTATGAAAATCCTTCGATTTGGAAGTTAATCTGAACTAGGTTTTTCTTTCTCTTGTCCGAATTAGGTTTTGGAGTACGGAATACACCACGAAATTGGAGTTGGGCGCAATGAGAGCATCAATCACTCCTACGTAAAGGTAATACGCTATATTAGTCGTTAATTTTGGACTACCCTAGCATTTTGGAATTTTTCCAACGTTAACCCTAAGGGGAAAATGCGATATTTAGGTGTTGTTTGGTTTGCAGGATTTTTGGTGACCTCGAGTCAAGGTTTTGATAGTCCGCAGTAGTCAGATTTTCTTTCGGAAGACAAAATGTCGTCGCGCAAAGAATACGAGCGTCGCACCACTACTGTAAGGAAACCTAATTCATGTTAGTTAGACATAGCAAGAAAAATATTTTGTACACGCATGTGTAGGCTTTGTACAAATATCATGACCATGCATAGAAAGGTGTGGTGGTAGGAAAACGGTCGCGAAAAATGTGTAGGATCACACCCTTCTCCAAGACCAAAGTAGTCAGATCTTGAACAGTAACGTTAGGTACGAAACCTTTACCCGCGTACATAAGCTTGGAATTTGTCCAATCAAGGGCGTGAATGTCCCTTCTAGTCGAGCACGAGAAAGTCAAGGGTCGCTCAGTAATACACCAAAAGAAATGCCACATGCAAAGTAGCATCAGACCAAAACGGTCGGTAAGCACACATAAGTCTTTTAGTTCTAGGTAGAGGCGCACTACCTTTCTCATAAGGCATATGGTACCCTATGAACAGTACAGTCTTGGGAGTTGACTTCCCTTTGATACAGTTAGCAGATTCGAGAACCGTGTCCGCGCGACACTAGAACAATTGAGTTCGTCATATGGTCTCGGGTCGTCAGTTTCAGATGCGCATTAGGAGTTACTCTTCCTAGAGCCTTCCAAGTAGATGTGCAGGCTAGAAACCGCCTAGAACTCAAGTATAGACCTGACGTGAGACAGTACACTAGTTAGTGAACGCCGGAACTTGGAGAAATATAAAGAGAGCTCATGAACGTAGGGCGAGTAGGTCTGTTGATCAGGGAGCATAGTAAACGCATGCATATCATAGCATAAAGATTTTAATGAACAAAACCAGTTTTCAAAAGGCATGCATTCATCATTTAAGAAAAATTTTTTAGTGTCGCTAGGAGAAGTTATTTTTCTTTACTCTGACCCCTCGTGGGCAATGTTTTTACAGGTGACCCAGGTGGGAACTACGCCTAGCATGAGCGTTTTGTGGAGTCAGTTTGTAGTAACTTCCACTTTTAGTTTTCTCTTTTTCAGCATGCATTTGTAAATATAGACAATGTACCTTGTTAATGTTTTATATGTCTTGTATCAGACTTGTTATATTATTTCAGAATTTCAATCATTTCACTTCTATTCATATTTAGTGGCTCTGTGAATCCAGATATCAGGTACGTGGTTACCCTTAGTTTACTTTCTTAGCTTCCGTTGTAAGTTGACAAATTTTTAGTAGCTTCTACTTTATACCTGTTGTGTACTAGTTTTGATACTGTTTCCTAGTTCTCCTTATATCGCTGACCCGGCTGAATGACTGATTATTGTAAAACTGGGAAGGGGTGTTACAAATTGGTATCAGAGGGAGGTTTAGGATCCCTGGACTTAATAAAGATTCACAGAGCCATAGGAATGTGTAAGAGTAAACTCTTGTTAGTAGAGTATTTAAGTTGCGTTTAAGCACTAGTTTTCACAAGAATACGAAATAAATTGTTAAGCCAGATTTCTCAGATGTATGGTAGATAATTATATTTCTTTTATATGTTCTATCAGACACCACGAGTCAGTGAGCTGGGAGAATGTTCACGTCAAGACCTGGTTCCTAACGCAACTATGGGAGATATTGTCGTGTCATAGGTACCACCAGTTCCAGTAGCTCCAGAGGGCACTGACATAGCGTCTCAGATTGCCAAGACGGTTACTGTTGCCTTGATGGAGTTTCAGAGAGGACTGGCTGCAGGGTTTCCAGCTCCAGTACAAGTACCGGCCCCTGCACCAGCTCCTGCCCCAGCAACCGTGGCGATGACCCTGGAGCGCTATTTGAGAAACTTTAGAGAGCTTCAACCCTCAAACTACAGTGGGGATGAGACCCCGATGATTGGATAGCAAACACCAGAGACCTGTTGGACGTTTTGGTGTGCCCAGAGAACAAGAAGGTTCATATGGCAGTTTTCTTCCTTCGAGGTGAGGCAAAGGTCTGGTGGGACAAGTACCGGGCAGATGACACCGCGGGTAAATGGTTATGAAATTTCCTCTTACTTTTTTTGTGAAGTGATACGTTATTTTTAAATAGTATGACCATGCTTTTGGCCAAATCGTACATCAGACATATTTACGTGGGGCACTTGCAAGTTGGTTCGTGCCTCCTTCCGCACGACGAGGTCTTCAGGAGAAATACCTTAGGCTTTTCCAGGGGATCAGGACTGTTGCTGAGTACGAGCGAGAGCTTACCCATCTGGCTCGATATGCGGGCGTGATGCAGGGAGATCAGACTGAGAAGTGCAACCATTTTGCGGATGGTTTGCATGACACGTTGAGGCAGCCGTTGATGACCATGGTCAATGCTGACTACAGGAGCTTAGTGGATACGACTCGCAGGCTGGAGGCTGATCAGCAGAAAGTTCAGAGGCGAAGCAGTTTTCGTACGAAGCGATCTTAGGATTCGCATCAGCCGCAACAGAGCAAAAATGACCAAGGGAAGAACTGGAACAAGAAGTTGAAGCCTGATGCAACGAAGAGTGGTCAGTCTGGAGACAGGAGCAAGGACTACCCTCCTTGTCCCAAGTGTCAGCGTCGTCATCCAGGAGAGTGTTTGGTCAGCGCAGGGTGTGTTACAAGTGCCGACAACCTGGACACATAGCTTGCTACTGTCAGGAAGTTGGTACGAATCAGGTAATCAAAACCTAGTTGTATTTATTACATTTATGAAATTACTGTAGATGACAAATGTAATTTATTCCTGCAGTCGAAGTATGAGGTTGGTGGCTCTAGCAGAGCAGATAAGGGAAAAGCTTTGATGATTACTGACGGAAGATCACAGCAGGGTCGAGATTTGGTGCAGCCCAGAGCATACGGGCTTGGTCAGCAGGAGGCAAAGGATCAGGAGGATGTAGTGACAGGTAAGTGTTTACTTTGCTTAACAAGTTTATTTAAACCTCCGTAGTAACACCCTTTTTATCTTTGTAAATCGTTCATGTAGGCATCCTTATGATTCGTATTTTACCCTCCAAGATTCTGTTTAATATGGGCGCCTCGCACTCGTTTATCGCAGAATCTCTAGTGCGTAAGCTAAATTTAGAAGTTTTTCTAGAGACAGTACCACTGGAAGTCATGATGCCGAATGGATCCCTTCTGCAGACAAAAGATAAGTGCAGGGTACCAGTGCAGTTTGGTGATACCGAGATTATCGTGGAAGCTTTGCAGCTACCTATTGCAGGATTCGATCTGATCTTTGGAATGAACTGGCTTTCGGCAGTCAACGTCATGATTGACTGAGGGCGAAGCAGATACAGTTTGAGGGCCCTAGCCAGACTGCATTTTCTTTTCAGGGCTTGAAGGGAGTAGTGAAGATTATCATCTCCGCAGTCCAAGCTAGAAAGTGCATCAGTAAGGGTTGTGAAACCTTTGTAGTACTGATAAACACGGAGGCTAAAGCTGACTTATCAGAGGTACCAATGGTGCAGGATTTCCCCGATATTTTTCCGGAAGAGCTCCCTGGTGCCCCTCCAGATAGAGTGATTGAGTTCCTGATAGATTCGCAGCCAGGGGCTACACCAGTAGCCAAATCCCCCTACTGGATGGCTCCAAGGGAACTAGCGGAGTTAAAGAGCCAGTTGCAGGAGTTGCTTGATTTGGGCTTTATACGTCCCCGTACTTCACCTTGGAGTGCTCCAGTACTATTCGTGAAGAAGAAGAATGGTAGTCTGAGACTGTGCATAGACTACCGTGAGTTGAACAAACCGACAGTAAAGAACAAATACGCGATTCCCAGGATTGATGATTTGTTCGACCAATTGGTGGGCTCGTGCACCTTTTCCAAGTTAGATTTGAGGTCGGGCTACCATCAGTTAAAGATTCGGGACGTGGATGTCCAGAAGACGGCTTTCAGTACCAGATATGGACACTTCGAGTTCGTGGCCATGCCGTTTGGGGTGATCAATGCCCCTTCAGTATTTATGGACCTGATGAACAAGGTATTTCGGGAGTACTTGGATCATTTTGTTATCGTTTTTATCGATGATATCTTGGTGTTCTCAAGGAGTGCAGAAGATCATGTCGCACACCTCGGGATTGTATTGAGCACACGCAGGAAGAATCAGTTGTATGTCAAGTTTTCTAAATGTGAGTTTTGGCTTTCATAGATTGCATTCTTAGGCCACGTCATCAGTCAGCAAGGGGTTAGTGTCGATCCGAAGAAGAAAGAGGTCATTAAGAATTGGTCAAGGCCGACGACAGTTTCAAAGATTCGCAGTTTTTTGGGTTTAGCTGGTTACTACAGGAGATTCATCATGGATTTTTCAAAAATAGTCTTACCACTGACTTCCCTCACCAGGAAGGGTAAGAGCTTGGATTGGACAGTTGAGTGTGAATTGGCTTTAGAGGACTTGAAGGGAAGATTGATGACCGCACCGATCTTGAGTTTACCTTCAGGGCCTGACGGGTTTCAGATCTATAGCGATGCGTCAGATCAGGGTTTGGGCTGTGTTCTCATGCAGCATACAAAGGTCGTGGACTATGCCTCGAGACAGTTAAAGGTTCATGAGAGGAACTATCTCGTGCATGACTTGTAGCTTGCAGCAGTCATACATGCTTTGAAGATATGGAGGCACTATCTCTATGGTATTCGTTGCGAGATATTCACTGATCATAAGAGCCTCAAGTATATCTTTGATCAGCGGGAGCTCAATTTGAGGCAGCGCAGATGGTTAGAGTTTCTATCAGACTACGACGTAGACATTCAGTACCATCCAGGAAAGGCGAACGTTGTAGCTGATGCCCTTAGCCATAGAGGTTCGTGTTTCTTCCTTCTCACTCAGCAGGAGGAGTTAGTGCGGGAACTGGAGAGACTGGACATCTCCGTTGTGTCACGCTGTAGTTTTGGTTCTGCAAGGTTGAGTTGAATTGAGATCACCTGTGACATTAATGATAGAATCAGGACAGCTCTACCGTTGGATCCGAAGATGGCATAGATTTGAATCTCAGTGCAGACAGGTCAGAAGGAGAGATTCACTATTCAGGATGATTTATTATTGTTTGATGGCAGGGTGTGTATCCCTGATGTTAGTCACCTTCGTGGAGACATTCTATTTGAGGCACACAATTCCAGATATTTTATACATCCGGGTAGCACGAAAATGTATGCAGATCTCAAGAAGGTAATACGGTGGTCAGGCTTGAAAAGAGGTTGCAGATTATGTAGGGAAGTGCGAGACGTGCAAGTTGGTTAAGGCTGAGTGTCAAAGGCCTGGAGGCAAATTGCAGGCACTTCCCATTCCCGAGTGGACTTTTGAGGATATATCCATGGACTTCATCCATGGTCTGCCGAGATCTCAGAGTGCGAATGATTTTTTGTGGGTTATAGTAGATCGGATTTCTAAAGTCGCCCATTTCATTCCTCTTAAGAATACAGATCAGGGTCCCAGATTAGCACAGTTATATATAGACTTGATAGTTCGACTTCACGGTGTTCCCAAGGCTATAGTTTCAGACCGAGATGGCAGATTCACCTCCGTGGAGTGGAGATACGTTCAGGAGCGTTTGGGTACCAGATTACATTTTAGCACCGCATTCCACCTCCAGACCGATGGGCAGACTGAGCGCACAAATAGGATTTTGGAGGATCTGCTACGGATGTGCATTTTGGACTTTGGAGGAAAGTGGGAGAAATATATTACTCTTGTGGAGTTCTCCTACAATAACAGTTTTCAGACGAGTATTGGAATGGCGTCGTTCGAGGCCCTCTATGGTAGACGTTGTCGGACATCGTTGTGTTGGACTGAAAGTGAAGAAAGATCTACCATCAAGGAGTCATGGATTGATAAGACCACTGACAGAATCAAGCTCATTCAAGAGCGTATGAAGACATCTCAGGATCGTCAGGCCAAGTATCATGATCAGAAGCACAGGTCAGTAAAATTCAGAGTTGGAGACTATGTTTATCTGAAGGTCAAACCAGTCAGAGGAGTCTCTAGAATAAAGTGGATGAAGAAACTGAGACCCAGATTCGTTGGTACCTTTGAGATACTGGAAAGAGTTGGTGAGGTTGCTTATAGGTTGGTCTTACCTGAGGAAATGAGTGGTGTACATGATGTATTTCACGTCTCCTATCTGAGGAGAGCAGTCAGAGATTCCAGTCAGATCATTAGTACCGAGGAAGCACCAATCGAGACATATCTTAGTATTGGGGTTAGACCAGTCAGAATCGTGTATTCAAGGATACAAAAGCTCAGGAATAGAGAAATTCGCATGGTCAAAGTCCTTTGGATGAATTGTGGCCGTCCAGAGTATACTTGGGAGCGAGAGGATGAACTTAGGAGTAATGCAGACTATTCTTTCCTCTTCTATTCAGGTATGGTTACAATTTTCGATGACGAATATTTTTGTTAGGAGGGGGGATTTGTAACATCCGTTATCTGAAGCGAAATTATTTTAATTGTAGGATCAAGTCGCGACGAATTTTGATCGAGGCAGCGCATCGTCGAGGTACGATATTATTGTAGTCAAAAGGTCGCATTCATTAATTTGTGAATTATGTTAGTCGTATTGAGAGTGAGACTCATTTTTTTAGCTTTAGTGACAAAGCGCGACAAGTCTTTTTGATGTTTAATAGGAGTTAAGGTGAAATGACGCAGTTTAGGGTGCCAATAGCGAATCTCCCAATCTCCCCCCCCCCCCCCCCCCGCTCTCCTCATACGGTTAATAGGAAAACCGCAAGACATGATTTAAATCCCGTAAACCTCATTTCACGGGAGAAACCGCAGCCGAGCCCGACGCCTCCCATTCCGTCTCCCGCAAGCGCCGAGCCAGACGTCTCCCGCTGCCCTAGCCGGCGGCCGATCCCCCTCCGGAACTCATCTCTGACTTCTCCTCCTTCCTCTACGGGCGTCGGTGGGTGTTCCTTTTTCCTTCCTTGGTCGTGGAAGAACCGATTTCAACCCTAACCGGTGGAAGTTGAACGTTTTGGACCCGGTAAGTTTTATTTCTCTCTTTTCTCCATTCTTTCATGGAAATCCTTCGATTTGGAAGTTAATTTGAACTAGGTTTTTCTTCCTCTTGCCCTAATTAGGTTTTGGAGTACGGAATCCACCGCGAAATTAGAGTTGGGCGCATTGAGAGCATCAATCACTCCCACGTAAAGGTAATACGCTATGTTAATCGTTAATTTTGGACTACCCGAGCATTTTGGAATTTTTCCAACGTTAACCCTAAGGGGAAAATACGATATTTAGGTGTTGCTTGGTTTGCAGGATTTTTGGTGGCCTCGAATCAAGGCTTCGATAGTCTGCAGTAGTCAGATTTTCCATCGGAAGAGAAAATTTCGCCGCGCAGAGTGTACGGGCGTCGCACCACTACTGTAAGGAAACGTAATTTTTGTTAGTTAGACATAGCAAGAAAAATATTTTGTATACGCATGTATAGGCTTTGTACAAATATCATGGCCATGCATATCAAGGTGTGCTGGTAGGAAAACAGTCGCGGAAAATGTGTAGGATGACACCTTTCTCCAAGACCAAAGTAGTCAGATCCTGAACAGTATCGTTAGGTACGAAACCTTTACCCGCGTACATAAGCTTGGAATTTGTCCAACCAAGGGCGTGAATGTCCCTTCTAGTCGACCACGAGAAAATCAAGGGTCGCTCAATAATACACCAAAAGAAATGTCTCATGCAGAGTAGCATCAGACCAAAAAGGTCGGTAAGCACACATAAGTCTTTTAGTGCTAGGTAGAGGCGCACTACCTTTCTCATAAGGCATATGATACCCTATGAGCGGTATAGTCTTGAGAGTTAACTTCCTTTTGAGACAGTTATCAGATTCGAGACTGTGTCCGCGCGACACTAGATCAATTGAGTTCGTCAGATGGTCTCGGGTCGTCAGTTTCAGATGCGTGTTAGGAGCTACTCTGTCTAGAGCTTTTCAAGTAAATATGTAGGCTAGAAACCGCCTAGAACTCAAGTATAAACCTGACGTGAGACAGTACACTAGTTAGTGAACGTCGAGACTTGGGAAAATATAATGAGAGCTCATGAACGTAGGGTGAGTAGGTTTGTTGACCAGGGAGCATAGTAAACACATGCATATCATAGCATAAAAAATTTAATGAACAAAACCAGTTTTCAAAAAACATGCATTTATCATTTAAGAAAAAGTTTTTAGTGTCACTAGGAGTTATTTTTCCTTACTCTGACCGATCGTGAGCAATGTTTTTACAGGTGACTCAGGTGGGAAACTACACCTATGATGATCGTTTTGTGGAGTCAGTTTGTAGTAGCTTCCACTTTCAGTTTTCTCTTTTTCAGCATGTATTGTAAATATGGACAATGTACCTTATTAATGTTTTATATGTCTTGTATTAGAGTTGTTATATTATTTCAGAATTTCAATCATTTTACTTCTATTCATGTTTAGTGGCTCTGTGAATCCAGATATCAGGTACGTGGTTACGCTTAGTTTACTTTTTAGCTTCCGTTGTAAGTTGACAAATTTTTATTAGCTTCTACGTTATACCTGCTGTGTAATAGTTTTAATACTGTTTTTGAGTTCTCTTTATATCGTTGAACCGGTCGGATGGCTGATTATTGTAAAACTGGGAATGGGTGTTACACTCTTCTAATAGGGGATGACATCCTCGGCATCACTTTGGTCAAACAGCATTTGGCCTCACAGTTTTAGATTAAGGATTTGGATCCTCTCTGATAGTTCTTAGGTATTGAGGTTGCTCTTCATCCTGATGGTCTCGTCCTCTCCCAACAGAAATACTATCTTGACCTTCTCCGTGATGCATGTTATTCAGGATGTAAGCCCGTTGACACACTTAAGGATGCCAATCACAAATTATGTGCTCATACATCCAACAATGATTTGCTTCTTCCAAATCTGTAGATTCACTCAGAAACATGGTCTTGATTATGAAGATGCGTTCTCTCGTGTTGCAAAGCTCAATAATGTTCGCGTAGTTATCACTCTAGCAGTCCATCGACATTGGAGATCACACCAACACGACATTAAGAATGTCTTTCTTAATGGCAATCTTATAGAAGTTGTGTACATGGAACAACCTCCTGGTTATGAAACCACGGGGGATTCTTTAGTTTGTCACCTCAGGAAATCTTTGTACGGCCTCAGGCAGTCCCCACGGGCATGGTTTAACAAATTTAACTGACTTGTTCGTGATATTGGCTTTACTCAGAGCTCTGCCGACTTCTCCATGTTTATTCATCACTGTCTAACAGGCACAGTGGTTCTACGTGCCGATGTTGATGACATTCTTCTAACAGGAGATGACATCCTCGGTATCACGTTGGTCAAACAGCATTTGGCCACACAGTTTCAGACTAAGTATTTGGGTCCTCTCCGATACTTCTTAGGAATTGAGGTTGTTCGTCGTCCTGATGGTCGCGTCTTGTCCCGACGGAAATACTGCCTCGACCGTCTTCGTGATGCATGTTGTTCAAGATGTAAGCCCATTGACGCACATATGGATGTCAATCACAAATAATGCGCCCATGCCTCTGACAATGATTTATTTCTTCCTAATCCAGAGTACTACACTCATCTCCATGTTGTTGAATGTACTCTCAGGTATCTAAAGAATGCCCCTGGAGAAGGCCTTGTATATCAGTCGTCTTCTTCTTTGTCTCTCATTTCCGACTCTGAAGCAAATTATACCGGCTTTCTCGATGATCGTCGCTCTACAAGTAGATTCTGCACATATTTTGGTGGGCACCTGCTCACCTGGAGAAGAAAAAAAGTAAACTTTTGTTGCACGCTCCTCTATTGCGGCTGAGTATTGCTCAATTGCTTATGTGGTTTCTGAACTTACATAGCTAGAAAGTCTTCTCTCTAATTTGGGCGTCAAACTTCCTTCTCCAGTAGTTTTTTTTGTGAAAATCAAATTGTCATCCATATCGCCGAGAATCATGTATTTCATAAGTGTACGGAACATTGGAGTTGATTGTCATTTTGTCCGAGAAAAGGTTCAAACTTGGAAGTTATTTTTACGGCATGTTCCTGCTGTAGAACAAGTGTGAGACATCAAGACAAAGGCCTTACATCATCCACTATACTGCAAATTTCTTTCCAATCTTGGTTCCTACAACTTATACACTCCAGCTTGTGGGTGAGTCGGTGACTGTTGAAGAATGAAGAATCAAAGCCCACAAAATAACCATTACTCCCGTTCATTGTATTTCACCCATGTGAGGGCTCATATTATCTTCTTCTTTATATTCCCACATTGTATATTCGGAGCTTGTTTGTAGTTTGTCTCCCTATATATAGGGCATAGTTATACATTGAAAATAGTGGAAAATATTTTTGTAATTAAAGATTGTTTTTCATTTTTTGTCTCTTCTTACAGTTTTATATTCTAATTGTACTCATGTATGGTTGTATATGGTGTTTAAATTCTAATTGTACTCATGTATGAGCATTGTACTCCTATTATTTAAGGTGTTTCTACTTTTGCATATAGGTGGTCATCATCATGCGAGTCGGGATTAGATTAAGAAAGAAAATGCTACCATCAGACTGATTGAAAGGATTCAAAACTTGCGGACATATTTACCAAACTGCTTTCTAACTCACATTTTTAAGTTCTTATAATTGGCGTTATGACTTCTGAATTCAGCTTTGTGATCATTCTGAGTGCTTATTATTTTATCAAGGCATCACTTCTTGTTCTGGGCATATTATATTAAATAAAATCTATAAATATTTTCTTAGTGTCTTTCGCATTATATTTACTTTCTCTGTGGTTCTTTTACTTTTGCTTTAGATTTTGAAAATTAAAATCACGAAAACATAAAAAATTGACATAAGATCTAAAAAATTTTACTTTAACGAATATCATGATTTGCATGGATTCATGAGATTATCTTCAATGTTTAATTTGAATGTTTAACCATATTATACAATGTAGATGTTCATGTGAGTTAATCATTCATGTCACTTGATAATATAGTGTAGGATAATGTGACATGTTGCACATACATGCATCTATGTAAGTATGTATGTGTGAGGATTTATATAAAATAATGTTTAAAACATAGCACTATCGTGTTTGTTACTAATATTAATAATATTGATTACTTGCATGCGTACTATCTATGTCACAAACATTTATTATGCAGGGATAAATCTCCTACACTTCATCAGATTACCTTCATGAGATCCATTCTTACACAAACTAAAGAGAAGACATTTATTATGCAGGGATAAATCTCCTACACTTCATCAGATTACCTTCATGAGATCCATGAATATTCTTACACAAACTAAAGAGAGTGAGGTTATTTTATTAAGGATTTGTATACAAATGAAAGTGTATCAATCTATGTGGGAAGCTTTTGATTAATTTAGAATGCTTGTTCATACTATCAAAAAAATAGAATACTAAATAATAATAAGAACAACCTCCTAATCAATACTCCTGAAAAATCTTAATAAACATTGTAAGGTTGAGCACCTTGGTATGAAGTTTATTGATCTTGTGCAAACAATTTTAAATACCACATTTACTTTCCATTGGTACACCGGATCACAATCTTTTAGATTTGGCAAAGAAAATTTATTTTTTGATATGTGATCAACCAAGGCACCAAGCACTACTTTGTATCCCTGATAACTCATAATGAGCATTGTGTATGCGAAGTACCTTGGTAGTTGTACTTTTATGTGTAAATAAGTTGTGAATGCGATTTTATTTCACATGGTGATCTATAATTCATTGTCTATTGTCATATAATCTTCATTATTACATTGTGTATCAATATTTATACTTTCACGTACGCACACTTCATTGTCTCATATAACACTTCCACACATAAAAATTGGACCATAAGCTTCATTGAACATTACTTAGGCTTCATTTGTTTTAGCGGTGGCGGGTCGATCCGGCGGGTGGTAACGGAGAGTTCGAACCGGAGGGGGGAGGTGGCTGCTGCAAACGGAGCTTTTTGGGGCGTTTCTCAAGGCGGACGGGTGGAAACGGAGCAAACGTCACCGGAGGTTCATTTGTTTACCCTCCTTCCGGCGGCGTTTGCCCAAAACGGAGTTGCGAAACGCTCAAACAAATAGAGCCTTACATTGTAATTAAAGTACTAGATTAATTGGTATGATCTCTACAATGTTCGAGTATTTATATTACAAATCTCTTCACATTGTCGTCTTTACTCCCATGTCCTTATATACTTCGTGTTGTGCATATTTTAATGATGAAATTTCAAGCTCCAAATATTATTCAATGTTAACTTTCATATATCCCCTCTATGTTTTTCACAATTTTCTTTTACTATTATATAGTATCATGATTATCTTTTATACATTATTACAGAAGTCTATCTACCTCTATGGTTGTGATCATTCACTTTTGCTAATAACAAAGAGGGAGAGAAAATGAGATTGTGAAATTTCACACGAATGGGGAGACAGTAAACTTAGGGAGAGATAATAGCTTTAGGAGGAGCAATCAGTTGGGTGAGTAGTCATATCCTTGTATCAATCATTCATGCATACTTCACGTTTCATTCAAGCATAATCTTCATGCTTTACTTGCCACTATGTAAACAATTTCAATTTTTCATGTGTGTTTTATTTCCCAATCATCAAAATTTATTATTATCAAAATGAGGAGTTTGTCGGAACATGGTTCAACACCCTCTTGGTATGAGAATAATAAATCCTGACAAGTTTCTAATATTATTTGCAAATATTTCATAGTGTGTAGGTACAAGTTTATGCAAGAAATAGTTGAGATGGAACAAATCGGACTAAAAGAAAACTGAGAAGTCAAAAAATGAACCCTGCCGCCAGTAGAAGCTAGTACTGCCCAGAAACAGCTCATGCGTCGAAATTTTACTGGGTGTATGTCAAATTACAGCCCATGTGCGCATCAATTTGGATGCTATCACCCGCATTAACACATGCCGCACGACGGTAGCACACGATGTTCGTCGACTTACAATCAACGATTGGTTGTGGACTTGGGAGAATTTTGTACTACCTGGAGAATTTTCAAGTAAGAACTACGGTCGGTAATAGCTCAGAAGAGCGACCTGGAGCAGTACTTGGATGATTTCAAATCAACCTGGACGGACACCAAATATTACACTACCACCTAGTGATAACTACTAGCGCTTGCAATAAAACTATGGAGTTTTGGGGGAGCAAAATGTTCAACACTGCCACCCGATGGTAGTGGCTATCGCCCGGAAGTAGCACTAACTTCATAAGGAAATCCCTGTGGTGCTGAGGAGGAACAACGAGCGGGCTATTTAAATTTTAGTATCGCCCTGTGATGTAGCTAATGTCAGGCAATAGCTCCAACTTCATATAGAAACCTCAGTGGTACAGTAGAGCAATTTGAGCCTGAGATTTTGAATTTCAATGTTACCACCCGACGATAGCAGCTACAGCAGTTTGTAGCTCCCATAGAACATAAAATTCTCTTTAAACACGCGGGATTCTATCAGAACACAAAAAATTTCAGAGGAGTGTTCTTCCTCGCCGATTTGGAGCCCTAAAGAACTCTCATCCTCTCATTCTAAAGAATTCAAAGGAAGAATTAGAGGTTAAAGATCATTCAAGAGAAGAGTTCACCAGCACTGACGTGCAATCTCAAGTGAGCCTTCATATTCTTCCTTCAACTTCAGTCTTCGAGGAGTTTTTATAGAATTTTTGTGACGGTTCTATTGTATTTTTTTCTCTTTTGATTTGAACGTTAATCTTTGCAAACGATGCAAATCATCTTGTGTGTGGCGACTAGATCATGGTAAGCCTAGGGTACAGAATTTGTCTCGCATATGGCAATTAGATCTTATCTTAGGTCAAGGGAGGTCTCCAAAGACAGGCTTGAGGCAAATCCAAGGGTCAACCAGTTCAAAGAGTGATTCGGTATAAAAAAACCCCAAGATTGCAATCTCTATCGCCTCTAGATCTTTGCATTAAAAGATTTGTGGAGAAAACCTCAAACTTGTATATACTTTCTCAATAATCAAATACAAGGTATGAATACACATTTATAGGAGGGAGAAAGAGAGAAGAGATCCTTATACATGATGTGGGACTAAAGAGGAGAAAAGAAGAAAAACAAAATGGGCTCCAACATGGGCCTCTTTACATGGGCTTTTCCAACACTCCCCCGCAAGGTGGAGCGCACAAGTCGTAGGCACCCAGCTTGGACATGAACTGATAAAATAGGTTACTTGGTACGGCCTTTGTGAAGATATCAGCCACTTGTTCAGTCCCCGGAACATGCTTCAATTGTATCTTCTTCATTTAGACTTTCTCCCGGATAAAGTGACCGTCTACTTCAATATGTTTCGTTCTTTCCTGGAAAACCGGATTCTTTGCTATGTGTATAGCTACTTGGCTGTCACAAAATAGGATGGCAGGTGAGGAAAGTTTGATTCCTAGGTCGGCAAGGAGACTTTCAAGCCATGTAAGCTCAGATACAACTGATGTCATCGAAAGGTATTCTGCTTCAGCTGAGGATCGAGCAACCACGGCTTGTTTCTTACTCCGCCAGATAACAAGATGACCTCCAAAATAGGTACAAAAACCACTGGTTGACCGCCCATCATACAAAGAACCAGCATAATCTGCATTAGAGTACGCAACCAGCGTTGGAGTAGAGGACGAGGTTTTGTATACCAGCCCATGACCTGAAGTTGATTTAAGGTATCTTAGAATGCGCTCAACGGCTTGAAGGTGAGATATTCGGGGAGCATGCATAAATCGGCTGACCACCCCAACAGCAAAGAAAATATCTGGTCTTGTGACCGTTAAGTAAATCAATTTCCCAACAAGTCGTCGATAGTATTCCGGATTTTGGAGAAGATATGTATCTGAAGCATGTGCAGACAACTTATAATTTGCATCCATTGGAGTAGTAGTGGGCTTCCATCCAGAGTAGCCAGCATCGTGAAGGAGATCGAGACAGTACTTCCGTTGGGAGAGGACAAGTCTATCTGAACGTCTCGCGATCTCTAGACCAAGGAAATATCGAAGATGCCCCAGATCTTTTGTTTGAAAGACGGAGCTAAGATGTTTGACAGCTTGGATTCCCTTTGAATCGTCTCCAGTGATTAAGATGTCATCAACATATACTAACAGAAGAACCGTTCTCGTTGCCTGATGAAGAGTGAATAGATAGAAGTCTGCTGAGCTCCGAGTAAAGCCGACTTCCCGGACTGTCTTACTAAACTTGTCGAACCATGCTCGAGCGGATTGTTTGAGACCATAGATTTCTTAAGATGACAAACTCGGGAATCCTCCGTAGTCTCAAACCCGGGAGGTTGCTGCATGTATACTGTTTCCTGTAAGTCGTCGTTCAGAAACGCATTTTTTATGTCCAGCTGATGTAAGGGTCGTTGGCGATGCACAGCTACGGAGAGGAGGACACAAACGGTGTTGAGCTTTGCAACTGGCGAGAATGTATCCTCATAATCGAGACCGTGTTGTTGGGTGAAGCCACGAGCCACCAGGCGGGCCTTCAGGCGGTCAATTGTCCCATCAGGAGCATGTTTGATGGCAAAGACCTATTTACACCCAACAAGTGTCTGACCGGTAGGGAGAGGGACCAGGTTCCAGGTCTGGTTAGCCCAAATAGCAGTCATTTCCTCTTTGATGGTCGCCCGCCAGTCAGGATGTTGGAGAGCCTCCTACACTGAGTTAGGTACAGAAATCGAGGATAATGAAGTAGCAAAAGTTTGAAGTCTTGGGGAGAGGCGATGTAAGGGATGAGCGGTAGATTCTGGTGTTGGATCAGCAGAACGCAGAGCGCCAGAGGTCGAAGCCGACTGTCGTGGGGCAACAGAGCCGAGATGGCGACTTGTGTAAACGTGTATAACAAGTGTCTTGGAAATAGGGGGAGCCTGGTCATGGATTTTTGGTGGAGGAGTGGTAACGGGAATGACAGGGCGTAGGACGGGTGGAGGTAAAGGAGTTGGAACTGGAGCGGTGGAGAAAAAAGGAAGATCTTCCCGAAAGGTGACATTCGCAGACACAGTCACCTTGCCGGTAGCAGGAAAGTAACACACATAGCCTTTCTGAGTGCGTGAATAGTCAACGAAGATGTGTTTGGCCGCCCGAGGATCCAACTTATCCGTGGACGGACCAAGAATGTGAACGTAGCATGTACAACCAAAGATGTGGGTGTGAGAGAGAATGTCGGAGTAGAGGGGAACAGGAGGCTGAACGGAGTGGCATGGTGGAGTATGTGGGAGGGAAGACGGTTAATCAGATAGCATGCCGTCGAGAGGGCAAAGTTCTAATAAGCTTTGGGAACCTGCATTTGAAATATGAGAGAGCGAGCTACATCGAGTAGATGTCGGTTCTTACGTTCGGCTACGTCATTTTGTTGAGCGGTATAAGCACACGATGTTTGGTGAATAACTCCAAATTTCGAGCAAAGGTTTGCAAACTCATGGCTATTATATTCGCGAGCGTTATCGGTGCGAATAGTTTTGATATTTGTGCAGAATTGCGTGCGGATCTCAAGGAGGAAAGCCTGAAAGACCCGTGGACGAGGTGGAAGCTCATGCTTGCGATAGCACGTGGCCTCAAGGTGGTCATCCTTACCGCAGAAGGAACACTTTGGTCGGGAGCCGGAACGCACCCCCCCCCCAGCAGAAGGTGGAAGGGGTAGTAAGGGCGCAGAAGTATGCTGCAGGAGAGTCGGTGACGGAGGTCCAGAATTGTCAGGAGGCGGGGACACCTTGAGCAACATGGAGCATACATCTGATAGTGACGGAGTAGCAGCAGAGGAGAGGATCTGAGCCCGAAAGCTCTGAAGTTGCGGTGGCACACGAGTCATCAACATGGCCAGACCAACGGCTTCTTTTTGAGTACGTTGTGCAGCAAGATCCGTCGTAGGAGGTTGATGTTGAATCCAAGCTTCAACCAAAGTTTTGGCCCGAGCGACAAAGGAGGTGAGGTTGGTGGCTCCGCCAACATCAAGAGTCTGAAGATCAGTGATGATGTCATATAAGAGTTGCAGACTATCTTTCCTATAATAGAGGGAATGAAGTTCATCCCACAACGCTTTGGCTGTTTCATGATATATGGTCATGCGATATGGTTCTCCATCAAGGGAGTTAAGAAGTCAGGTCTGAATGCAACCATCATTGTGCAGCCAGTCGTCAGTAGGAGGAGCGGGAGCAGCTTGAGTCAAATGATGTAGGAAGCCTTTGGATTGAAGAACGCGGCAAACCGAGTGACCCACTACCCAAAGTTCTTCTTCCCGGCTAACGAGATAGTCGTAATCCGCAGTTCATCCCGAAGTTCAGGAGCAAGGGTCGGGCGGTCTGCAGGAGAGGAAGTCGTCTGTCCGGTAGAGTCAAGAGAAAACCCCATGACCAAGCGGTTAGGAAGCTAGACCGGCAGCAAGAGGAACAGCGGCTAGAACAGAAACTGTGCGGGTCGAACAGGAGTAGGCCGGGTGGCAAAACACAGAAGCAGCACAGAAGCCGCGCGGGTTAGCAGGGAAAATTGGCGGGCTGGAAGGAATTGGTCTGGCGGCAAGCACAGAAGCCGCAGCGACCAAAGTCACGGATCGGGAAGAAAGGAGAAGTCGCCTGGAGAGGAGAGATGGGTAAGTCACACGGACTCGGTGTCAAAACACCAGCGGCAAGAGAAGATATCGCGACCAAAATGCATAGGCCGCTATGGTTAGAGAGGCCGCAGTGACAAACTAATGAAGAGGCCGCTCGAGTAATCCGCACGGTCAGGGTGAGTACACCAGCAACACAGGAAAATGTCGCGACCTAGATGCGGAGCTCGCAGCGGTCAGAGAAGCCGCAGATAGGAAGAAATCCGCACAGCGGTTTAGAAAAGCCGCAGATAGGAAGGCCGCACAGTCTGCGCGAGAAGCCGCACAGCAGTTTAGAGAAGCTCGCAAGAAGAGACCTCGCAGCGGTTTAGAGAAGTCGCACAGCGAGTAGGGGAGACCGCGGCGAGTAAGGTACAGAGAGCTCGCGAGAACCAAAGGAAACGCTGTGCAAGCCAGAGCAGGGAGAGAAACCATGAGGATAGAAAGGCAACCGCGCGGATAGAGAGACAGGGGAGAAGGCCCCACCTGTCAGAAAATCCTATAAAGAGGAGAACGGGGAAGCAGTGGAGGCCACGAAATCGGGGGGGAGAGGAGGGAGGAAAGTTTATAGCCGCAAGCGGGTAAAACCAAGTCGCGCCCTGCGCGAGAAGAGGAGGCCGGTCGGTTAGATACAGCCAGACCGCACCCTGCGCGAGAATGGGAGACCGGACAGTTAGCAGAATGCTAGCCGCACAGACAGACTGAGTGGCTCTGATACCATGTGGAGAAAACCTCAAACTTGTATATACTTTCTTAATAATCAAATACAAGGTATGAGTACACATTTATAAGAGGGAGAAAGAGAGAAGAGATCCATATACATGATGTGGGACTAAAGAGGAAAAAAGAAGAAAAACAAAATGGGCTCCAACATGGGCCTCTTTACATGAGCTTTTCCAACAAGATCAAATCTTTTGTATGGGCTCCAACATGGGCCTCTTTACATGAGCTTTTCCAACAAGATCAAATCTTTTGTATGTCTTTGATGCATCCTTCGTCGCATCATAAGTCGCACATTTTAATGTTTCAACTTTATTTATTATCGTGTATTTTGTTCGCGCACCTGCTTTTTTTCAAAATTGTTCGGCTTTTCAGGTTGACCGTCCGATGAGATCTTAAATAAAAAGGTCCGACAATTTAGGTAGTGAGGACGGCAAAGGGCAAGCTTAGGTTGTTTTAGGGGAAAACATAAAATTTGGAGCAAATACTAAATAGGAAATAGTTTATTTTTTTAAAAATTTGGCAATAGTGTTTTCTGCCAAAACTTTTGATTTGGAAGGAGAGGAGCCGGTTCAACCCATTGCTCCTTGATATAGATAATTTCATTGATTGATCAAGCCAAATAAAATTAAAAATCTGTTGCCAAAGTGGGGTTATGGTTGTTGTATAAAATCTGCCCGTAAATATCAAAACCACAACCCGGACAGCAGAGAACGAACTCAAATTCGTTCTTCTGCCTTGCCGGAAAATCTCCCTGCCGTCAGTACCCATCTTGTTCACCTGTCCAAGGACGACGGCCACCGGAAGCCTCAACCCGACGGTGGATTGTGCGACCTCCCGCACGGCCTTCGCCGCTCACAACCTTGTGACCCTATCGTCCCCAAGGTCGCTCCTCCCGCCGGGTGTCGACTCCAGATCATCGTCGACCTCGGCACGCTCCTTCGACGGTCTGGAAATCTCTACGGCCAGCCCGTTGGCCCCTCCAGGGCCACTCTCCCCACTGGATTTTGATTTTCAAAGTGTCGACCGTCTCGACACATTTTTCTGATGCCCTGGAATACGCAGCCATCGACCTCAACATCACTCCGGCCCCAATTAGAGTCCAATCGGGCCTGGATAACTGTGCACCGAGATTTTGGGCTGGCCAAGTCTCCTCTTCCGTAACCTCTAACCTCCCTGCTCCGATTTACTTGGCTTAAATTTATGCATTTCACTTAAATAATCTGAGCTTGCCTTCGACATTCTCGCTACTTTATTTTCCCGTTAATTTCATAAATTATTGTTTGTGGTGTACTTGTGGTTGGTCAGATCTCGCGGCGGATCAATTCGTTAGGAGCCGCGGAATATTTTTCTAATAACGATTAACGATCTTGTGATGCTCAAACGGTTGAGAGTAATTTTGCGCGCAAAAGCTTGCTTTGGCCGCTCGGCCCCTCTTTCAAACTAAAAGATCAAAGTATTTTCAAACCCCTAATTATTATTTTATAATAAATATATTAATTTGTTTGAAAAAATGTTTAATTTTGAAAACTCTTAATCCGGTTTACATCAGTTTGGTATCAAAGGGGGTGTGATTCGCTCCTATCGCGAATCACGCGATCCGAATTTTAAAATAAAAAATTAAAATAAAAAAAATATATTAAAATATCATAATTCATTTTCAAAAAAAATTTATTATGCCTTTTAAGTTAAAAACTTTATTTTATTTTAAAAAAATTAAAATATATATCTTTATCTTATTTAAAATCTTTACCTTATTTTAAAATTATTATTATTATTATTTTAAAAGTCAATTAATTTTTGTAAGAAAATTTAATCAAATCATTTCAAATGGAGGAAAGGGCTAATCATTTAACACCTAGCGTAGATTTGGAGAGCATCATAGAACACTTAAATGTTCGATTAAAAAATTTAACCGAAATGGTTGCGTCTCTCGCCAATGTACCCTCTTGGCATGATGAGCCCACTGATCCTAAGCTTCTAGAACACACACATCCGAGCTATTTTTATGGATGTTTTGAACCTAATGAATGTTTAGATTTGTGTCGTAGCATGGAAACTTTCATGTGTCGAAGTCAAATACCTTTGAGTAGGGACATCGAGTATGTGACATGTACACTTAAGGGACCCGCCTTAGAATGGTGGAAACAACTTCAACGCATGAGAGATAAGTTGTTGTTGCCCCGAATCACTACTTGGGTTGAGTTCAAATCAGAACTGTGCAAACACTGTCTCTCCCGATCACCTCCACACTCTATATCGTAGATTTCAAAATCTACAACAAAGAGGTTTGTCGGTTGATAAGTACGCTAGAGAATTTCTAAAACTTTAGTTTAGATTAGATATTCAGGAGGGTGATGAAATGATTGTGTCCCGTTACCTGCACGGGTTACACTACTCCATTATGGTTCAACTACAGTTGCACAGTTATCCCAACTTAGCTCCACAGTAGCACTCCCTCCAGTTGAGGTACTCTTCCTGAGCCTCAGCTTAGTGAAAAAGAGTTTTTTTCTCACATTTATGAAATCCCAATTAAAGTAGAGATTCCACTTGCACCCACTGAATCTCCAACTGTAGTCGTTAAGTCTCTTCCTGAGCCCCTGCTCCAGGAAGAAGAACGTAATAGCGTTGTCACATTCACCTTGGATTATGTACAATCACATATTCGCTGAGTGGGTTTTTCCCCCAGGGGAGGTAATTCAAGAGCCTTTCGCCAGGGCAGGCGGAAAGGCTTCCGCCTGGGTAGGCGGAAAGCTCCCAGGGTGGGCAGAACTCTTTGGATCAAAGTCGTTGAGTGTAGCTCTTTCACTCAACGCTCTCGATGTTTTTTGCCTTGAGGCGTTGAGTGCAGCTCCTTCACTCAACGCTCTCAACTCTTTTTGTCCTAAGGCGTCGAGTGGAGCTCTCGCTCTCGATGCTCTCGGCATCTTCTGTGTTAAGGAGTTGAGTGTAGCTCTCGCTCTCAACGTTTTTCGCCTTGAGGTGTTGAGTGCAGCTCCTTCACTCAACGCTCTCAACGCATTTTGTCCTAAGACGTTGAGTGTAACTTCTCTCGCTCTCAACGTACCAGTACTTAGACGGATTTCCTTGGGCCTAGGATGGTCCGGTCAGATAAGCGGAGCAGGCGGAAGGGCTTCCGCCTAGGTATGCGGGAAGTTTCCCACCCAGTTTGGTCCAGAGGTAAATTTACCTGGATACCCTTGGAGGTCTGCATTTAGCTCCTCAGAACAGCGGAGTTTGGTTGTTGGCAGACCACTTTGGGCTGCATATAGCCATTTTGAAGGGCGGAGTTTGGCTGTTGGCAGACCAGTTTTTTAGAATCTATAAATAGACTCACAGGGTACCTCAGAAGGCAAGATTTCTCATTTTCGAAAGTCTTGTAGCGTTTTCTGAGGTATCCTTAGCTCAACACTTGGCAAAGGAGGGGAAGCGCTCTGAGATCTTTTGGGTTAGTGGAGGGACCTCCGTGCTGTAGCCCGGGGTCAGTTCTTTAGTTCTCAGCAACTGGTCAAGGGTCTGAGTTTGGGAGAAGTAGGTGTTAGCTACACCCCAGGGTCCGAACTCTCGTTGGGGCCTATTTTTGGTTCCAATATTTCTGATGTGGTGAGCGTGGACCGTAGCTGATACAAGAAAATCTCAGGCTAAGTCTCATGGCTAGAGGCGAAAATGAAGGAGCACGCTCGGGAGGTTCTCCACCACCGGCGAGCGGGGTGACGATGGGGATGCTAGAAGACTTCATGCGGGAGGTCTTTCAAACCATCCAGTTGGCTTTCGCTGCGAGAAGCGACTGGGCAACGTCTTCGGTTTCAGTGGTTATGGCTCCTTTGGGCAAGAACGCGCCCGGACCGCGTCCCGGGAAGGAGATTCCGGCGGAGAGTACTGAGAGGGATATCTCAGGGCGGGAACTCTTCCCCGGGCAGGCTAGTGCTGACAGGGTTAGCAAGCCGAGGCCGCGGGATGTGCCCTTTCGCCATGTCGTGGGCGGGAGCCATTTCAGTGCGTTGATTGTCTCTGCCCCGGTCCCCGACGGGTTCAGAGAGTCAAATATGTCTTTACTACAAGGGCAGGGACGACCCAATGCAACATGTTCAGTGGTTCGAGGATGCCGTCTCCATCAGACAGATGTCGGACGCCTTCAAGTGCAGGCTCTTCATCATCACTTTGAAGGAGAAGGTCAGGGACTGGTTTCATCAATTTCCCGCAAGTTCCATCTATTGCTTCGACGATCTGCGTCGTGGGTTCCTGTTGAGGTTCTCCATGACAAAGAAGAGGAAGAAGGGGGTGGAGAGCTTGTTCGCCATCAAGCAGAAGCCGTATGAGACGCTGGGACACTATGTCGATCGGTTCCAGGAGAAGATCATTCTAGTTAAGGAGGTCCCGGGGTACACGCTGATGCTCGCGTTTACCCTGGGATTGAGATCTGGGTTCTTCAGCATGGAGCTGAAAAAAGTGCCCCCCCCCCCCCCCCGCTCTTTCGAAGAGCTGATCGAGAGGGTGGCGAAGGAGATAGAGATTGAAGCGGACAACCCGGCGTTCGCCAGGAAGCTGGCTAAGTTGGCGGAGGATGATGTGAAGGAGCCAGGAGCAGGGAAGCAGAGAGAGGGGAGGAGGAGAGAAGAGCCCCGAGGTCAGGGGCACCACCAAGGTTGGGGGTATATGGAGCCGAACAACCGGTTGGCCTGGAGCCCTCAAGAAGGTCCCCCCCCCCCCCCGGAGCAGGGGGGCGGATTCCAAGGAGGGGAAACCTTCCGCGGTCAGGGAAGGTTTAATCCACCGGCTTGGAGGCAGGGGCAGAGGGCCCCTCTCCCGCAGCAGCAGGAGGCGATGGCGATCGCCCGAGCAAGGGGAGAGAGAAGAGGAACTAGGGGAGGAGGAAGGAGAAGAGAAGGCAGGGTGACATTGCCTTTCTGCGACTTTCATCAGGAGGACGGTCATGCGACGGCCACCTGCCCAGAGTTTCTTGAGATGAGAGAAGTCAGGGGGCAAGCACAGCAGCAGCAGCCCGTAAGGATCGAGGAAGTTCTGCCAGGAGGAGAAGATAGGTGCGAGGACCCGGCGGATGTGGGAGCCCGAGGAGGGATCGGAGTGATCCACGGGGGAGTGGGGATTGAGGCCACCCGTAAGGGGAGCTTCCAAACCATGTACAGGAGGAGCGTCGCCTCGACCTCCCTGACTCCCCCCAGGAGGAAAAGATCACCTTCTCATCGAAGGACATGTCGGACTACGAAGACCCGTTCTGCGATGGCTTGGTGATCCAGACTGCCGTAGAGAACTTCACGGTCTCCAGGATTCTGGTGGACAATGGGAGCTCTGTGAACGTGATCTTCAAGAAGGCGTTCGATGAGATGAAGGTAGAGGCTCGAAGGGTGTTGGCCTCAGATGGGCCGTTGTTCGGGTACTCAGGGGAGAGGAAGGAAGTTAAGGGAGGGGTGGGACTGCACGTGACGCTGGTGGGGGTGGGGGGGTCGAGGAACTGTCGGTTTGTCATTGTTGACGCTCCGAGCAGCTACAACGTCAACTTTGGACGCCCCCTCATCGGCGTCTTTTGTTGCGTCCCCTCCTCATTCCATCAATGTCCCAAGTTCAGCAGTGGAGGAGTCCAGGTCCTGATCAGGGGAGATCCAAAGGTGGCAAGGCAGTGCTACGTGACGGCTGTCAACACCATATCCTGGATGCGGCAGGCAGAGGAGTTTGAGAAGGAACTGGCGGCGCAAAAGGAGGTTGTAGAGGAAGAAGTGAGCATGGCAGAGGTCAGGGAGGAAGTTGGGGGGAAGGAGCAGGGAGAAGGTGAAGCAGGGGTAGAGGCCCAAGGAGGCGGAGAAGTGGAGCAGCAGGGAAGTCAACTGGAGGTGATGGAGGTTGAGGAAGTAAGAGAAGAGGAAGAGCCCGAGCAGGGTGGAGAGCAGAGGGTCGGAGGAGAGCAGTCCCGATTAGAGTCGGCGGAGGAGGTCGTGGAGGTGGAGGTCTTCACCAGGGAGGGGAAGGCGGAGCGGGTGAGGATCAGCGGCCGCTTGAGCCCTGAGGATCAGGAGAGGATGCGGGAGTGCATCCAAAAGAACATCGACGTCTTCGTTTGGAGCACGGCGGACATGTCGGGCATTAATGCGGACGTGGCATGGAACCGTCTGAATCTCGAACCCAAGACACGCCCCATCCGCCAGAAAAATGAGGACCGTCGCCACGAAGCAGGAGTCCATCCGTGAGGAGGTAAAAAAGCTCGTCGAGGCAGGTTTTGTATCGGAGATCCAGTATCCAGGTTGGGTCTCCAACATGATAATGGTAAAAAGAAAGGAGATGTGAGGTGGAGAATGTGTGTAGACTTTTCACTTTTGAATAAATCATGCCCTAAGGATTGCTACCCCCTGCCTCGGATCGACGGGCTGGTTGATTCAGCTGTCGGTTTTTCTATTATGAGTTTTTTGGATGCTTTTTCAGGTTATCATCAGATTCGAATGCATCCCCCCGATGTCAAAGATGTCTCCTTCATCACGAGGGAGGGATGCTTCAGTTATAAGATGATGTCCTTTGGGTTAAAGAACACGGGAGCAACGTACCATCGTATGATGGACCGGGTTTTCCAAAGTCAGAGGGGGAGGAATCTGGAGGTCTTTGTTGACGACCTTATGGTGAAGAGCAGGGAGGTGGACTCCCATCTTCTTGACTTGGAAGAAACGTTCGACACCTTGCGGAAATACAAGATGCGGTTAAACCCCTTGAAGTGCGTCTTTGGGACAAGCCGAGGAAAGTTCCTTGGCCATCTTCTAACCCCCGCAGGGGTAGAGCCTAACCCCGATAAGGTAAAGGTCATAATGGACTTGGAATCGCCACGCAACACTAAGGAGGTTCAGCATCTGACGGGTAAGCTCGTCGGGCTAAGTAGGTTTCACTCCCGGGCTGGGGAGAAATGTGCACCTTTATTCAAGGTGCTGCGGGGGAACCAGAAGTTCGAGTGGACACAGGAATTGAGGAGGCTTTCCAGGCATTGAAGGGACAACTCTCCCAAGCGCCGCTCCTTCAGAGCCCGAAGGAGGGGGAGGATCTAGCTTTGTATCTCGGGGTAGGGGTGGAGGTCGTAAGCTCTATTTTGGTCAGGGAAGAAGGGCAGAAGCAGTTACTCATCTACTACGTCAACAGAATATTGAAGAAGGCTGAGCTTTGTTACCCCATCGTGGAGAAGTTGACTTTCTCTTTGATCATCTCGGCCAGGAAGCTTAGGCCGTACTTTCAGGCCCACTCGATCAAGGTAGTGACGAACCACCCTCTGCGCAAGATTTTCGAAGGGGTGGAGCACTCAGGGCGGTTGGTCAAGTGGTCCATCGAGCTGAATGAGTTTGATATAACCTTTGTGTCGAGACTCTCCATCAAGGCACAAGTGGTGGCCGATTTTTTGGCCGACTACGTCGCCGAGGTGGAAGGTGAGAAGCCGCCGCCGCGGGATGCTTGGAGGATGGTGGTTGACGGAGCCTCGAGAAAGCATTCTATAGGGGGAGGGGTAGTGCTAGTAAGCCCTTAGGATCACTATAGAACAGGCAGTGGTCTTGCACTTTCCCATTGCCAACAATCAGGCGGAATACGAGGCCGTCATAGCAGGGCTGCGATTGGCCAAAGAGCTCGGGGTACAAGACGTGGAAGTGTTCACGGACTCGTTGGTGGTGGCGTCGCAGATCAGGGGTAAGTATGAGTCTACCCTCCTAAAATACATGTCCACGGTAAGGGTGATTGTTGACAGGTTCCGGACATTTTCAATCCAGCATGTCCCCAGGGAGGAGAGTGCAACAGCCGATCGGTTAGCTAAATTTGGACCCCGGGGTGGAGGAACTTTGACCAAGTTGTTTCACCCGGCGATCGAGGAGGGAGAGTTGATGGAAGTGGATAGGCGGCCCTCATGTGTGGATCCCTTTGTAACTTTCCTAACTACTGGTAAACTTCCCGAAGGTACCAAAGATGTGAAAGGCTTCAAGCACAAATCAGCACATTACTTAATGCATGAAGGAGGGCTGCATCGGAAGATGTTGTCGGGGCTCCTGGAGCAATGCGTGGCAGAAGAGGAGATCTCCGCGGATCCTGGAGGAAATACACTCGGGCGAATGTGGCAGTCACTCGGGAGGCAGAACCTTGGAAGCAAGGATGGTCAGGCATGGGTACTTATGGCCATCACAAAGGAAGGATATGGCGGAGTTTGCAAGAAGGTGCCAAAAGTGTCAGCTATATGCCCCCTCCAACTCTTGCCCGCCCAAAGGCTTCGAAGCATCACGGCGTCATGGCCTTTCGCCATCTGGGGGATGGATTTGGTTGGGCATTTCCGCCCGGTAAGCGAGCAAAGAAGATTCTTTCTAGTCATGATTATTATTTATCAAAGTGGTTGGAGGACAAGGCGTTGGTCAAGGTGACTTATCAAGTCATCAGAAATTTCGTATGGGGGGGATCATTTGCCGACATGGGTTGCCTCAAGTCATTGTCACGGATAATGGGTCCTAATTTGCCAGTGAAGAATTCATCAGTCTCTGCACCCAGTTGGGGATTGACCTCAGATTTTTGTCTCTGTCCACCAACCAAGAAGCAACGGTCAGGTGGAGGCGGCAAACAAAATCATCGTGAACCTACTTAAGAAGACGGTAGAGAACTTAAGAGGGAGTTGGGTAAAGCAACTCCCCTCGGTGTTGTGAGCTCTGCGGACAACCCCCAACACGGCCATCGGAGAGACCCCCTTCAAACTTTCTCATGGGTGCGAGGCGGTCTTGCCCGTGGCGTTTGAGGTTCAGTTGCCGCGAGACGCGGCTGCTAGCAGAGGAGACGAAGAATGGAGGGAAGGAAATGAAGGGGAGTTACGGCTCTCGCTGGACATGGTAGAGGAACTTCGCGACGTGGCCGCCCTCAGGCAGGAGGAGATTAAACGGAGGATATCCAAGTACTTCGATAAACATGTCAGGATCAACCAGTTCAAAGAAGGAGATCTGGTCTTGAAAAAGCTCGACGCCGCTGGAAGGTCAGCAGCCGTTGGGAAGCTCAATCCTAACTGGGAGGGTCCCTACATAGTTAAAAAGGCCCTAGGGTCGGGAGGATACCACCTCCAGAATGTGGAAGGGGTGACCATGGGTCACACTTGGAGTGGCGACGACCTGAAGCGTTTCTACCCTTACTTGGGGTAAGATTGTAAATCCTATTATAATGACTTCATGGAATTGTTTCAGGTTTATTTCTTTTAAAGATTGCGAAAAGTTTGTAGTTAGAAAGACCCCGAGTAGATCCCGCTGACCAGGCTCCCATTAGCTGGCAGGGCTGGAAGGAGCACTCTGCCCCAAGTAGACCCACTGTTCAGGCTCTCACTAGCTAGCAGGGAAGTAGGCTCGCTAGGGGGTGAGGTAAAGAAGTTGTGATTTGAAAGACCCAGAGTAGATCCCGCTGAACAGGCTCTCATTAGCTGGCAGGGCTGGAAGGCGCACTCGGCCCCGAGTAGACTCGCTGTTCAGGCTCTCACTAGCTGGCAGGGTCGTAAGCTCGCTTGGGGGGTGAGGTAAAGAGGTTGTGGTTTGAAAGACCACAAGTAAATCCCCCGCTGACCAGGCTCCAATCAGCTGGCAGGGCTGGAAGGCGCACTCGGCCCCAAATAGACCCGTTGTCCATGCTCTCACTAGCTGGCAGGGTCGTAGGCTCGCTTGGGGGGTGAGGTAAAGAGGTTGTAGTTTGAAAGACCCTGAGTAGATCCCGTTGACCAGGCTTCCATTAGCTGGCAGGGCTGGAAGGCTCACTAGGCCCCGAGTAGACTCGTTGTCCAGTCTCTCACTAGTTGGCAGGGTCGTAGGCTCGCTTGGGGGTGAGGTAAAGAGGTTGTAGTTTTAAAGACCCCGAGTAGATCCTGCTGACCAGGCTCCCATTAGCTGGAAGGGCTGGAAGGCGCACTCGGCCCCGAGTTAGACCCGCTGTCCAGGCTCTCACTAGCTGGCTGGGTCGTAGGCTCGTTTGGGGGTAAGGAAAAAGGTTTTTGGTTTGAACGACCCCGATTAGACCCGCTACCCAGGCTCCCATCAAGCTGGCAGGGCCGACGGCTCGCTCGGTGGCAAGACGTAAGGTGCTTGGAATAATTAGATCTAGAATCGCTCCCACTGTCAGGATCTCACCTAGCTGATAGAGCTGTTGGACTCATGACAAGTATTACAGAGCACTTCGATAGCAGGTTTTCAAATAGCTAACACATATCCTGAGTAGGGATGAGATAATCCAGACACATCTCGGCACCATCCTCTCGGTATATTTCTCTCGGCAGGGGGCTCTCGGCATGTCCCTCTCGGCAAAATTTACCTAATATATTCATTGAACGGGCGGCGGTCATCACCTAAGAGCCTAAGGTTTGAGCGAATGTGCGGATTCGTTTGCGGATAATAAAATGCGAGATGCAAATAAAAGTAGAGAAAACAGTAGTCATTTCAGCAAAAAGTAAAGTCATTTATATATCCCAAAAGTTGTTATATTTGCTTGGGGGGTCTCGCCCTTACTGATGAGTCCACTTTATATACCTATTTTCGGACTCATCTGGGCTAGTTTTCACTCGGTTGCATTTCACTTTTAGTTCATTATCATATATATTTCATCCTGTCTTTATTTCCATAGGAAGTGCACATTTATGCCCGTGGTTGTGTTTTGTGTTATTCTTTTAGTCTGTACTCCTTTTTGTTATTGTCTGCAATGTCTGCACAGATTAGTGATGGTTTCTCCTTTCGATACAGGGGTCGTGTGCGTGTTCCGGGGTGGTTGTGAAACAGGAATACTGCGCACGATCATGGGATCTAATGCGCACGACCACTGGTCGTGCGCCCCTGATCGTGCGCACTACTTTACGTTTTCTAGAATCAGCCTGGGGTAAGCGCACGACCACTGGACATTTTGCGCACGACCACTGGTCGTGCGCCACTGATCGTGTGCATTGATTCCTCTTTTCTGGAGTCCTGTCTGGGTAATCGCACGATCATTGGACTTAGTGCGCACGACCACTGGTCGTGCGCCACTACTCGTGCGCCACTACTCGTGCGCATTATCCCAGTTCTTCTTCCTGATATTCTCTGCCAGTGCGCACAAGCATAGGACATAGCGCGCACGACCACTGGTCGTGCGCCTGTGATCGTGCGCATTGTTCATTTCTTCTTTTGTATAAATAGTGCAGGTCTCGCCCTAATCGAGAGGATCCGCAGATCGCCCATTTCCTCCGCCGTTTTCCGCCTTTTCCGCCGTTCCCCTTCATCTTCCACCCTAGGGAGGTGCTCCGGGCAAGCTTTCACCGCCAAATCCGAGCCTGAGCTTCCTCTCGGCCTTCTCCTTCATCCGTGAGCTTCAAGTAGGGTTTAACGCCATAGTCATCAAGCAAAGGAAAGCTAGCAAACTTCGTCCGCTATCGTGAGACGAAGAAGACGGGCCATTGGAAGGTGGTGACAGCCCTTCTCTACCCCGGACGCAGTTGAGGACCGAGCTTGGACGCGGAATGACAACCCGACGATTCCAACCGTGAATCCTCAGCAAGGCTTCGGATTCGGTCGATCTCTTGACTTGTACTTGCTTTCTTGTTGAATATTGGTGTTTTAACTCCATTTATATTGATGAAGTATGCTTAGTTTGTAAACGTTCTTATACAATTATGTCTATGTGATTGTATGTTTTCGTTATTTACTTGAGTTGCGCCTTATATTCGAGCCACCATCCATCCACCCTTGCCGCACTAGCAGTTGCTAGTGGCGTGCGTAGCGAAGAGGTGCTCATGACCCTCATTCTGCCATTCTCACCACCTCATCCGCGAGACTACTCTTCCATCCGCCTAGCGATTCGGTGCATAGCAGCCCGACTAGTTTTTCATCCCGCCTGGCGAAGCATCGCATAGCGGCGTTGCATAGGAGTAGTTGTTAGCATTTTATTTTCTGTTACCGCAACATCAAAACCCCCCTTAGTTAGCTCCGACCTGAGGACTTCAATCTCAAGTCCTCCTCGAAAGTAACTCCACCTTACTGTGTTCCTTGTGAGATCGATACTTGGGAAAACCCCCATTTTATATTACTTGTGCGACCGGTTCACTGTCGTGATCTATAGCATCAAGTTTTTGGCGCCGTTGCCGGGCAACACAGTCGTGTGAGTTTTTGGAGAGGGAGACGTGAGATTGCTTTCCTTTTCCTTTGTAAATCGCTTTTGTTTTGTTCTATTTCTGTTTTGTCTGCTTTTTTTTCCCTTTTCTTTAGGCCATTGTAGTAATTTATTGTTGGATTTAGTAATTTGCACAATTTATTTTGAATCTGCTGTTTCTACACCATGTGGGGATATTCGTATGCCCAATGTCGTTGGTGTGGGAAGCCTTCCCACGCTAGTTATGAATGCCCTACGAGAGATATTGAGCATAAGCCTCAGCGCACAATGCATGAGATGCTGTATTCGTACAGCCTTTCAAACACTGTGCCCCGAGCTTATGGTCAATCGTCCTCGCCACACACATCGTTCTCCTATTCCTCTCTGGCCCCACTAGGACCGCAGCGTAATGGGAGAAAGTGTTTGTATTGTCGTAAAACAGATCATGTCCTGAAGGATTGTGCCGAGTACCTCCGTGTTATGGAAGAGGATGATGAGCCGGACATCCGGATCATCCCGACTCCTACCCTTGGTAGCACACCTTCATCTTCTGGTTATGTATCCCTGTCACCTTCATTTGTTGAAGAGAATGATGTGGACACAACCGCCAGATGTGTGGCTGATCTAGGCTTCGACGTGGCTGAGCCTATCTCTCATGTGCATCCATCTCCAAGCGTGCAGCCGATTCTTTGTGAGGAACCTGCGCTTGACTTTTATTCAAGCAAAGTTCTTCCCCATTTTGTGCATTCTACTTCAGTCGTCTCTGGCGACATTTTCGACGATGCAACACAAGTTGAGGCTTGTGATACATGGGTTGTTTCCACTCCCATGGAGGAGGACAACCTTCCTGGTGTCGAGGATTCTCCCTCGATACCAAAGGAGGAAGTCCAAGTCTTGGTGGAGGCCTCTATGGATCCAGCCGAGCCTTGTAGCATTGTCGAGATTACTGACGATATTTTTCTACCTCAACCTTTGGGGAGTGAAACCGGGATCACTCCCCCGATTATTTTTTTATGTTCTTCGTCTCTTTTATTTCTTGACCCACCTTCCTTTTCTGAGCCTGTGCAGGTTGAATCTCCACGGGTAAGTTGGGTTGACGTTGAGCCTTACGCTCAGGCTGTCGACGAGTGCATCCTCTTGTGTGAGGAGGTTCCTACCTCCTTCACAGTGGAAGCCCCTGCCGTCACCTTCGCCCCCAACAAACTTGTGGTGGATGAAACCTTGCTAGACAAGGATGTGTTTTGTGGTGAGAAGAGTGAGGACCAGCGCTCCGTCTCTTCTTACTTCCTATTTCCTCTACCTGTGTTGGGCAGGTATTACTATTTAGGTAGAGTGGTAACTGCTCTATCACCGTATCGGTACCCGTTACCGAAACGGATATTGGAACAGTTACCTGTGCACTTTTTATTTCATAGGCCCATTAGCTAGAACTGTTTAGAATGTAATAAGTCGTGCTGGGATGACAATAACCCCAGTACTTATCTTTTATTTCCTGCATTTTTATTTTTCTGTCTATTTTATTTTAGCATTTCTTTTTGTATATTTTGTTTTGTTTTTGCGGAGCTCACCCCTGCAGGTATTCATAGCAAATCGCATTGGCGAGGTTCTGATTCTTCATTTGGCGGGCCTGCTTCAGGTTTCCACGCGTCTTCTGGTATGCTCACTAGCTGAGCATTGGGTAACCTCTTCCCTTAGCTCTTTATGATTTTAATTTCTCTATCATCTGCTGTATTGCTTAGTTTAAGTCTGGGGGACAGCTAGATTTGTTACCTATTGCACGTGCACATCTCATGTGCATACTAGAAGCTTTTATTGTTTTATTTTGCTTAGTACATTGCATCACACACCACTGCACCCACATGAGCGCGTGCTTAGTTTTTTGCGTGCTGCGAGTTAAACTCATTTCTTCGTTAAATTTGGGAAAATTATGATGCTGACATAGGATTGTGAGACGGAGTAAAATGTTGGTCTTGTTGTGTTTCTAGTCAACTGCTCTCGTCTCGTGTAGAAATTCGAGTAGATTTAATTTTTCTGTATGCTTTTAGTTTTATATCTTTCTATTTGCGTAAAGACTTTTTATTCTACTCAAAAGTTGGTGAATCCGGTGTGAATCCGACGGTAGCTTAGGGATGTGTGTAGACGGCCGTTAGGTTCGTATTGCTCGAGTCGGGAGGATGGATAGTCTTTCTCGTTGGCTAAGAACTTGCCCCAAGCTATTCTTGAAACATGGGTATAGGTTAGTCATGCATGAGTGTGATGTAGGCCATCATTTTGGCCCGGTTGAGCTTTGTACCGTTCCTAACATCTTATCCTCGCTAGCCCTGTTGTGCCTGCCCCTCCTTTTGATTCAGCTCCATGATTTCACCAAAGCCTCATAGCCAATTCTAGTCGCACACCCAAGTTGAGCTTTAGTGTTTACATTTTAATGTTGGGATGTGATGTGGTGATATTATTTGTGAAAATGTGAAAGTGCTCACAAGTTTATATCTGCTGAATTGTGTAAATAAAATGAAGAGAAAGAAAAATAAAAATATTTGTAAAGAAAAAAGAAAAAAAAAGAGTGAAAAGGAAAAGTAAAATTGAAAATCATATTTGAGATGTGCTTATTTTTGGAGTAGGCGGTGCACACACCCATATGTTAAAAGTTTAGTTTGGGGGTGTGGTGTACCCGCATATATTTTGGTTAGCTGATGGATTCCCTTCATACTAGCTCCTTTGGGTTAGGTGCATAGCCTTCTTGTTTATCCTTGTTTACCTCACCGAAACCCAAGCCCCATCTTTTCACATAAAGTCCTACTGATTCGTGTGTGAACCAAACCAGTGTCGTGGAGAGAATGCGAAAAGGCAAGCATATGGTCACCGACATTAGTGGATTTCTTTGGAGGTTATCCCGAGCCCTGATCTTTGGCAATGCTCGCCTAGCGATTAGTCTACTTTCTCCCTACGCGTGACCGGATGATTCACCGTGATTCTATTTTTGAGTAATAATAAAATTTTGATACGTATTGTGAAAAGTATAAACTATTTTGTATACTTAGAAATTTCTTCTATTATATTTTTACGCACGCGAGCATGCGACTTCGCATGGTACTCTGTATCGCAATTTCCTTGTTACCTAAATCATTTTCCCTATCTGCTTAGATTTTGTTTACTCGGGACGCGCAAACAGTTAAGTCTGGGGGTGTGATGAGTCCACTTTATATACCTATTTTCGGACTCATCTGGGCTAGTTTTCACTCGGTTGCACTTCACTTTTAGTTCATTATCATATATATTTCATCATGTCTTTATTTCCATAGGAAGTGCACATTTATGCCCGTGGTTGTGTTTTGTGTTATTCTTTTAGTTTGTACTCCTTTTTGTTATTGTCTGGAATGTCTGCACAGATTAGTGATGGTTTTTCCTTTCGATACAGGGGTCGTGTGCGTGTTCCGGGGTGGTTGTGAAACAGGAATACTGCGCACGATCATGGGATCTAATGCGCACGACCACTGGTCGTGCGCCCCTGATCGTGCGCACTACTCTACGTTTTCTAGAATCAGCCTGGGGTAAGCGCACGACCACTGGACATTTTGCGCACGACCACTGGTCGTGCGCCACTGATCGTGTGCATTGATTCCTCTTTTCTGGAGTCCTGTCTGGGTAATCGCACGATCATTGGACTTAGTGCGCACGACCACTGGTCGTGCGCCACTACTCGTGCGACACTACTCGTGCGCATTATCCCAGTTCTTCTTCCTGATATTCCCTGCCAGTGCGCACGAGCATAGGACATAGCGCGCACGACCACTGGTCGTGCGCCTGTGATCGTGCGCATTGTTCATTTCTGCTTTTGTATAAATAGTGCAGGTCTCGCGCTAATCGAGAGGATCCGCAGATCGCCCATTTCCTCCGCCGTTTTCCGCCTTTTCCGTCGTTCCCCTTCATCTTCCACCCTAGGGAGGTGCTCCGGGCAAGCTTTCACCGCCAAATCCGAGCCGGAGCTTCCTCTCGGCCTTCTCCTTCATCCGTGAGCTTCAAGTAGGGTTTAACGCCATAGCCATCAAGCAAAGGAAAGCTAGCAAACTTCGTCCGCTATCGTGAGACGAAGAAGACGGGCAATTGGAAGGTGGTGACAGCCCTTCTCTACCCCGGACGCAGTTGAGGACCGAGCTTGGACGCGGAATGACAACCCGACGATTCCAACCGTGAATCCTCAGTAAGGCTTCGGATTCGGTCGATCTCTTGACTCGTACTTGCTTTCTTGTTGAATAATGGTGTTTTAACATCATTTATATTGATGAAGTATGCTTAGTTTGTAAACGTTCTTATACAATTATGTCTATGTGATTGTATGTTTTCGTTATTTACTTGAGTTGCGCCTTATATTCGATCCACCATCCATCCACCCTTGCCGCACTAGCAGTTGCTAGTGGCGTGCGTAGCGAAGAGGTGCTCACGACCCTCATTCCGTCATTCTCACCACCTCATCCGCGAGCCTACTCTTCCATCCGCTTAGCGATTCGGTGCATAGCAGCCCGACTAGTTTTTCCATCCCGCCTGGCGAAGCATCGCATAGCGGCGTTGCATAGGAGTAGTTGTTAGCATTTTATTTTTTGTTTCCGCAACATCAAAACCCCCCTTAGTTAGCTCCGACCTGAGAACTTCAATCTCAAGTCCTCCTCGAAAGTAACTCCACCTTACTGTGTTCCTTGTGAGATCGATACTTGGGAAAACCCCCATTTTATATTACTTGTGCGACCGGTTCACTGCCGTGATCTATAGCATCACTTACAGAAATTCATAGAAAGAAAAAATTACAAGTTAAAGAAAACCAAAAAGCCGAAAGGTCTTCAGGAAGAGTCGTCGGACGTCTCGCCGGATGACTCGTCAGTAGACCCGTCGCTCTCGCCGAGGATTATTTCGTCATCCTCTCCCGCGGGCTTAGGGATGGGTTCGAACAGCCCGGGCAGGACCCTGCGCGGCATGAGCATCTCGCCGCCCTCGTTCAAAACCCCAGATTCTCGCACCACCTGGATCACGCACTTGGTCGCCGTCTGTGCATTCTCCTGCATCATCACTTCTATCTCATAGTTGGAATATTGGTGACGTTTGACCTTCTCGACCGGCGGCAACGGAACCAGTGTCTTGGCCTCCTGCGCTCGTTTAAGCTCGGCCTTCAGCAGCGTGATCTCGCACCTAAGAGCAGCCTCCATTCTTGTCATGGCATCGCCTAGGCGACGCCTAGGCGTCCTGGGGCCCAATTGTTAAAAAGGCGATGGCCGCGTTTTTTAAAAAAAAATGGCAATACACTGCGTTTTATATATAAACCGCAGTCTATTCAAAGCCTCAGAGAATAGACTGCGGTTTATATATAAACCGCAGTCTATTCCAGTAGGGAATACACTGTGGTTTATATATAAACCGCAGTCTATTCCTTGACTGCGGCAGGGAATGGTTTATATATAAACCGCAGTCTATGCCCTGACTGCGGCAGGGAATAGACTGTGGTTTATATATAAACCGCAGTGTATTGCCATATTTTTTTAAAAAAAAAAGGCAATACACTGCAGTTTATTTGGTAGAATAGACTGCAGTTTATATATAAACCACAGTCTATTCTAAATTTCTAACATAGAGTAGACGGCGGTTGTATAACAACAGTCTATTCTACTGTGAATCATACAATAGACTGCAGTTGGTATAGAAACCGCAGTCTATACTAAATCGTGAACCGTAAAAATCTCGTTTTACCTCGACTTTTTGGTTCTTACTGACGCTTCTCTTTCCGTAAAACCATAAAGGCGATTTTGTTCAAGTTTCTGCTATCCTTGAGTCCTTGCTCTTTTTTGTTTTGATTTGAAGATTCTTCTTCGACAAATCTCATATTCTCACTTAGGTATATTTTTCTTATGACCTTTTTCAGTTTTGAATTTTTGATCTTCGTGTAATAATGTCTTTAACTCTTTATTAGTAGTAGTAGTAGTAGTAGTAAAACTATGAACATTGTGTAGCCGTCTAACAGGCACCCACTTAATTTTTCAATCTCATGTATTGGCTATGCTAAATGTGTATAAGTTAGAACCTGAGACAATACAATGTGCATTTTTGTATTAGATATCCTAAAAACATACTAACTTTATATATTAGCTTAAATATTCCACTAACATAGTAACATAGTAACATATATATTTTTATGTGTGATTAACTGATTGTGTGGTAGACTGGTAGTAGCTCAATGTCTTTGCTCTACTTAATGAATTTGGTTTAAGGTTTTTGGATGTTTTATGTTTTTTTAGGGTTTTCTTATTGCAGGAAAATGGCTGATAAGCGCTCTTCATCAAAGTCAAGAAGAGACTTTACGAAAATCAACGAATTGAATAAGCTTAGGCTAGCGGGGAAGAAGCTTTATATTTCTGTGAGTGATGATGGCCGCATTATTCCCGGGCCTGAGACAAATAAATTGATGAGTTTTATTGGATCTCTTGTGAGGTTTTCTGTGTCAATTACATTTGTTTCATGGAAGGAAGTTGACAAACAAATTAAAGATCAAATATGCGCAGAAGTAATAGTACGTGACTTTGTTTTCAGTGATTAGTGATTACATAACTGTGATGTTTTAGTTAACTTTTAATTGATATTGTTTATTATTTTCAGATTTATTTTGATAATATTGATGGTCAACACAAAACATTACTGAAAAGCATGAGTGAAATTTGGAAAATTTGGAAATCTAAACTATTTATCACTTATGTAAAAGATGTTGATTTGGAGCATCGATACAATATTCTTGTCAAGTATAACTTTATTATTCTCGAAAACTAAAGAGTTTTTGTCGACAATCGCACCACTATAGAATATATGGTATGTGTTCTTAACTTCTTATTAAATTCAATATTTTATATCATTTTTTATCTTTATAACTTATAAACAATTTAAGTATTAACAAATATTTATTTGTGTAGGAGAAAAGTAAGGTTAATACAGCGAGAGCAAAAACACAAAAGTCATTTCATACTACTTCCAGAATGGGTTATTCTGAATTAGAAAAAAGAATGGTATTATTTCTATATATCCTTCTCGTATTTGTTTTGCACATATTGGTTTTCTAAATAATTAAAATGATACTTTACTTTTATTTTATTGTCAAGATTGAACAAGGGGCAGCTGCACCAATTTCACGTGCAGAGTTATGGAAAGCCGGTAATAAAAGAAAGAGCGGTGAATACATTAGTACAGATGCAGCTGAGTTGACATCTAAAATTGTAAGTTTAAATATTTTATTTATTCATTTATAAATTATCAATATTTCAATAGTAATATTGCTTGTGAAATATAAATGTATAATTTCTTATCTGTAATGAAGAAATTAATTTATATTACTTATTTTAAGGATGAGTTGTCGAGTCAAGAGTCCATGAGTGTTGAAACAGTGTCACAGGGAAGAGATGACATCCTTGCTTCTGATTTAGGCCAAGAACATCCGGGTAGAGTTAGAGCTGGTGGCAAGTTTTTCACCATTATAAGTTTTTTCAAGAATGATAGGCGGAACCGGAGGAGATCAATAGCTCACATTGAAGATGTCGAAGCTATAGTTCAAGAAAGATTTAGTCAGCAACAACAATTATGCAACCAACAACAATAACGATGGAGCCAACAGCAACAAGAGAAACAAAAAGCGCATGAAGCCGAGATAAGTAGTATAAAGAATCAAATGGAAGAACTTATGCGCATGTTTAGTGCTGGAGCTAGAACTGGAACTTCACAGGCTTCTCGGGTATTATTAATTATTATGTTTATATATTTAATTATTTATATTTTTATGAAATGTTATGCTCTCCTTTTGTTGCGCATGTAATAAATAATTTTTTTGTTTTTTTTTTCTCAGCTGGAGTATGAAACGGAGCATGAGACCAGGTCATTTGAACCTGAGACATCACATGAGCGTTTACCTTCTCCGGTATTATAATATTATTTTTTTACTTTTATGTAATCAAGAAATTCAGTAATTAATATTGATGTTCAAAATACTAATTATTTTATTTCCATTTTTCACAGGCTAAGGAGACTACAAATGACTTAATTGTTATGTTTCCTGGTTTCATAACTAGGAAGGTGAATGAAAATAAAGTAATAACTCTTGTCTTAGATTCAACAATATTTGGGGGTGTTGAATCAACAAGTACATACTTTGAAGTATCAGAGTTGCACGATTTTCTAGATTTGAAAAACATTGGAGTTAACATCATATTCGCATGCATTGGGTGAGTACTGACTACTGAATATCAATTATTACGAAATTAAAATTTTTTATTAGTATATAAATTGATTTTGAATTTACATATTTTATTGCAGGTACATAGATTCTCAATTGAAGAAATTTACATACAATAAAGGTGTATATTTTCATAATCCAGTAGTCATTTGTTATTTTGATGATCCATATCTCAAGGCTAATTCAAAATCAAGAGTTGATAATCTAAAAAACAGGCTTAGTCAACTTCAATCAGAATCTTTATTAATTGTGTCCTATCATAGATTGTAAATATGAAGTATCTCTAATTCTCTATATCTAATTCTTTATATCAATGATTATTATCATTTTTTATTCTAGTTAAGTTATTAATTTTTTTTCTTTTGTTTCACAGAGAACATTAGATGTTGGCTATTATTGATTATGAGAATAATACAGTTTATTGGCTTGATCCCCTAGGTCACATTCGTGATGATATTAAAAATGTCATTACAAAGTAAGTTTATTAATTTGTTATTTACTTATTTTCTTATTTGGAACTCAGATTTGGCTATAAACTAATTTTTTAAATATTTATGAAGTGCATTTAAGGATTTAGTAAAAGATCGGCACACAAATTTCTGCAAACCAAAAGTTTTAAAGTGTAAGCCGGTAAGTTATAGACTTATAGCCAAAATGAGTTTATGTATTATAAATTTTTAAATATTTAAAAATTTATAATTAAAATACTTACTAATTGTTTAATTTTTTAGTGCTCAGTACAACCGGATAGTATTCAATGTGTGTACTATATCATCTGGTACATGATTGACATAGTTGATGTTCTTAGAAGTGTGTCAATGTCATCATTGGTAAATTAGGTGCATGTAGATAAATAGATTAGTAAGTGATAAATTCATTATAATTATGTTGAATTGATCTTAACAAAAAAAATTTTATTGCAGATCTATAATAGAGTGAAACAATTTTCGCCGGAAAAAATAGATAATATTAGAAATAAGATTTGTGCTTATATAATAAATAATTGTGCTTGACTAAGTGACTGACTTCATACTTGTAGTCTTGTTATCTTATATAGAAGATTAGAAGTAGAAGTAAAAAAAATAAAAATTATCGTCTTTACTCTTGTAAATGACAGCGGTCTTTAATTCTTTATAGTTTATACTTCAAATGATCTTTAAATTGTTGTTTGTGTAGAATAATCGCAGATTGCAATTGTCATTTGATAGTTCTTTAAATTGTTCATTGTAATGATTTCTTTAGCTTAAAAGTTAATATTAGCCGGTTATTTCAATGTTCAGACCTAACTGCAATCTATAGGTCATGTTGGTGAAAGATGGAAGACCAAAACAACAACAGTCTTGCTCCATCCGTTGATATCAATGGCCTCGATCACAAAACAGATCCTAAAAGAAAAGCAAAGTCAAATGATCCTGGTTTGAAATATGGTCATTGGCCCGACATAAAAGATAAAAATACAGTTAAATGCAATTTGTGCGATAGATTGATAAAAAGTGGTATTAAAAGGTTGAAGCAACACTTATGCGGCGGGTATGGAGATGTATCCAAGTGTTTTAAGACTACTTCTGAAATAACAGCTGAGATGTATACAGCTTTAAATGATAAAAAAAGGAGGTTTTACATCTGACTGCTGATGATGACAATGAGAGTGAACAAGAACGAGAGCCAACATGATCACATAATGTATCCCCGGCATTTTCTACTGTTAAATCGTCATTTGTCCCAAGTTCTGGGATAAGTGCAAAAAATAGAAAAGTAATTCAATTGCCACAAAAAAGGGGCCCTATGGATGTTCATGTGAGGCGTGCTCCTGAAGATGTATTAGATGATAGACGTGCTAAAGGCGCGTCACAAACTACTATCGAGAGATGTTTTAGGTCACCAGAAGAAAAGAAAAAAATTGATAGTTATGTTGTCGATTGGTTCTATGAGTGTGAAATTCCATTCAATGCCGCAAAGGCACGAACTTTTGAAGTCATGCTTGAAGCAATTGCACAGTATGGGTCTGGATATAAAGGCCTTAGTTATCATGATTTGAGAGTCTCATTGTTATCGAACACAAAGGATAAAATTAAGGAGATGGAGACAATTTATCAAGCGTACTGGAGGAGATATGCTTGCACACTTATGTCAGATGGTTGGACAGACAGGAGAGGGAGACATTTGATCAATTTCCTTGTCAACTGTCCAGAAGGATCCTATTTTATGGGTTTTGTAGATGCATCCAGTCATATTCAAGATGCTGCAATGTTATCTGAGTTGCTTGATTGTAAAATTAGAGAGATGGAAGCTAAGTGTGTTGTTTAGGTAAATTTTTTAGTCTCACCAATTTTCACTAATTTTCATATTTCAAGTTAATAGTCATAGTCTACAAGACTATAACTTTCAATATATACAAATTACAAATTTATGTTGTATGTCTTGTATGCAGGTGGTGACTGACAATGCTTCCAATTACAAGACAGCTGGTAAAATTTTAATGGAGAGAAGACCAACATTATTTTGGACTCCGTGTGCAGCTCATTGTATTGATCTTATGCTAGAGGATATAGGCAAACTAAAACAGAACAAAATTGTTATAAAAAGGCAAGGATGATCACAAATTTCATCTACAGACACACTCGTTTACTTGATGCAATAAGGACTACTATAGGTGGTGATCTAGTGCGACATTCATTGACTAGATTTGCAACATCATTTCTTGCTCTACAAAATGTGCTTAAGCATGAGGAGAAGCTGAGATTATTTTTTGTGCCGCCTTCGTGGAATGCCGCTAATTTGGCAAAAACTGAAGCCGAAAAACAAGTTGTTGAAATAATACTTTCAACCATTTTTTGGAATGGAGTAAGAGATTGCCTAAAAGGAGGAAAGTCATTGATTGTTGTTTTGCGATTAGTAGATGGAGATGAAAGGTCGGCTATGCCTGAAGTATATGTGGCAATGGAAGAAGCTAAACAAAAGATCTAAGATAATTTGATAACAAAGAAAGATTATTTAAAAAGATTATTGACATTGTTGAAAATAGGTGGACAAATCAAATGAAGCAAAAGTTGTATATGGCAGCTTTGTTTCTAAATCCAAGAAAATATTTTGAATACGAGGAAAAACATAATGATGATGCTTGAAATTTCAAGATGCTTTCAATGATATTATTGCAAGACTAGTGTCCGATCAAAAATTGTAAGCCAAGATTGCAGAGCAAGACATTAACTACAAAACATCTCGAAATGGTTTTGGAAAGCTTATGGTTATTAGGCAACGAACCACCTTAAATCCAAGTAAGTATTGATTAGCCTTTTATTTCTTCTTAAATTATTTATATGTCAAATAATTTATATTTGTCTTAAGTCTTAACTCTTAAATGAATAGTGGATTGGCGGGGTGCACATGAAGGACCGAATGTTGACCTTACAAAGATAGCATTGCGCATACTTGGCTTATGTTATTCTTTTTCTAGTTGTGAGCGCAACTGGAGTACTTTTGAGTTTGTAACTATACAAATATTCAATATAAAAATTAAATTTTTTATATTCACTAATAAGTTTCCATTTATCTTGATTCTGATTCACACCAAGAAAAGAAATAGATTGGAACATCAAAGGGTTAGTGATCTTGTATACATCCAATATAATCGTCGTCTACAAGCACGATTCCAAGAAAGACGGGAAAGGGAAAGAAATTACAACTCTTTAGTGCTTGATGAGCTAGATTGGAGTAGTGAGTGGATGATGAGCAAACCAGAGGATGCACTAGTTTTTGAAGATGATAATCTCACATGGGAAGCTGTAGAGAGAGCTACTGGAACTGAGGCTCGAAATTTACGAAGTGGAGCTGCAGCTAATCGTCAACTATTGGATGAAGAGGATGAAGATTTCGATCATCACTTTGCTAATGATGATGAAAATATTGAAGATAATTATGTGCAAAAGACAAGTAGCTCAAACTAACCAAGCACATGCAATGCAAATGACGATTTACTAGATGATGATTCTCGTTAATCTTTTATGATTGTTTAATTTTTTAAAAAAATATATTATTCATTCTAATATGTTATTGTGCATTGGATGAAAACATTTAGGATTTGACCACAATACTATACTATGATTTTTTTGTGTTCCCTTTTCTGTTATTGCTTTCTCTGAAGTTTGTATTCAACTACTGAAAGGAATTGTTTTTTCTTACTGTTAAGTGCTAAGTGCTAACTACTCATATATCAGAAGCTACTGCTTACTATTACGAAGAAAAAAATCTGTGGCTGTGTGTTTGTAACTTTGTACTTTGTATTTGGTAGATTTGTAGATTGGCATTGTTTTTTCTTACTGATAAGTGCTAACTGCCCATATATCAGAAGCTACTGCTTACTGCTATGAAGAAAATATCGGTGTGCCTGTGAGTTTGTATTTGATAGTTTGGCACTTGGTAAATTTTCTATTTTAAGTATAAAAAAGGAGGTTTTAAGATAGCGGTTATTATAATAACCGTTGTCTAAAGTCCACCAGTTAAGTTTTAAGACAGCGGTTATTATAATAACCGCAGTCTACAAATAACTATAAACTGCGGTTATTATAATAACCGCATTATATAGTTGACATTGCCAACTATAGACTGCGGTTATGCTAATAACTGCAGTCTACAAACAACTATATACTGCGGTTATTATAATAACCGCAGTCTATAGTATAGATATAGACCGCAGTCTCTAGCATAACCGCAGTCTGAAAGCCTGCAGACTATAGATTGCGGTTATATAATAACCGCAGTCTATATTCTGTTTTTTTTATAAAAAAATTGAGTAAATTGGCGCCTTGCGACTTGGTCGCCTAGGCTTGGTCGCCTAGGCGTCCGCCTTGTCGCCTAAGCGTCAAGGCGCCCGACGCTCGCCTTGGTTCGCCTTTACGCCGTGACAAAAATGACAGCCTCCCGCGCACGCGATAGCTGGGCTTGGGAAGAATACTATAAGAAACTCGTTAGAACTAAACGGGGCTAAATGGAGGGAATAGCCATGAGGCGGAAGGTCTTTGGAGTTTCACATACCTCAGTCGCTGGGCGGAGAGTGACAAGTTTCTGGGAGGCCTCCAGGTCGGCCTTCAGGGTGACCACCTCGGCAGCGGCGAGATCCCGCGTCTTGAGCGCCTTGCCCAGGTTGCGCTCCATGCTGAGGCTGCAGCGCGCAGACATATGTGTAAGCTCAAACGCGCGCAGCTGGGCTCGAACAGCTTCATGGGCGAGAGCCTTGGTAGATTCCTTGTCGTATATGCTCGCATCCACTCGGCTGTAAAGCAAGAAGCCGAGCGCGAAGGCTTCGCCGCTGCTTGTTTCCTGCTCCATCCATGAGGGAAGGAGCGACGAGATGGCGACCTGGTTAGCCTCCAGGTCCCACTGCAGAAGGGGTTGGCCCTCTTCATCCAAGTGCTTCCCGCCAAGGCCGAAATTTTGATGCCCTCTCGACACTGGTTTGGCGGGAACCATCTTTGAGGAAGCAACAACCGGCGCGGCAACATCCTTTTCACTCGCAGTAGGAGGGGTTTTGGCTGGGATTTCGGCTGGGGTTTAGGCGACGGATTAGCCCTTGTCCGTCGCGGATGGTTTGTACGTCTTGGAATAGGCCGAAGGAAGAGCGTCAGGCTTCCGCTTCCGGGCACTCGGCTGGGAGGAAGAGCCCGGCTCATTCCGGCAAGCGCGGGTTGCGGATTTGGCGAGAGACAGGGTGGCGGCGGAACCCCTAGCCTCGTCGAAGGGCTGGTTGAGGGGATCTCCCGCTCACCTATGAAAGCCGTAAAAGTTAGTCTTATAGTTCGGAATAAGAGATTAAAGGGATAGGGCGGAATGGTACCTTCGCCGGCGGGAACCGGTGGAAGAGAGTCGAGATCCCGCCGCAGGAACTTAACGTCGAAGTTCTTGGTCCCGAAGAAGGTGAGGATGGCTGTCTCGCGTCCCCCAAGTGTCGGAGGCATGTAAGTCGCCTCATCGTACTGGACCGGCGAGAGGGGAACGTTGTCGAAGTTCCCAGATACGAAGACGAACTTCTGGGCCCAGTTGTGATTCTTGTTTGCGAGACCGTTGGTCTTGATCGTCTGCCCCGAGAAGAAGACGATTCTGCTTTTGGCCCGGAAGTTGAAGAGTTTCCGGAAGATGGAGAGGTTGAACTCAATCCTTTCTGCACGCATATAACAGGCGAAAGCCACTAGAAGCGCAACGGAGTTAGGATTGAGTTGGGTCGGGACCACCCCATAGTACCGGAGGGCATGGCGCACCTCCGGCCAGAGGGGGAGGCCGAACCCTACCTCAAAGTGCTCTAGCGGGAGGGCAAGCTCCCCCTTCCGGCATGAGATTGACCCTGTCTTCATCCCCGGGATTGCGCGCGACGAACTCAGGGAGAATATAGTTTGCGGCAATGGAAGCATATTCCGCCTCGACAGGGTGGGTGGTGGGGGGGAAGTCGTGCTCGATGAAGTTCTGCACACACTTGGTACGGCCCTCGGTCTTGTCTGGCATTTTGTAGAAAGACGGAAAGGAAGAGAAAAATCGTGGGCGAGAAGCCTGAGGTTGCAGAAGTGGCGAGAGCGGGGGAGGGGGAGGAAGACGAAGGTTCGGAAGCAAATGGAAGTAAATACTATTGGTAAGCCAGCCTATTTATAGAAGAATATGGTAATCACGATATTTTTTCTAATGGAGGAAGTGCGATAACAATTTTTTATAATTCGACGCTTCGTATTCCGCCCGGTCCCGCCAGCGCTTCTTATACCTGCAGATGGCGAAAGCATCTGGGAGGGATCCCAGGTAAGAACAAAGCAACGACAAGTGTAAAAAGAAAACTTGGCGCGAGAGCTAGGCATTCGGCAAAATAGAATGGCGTGAAAAAATAAGAGGTTAGATACAATAGGCATCTCGTTGGGCGAGAGCCATGATAAAATATAATAAATGTTCATATGTTCATTACATAAATGAAAATGGTACATGCAAGAAGGGTAGGTCGGGAGGTTGGGATAAGAAGGGGCGAGAACCAATGGAGCTCAGTATTGTTCCCACAGCCAGCGACCCTAACCTCGCCTCCCAGTCCTTGGAGGCACTCGCGGATAGTGATAAGCTGTCACGGCTGTGAGCTCCTGGTGGACCAGGCACAGTTGGTCCCGGGCCCGCGCGATGTGCCTTCCGGGAGAATTCTCCTCGCTTCCGCCTCTCAGACGCTCCGTCTCGCGAAGAAGGTGCGTGTAATCCCGCTCGATCACGCAAAGGCGTCGCTCAATCGATATAAGAAGGGTAGTTTGCCGCAAGGAGTCCTCTCGCCGCATCTAAATGAGCTTTGCCAAGACTTCAGCTATTCTCTCCCTCTGCTTCTCGGCATTTCTGGAGGCCTCAAGGAAGCTCAACATCTCGCTTGGGGAAGGCGGTGGCGAGATCACCTTCTCGTCTGTGTCGGGCTCTTCTGCATTCTCCCGATGATCTGGTGAGAGGACTGTGTCAGGGCCAATTTAGGGGCGGGAAGAGTAATCAAAGCGCGAGAAGGGGCAGTAACTACTTGATTGCTGGCGGGAAGATCCAGGCCGACCTTCAAAAGGATTCCCAAGGAGTGGGCGGTGCGTTTTTCCCCGACGCGGGGGGAAGGATGTCGGCCCGAGCGAATGAGTCTCGACCGGAGGCGAGAGGGCAGTGCCCTTCCCGCCGGGTGAGCGAGAGTCCGGCGCGAGAACAGGAGACTTGTCAGCAGCTCTCCTGGGCGAGAGGGGAAGGCCGGTCGCTGGATCGATAGGGTCCTTGGCGGCGGTAGTCTTGGGCCTCGGGCTGACGACACCCAAGCTCCCGAAAGTGGGTACTGCAGAAATCTATGTAAGCGAAAAAAGGGAAAAAAAACAAGCCAGTTAAAGCGAAAGCCAGGCAAGAAAATTACCGGGAGCAATCGCAGGCTCGGCCCGGATAATCGAAGGGGCAGCCTCTGAGACCGACTGTAAGTTTTTATCGGGAAGCCGGGCTGACTCGGTATTCGTCGGAGAAACATCGGCAACGCCTTCCGAAACCGTCTCTTGTGAGAGAGGTAGAATATCAATTCAACAGGCTCACTTTGGGAGTTAGCGCCAAAAGGAGGGGCAAGAAAAGAACCGCTGGCAGAAGAGCAGGCTCCTCGCGGGCAGGGGTTGGGGTCAGCGAGGCGGGCTCATTCCTAGAACGATCTCGCCAAACCGACTTGGCCTTTTTTCGCCGATAAGTCGAGTCTGCTGGCCTTTTACCCATAATACAGGGGGCGAACCCAGCGCGGTCGGCGAGAGCTCTCTCCTGAGCAGCGGCAAGGCAATCCTGGACCTCTTGCAAGAGCGGTTTCGCGGCTCGTTTGGCATACATCTTCGAAGCAATGCAAGAACTCAAGCGATAAGCTGTAGCAGGATGAACGAAGTCTTGGAGACATGCCCTGGCATTTGTATATAATGGGGCCGAAGTGGGAACCGCAAAAGATCCCCTTCCAGGTCAGCAAGCACTCACCGAATATTAGGGGTTGGACTTTTCTTTCTAAGCGTAGGACTCGCTCGCAAAGAGCGGGGATTGTGTACAACCACATATTCGCTGAGTGGGTTTTTCCCCAGGGGAGATAATTCAAGAGTCTTTCGCCAGGGCAGGCGGAAAGGCTTTCGCAAGGCCAGGCGGAAAGGCTTTCGCCTGGGTAGGCGGAAAGCCCCCGGGGTGGGCAGAACTCTTTAGACAAGGCGTTGAGTGTAGCTCTTTCACTCAACGCACTTAGCGCTTTTTGCCTTGAGGCGTTGAGTGCGGCTCGTTCACTCAACGCTCTCAGTGCATTTTGTCCTAAGGCGTCGAGTGGAGCTCTCGCTTTTGACGCTCTCAGCGTCTTCTGCGTTAAGGCGTTGAGTGTACCTCTCGCTCTCGACGCTCTCGACGTTTTTTGCCTTGAGGCGTTGAGTGCAGCTCCTTCACTCAATGCTCTCAACGTTTTTTGTCCTAAGGCGTTGCGTGTAGCTTCTCTCGCTCCCAACGTACCAGTACTTAGACGGATTTCCTTGTGCCTAGGATGGTCCGGTCAGATAAGCGGAGCAGGCGGAAGGGCTTCCGCCTAGGTATGCGGGAAGCCTCCCACCCAGTTTGGTCCAGAGGTAAATTTACTTGGATACCCTCGGAGGTCTGCATTTAACTCCTCAGAACAGCGGAATTTGGTTGTTGGCAGACCACTTTGGGCTGCATATAGTCCTTTTGAACAGCGGAGTTTGGTTGTTGGCAGACCAGATTTTTTGAATCTATAAATAGACTCACATGGTACCTCAGAAGGCAAGTTTTCTCATCTTCTAAAGTCTTGTAGCGCTTTTTGAGATATCCTTAACTCAGCACTTGGCTAAGCAGGGGAAGCACTCTGAGATCTTCCGGGTTAGTGGAGGGACCTCCGTGTTGTAGCCCAGGGTCAGTTCCTAAGTTCTCAGCAACTGGTCAAGGGTCTGAGTTTGGGAGAAGTAGGTGTTAGCTACACCCCAGGGTCTGAACTCTCGTTGGGGCCAATTTTTGGTTCCAACAGATGACACAGTTTCAATCTCGAAGATGGAGTTGGCTAGTGATAAGCCTCACAGCTTAGGTGACTTAGAATCAAGTTATATATGTCCTGATCCTCCTAGGCCACTACCACCACCAACACTTGAGCTCACAAATACCATGTCTAATGATCATTTAGCTTTAGCACTGAAATCACCACTAACTATTGATTTTATATTTACATAACATCATTTCATATCACTTCATTATCCCCTAAATATGAATATTTTTGAAACAAAAATATTTTCAAATTACGAACATATTTAAGAAAACTCGCGATATAAGGATAATGAGAAATCCACAAATTTTCGCCCCTAAACAAGACACACGTTTTAAAAGATTTCTTTGAAAACTTCTGAAAGATAAAATTACAATCAATTTTAAAATTTATGATATTAAGTTAGATGTAAACGAATATGTGGAATTGCAACAAGGTATTAAACATTTTATAATCAAATTTTATGCTTGGATCCCAGACGCGCCTCTCCACTTCAAACAACCTGCTTGGATTCTATGTATCACATCCTTTATTACACCTCCATCTTTTTAACCTATCAATCCTAGAAATTTAAAGCACTCACTGTGGGAGTCATCTGTCCTTGCACTACTAAATTGATTAGTATATGATAAAAAAATTGATGATATAAAACTTTAATTTCCGCAGTGCATCTCTTTTTGATCATCTAAATTTTATTTTTAAGTTGTATGATCCAACAAGAGGCATCAGAAGGCAAAGCAAAATGAGTCAGCAAAGTACTCGCCGAGCCTACCAGAAGTCACCAAGGACTCATAAGTCTCGCCAAACTAGAGAAGAATTCGCCAAGGCCCCAGGGCACTCACCAAACTCAGTTCTCCGCCGCAGATTCTACATTGGCAATAATGGCGCCAGTTGCGGTTATGGTCGACTGACTAGTGTTAGAGCCATACTAATAAGAGTAAAACGACCTCAACATATTTTTTATCTATCAAAATATGGATCGAAAATTGGAACTTATGTCCTCTCGACCACCAAGAAAGAGAACAAAGTGCTAAGATGGTAATTTTTTGAAGTTAGAAGATAGTTAATCTACCTGTAATTAAATAATTTACCATTACTAGCATGATGAAATCATTAACATTGTGATTTCATGCAAATTGGGATGAAAGAAGCACTATATTGATAGTTAATGCCATTATATAATCCATTGCACCATTAGTCATACCGCAAGTACTGAGTTCAAATATTCTGATTAAGATTCCTAACAATAATTAAAACAATACTCAAGCCTTTATCCCACTATAGTCATGCTTTTCCATATAATCTCACTAATGCCTAAGTACATCATGCCTTTCCATATAATTTCATTCCAAGTCTTTACTGGTCTACCCCTCCCTCGTTTAACATGTCTAGTGACTAAACTCTCACAACACCTAACAGGTGCCTCTAATGGTCTCCTATGTACGTGCCCAAAGCATCTTAGTCGAGCTTCTCGCATCTTCTCTGCAATTGGTGCCACTCTTGTCTTACACCTAATACATTCATTCCTAATTTTATCATATCTCGTGTGTCCACACATCCACCTAAACATTCTCATCTTCGCAACTCCCATTTTTGGCTCATGTACACAATTAACTTGCCCAACAATCAGAACCATTGAGCGTCGTTGGTCTAATTGTAGTACGGTAAAACTTGCCTTGAAGTTTTAATGGTACTTTACGATCACATAACATCTTTGACGTGCCTCTCCACTACAACCAACCTACTTGGATTTTATGTATCACATCTTTATCAACACCTCCATCTTTTTGAACTATCGATCCAAGATATTTAAAGCACTCACAGCGGGAAATATCTTGATCATCCGACTTAATAATAAAGTCATTTGTCTTTCTTGCACTACTAAATTTAACCTCCATATACTCTGATACGGGTCTTAGAATGTTGTCAAAGGAGAGTCCGGATGCAGAGATGACGGTGACGGAGATACTATGGAGCCTTGACTGTGGCTGCCTAAGCGGGGCATGCTCGAGAGAGAGGGGGCTTCCAAGATCTCTTTTAGGGTTAGGGAAATAGAACTTTCATTCATACCGATGCAAGACCCACTAGATCTTTTAAATAAGACTTGCAATCAATACCGAAAAGGAAATAACATTAAAAGAAATGATGACAAATTTGGACATGCGACTAAAAATGACACAACACAATAATGGCCTCATATAAGGGCGTGACTCTTAAAACAGAATAATATATTAAGAAATAATAAACACTAAATAATGTCATTAAAGGTCCTGTATCATCTCTCCCGTCTTGTAAAACAAGCTTGTCCTCAAGCTCGAGGGCGATCCATGGTATCCCGCATTATGCGACACCCACTTCGTCAGTGTCCTTGACTTGCAGATAAAAAAGCCTTTTGAACTTGTGGTGGCGCGTGTACGGCTCGTCGTAGTTGAAACATAAGCCCTTAGCGCACTGATCTATCATCTCGTCCCGAGATAGTATACGGACTGGTTGGGCTGGATGTCCCTCGGGATGACCCGGTCGAATGGCCGTGTCGATGGTGAAATAGGCCGCATGTGCCAGTTAGATGCGACGGTCGCATAACCTGGTCAGACTCATGGCAGTCACTAAGTCTGGAGGAGCCTCGAATTTGATATCAATTCACAGGGGTTCACAAAGTCTGACGGTGAAAATGTTGACATGCATCTTTGGGGGCAATGTGACATGTGTCGGAAGTAGTTGAAATTGGTCCAGATATTCGTCCACGGAGCTCGTCTGGCAGAGTGTTGTGAGGACACTGAGTGGGTTGCTGCGGATTAGAGGGCCGAAGAGCAGGTTGCAAACTCGCTTGAAGTCATCCCATGTCAGGCCCGACTGATCAGTGAGGAGAAAAATGGCCCAAAGCAAGGCCGAGTCGAGAAGGTTGAAGGTGGCCAGAGAAAGCAGTTCAGCTACGGGAGTTTGTTGATGACCAAAGAATTTTTCGCATCTGGTGAGTCAGCCCAATGGATCTGTTTTTCCATCGTAGGTGGGAAATTCCAACCAGGTATAGTGTAGCGGAATAGCAACTACAAGGCATATAAGGGTCCGCGGTGGCAGCTCATGGAGGATGAGCGGCGGTAGCGGGACTTGACTACTGCTGACGTGATCTGTGGGTAGCGTAGTAACAACGTGATCTGGAGGTAGCTCATTTAGCCTGATAGTGATAGCGGTCATGCCGACTCGATGAAGTGTTTTGGCATCCCCAAAGCGTGGTTCCATGGAGGTAATGACAGTCTACAGCACGTCCTGTAGAGCAGCCGTGAAATCTTGTGTGCCCCCACCAGTTGATTTGCTTGCCGAGAAGAGCGGGTGACTGGACGCCTAAAGTCGTTGGAGGCGACGGAAGTTGTGTTGTCGGAAGTGTCGCGTCGTCGCCCAATGGTGGTGTCACAATTAGATTACTTAATTTAATTCAATCAAGAATTAATAAGTCGCAAATTGGAATTAGTAATATTTAACTAATCCAAAGAAAGATTAATCAATTAAGAATAATTTTGTTAATATGGCAAGGCCGCCTTTCTTTAAGTGATTGCAGGCTTTAATACGAAGGCAGTCGGCGTTAATAAGGAAGGTGCAGGTTTTAATTGAGCGTAATTCGCTCTCTGAGGGTGTGATATGGTCGGCAGCGAAAGTTTGGTGCACAGAGCCTGGAAGCGGACTCGAAGACGGAGGAGCGGTCGATTCGGGCAGCTGGTTACACGCAAACTTGAAGCAGCGAGAAGAAGACAGAGTCGGCGAGTCAAGCAGCTAGGTAGAGCGGCTATTGCACGCAGAGCAGAACCTCTACTGAAGACGTCGAGCGGAGAGTAGGCGTTGAAGATGTTGTCGTTAATTGTCGAGCAGCTAAGGTGCGCAGATCGTCGTTGTCTAGTGTTTGCAGGATGTCGTCGGCTGTTGCAGAAGTCCGATAGCTATCGGAACGCTTTGTCGAGTGCGGAGGGCGCAGATCGGCGGGGTGCTGATGTCGCAGGGCTCCCGGGGTTGGGATCAGGGCTCTCGGGTAAAGGATTACAACGACCGAGAAAGTGTGGTTCCATGTAGGTAATGACAGTCTGCAGCACGTCCTGTAGAGCAGCCGTAAAATCTTGTGTGCCCCCCACCATTAGACTTGTTTGCCGAGAAGAGCGGGTGACTGGACGCCTAAAGTCATTGGAGGCGACAGAAGTTGTGTTGTCGGGAGTGTCGCGTCGTCGCCCAATGGTGGTGTCACAATTTGATAACTTAATTTAATTCAATCAAGAATTAATAAGTCGCAAATTGGAATTAGTAATATTTAATTAATCCAAAGAAAGATTAATCAATTAAGAATAATTTTGTAAATATGGCAAGGTCGCCTTTCTTTAAGCGATTGCAGGCTTTAATACGAAGGCAGTCGGCGTTAATAAGGAAGGTGCGGGTTTTAATTGAGCGTAATTCGCTCCCTGCACGTGTGATATGGTCGGCAGCGAAAGTTTCGTGCACAGAGCCTGGAAGCGGACTCGAAGACGGAGGAGCGTCGATTCGGGCGGCTGGTTGCACGCAAACCTGAAGCAGCACGAAAGAAGACAGAGTCGGCGAGTCAAGTAGCTAGGTCGAGCAGCTATTGCACGCAGAGCAGAACCTCTACTGAATACGTCGAGCGGAGAGTAGGTGTTGAAGATGTTGTCGTTAATTGTCATGCAGCTAAGGTGCGCAGATCGTCGTTGTCTAGTGTTTGAAGGATGTCGTCTGTTGATGTCCGGAAACGGAGAGGAGGATCGCGGGCACAAGCAGCTAACGGGTGTGTTCGGTCTCACAGGCACGTATGAGGTGAAGAGGTGATTGAAGGAGCAGGTTGCGGGGAAAAGCTTCTGAGTGCTCAAGAGTGCAGCAAACGTTTGATCAAGGGTTGCGGGGATAGAGGAAAAGAGGATATTGATCCGAGTGCGGAGATGGCAGTGAAGGTTGATCAGGAACTGTCGAGCAGACGATTACTTTGATGGTTAGGTTTGCAGGTTAATGCCGAAAGACGTATGATGAGAAGAAGAGGGGGCCGCTAGCAGCGGCAACAGCAGACTTCGCCCGCCGCGGCTTAAATGACACTCTTGCGACCGGCTTTCCTTTAATTATAATTCAGTGTTACAACTTGAGTTGCACCATTACATGGAAAGCAAATAAATGGTACAAAGGGGGAAGCTGGCGGCTAAGGAAAGAAGTTGCCAGAAGGCCGCGCGGACTGAGCAGAGAGTTCGGCAGACTGCGCGGATAGTTGATCCCGCAGCTCGCTGGAGTAAGTCGGGCGGACTGCGCGATCAGGCAAAGAGGACAGTTGAGGTCGCGCGTACTGGGAAGTTGTGTCCGCAGGACTTGATGACTTGACTCTGTAGACGGTTGTCCTCGTGCGTGTCCGTCCCCCAAATTAGAGGTATGGGGGGATATTTATAGGCCCGAGCAGGTCAACGGCTTTTGGTAACATCACCCCTGGTGAGTCGGTAAGGTGTGCGAGTAGAACGAGGAGTCCGCCGAGCCCGCTCCAGGTCGCACGATTAGGGACTTGTCTTTTAAAGCGGATCTGTTGTTGGTGGGTTGGGACGAGTCCGCCTCTGTTGTACTAAGCGAGCCCGTGCCGAGCTATGGGAGCTGAGGAGTTGTCCGCCTCTTGCCGGGAAGAGGCCTGTGCTGGAAAGATGATTGGCGGATTGCATAATGAGTCTGCCTCTGCTGCAGGGAAGCGTGCTGGTGGAAAGGGTTTGCCAATGCAGGACTACATAACGAGTCCGCCCAATCCGTGACGGACGTGATGAGTCCGCCTTTGTTGGAGGCTTGTCACTTTGTGAGGTTGGCGACCTGGCGGACTGAAGTAGAGTCCGCTGGATGTTTGTGCGGATTGACGGAGAGCTGGAGCAAGTCCACGCTCCTTGGGCGGACTGAGATAGAGTCTGTGAACTGCAAGCGGACGAGAGTTGGTCGACTAGGCGACCTAGCGGACTGACGAAGCAGGTCGCCACCTTTGTTGAAGACTGCCTCCTGTTGGACGGGCTTGCAGCCCCTGCTGGGCGGCCTGGAGATTGTTGCCCTCTGTTGGACGACCTGAATGCAGGTTGTCGACTGCCGAGCGGACTGAGGTGGAGCAGGTCGCACCCGCTGGTGAGCGACCGGAAAGTTGTCGCCTGCCTGGCGACATGAGGCTCGTTGCTTATTGTTGAGCGACCTGGAGGCAGGTCGTCTGGTGATGTGGCGGTCTGTGCGGATGGCAATGGGAGTCCGCGAATTGGTTGGGTCGTGCACCTGTCGGAATAGAGAGAACCATGCCGCGGTTAGCTGATCTAACAGCGCGGCCTGCAAGGTCGGACTGAGAAAGCAGTCTGCAACCCCTGCAGAACGAGCAGCTGTTGCGCGACCTGGGCGGTCAGACCGGGGAGACCCCCCTAGCCGCGCGGCCTGAGCGGACAGAGAAGTCTATCCGTCCATCCTTAGACTGGTCGCGACCTCCAGGGGGAACCTGGAGCAGGCCGCGACTTGCAAGCTGGCTACCTCGGGAGGGATCGCCGATTTCTGGGTTAACATAATCCCCGCACATTTTTAAGTCCTGAAGGAAACTTCGAAAAAGTAGGAGACCCACGAAAATCGTGATCCACCACATAGAAAAAGTAGGAGGTAAGGAGAGATAGAATCTGATGTCTCTCCTTAGAAGGAGTTTGCCAATGCCTATCTTTTTCCTGCAAAGGAAAAGTTAATGCAGGCGAAGAAAAAGGGGGGCACATCTCGTGTATACCTGAGTTGCTTTTGTAAAATGAAGAAGACGTGAATGTCTTCCACTGAGCTCTGCAAAACAAATATGAGAGGAAGGCATAAAAGAATAATAACTTGCAAGTATCTGCTGGAGGCTTGCAAGCACCTGTTATCCACTGCAAAAGGAAGAGAAAGCAGTAGGCGTGAAAGAAAAATGAGTTGCAAGTACTTGAAGGGGACTTGCAAGCGTCTGCTAGTCTCTGCAAAAGAGAAGTTATACGCAGGTGTGATGATATATATAAAAGTAAGCTGCAAGTACCTGAAGGGAACTTGCAAATACCTGCTAATCTCTGCAAGAAAAGAGTTAAAAGCAGATATGATATGAAAGGTAAGCTGCAAGTGCATAGATGAAACTTTCAAATATCTGCTAGTCTCTGCAAGAAAAGAGTTAGAAGCAGATATAATATAAAGGCTAAGCTGCAAATACCTCGATGGAACTTGCGAATGTTGACTGTTGATATGATAAGATAAATATGATCGGATTGCAGAAGAAATGTCTGACGAACTCTGCTAATAACCGAATAAAGACCAGACCGTGATAGTGATCTTTTCGCGAGATCAGATATGACATCTTTAATATGAAGTCCAGATTAGCACGATGAAACCATCTTAATTATACTCCATGGCTTGTTAATCAAGGAGAACCAGATACTTTGATTAATGATTGGTGTCATTAATATCTGATAAGTGTAATAGAGAGCATGTAAGTCATGATCTGATAGAGTTTTATGCAAGCAGTGCATATAAGATGAGCATAAGCAAAATGAATGTTGTTAATCCTTTTGATAGGTCGGATTTAACATGTTAACCTGTGAAAAGGCAGTTGATAAAAAGAGGTATATACTCGGAGATCACCAAGAAAGGTCGGATGCTGCCACAGGTGTTCCCCGTGGGCTTTAAGCATCGCCTGCCCGAGAAAGGTCAGTACGAGTGTAGTCCTACTTAAAGCGGGCTGGCCGCGCTTCCTTTAGAAGGGAACAAAAGAGAAAAACAGAGAAAATCCTGAGAAGAATCGATGGACTCAAGAGCTCTTAGGCGACCACTAAGAAGTGGGTTTGATTGCCGAAAAAAGCTTTAGGGCGACCACTAAGAAGTGGGTTTGATTGCCGCAAAAGAAAAACTCTGGCCACCACTAAGAAGTGGGTTTAATTGTCATAAAGTTTTCAAAACAAATTCTATCGTCCGAACAATTGAAAAGTATGATTGAAGGAGATAGGGTAAAATAAGCTTTACCATTAATAAGTTTTGGAAGCAGTAGTAGCACTGAGTAAGTACTCGAAGTTGTTAGAGGCTTTTACAAGGATGCTTTTAAGTAATATATTCATGGAACTTGCCTTTCTTTCGCAATTTCTCCACGAGCCTATGGAGAGCCCGACATTTTTCTGTGTCATGACCCACGCACGTGGTATTGGCAAAATAAATCCTTATGACATCTTCGACCAGGTCGTATATGGAGAGGCCATTCAAAACCTGGCTCCTGTTTAATGATACGAAGAGCTTCCTCCATAGAGATGGTTAAGTTTGTATACTTTCTTTTTGATCCAGCTTGCTTGTATTTGCGAGAAGCATGAGGCTCGTTATCATAGGTCTGAGTTGATATATCAGTGGTATCAAGATTGATTCTGAATGCTTTGATTGAGGTGCAGATGAATTCCCGTGATCATGATATGTTTCATGTTGAAATAGCGGAAGATTCAGATCCTGATCGTTTTGCAAAAAGTTGTTGTTACGATCAAGAGGTAGATAGTCTTGAGATCCATCCAGCTGATGACATGAAACCTTTTCTTGTACTTGATCCATCTGATTTAGACAAGATGTATAGTCAGGATTCATCGCTTCACTTTCAATAACATCCCTACAGGTTTCGAACTCCTTTACAATAACTTCAAATTTTAGAGGGCCTTCTCGAAGTCCTTTTATGAGAGCAACTTTATAGAAGTCTTGATCAACATTAGCAATGTCAAGGGTTTCCTTTTGGAATCGGTCGATGAAATGAGCATTAGACTCGTCATCTCCTTGCTTGATCTGAAAAAGAGCTGCTGCATCTTTCTTTCTCTTCCTTAAGGTTCCAAACATTAAGAGAAATTCTCTTTGAAGGTCGTCAAAGCAAGTAATTTATTGAGGCGGTAAATGGTAGAACCATTCCAACACTTGAGCACCAAAAGATATGACAAGTAGCTTGCATTTGACACCATCATATAGCGCTTTCAACGATGTAATTGATTCAAAAGCTTGCAAATGATGAATTGGATCACTTAGGCCGGAGTCGATTGGTAGACGAGGTTCTTTGAAATCATTTGGAACAACTTCCCGTTGGATTCGATATATAAAAGGAGAAGGAACTAGCTCTTTGCCTGCGAAAGATCTTAGTCCATCAGGTATATGAGGATAAGCATTCATGTTTACCTTATGAAGCTTGCGATGAGAGATGCAAACTCCTTCTTAGATAGTAGGAGATCGTAGTCTCTACTTGAGACGGACACTTCGGAATGATTAGAGGTGCGGTCGAGATCTTTTGGCGGAAAATCCCTGAAGACAGAAATTGCCGAAAGAGAAAAACTTCAATAACTTCCAAACTGAGTGGAATTTGGGCAAGCCGAGGGCCGAAAAAGCGTCCGAACGGGTTCCCCGTTCGCCGGGGGGTGGATCTTGTCGAGCTGGTTCCGACAAGCTTTAAATTTCTGAAATCGGACACCCGGATCAAAAGTTATCGTTGTTTGAAGTTAAGGTGTATTCTGAGCTCAATCCTTCTTTACTGCAACTGCAGGGTAGTTTCCCGACGTGTCAGCAAGAGGGCTTCCCAAAGTGAGTCCTCACCAGGACTTGAAGCAAAGTTCTCGGCTGATTGATGATCTGACATGGCTAACTGTCGGTTTTCACCGTCTGTTCGAGATCTGAAGGTCACGTGTTAACTATTGATGCGCGGAAACGGAGAGGAGGATCGCGGGCACCAGCAGCTAACGGGTGTGTTCGGTCTCACGGGTAAGTATGAGGTGAAGAGGTGATTGAAGGAGCAAGTTGCGGGGAAAAGCTTCTGAGTGCACGAGATTGGAGCAAACGTTTGATCAAGGGTTGCGGGGATAGAGGAAAGGAGGATGTTGATCCGAGTGCGGAGATGGCAGTGAAGGTTGATCAGGAACTGTCGAGCAGACGGTTACTTTGATGATTAGGTTTGCAGGTTGATGCAGAGAGAGGTATGATGAGAAGAAGAGGGGCCGCTAGCAGCGGCAACAGCAGACTTCGCCCGCCGCGGCTTAAATGTCACTCTTGTGACGGGCTTTCCTTTAATTATAATTCAGTGTTACAGCTTGACTTGCACTTTTACATGGAAAGCAAATAAAGGGTACAAAGGGGGAAGCTGGCGGCTAAGGAAAGAAGTTGTCAAAAGGCCGCGCGGACTGAGCAGAGAGGTCGGCAGACCGCGCGGATAGCTGATCTCGCAGCTCACTGGAGTAAGCCGGGCGGACTGCGCGATCAGGCAAAGAGGACAGTTGAGGTCGCGCGGACTGGGAAGTTGTGTCTGCAGGACTTGATGACATGACTCTGTCGGCGGTTGTCCTCGTGCGTGTCCGTCCCCCAAATGAGAGGTATGGGGGGCTATTTATAGGCCCGAGGAGGTAACGGCTTTTGGTAACGTCACCCCCGGTGAGTCGGTAAGTTGTGCGAGTAGAACGAGGATCCGCCGAGCCCGCTCCAGGTCGCGCGGTTAGGGACTTGTCTTCTGAAGCTGATCTGTTGTTGGCGGGCTGGGACGAGTCCGCCTCTGCTGTACTAAGCGAGCTCGAGCCGAGCTATGCGAGCTGAGGAGTTGTCCGCCTCTTGCTGGGAAGAGGCCGGTGCTGGAAAGCTGATTGGCGGACTGCATAGTGAGTTCGCCTCTGCTGCAGGGAAACGTGCTGGTGGAAAGGGTTTGCCAATGCAAGCGGACTGAAGGACTGCATAACGAATCCGCCCAGTCCGCGAGGGACGTGATGAGTCCGCCTTTGTTGGAGGCTTGTCACTGGGTGAGGTTGGCGACCTGGCGGACTGAAGTAGAGTCCGCTGGATGTTTGTGCGGATTGACAGAGAGCTGGAGCAAGTCCACGCTCCTTGGGCGGACTGAGATAGAGTTCGCGAACTGCAAGCGGACGAGAGCTGGTCGACTGGGCGACCTGGAGGACTGACGAAGCTGGTCGCCACCTTTGCTGAATTCTGCCTCCTGTTGGACGGACTTGCCGCCCCTGCTGGGCGGCCTGGAGATTGTCGCCCATTGTTGTACGACCCGAAGGCAGGTCGCTGACTGCCTAGCGGACTGAGGTGGAGCAGGTCGCACCCGCTGTTGAGCGACCTGGAGAGTTGTCGCCTGCCTAGCGACCTGGGGCTCGTTGCTTATTGTTGAGCGACCTAGAGGCAGGTCGCCTGGTGATGTGGCGGTCTGTGCGGATGGCAATGGGAGTCCGCGAATTGGTTGGGTGGTGCACCTGTCGGAATAGAGAGAACCATGGCGCGATTAGCTGATCTAACCGCGCGGCCTGCAGGGGCGGACTGAGGAAGCAGTCTGCAGCCCCTGCAGAACGAGCGGCTGCTGCGCGACCTAGGAGGTCAGACCGGGGAGATCCCCCTAGCCGTGCGGCCTGAGTGGACAGAGAAGTCTGTCCGCTCATCCTTAGACTGGTCGCGACCTCCAGGGGGAACCTGGAGCGGGCCGCGACTAGCAAGCTGGCTACCTCGGGAGGGATCGCCGATTTATGGGTTAACATCGTTGATTGTTGCAGAAGTCCAACAGCGATCGGAAGGCTTTGTCGAGTGCGGAGGGTGCAAATCGGTGGGTGTTGATGTCGCGGGGCTCCCGGGGTTGGGAACAGGGCTCTCGGGTTAAGGAGTACAGCGACCGTGTGAGTAATGTTATCGAGTTCGCGGGGTTGAGGATCTCCGAGGATGTCGACTTGCTAGGAGGTGGGGAGGAGTTCCCTCTGATACCAAGTTCATACGGGTCTTTCAATGTTGCCGAAGGAGAGGCCGGAGCCAGAGATAACGGTATCGGAGATACTACGGAGCCTTGACCGCGGCTACCTAAGCGGGGCGTGCTTGAGAGAGAGAGAGCTTCCAAGATTTCTTTTAGGGTTAGTGAAAAAGAACTTTCATTCATTCATACTGATACAAGACTCACTAGGTCGTTTAAATAGGACTTACAATCAACACCAAAAAGGAAAAAACATTAAGGGCTCGTTCGTTTGCACAGAATTGGAATTCGATATTGGAATTTAATATTGGTGAATATTGTGGAATTGAATATTGGTGATTAATTTCAATTCTAGCGTTCGTTTAATAAACAATATTAGTGAATATTGTTGAATTGATCAATTTTTTTGCCTGAACACGAATTTTTAGCCAGACGTCATTTTCTCGTCTGGCCGCAAATTTTTTTGCTCGGTAGAAAAATTGCACGACCGAGCGAAAATTGCGCGCCCGGGCGAGGGGCGCGCGCCCGGGCGAGGGGGGCGCGCCCGGGCGAGGGGCGCGCGCCCGGCAAAAAACGCGTCTGGCGAAAAATGCTCCCGCCGGGTAAAAAATGTGCGCGTCGGGCAAAAAACGTGCGCGTCGGGCGAAAAACGGGCGCCCGGGCGAAAAATGCGCGCTCGGACGAAAAAACACGCGCTCGGGCGAAAAACACGCACCCTCGCGAAAAACGCGTGCCCGAGCGAAAAAACGAGCTCTCGGGCGAAAAATGCGCGTACGTGCAACAAAATGTGATCCCGGGCAAAAAACACGCGCACAGGTGAAATACGCGTCGGACGGAATTATCCAATTCTTATATACATTGGAAAGAATTGACTTTAGTTCAAAATCAATTCCACGGAATTCATTAAAATTCCAATTCCAACATCAAACGTACAAACGAACGACAAAATTGGAATTAGACCTTCAATTCCAATTCCAATTCCAAGATCTCAATTCCACGCAAACGAACGGGCACTAAAGGAAATGATGACAGACTTAGACATGCAACTAAAAAAGACAACACAATAATGACATCATATAAGGACGTGACTCTTAAAACAGAATAAAATATATTAAGAAATAATAAATACTAAATAACATCATTAAAGGACCTGTATCATACTCCTAACAATAATTAAGAAAAAAGAACAAACTTTAATCATGGGTAATATAATGGCAGAAAACTTCTGAGAATTCAAGAGCCTGCTTTTTTTCCATGAGCTTGAACATTAGCCTAGTGTGACAAGTGGCAGTACCAATTCTAGATTTAAGAAGGTTGAAAGTTAAAGACCATCTCAATGTGTAGATCTGAAAAAATAAATCATATTGACTTCTGACATCAACTACAAGGAGAAGAATACACTCTTCCCCTCATACTCTGACTCTTATCTGCTTAGAGACTCGAATAGCTTGGATATAAGTGGAGCAAATGGAAAAAATAATAAAGATGACTCGACACTTCCAGCCTCTCTTCACATCAGCCCAAACCAGGTTTAGCCGAAGTAACTATGTATTGTAGATTAAAGAATTATTATCAAATCTGGCACTTGTGAATTTTATATCGACCAAAATTAAAGAAACTGGTTATGAACACTGAAAGAGCCTGTATGACACAATTTATCTATTTCTTTGTTCATGTCCTCAGTAGCATGGCCTTTTCACCATCATACTCAAAAAGCATGTCAGGTAGTGGTGGGCAATGAAGTATTCGTCTAAAAACCTTTGAATAACTAAAAAAATCACAACAGAATCTGAAACAAATTTGTACAACAAAAAAGATTGTGTTTACAAAAATAAACTAGATTCATCACGAAAGATCCTCACAATAATCCAATTGCCCAGCTTAATTGATCAACAGGTTAAATATCTCTAAATTCTTAACCCAAATTAAATTTCAAATAAGGAATATAATGAAAAAACTCTCAGGAAAAGTTCAGTTCCAGCCGTTCCAAGTAACGTTAAAGCATTCGCATACATGAATAATAGCATATAACACGTCACTGAATATAATCAGATTATTATAACCTGATGTCATGAAAAAGATGAATTGTTCATGTATTAAATGTTTCAAGCAGCAAAAAATAAAAAAGAATTTCACGTACCACTCTAATGCATCCAAACTTCGAAAATACATTAACAACCTGGGAAGTATATGCCTTAAGTCAGTATCAGTCTATAAATTATAAAACAGATGAAGAAATGCTACTAAACTGTGTCACAGAGTTATGGTTGCAATACATCAATACAATATTGTATTACACACTATATATTAAAGAAGATAGTGACTCCAACTTACTTCCTCGGCAGTAACATCCTCAGGCAACCCAGTTACATAAACACTTGTATTAACCTTTAAATCAAACCAACTATCTGGAGCTTTCTCTGCTTCCTGTTGATATGACAAAATTTTAAGGGACCATTCCCATTTTCAATAATCATCTATTAGTGAGTTTATTTAAAAGAAAAGTGACTCTGCCTCTATCACCAGATCATTTAACAAGAAAAATGCAAAAAAAACAACAAGTTACTGAAAGACTGAAATATGTAAAACATTAAAACTAATGACCTTCTTTCGAGTGGAATTATCATGCAACTTCCTCTTTCTTTCAAACTTCTTTACAGCTTCACACTTATTCTCTGCTTCGGAATTATTTTCAACATCTAACTTAATCTGTGGTTCGGATATGTTTTCTACTTTGAATTTCTTTTCTGGTTCCTCCGCTACAGCACCACTCCCATCAACTACAAGGGCATCAGCAGTAGAAAATCTAGGGATTACCTCTTCATCATACAAAAAAGTCATCTCTTCAGGTCCATATTCTTCTGCCGCTATTAAATTATCCTTAAGAAGTGAAAAAACAAAATCATATTACTTCTCTCTAGAATAACTCGAGACAATAGTATAGGACCATTGCACGAACTATAGAAAGAATAACTTTGTAGGCTAAGAAAAGATTTCATCATTTAAAAAAAATTGTAATTATGATGATGGGAAGCACAAAATGCAGCAAATAATTAAGAGGATCAGTAGTATCTCAAGTTAGTCGGCTACTAAATGCAATGTTATGATATAAATAAAATGATTCATCGGGCAAAAAATTGTAGGAAAAAGAAGTATGTTTTGTTTGTCTATGAGTACACGTGTGGTGAAATAAATTTTAAATAGCTCAACAAAAGATTATTTAGAGTAGCAGGTAGAATATAAATTTACCATAGAGAATTGCTGAAAAACACTTTTTTCATTATTTAACAAAAAATTATTTAGAGTAAGAAAATAAATTAATATATGTACTTGAGGAACCCATGCACCTAGACCATGATCCCATTTGTACACAGTCCCATCATCATCTGTAAATTCTTCCTCTCCCTCTGGCGATAACCCTGGCCTATCTTCAAGGTTGGTTTCTACCTCCTTCTGTATTTCCACAATATTACCATGGTCATTACTTTCCCCTCCATATGTGGAAGCCTTTGCTTCTGCCTCAGCTTTGATTATCTCTTTCTGCCAATTTGTGAAATCATCCCCACTATCTGATGTTCCTGCACAACATGCTTAAGATGGAATTTCATAGAGAAAAGTTAACCATATGAAAAGGAGGTGGTATCTTCACCTTCCATAGGATTGTCATATTTATAAAGACACATTTCTTGAAACAGCTCAGGAATTGAAGACAGTGGCATCCATTCACTTCTCCCTTCTGACCATAGGAAGGTGCTCTCTGAAATGTACCCATTTGCAAAATGCTCTGCCCAGTTCAACAAATAAAGCTAAGTGGACTGCACGATAGTACATACATTGAGTGAGTACATTGTTCACATAAGTTGATGGGTGTGAATATTGAGTTGCCATTTAGATGACATGTCAGGTAAAGAAAAGGCAATTTACAGAAAGGAATAGCACCATAGATACGGAAGCTATTGTTCATAGAAAATAAGGCCGGTAGTGCAGCAAGACAGGAAGCTTTTTTAGGAATACCTGGAATTGTTTTTATATTAATTTTGAATAATGATTACATTTGATTTTATCTTGATTTTATCCTCGCTAGTCTAGGATAAGTAAATAAAATTTGACCCAATGAACACATCAAAAAAATGATAGAAAATGTCGTGAAACCTCAAGGCGGGCCTTTGGTGCGCCTTGAAACCTCAAGGCGCGCAATTGGTGCGCCTTGAAAGTTGAAACCTCAAGGCACGCCTTTGGTGCGCTTTGAAACCTCAAGGCAAGCCTTTGATCCTTGAGGATCAGCAACGCGTGCGCCTAGGCACGCCTGGGGCACGTTGCCAGCCTCTGTCTTGTGGAGGCAAGGCCCTGTGCATCTGGTGCATCTGGAGCCTTAGGCGCGTCTTTCATAACACGGGATCGATATTTGAGGAGACATGCCAAACCGGCCCCTGTCACATCTACCAAGACCGTTGTGGGTTTTGACCCTTCTGTCACTACATTTGAGGACGTGGGCCAAAATAATCCTATGTCACTTATAATAGGGCAGTTGTAAGTTTTGATTTCCCCCTGTCGTTACAATTGAGGACGAAAGGCGATCTCATGCTTCATGTCACAGATATACTGCTTTGCTTATCTTTGGAGGTTAGGTCGTGCGATTGTTGGGTGTCCAGGACATGTGCGTGATGGTTTGGTTGAGGCGATGCTTGGTGTATCTCTTCGTTCTTTGTTTTGCATGTTTTGGTTTACGTGCAAAATTGCAGGAGAGCGATATACTTGTCTGGAATCTGCTAGGATTGTCGGGGGAGGGGTCATTACATTATATTGGTCAGCCCCATGCTGACCTCTGTTTTTCACATGTGTGTTCTTGGTTTCAGGTGGCTTAGCTCATAGTGGAGCTTAGTGGGTCGGAGCCCAAGTCGTGTTGTGGAGTTAGAGATTTCTTTTCCTATTTTGGTTTTCCTTTAGTTTTATTGTTATTCTATTTGAGATCTTTGTAAGTTCCTAAGGCTTTGTTTGGAGCCGCGTTTTTACCGCTGCATGCCGGAGATTTCCGAGAATCCGCGCCAAACGAAAAACTAGCACTGGATTCTCCCATCGCCACAGCTCATGAATCGCGCAAAACCCACAATCTAGAGTCGTGATTATTCCTCACGATTCCAGATCGCGAAAAGCCGCGATTTGGAATCGATCTTCCTGCGGCGGAATCGATCTTCCTGCGGCGGAATCGATCTTCTTCCCTCATCCTACTCCGGCGAGAGAAGCTTTCTTCCGATGGATGCAGTGTAGAGCGAGGGGGTGTGGTCGCACCCCCTCAATTTTTTTCAAAAAAATTTACAATTGGAATAAGCAGCGGTTTTATAAAAACCGTTGTCTATTCTATCAATAGACAGCGGTTTTTAAAAACTGCTGTCTATTCTCGAATAGACAGCGGTTTTTTAAAAACCGCTGTCTATTCTCGAATAGACAGCGGTTTTTTAAAAACCGCTGTCTATTCTCGAATAGACAGCGGTTTTTTAAAAACCGCTGTCTATTCTAGGGTTCAGGGTAGAATAGACAGCGGTTTTTATAAAAATTCACAAAATCCAGCGCTATACTGTTCTGCCCTAACCATCGATCCTCTTCCAACGGTCGTCTTCCGGCGGCTGTTTTTCAGGTCTTTTCCTCTTCTTTCCTGGCAAAACAGGTCGTTCTTCTTCGTTTACGTGATTTTTCAGCCCTAACCCTCGTTCTTATTTCCTCACAAAATTTCACAGGTCTTTATAAGCATTATTCTGGCCGATTTCTGCATCTCATAGTTGAGGTAATCCTAGATCTGTGTTTATTTGCAATTTCTGCTTGATTTCTGCTTAAGTAGTGTTTTAGTAGTGATTGCTTTGTACTATATTTTTTTTTATTTGTGCATGATTAGTGTTTGAGTAATGCATGAGTAGTGCTTCATAGTTGAGGTAATGCACGATTTGTGTTGATTATGTGGTTATGCAAACACACACGATTGAAGCTTAAACTATACAATTCAAGCAAACAAGATAGTATGAGCATTATGTACTTTGAAGTTGTATGTTTTCTTTATTTTGGATTGATGTTTATTATTGGTCCCGTAGATGGGCATATCAAAAGATGGTGAAATATTAGTCAATTGGGAGTCATCTCATGTTCTTTTATTCTGCGATCTCTGTATCTGAGAGATTGCTTTAGGGAATAGACCAATCACTCATTTCAATAAAAAGGGTTGGACCACTTTAATGAAAAACATCAAGGAACAAACCGGTTTAGAGTACAGTCGTGCGCAAATGAAGAACAAGTGGGATCAATTGAAGCGAGATTGGAATTTGTGGCGCGAACTAAAAAGAGGCGAGACAGGGCTTAGTTGAAATCATATTAAACGAACGATAGATGCTTCCGATGAATGGTGGAAAGAAAGAATTCAGGTTAGTTATTATGAACTTTTTTTCAGTTTATATAAGTATTATTTTCTATTTTTCCCAATTTTGTAGATGATCCCCAATGCAAAAAAATTCCGGTCTGCTGGAATATCACCAGAGCTTGAACAGAAATTAGATAAAATGTATAGCTTGGTTGTTGTTACAGGAGATAATGTATGGATGCCTTCGTCTGAAGAGTTGTCTTCTCTTTTTTCCCATCCTGACACCTTGTGAGGAGAGGATGACCAAACACAGGAACAAAACAACCCAAAAGCTTTTCCAAGTGACGATATTGGCTCAGCTACACCAGGACAAACTTCTCATAGTGGAGGTCCTTCAAAAAGAAAAAGCAAGGGGAAGAACCTGGATATGGGTGTAAAAAAGGCTATGCTCTCACATGTTGAGAAGTTGTGCAACTCTTCTGATGTTTTGTTGCAGCGTGTTGCAGCACCTGCCGTTCCACCAAGCATATACCTACTGCGAGAGGCTATTCAGGAACTTGAGAAATATCAAGAGATATTGGAGGATAGGCGATTGTATCATTTTGCTACAGTCCTTTTCCAAACTTCGGTGAATCGAGTGACCTTCCTGAGTATACCAGAGGATAGGAGGGTGAAGTGGTTGCAGACCCGCTACATTAATTCACTTAACGGCCAGTTTTTTGATATTTTGGAAAATTCCATGTTACCTATGTTTTGGATCTTTATGCTACTTTGCACCTTTATTTTGGATTTGTACTTTTATGTTATTTCCGCACATTTATGTTATTCCAAACCTTATGCTGATTGTATTGATAATGATTAATGTTTTGTGTTTTTAAGGTTCTATAATGGCTACAGAAAATCATGATGATGATCTAAACATGAGCGATGATGATGAACTCCTACTAAATTATTGTGCAAATCGTCACCAGGAATATGCTCACTTTCTCAACCTTGTGGCATCTACTGTGTGTGTGATCACTGAGTATGTCTCTCTGTTGGGTAATAAAACACATTGCATGACCTCTTCTTAGACCGGGCATATATGGATACGTGAATTATTTGTCGAGCATCCTGGGAGGTTTCATAACATGTTTCGAATGACAAAAATCATATTTTTTATTAGTTAGCACTATTAGAAAAAATACATGAGCTAAATGGAACACAAAGAACTCAAGCAAGTGATATATTGGCAATCACAATTTATATTTTGGGTCACAATGAAACGTTCAAAAAAGCAAGTGAACGATTCCAGTATTATACATAGACTATCAGTTGGTTATTCATGATAGAACTTTGTGCTCTGGCTAACCTATCCATGAACATTATTACTCCTACTGATCCTCATTTTCGTGTCACTCCTTCACACGTAAGAAATGACGAAAGATATATACTATTTTTTAAAGATTATATCGGAGCAATTGATGGTACACATGTTGATGCAAGAATACCAGTTGAAAATCAAGTGTCGTATATAGGACGTCACGGAAGCCCAACACAAAATGTGATGGCGGTTTGCGACTTTAATATTTGTTTTACTTACGTTGTGTCTGGTTGGGAGGGATCTGCACATGACAGCCGCATATACCACCGTGCAGTTAGGGATCCAATGAGTAAATTTTAATTTCCACCTGAAGGTACAAATTCTATGTTTACTACTATGCTTATTGTTTTGCAATATGTTAATACTGTCTAATCTTTTCCAACAATTAAGGTAAATATTATCTGGTCGATGTTGGTTATCCATTACAAAAAGGACTTTTGAAACCATTTCCAGAAACTAGATATCACTTGTCGGACTTTGCTCGGGGTAATCGGCCGATAGAAGGACGTCGGGAGATATTTAATAAAGCACACTCCTTGATTCGCAGTGTGATCTAAATGAGCTTTGGTGTATGGAAAAAAAAGTGGGTCATACTTGGCAAAATGTCTCTGTTTGATTTCTCAAAGCAGTGTCGTTGTGGTAGCAACGATGGCGCTGGATAACTTCATTAGAAGACATCCATCTCGTTCAGACCCCGAGTTTGATGTATGTGATGAAAACGAAAGCTATGTTCACGTAGAGGTCTACGTACTGCGACCAAACAATCGTCAAAGAACAATCGATCCAAATCCGAATAGCGCACCTAGTACATTTGAAGGAACGGGAGCTACTGAAATGGCAAACATCAGAGACTTCATAGCGGATCAACTGATGACATATCACAGGTAAAACATTATGAGACGTTTAATATTGTAAGGTTATATTACTATAAAATTATAAAACTGAGTAATTACACTACTTTTACTTAAGCAGTTGATGTTCGATGATCGAGAGTGTTGGTGCACGTTCGAGGTGGATCACCCTTACAAGTCTGGTTTGGGAAAAACCTTTTAATTAATGTGTTTTATTTTGTAATAGAATATTGGAGTACTTATCATGTACACTAAGTTAATTAAATTGTTTTAATTAATTGTTGTTTATCTCTAATTTTAAAAAAACTTTCAAAACGCACAGCTGTGTTGTCAAACAAGCTTAACAGTTTCTCCTTTTGAAACAGCATTGAAATGGTTGTTCTTCCAAACAGAGTCACGGATTCTGCCACCACTCTGCAAAACAGCTGATTATTACACCATTGTTTCTCACCACTGCTTCTCCAGTTGCTGCAGCCGCGCCAAACAGAGCCTAAGGTTGAACTGTTTTTCATTCCTGGACTTATTAGTGTACATCGTACTTTATGGTTAGTATTGTTTAAGTTCCACTACATTATTAGCATTGAAATGGTCAGTGTATTTTCCTGTATCAATTATTATAATTTTGTTTTATGGATATTGTATGTCGTGGAGGTCCAGATGAGCCCATGCTATATGTTATTTGCAGACATGCTATATGTTATTTGCAGACAAGGGATGTCACATAACTAGTAAGACATCAGGAGTAGATGAGGAATAGAAGAGTTGATCCTCAAGAAAGGTAGTATAAGTAGATGTCACAGTTTTCTGATATATGAGAGAGTAATACACATATCCCTTTTATACGTAAGAGTATCCAATATGTATATATAAGGGAAAAGTTGTCTTTGATGAAATATTCAAAAATATCAATTATGCACTCATTTTTATATTTTAATGACTTGAGATATATTATAATCTATTTCAAAAATAAAATAAAATACAATGTCCATTCAAGTAATTACACTATCAAAAAATTAGAAGTAATGATGAAAATCCATTTAAATTCAAAAAGTTTTTAGTAGAGCTCACACACCTACTATGGTAGTTGTCATTAGGCATCACAGCAGTCTATTCAAGCAAGGTAGTCATTAGGCATATCAGTGGTATTTTCGAGGAGATGACATTAAACCAATCAACTTTATTAAAGTCAAAATTAATATTTTTAGGTCAAAACGCATATTGTTTTACAAAATAAAAATTGTAATATTTATGTATACTTTTTACAGTCATTTTGAGTACTCATATGTATATGTTTATGGCACAGTCCATTTTGATGCGGGCCAACCCGTCTTGATGCGAGTCAGCCCGCCTTAATGTGGGTGTAGCCCGCAGCGACCCGTCGGGGGCGGGTGAAGCCCGTCGTCGCCGGCTGGGTACTGTCGCGCATTGTCATAGGAACGGAGCCCCGTGTCGGGCACTCATATATATATATATATAGGATATATATAATATACGGGCAACTATAAGGTGCGGGCTGTACAGACAAGTGATTTTGGGGGTCAAGATGGTCTCAAAATGAAAAGTGATCAACATGAAAGTTGTAGATCTCGGCGAGACGAACAACATTCATGTTGACCACTTTTTGATTTGGAGCCGTCTTGGACCTCGATTTGGGGCTCGAAATCTGGGGCGGCGGAACGGTTTACTGTACGGGCAACTATAAGGTGCGGGCTATACAGACAAGTGATTTTGGGGATCAAGATTGTCTCAAAATGAAAAGTGATCAACATGAAAGTTGTAAATCTCGGCGAGACGAACAACTTTCATGTTGACCACTTTTTAATTTGAAGCCGTCTTGGAGCTCTATTTGGGCCTCGAAATCTGGGGCGGCGGAACGGTTTACTGTAGCATTTCCGCCGCCCCAGATTTCGGGGCCCAAATCGAGATCCAAGACGGCTCCAAATCAAAAAGTGATCAACATGAAAATTGTTCGTCTCGCCGAGATCTACAACTTTCATGTTGATCACTTTTCGTTTTGAGACCATCTTGACCCCCAAAATCCTTTGCCCGTACGCCCGCACCTTATACTTGCCCGCACAGTATATGCCCCCATATATATATATTTATATATATATATGGTACCTTATAGTGTCAGCTTGTCCACATGAGGACAAAGATAATGAACAAAACATACACATCCAAAAACTATAAGTATTATGGGGAAGGGAAGTGTAGATGGGAATAGGATGGAGAAAGGAGACGCGAAGTTCAAGATGGTCAAAGGCATGTGATTAATTAAATAACATGCGATGGTGATAGCGAAGTTAGAATTGATCTTGGGAGCATGCATTCGAAGAATGAGAGATCTTGCAACGGAAAGGTGGTGATTCTTCCACATTGTTGTACTGTTTTGTTGTGGTGTATAACTACAGGATGTTTGATGGATGATACTCAAGGTATTGTAAGTCTCTTGGAATTCATAACAAGTGTACTAGCGAGTATTATCAGTCCGAAAATTTTAATGAGTCGAAAATTGAGTGCAAGTTTCAGTAATGAATGGGCGAAAGATACGTATTATCTCGAAGCGATCACGGAGTAAATATGCATGCATCATGCGAGAAAGATCATTTTAAAAGTAATAAAATAGAGGTATCCAGATAAAATAAAGAAAACAGAGCATCTCTTCTTGTACAATGAGGGGGAAATTGAACGATGATGTTTTCAGTAGATACAAAATTCGCCAATAAATTCAAAAAAGAGAAAATCTGGAAGAACCTTCTACAATATTGGAAGAAGAGCGTGACCAAGATTCATGTGCACGTCAACAGAAGCGACATACGAAAAAGCTGAGGTGGGTAGATCCAAAATGTAGAGTTTATTTGACAATCGCCCTTTACCAATCATACTCTGCATCCGTCGATCCTACACCACAAAGAAAAGGGAGGAAAAATGATAAAGCATTCATGATCATGTGTATGTCGACTAACAGAAAGAAGATAAAATTGTGAACCAAGAACATGAAGTACATATCGTGGTGAAATAGAGGGAGTAAGAGGTTGTCACGGATCCTCGTTGGGGGATCATGTACAAGCGCCGCACGGCGCGAGTGGAGCCCATCTAGCATGCGGGAGTGCTATTTTGAGGTATCTTATTTTGGGGATTTTATTTAGCATTTTATTTTTGTAGCCTTACATGATGTTAAGCCCGACTGAGGGGGCGTTGAGTCTTTCATCGTGACTCAGACCCATTAGGTTATTTTGGTGTGGCGTTTGGGGCCTAGCATGAATTAAATCAAATTTCTCCTCTCTCTCGCTCTAATTCTCTCTCTCTCTCTCTTAATTCCTGATTTCCTAAGAGGCGTCCTCCGCACCTCTCGACGATCCTGCCACCTCTTCTCCACGATGTTCCAACCAACTTCATCGAGCTCTCACTTCCAACGAGATTGCTTCCCAGAGTTCCACGAAGGGACGTGCCTCTCTTCTCAAAGACTTCCTGATGCAGAGCATAGACTATCACTTGCAGTGGATGACGAGTTTTGGGCCCATTCGGGGTTGATTTGGCGACATTCCATATATAGCGTGTCCGGGTCGACGATCGGACTCTGTGATATATTATTTAACCATTTTGCATTTTATTTTGATGTATTTATGTGGCCTCACCTTCGGCCAATCATAGTCATCGATAGTGGGATGTCCTAAACCTCCTTTTATAATAAATAAATGGTTCGTAGGCTGTTTGAAGGGATTGCAGATTTTTGGAGATTGAAATCCCGGAACTCCGCGAGCACCTCACGGTGCCGGCGTCGTGGAACCCTAGGTAACGACTCCTAGGCGCTCAAACTTCTCAAGGTATTGCCCATCCATAGCCCTCTCCCCCCCCCCTCCAAACCCTCCCTTCAGCCGCCCGAGCAGCCACAAACAACCACCGTTTAATTCCTATTTTTTTTCTTTATTGCACTATTCACAAATGAAATTTATTATTTCTTGTTATAGTTTTCAACAGGATTTCCTGCCTGACCGCCGCATCCAAATCCCCATATACAGCCCGCCGACCCCCCTTGTTTCCCACTCCCTCCACCCGATCTCCCTCCTACCAAACTGCACCCTTCCAGACGCCACTTACAGAGACGCCACCCTCCTCCCCACCCCTCTCCACCGCCGGCAACAGCCACCCCAGCCCCCGGCCAAGTCCCTTACCCATTCCTTTTTGTGGATCCACTTCCCCCGCACCGTTTCCTTCCCAAAATAGCCCTAAATTCCAGATCAGTCCAGATCTGGAAATTTCACCCCCGATCTGTTATTTACATCACTCATATTTCGTTTTTTAGCCCGGATCCACTCTCAAACATCAAATCAACCCTTCCCTTGCCCGGATCTACCCCCTCGTGCCCAGATCTATTTATTGTCGGCCCGATCTCGTCATCCACCACCGAGGACAATCACCGCCATCATTTCCACGCCGCCTCCATTATTTCCACGTCGTCGGTTCCACTCTCGATCGCCGATCCACGCATCCGGCTTCGGAGTCTTCATTGCCTTGGTCAGCCCACTATTTACTTATTTAGTGAGTATTGTTGTATTGAACTATTATTTTTCATCGTTTATTTATCGGTTTGGACATCATATTTGTTTGGATATTTCGTATGGTGGAAGTTTGTTAGATAAATATTGTGACTTGCAGGTTTCATTCGCCGCACGCTCTCGCTTTGGTCCTCCACGCGGAGGAAAGGCTAAGCTTGATTTTGCCCTAATGAAATATTTTGTCATACTGTAAATTATCTACGTGAGATGTTTAATTTAATTATCTAATTTGTGGCTTAACCGTCGGATTTGCAAAACAGGTAGGGGTTAGGTCACTGAGTTTCCCGTCGCCTATAGATTCGTCCTGCATCACTTCCCCTGCCAACGACCATGCACGAGATCTCAAACGGGAGCCCGTAACAATATAGTATCAGAAGTTTCATCCTCCTTCATGGCCTCTTGATGCATCCTTCGTCGCATCATAAGTCACACATTTTAATTTTTCAGCATTTATTTTTATGTGTATTTCTTTCACGCACCTGCTTTTATTTAAAATTGTTCGGCTCTTCGAGTTGACCGTCAGATGAGATATTAAATAAAAAAGTCTGGTAATTTAGGTAGTGAGAACAAGACAGGCAAGCTCAAATTATTTACGAACGCATAAATTTCAAAAAAAAAGGTCCAAGTTTAAATAGTTAACTTTTCTTATGCGCGAAGCTGTGCATAAGGCAGAAGTGGAAATGAAGCCATTAAGGGAAAAATACTATTTGGGTAATAAAAATTGGAAAGGAAATAATTGGGGAATAAATTCTCTCCTATTAATATCACTTTTTTAAAAAGAAAAGAGCAGATCGGGGTAAGCAGAGGAACGGAAATCGTTCGTCCCTCTGAAATACCGGCGTCCAGCCACTCCTCTTGGTTCTCGCCATCGACGCTAGCCCCCATCTCCAACCCCGACGACCGCAGAGGAGCCACGTCCTCCTCCCGCCGGAACTCTGCCCGTAAAACTCTGTCGAGATTTGTCCGCCTCAAGTGCCGCTTATCTAAAGCGCCTATTTCTCCTTGCTGGGACACCGTCCCTCGGGTTCCCTCTCCGGCGTCCCTCGGCAAGCTTCCCCGCTAGCACGTTCAACCACCATAATACATTCGGCGAACGCCTACTCTGCTGATTGAAGAAGACAACAGCGCCCCCCTCTTCTGTCAATTGATCGAGCTTGTGGGGTTGGGTTGACCGTGTCGGTCCAGGTATTGGGTTGACAGCACTTGTGGATGTGGTCCGGTCCAATCTTCTGCATAAGTAAATCCTACTCTTACTACTTTATATTAAACTAAGTTTATGCATTTCAATTAAATAACTATGGGCTTGCCTCGAACGTTCTACTCGCTTTAATTATCGTTAGTTTCACAAATTATTGCTTGTGGATTATGCTTGTGCTTGTACGAACCTCGCAGCGATTCAATTCGATAGGCGTTGCGGAATATTTTCTAATAACGGTTAACGAACTTGTGAAGTTCAAGCGGTTGAGAGTAATTTTGCGCGGAACTTTGATTTTTGGCCGCTCGGCTCCTTTTCAAATTTAAAAATCAACTTATTTTGCAAAATCTTTAGTTTATTTTATAACAAACAAACTATTTGCCTGCAAATTATTTTATTTGGAAAAACCCTAAATTTGGATTACATCAAAAGTAATGTGATTTGTGAACCCAGAGTCTACCATCCAAGAAGAGCTATGGGAAAAACACGATACCTTCATTTTTTGTAGAGGCAATGGATTCGGAAGTTCAAGTAACTAACCCTCGAAGATTTTGAAGCTCTTCCCTCAAGGCGTCAATTTCAGATCAGGACGTGTTCGGATTCCACCGCAGAAAAGTCCTGTTGAGTAGGGTTTTCCAATTGTTATGGGAACTCATGTTTTTTATTACATATTGCCTCAGAATGGTTTGCCTAGCCAAAGTAAGTACATAGGCAAGTATTTTGGCCATCACAATCACCACCACCTCAACACCCAGTGCAACCTCCATAGTACCCACTATTGGTGGGGGCTTGCTTCGACAGAATGTTGGATTAAGTGCAGGAGGAGTCATGTGGAAATCGACAGGTGGGGTGACCTTCAGAACCATGGAGCAAATATTAGATAACGATGGAATAATAGGAGAGGATAAAACAATGGCATAAGCTATAAACACTGTTGAGATGAGGTGGTATTCTAGCATCATCGTGGTTATGCCAACTGCTTCCTTCAGAGCTCGTTGGGTCGCTAAATTCAGTGTAAGAGGTTGATGTTGAATTTGGGCCTCAATGAGCCGCAAATGACGTTAGTTCGCCATACAAACCAGATTCAACATTCTGGAGGCCCGAAAATAGATCAAACAGGTGTTGGAACTACCTTTCCGAGAATAGAGAGACGTAAGTACATCCCACATAGCCATTGTAATTATGTGCTACATCATCATTCGATATGACTCACTTTCCATATAGTTCACCATTCAAGACTGAACTAGGCCGTCATCCGGAAATCACTGCTCGGCGGGTTCAATCGGGGATCTCGAATCAGATGATAAAAAAGACTCTTAGTCTGGAGTAGTCGCTGCACTGAGTGGACCCACTCAACAAAGCTCTTCCTAGAGAGGGAAATGTCGGTGATCTTCAGCTCGTCCCAAACTTCATATATGGGAGCAAAGGAGATTGGAATGATAGGCGAGGTTGAAGCAGCATTTGCCCCTACCTTATAAATTCAAGGAGAGACTTGACTAAGCAGGGAGCTCAAGTAATATTCAAGCGCTCAAGTAAGAGTACCAGTGTGCTACTATCAAGCCTTTGAGCATCAAGAAAATTATGCGATCTCGGTATCAATGAGCGCTAAGCAAATCATGTGATCTCTCAAACGTGAGTTACAGGGGCTCTATTCATGCAAGATTACATGTGAGTACTATGAGTCAGCGAAGGTTGCGAGCTGTAAGTTGGCGAAGATTGCGAGCTATAAATCGGCGAAGGTCACGAGCTGCGAGTCGGTGGGTCGGACAGCCGGGATTGCGAGTTGCGTGTCGATGAGTTGTGGGCTACAAGTCGGCAAGGGTTGCGCATATAAATAAGCGGGGGCGGAGAGCACAATTGAAGGTTGTGAGGTATGTGAGCTGCGATTTTGGCGAGGTATGCGAGTTTGGCGCAATATGAGAGTTTGACGCGGTATGCGAATTTGGCGAGGTATGCGAGTCGACATGGTTACAGGAGGAGACCTGAGAAGAACAGGTAGCGAGCAGGTGATTCCAGACCGAGCGAGCTCAATCAAGTATGCGAGCAGGCGGTAGCGTGCTCAAGCAATGAGCTGGTGGTAAGGGAGAACTCAAGTTGCCAGTTAAGGTAGGCCGCAAGTTTGTTGGAAGCGAAAGTAGGAGCTCAATCAACGATGGGGGGGGACTCAATCGTTAGGTGTGTGTTTCGGGAATCTATTGCTCTGATACCATGTGAAATATCAAGCGTTACGACATAATAGTTTTAATATTTTACATAAAAAATAGAAATGCATGTACCCATATTTATAAGTGTGAGTGACAACTCAACCGCAAACCACAATGTAGGACCAAACTATAGAAGAAGCTCCTAATAGGTCATAGAGGAGGGCTTTTACATTGGGTTTACAAACACTTTTATACTTATCCTAACAACACAACTCCTCATTTTTTGCGTTCAGCTTTTGTATTACAACACTTAGGATACGAGAACTCCACTTCTACACCAATTGGTATCAAAAGTGAAACACTTGTCGACCAAGCCAAAAGAACTATACATTAAAATTTTATGGTATTTTTTCCTTGCAAAGAGAATTTTATTAACCTTGTATTGGGACCCTTCGTCGGACCCTCGCTGTATGGGGATGTTTTGTGCACCGGTTTCCCTTTCTTTAAAGAGAATTTTATTGCAATATTATGGGTTTCCTCTATTCCTCTTCAGGATCTCCTTCTTGCACTTGGCTCCTGCAAGCCCTAATCCAAAATCTACAAGTAGCTCCATCATTCAAAAATGACATCATATAATCATAAGCAAAGTAGCTCCATCGCATTAGAATTTTCATATAAACCCCAAACCAATTTGTGCCGGTGGATATCAAAGTTATCTTCATCTGAGATTTAAAGCTTGTAATCAAGTATGCACATATATCAATCCAAGTCAAAGGTTGAGCACCTGTTACCTCATATTAAACATATATGCTACAAGGAAATCTCATCAAAAGTTCCACACAATAGAACATTTGCTACAGCCTACTCATATCATTGCCCATTTCGTCAACCTCCCTAAATTTGTCTGTGGTTGAATTTCTTGCTACAAAAAACAACCTCAAAATGAGCACCAGCCAATCTCACCTCCTCTGCTAGTTTAGTTGTTTCCTTGAACTCATGAAGCATAGTTCTTTTCCAATTTGAGGGAATCGTATAATTCTTTAGGACTATTTAGATTTTTTTTTTGATGTTTTTATAGTATAAAATTTTGATATCGGATCTTATCTTGAAGGGATTAGATAAATTGATGGTCATCTTTTCTTAAAATTACTCATATTTATCCTTCACTAGTTTTACTCAAATACTAAAAATATTAGTATTTTTAAGAAGCCTTGGAAGGGATGATTAATTGAAACCATCATTCTTCACCTAATTTCATTTGTATCTCTTTAATTTTGTAACATTTTAATTGTCTGCCAATATTTTGTGTGCATCTCGTATTTCTTGTTTGGATTACATGATCGGTTTTTATTGTATATCTTTCGATTCTCTAGGACTCATTGATGTGGAGCAGAGACGTGGACCTGCAGTGGAGGAAGAGTTTTGAGCCAGTTTTTCTATATATGGCGTGCCCGGATCGATGATCGGACTCCGCGGAGGCGTCCATCATATATTAGTTTATTATATTTGTATTTATTTTGATGTATTTTGGTGGTCACACCTCCAGCAAATCATAGTTGTCGATGGTGGGATGTCCAGCCTCCTTTTATTATAAATAGATCATGTGGGGGCTGATTATTGGCATTGCAGAATTTGGTGAAAATATACCCAGATTCTCGCAATCCCGCCACGGTGCCGACTCCGTGGAACCCTAGGTGACAACTCCTAGGTGCGTATCTCCCTCCCAAGGTTTCACAAACCCTAGGCCCCATCTTACCTCTTCAATGCCCCCTCTCTTAGCCTCCACAGCCCCCAAACAGCAGCCACATCCCCTCATAGGCCTGCTGAAAACTATCCACCCTGCTGCCCATAACTAAGCCCCCGTTTCTTCTCAATTCCTATTTGATGAAATTCTCGGTTCATTCCTATAGTTCTACTCCCGTAAAAAGAAAACTGGCAGCCTGAAAAGTCTCCTCCTTCAACCGGCCACCTCCTTCCATCCAACAGTCGGTCGCTCCTTGTTCCAACCCCCCCCCCCCCCTCCAGCTGACCCCTCCTCCCACCAGTCCACCGTCGGCCGCCCCTTCCCAGCCATCCCAGCCAACCACCGCCCCAACCCCCTTCCCACCCTCTCCCTGCCGCCCCTCATTCGGCTCCCTGCAGCACCGCCAGCCACCCCTGCTTCACCAACAGCCAACAAGCACCCCTCTCCACCACTATTCCCAATCTCACAGCCCCTCCGTCCATGGAACCACTTTCCCAAAATCGTCCCCCTTCTGGATCAGCCCTGATCGGGAAATTTCAACCCAGATCAGATCTCAAATTATCGGATCTACCCTTCCCCGCCCGGATCTATCCATACGTGGTCGGATCTATCCATTTCCGATCCGATTCCACCTTCTACCGCCGAGGACAGCCACCAATATCGTTTTCCACATCTGCGGTTTCATCTCAGATAGTCGTACACGCTTCTCAGGCTGTGGATTCTTCAGTGTCTTGGTCAGCGCACTATTTTGTGAGATTTCATCGTATCGGTTTATTATTTTCAGCATTACTATTATTGGTTTGGATTTAATACTTGTTTGGGCCTCTTGTATTGTGGTTGTTCGTTTGCATAATTATTATGATTTGCAGGGTTTATTCGACGTGCGCTCTTACTTTGGTCCTTCACGGGAAAGAAAGCCTAAGTTTGTTTTGCCCTAATAAATTATTTTGTCTTGTTGTGAATTATTTGCGTGAGATGTTGTTATTTATTATCCAGTTGTGATTTGTAGGGTTAGGTCACCGTTTATCCGCCGCCTATAGATTCGCCCTGCATCAATTGGTATCAGAGGGAGGTTGTGTGCACTTTTCGATATGCAGTGGTAGAGTCTATGGGTTTCATCATGTCTACGTTTCACCAATATTCCTCACCTCAATTTGGATGTTTCGAGTCCACTTACACCCGCTCCCATAGATCCCCTTCTAGGAAATCATCACGAAACTACGATAATTATTCACGATCGCAGCGCACCACTTCCAGAGATCGTGTTGACCCACCGACACGACCTCAATATGCTAGAAACGATCAGTATGATGATTGTTGTCGTTCTTATCCTTGCACGCGAGCGGATCATGTTGATCCTTCGACACGACTTTATTACCTTAGGATGACTATTATAAGGATCGTCGTTGTGAGAGAGATCGAAAGTCACTTTCGTACAATTGCCCCTTTTTTGACGGCTCATCGAGACCCGAGTCTTTCAGTTATTGGCTCGTGAAGATGGAGTATTATCTCGATCATTTTTCGTTATTAGGTGAGCGTCGCATCAAGTCTGTGAAACTTAGACTTTTAGATCAGGCGAGAGCATATCGGTCTAGCGTTGAGAGGATCCACGAGCGAGATCGTCTTTATCGCATCACGAGTTGGGTGGACATGAAGCGCATTTTGTGTCAGAAATATCTGCCTTCGTCGTATCGGAGTCGCTTGCTCGAGCAATTATTTTCCCTCCAGCAAGGATCCATGTTTGTCGCTGAGTACAGTGACCGTTTTGATGAGTTAGTGATAAGGAGTAATATCCGAGAGGATGCAGCCATAACCATTTCCCGACTTCGGTCTGACATACGCACTGAGGTGGTTTATCATAGCTTGAATTCCCTCGAGCAAACATATCAGTTCGCCCTTCGTTACGAACAATCTTTGAGATCCGCAAAAGCTGGTCGATGGAATTCTCACCTTGACCTCCGCAGTACGAGTCACTCCCATACTGAGGTCACGACAATGCCTAACACTGTCCTGTCAGCCACGACAGATTTGATGCCTGATGCGGATTACTCTCACGACAGTGAGGTGCTTAGCCCAGTGAATGACCTATCTTTTGTTTTTGACGCTTCTCTTGTGAACCCGACTGAGAGTGAATCTGAGCGACCTATTGAGTTTATAATATTGTGTCCCTCACCTGTACCCCCTCTTCTATCATGTTCGGGGTTAGTTAACACCCCAATCAAATATCCAATTCTTGACCCCACACCCAAGGACTCATTCTTGAGTGTAGGTCAATGTCACTCCCCTAATGTCATTGCCCTGAGTCACGTCATGATCGAGAGCCCAGATTCTGGTGTTTATCTTGTAGTAGCTATGTCACCAGACGAGTTCTATAACGAACCCCCAGTTGAGCGTCCTGATGATCCGCCACATCCTAGTGAGGATGAGATTCAGGCGAGCCCTGCATATATGAGTATCAATTTATTGACGCCTCTTTCATTATCGTCTCTGACCTTGCCCCAGAGGATGAAACTTGTGTGGAGTATCAAATATTTAGGGCTCCACCTGCTGACACATCGCACTCTTGATGAGTTATGGGATGCACCACCTGCTGACCCACCAACGAGTTATTTAATTTCGGGGATACTCACCACGTTATAGAGCCACGTTGTCTAGTCGGCGTACACGGTTTTCACTCAGGTGGTCGTCACATTCGCGATGACTTTTCATGCGTACCTTCAGGTGAGCCCCCTCATGTGTCACGTTCCCTGAGAGATATTTGGATCTTTACGAACTCACCCTTAAGTGTAGACGTTTCGCATGGTACCTGAACACTCGACATACTCGGAATGAGTTTTTGTATACTCTACCGAGAGATCCCTCTGATAGGTCTCCATATTTTAGAGACATCCCGGTTATTATTAAATTCTCCCTTAGCAAGCATATCATGTATGTCGTGTTTTATTCGCATCATTTGCATTATCTGCATGAGTCTATTGAGTCATTTGTTCATCATTTGCATTATCTGCACGAGTCTGTTGATTTGTATATTCCTCATTTACATGTGTTGCATAATCGATCTGATAGAAAATCCATAATGATAATAAATTCTATAAATCACATGCGGATGTTCACTGGCAAGAGCAGGTACTTCATGAAGGCGAGCAGGTGATGGTGAGAATTTGCGTTGTGAGGCTTTGTGCGAGGCTTGCTAAAATCCTGGGTGTTAGGTGAGTGGATCCTTATATAATCATGAGACGGATCGAACCAAATACCTATGATCTCGGTATCCCTGCAAGTATAGGCATTCATCCGATATTTAATGTTGGAGATCTGACGTCATACTACGAGCCTCGTGAGTATGTGGACTGAAGCAGTGGGGACCCCCAGCCGCCCATACCTCCACTCTCGTTGCCTTACCACCCTCATAGGCCACCCACGTCTGATGGTCACCACTAGTCACCCAATTAGGACACCCACCCACCTGGGGACTCGTCTTCTTTGATTCTACCTACGGCGTCGCCGATCGCACCGGGATCCACCACTCGTGAGTTGAGCATTTAGAGCTTCATGGAGACCAGACTCTACTAGTACAATCCTACTACAGACGTTGATGACACTTGGGTACTTGCAGCAGAGCTTGATCGATTCACCCCTAAACTTCGATTTTAGTACGGTCGTCTCCATTCACCGGAGATGACAGCTTTTCAGTCGGAGGGAGATGATTGACGAGGATATCTTCCCAACGGCGACAATTGGACGACCTCTGGGGGACCTCCTCGAGTCTTACCAGGCATACATCAAGAGAATTTCAATCCCTATTCATCGAGAGGTGAATTCATTCAAGCCGGGGAGATTGATGCGGAGCAGAGACGTGGACCTGCAGTGGAGGACGAGTTTTGGGCTCGTTCAGGGCCGATTGGTGACTTTCCATGATACAATTACAATTAATTCCCGGGAGAAATCCGGCAAGAGGAAGAGCCGGCGGGAGTGAGTGAGAAAAGAGGAGGAAAAAAAAAGACGAAATTAGGGAACAACCATAAAAAAATACCTTCATACATTCCAAGATGATTTCACACATAAACTCATCTCCCTTATATAGATGAGGGAGAGCAACTAAACAAGAAAATACAAAAGTCATCAAAACAAGAAAATACAAAAGGAAACTCAACAAGGAAATACAAAATAATTAAGTTAATTGATTGTTATTAATTAGTATGAATTAATTAATTCATACAGATTAATTTTAAAAAAGTGGATCATGGCGGCTTCCACGTGCGCGCTCCATAAATTATGATGAGGGGATCCACTTGAGTGAATGCGCTCACGACCACGACGACTTCCATATACGCGCTCTATAAATAATGACGAAGTGGGTGCACTTGAGTGAATGTGTCTGCGATACGTGTACTCTTAACACTTCACCAGTTCTTCAAAACGAGCTTGCCCACAAGCTCGTGTACCAAGCGGGTGGCCAGATCATCTGGTACCTTGACCTCCCGCCAGAACAAGGTCAGGTAGCGTGTAGCAGCGTTGACGGTGTTGGCGAGTCGCGGTGGCGCCATCGGAAAGACGGGCGGCAGAAGTAATGGCTTTTGCAAGGTCGGTGGAGAGGAGCAGTCATAAGGATGTTGGAGACGCGGAGGCCGGCAGCAGAAACAGATCCGTCGGGGACAGCAGGGCACGGGACAGCAAAAGAGTCGGCGAGGTGCCCGGTGGAAGCGGCAAGGCAGGGGCCGGTGGAGCAAGCGTCGGGAGAGGACGCGGTGAGATGGCCGAAGGAGGCGGCCAAGCGAGTGACCGGGGAGGTGGCAAATGCGGTGAAGGTACGACCATCGTGGAGAGATGTGGTACGTCAGCGGCCGGTTCGGTCTCGACGGTAGGATCGACTGCAGGGTGGGGGGGCCAGTTGGTGTCGTAGAGGAATGTTGAGGGCGGCATGGCAGGATAACTCTCGTATGGTGCAGGAGGTAGCCGTGGGGGAGACAACTTAAGGCAGAGAACCTCGTGGGGGGTTGCAGAAGCCCGTCCATGGTACACGAGAAGACGATCGACTTTGGCGTGGAGGGAGGTGCATGGGGCTAAGATTTGTGCAGCTAGGGAAGTAAAATCTAGCCGAGGGTTGGTGGTCCGCGACGGCAAGAACAGCGGTCTGGGAGCGGCGGATTGAGCGGCAGCCATGGCGCCCAGGATGTAGGCTGGATGTGATGTCGGTGATGTCCGTGGCGGCACGACGGGTTGGCACAGCAGAACCGAAGTCCGGGGCAGCGGCCTCCCTGTAGCAAAAATGGGAAGAGGAAGCAGATTCGGCAGAAATCGACGGCAGAACCGGTCATGCGGCCTTTCTGCGGTAGATCGACGGTGTCGGTCAATCGGCAGTAGCAAAAAAATAGGTCGAGCAGCAAATGAAGCGCAGAGGGAGGCGGAACTGTGATCGAGATGCGGAGGGCGAAACCCGGGGGAGGCGGAAACCTGCGGCTCTAGAAGCGGATCGGCGGAACTGGTTGCACGTTACTGGAGTTGCGGTGTGGCAGATTGATAGGCGCGACGGACTGGCAAAATTGGTGCAGTGTCGCACGTTGCTGGAAGCCACAGATCGGACAAATGATTCCAGCAGAGGTGACGGAAGCCAAAAATGGGAGCGGGATTTGAGGAAGCGGCTGGCAGAGACGTTGTAAAAGGAACGAGCAGTAGGCGAACGCGGCGGAATGCTCGCGAGGAGGAAGACTCGCGCGTGGATCTGGCGAGGATGGCGAATCAGGGCTCGATGTCGCGAGGGCGGCGTGGTTGCGGCAGGAGGCGGACACGGGAGGCGTGCGGAGACGATCGCGAAAAGGATGTGCAGGGCCTCACGATGTGCGGGAGCCAAAATCGGGATTCGGCGGAACCGTTGTTGCGGAAGTTGCAATTCGAGCGAATGTGGCGCTGGCTGTGGAAATACAATGTCAACACTGGAGGCGAGATGGCAGGCGGCGCGGTAGGTCGGGCCAATTGATACGATTACGATTAATTCCCAGGAGGACTCCGGTATGGGGAAGGGCCTGCGGGGGTGAGGGAGAAAGAAGGAAGAAAAGAGACGAAATTAGGGAACAACCGAAAAAATATCTTCATACATTCCAAAATATTTCATACAAACCTCTCCCCCTTATATAGATGAGGGAAGGAAACTAAACAAGAAAATACAAAAGGCACCCAAACAAAGAAAAACAAAAGGCAGCCCAACAAGAAAATATAACATAATTAAGTTAATTGATTGCTATTAATTAGTATGAATTAATTAATATCAATAAATTAATTCATACAAATTATTTTTAAGAAGGTCGATCATGGCGGCTTCCGTATGCGCGCACCATAAATTATGATGAGCGGGTCCACTTGAGTGAATGCGTCCACGAAAACGACGACTTTCATATGTGCGCTCCATAAATTATGACGAAGGGGGTCCATTTGAGTAAATGTGCTCGTGACACGTGGACTCGAAACATTCCATATATGGTATGCCCGGATCGATGATCAGACTCCGCGGACGAGTTTGAATTCGCGTTGCGAATCGATTTCATATGTTTGTTTATTATATTTGCATTTATTTTGATGTATTTGGGTGGCCCCACCTCCGTCCAATTACAGTCGTGAATGGTGGGATGCCCTAGTTTCCTTTTATTATAAATAGATCATGTAGGGGCAGATTAATGGCTTTGCAAAATTTAGTGAAAAGTATACTCGGATTCTTGCGATCCCGCTACGATGCCGACTCCGCGGAATCCTAGGTAACGACTCCTAGGTGTGTATCTCCATCCCCAAGATCTGCCCTAACCCTAGGCTCATTCTTCCCTCTTCCACGCCCCCTCTCTCAGCCTCCACAGCCCTCAAACATCAGCCACACCCCCTATAGCCCTACTGAAAACTATCCACCCTGCTGCCCAAAACTAAGCCCTTATTTCTTCTTTATTCTAGTTTGATAAAATTATCTATTCAATCCTCTAGTCCTACTCCCATAAAAAAGAAAACCGACAGCCTGAAAAGTCTCCTCCTTCAACCGGCCATCCCCTTCCATCAAACAGTCGGTCATTCCTTGTTCCATCCCCTCCACCTTCCAGCCGACCCCTCCTCCCACCAGTCCACAGCCGACCACCCCTTCTCAGCCCTCCCAGCCAACCACCGCCCAGCCCCCTTCTTTCCCTCTCCTTACCACCCCTCATTCGGCCCTCCGCGGCACCGCCAGCCACCCCTGCTTCACCAACAGCCACTGAGCACCCCTCTTCACCACTATTCCCAACACCACAGCCCCTCCGTCCATGGAACCACCTTCCCAAAGCTGACCCCTTTTTGGATCAGCCCAGATCTAGAAATTTCTACCAGAATCTGATTTCAAATTATCGGATCTACCCTTCCAAACCCGGATCTATCTATTTCTGGTCTGATTCCATCTTCCATCATCGAGGACAGCCACCTACATCGTTTTCCATGCCTCCGGCTCCACCCCGAATCGTCGTACACGCATCTCTGGCTCCGAATTCTTTAGTGTCTTGGTCAGCCCACTATTCGGTGAGATTTTGTTGTATCGGTTTATCATTTTTCAGCATTACTATTATTAGTTTGGACCTCATACTTGTTTGGGTCTCTTGTATTGTGGTTGTTTGTTTGGATAATTATTATGATTTGCAGGATTTATTCGTCGCGCGCTCTTGCTTTGGCCCTCCACGTGGAGGAAAGCCTAGACTTGTTTTGCCCTAAAAAATTATTCTCTCTTGCTGTGAATTATTTTCGTGAAATGTTGTTATTTATTATCTAATTGTGATTTGACTAACGGATTTGCATGGTATGTAGGGTTAGGTCAACGTTTATGTGCCGCCTATAAATTCGCCATGCGTCACTCATTATAAAATACTAAATAACATACATTTCATCTCTTCATATGTAGTGTCATCCTTCTAAGCCAAATAATAGTCGTTTTAACAACAAAAATTTATCAATAAATACACAAAAAATTATCAATTAAACAGATCACCTCAGTCCCGCTATATATTTGTATACATCAGGTAAAGTAGTGGTCATTTTAACAACAAAAAAGAATCAAAAAATGTGCACAATAATTAATCAATTACACAAATCACCACAAATAATTACACATGCATGAGAAATGATAAGTATAAAACAATCATAATCCACAATAAAATAAATTTGAAAGACAGGACCATGAGAAAATTTCTATGTTACCTCGCAATTCGTAAAAAGCATAAGGTCCCAGTTGCTCTTGATTCGGGCCAAGAATGTACCAACCTACTTCTGGGAGTACCACATTCACATTAACGTCATTCTCCATTCCCAAAATTCAAACCTGAGCAAGGACATGTGAATTTCAATATTAATGTTTACTTATACACACATTTATGAATATTGCAAAGGCATACCAACCCTAAATACACAAATATTATTACCTATTAGAAAGAAATAAGAAAGTGAAATCAAAGTATGCACCTTAAAAAATCTCAAAGAATAAGAACTATAGCAACTAAACTAGTTTAAAGTTTCTTTATCTCACAAAAAATTATTTCCTAGGACCCCATTTATATGGCCAAAGAATATTGCAACTTAAGGAAGAAGAGAAAGGAAAAAGGGTCTAGGTAGTTATTCTTATACTCTTTCAACCAATCCAATTTCAAGCTTGAGATCTTAATTTTAAATATTTCACAAACCATTAATCTATGGTATAATTTTTTAGAACATTTTTATTGGATCTATCCAACTTAGGATCTATATGTTTTGGCGGTATAGCTCTATTTCTTTTCCGCAAAAACTAAGGTTTACGGAATAGCTCGTTTGCGGCGACTTAACTTGAAAACTCGGTTTCTAAAATAAGTTGCCCCTACGCTATTTTCCAACCACAGCTCCCGGTAACTTTTCTATCCGCACGTCTCTATATCCCTCTCGCAAACGGAAGGAAACACGCAAGGGCTCACTTGCTTCCTCGATGGAAAGAGTGCTTGGCTCCCTCGACAAAAAAGGTTGGCCTCCAAATCTACTCGTTGTCGGTAAGATAGCTTCCTTCTCCTTCCAGATCTGCAATTCGTCTGAAAAGTTTCCAGTTTTCTGAGATTGTGTAACACTCCAGGTTTCCCTGCATTACAAAGCAACTGTTTTTTGTTTGCTGAGATGTCGTCTGCCGATAGCTAGGAATCGTCGGCGATAGCGTGGCTCATGGAACACAACCACGTGTCAGTTGGTCATGCAGTGGCCGATGAGTGACGCTGACTTGGTCAAACGGCCTATGTCCGAGATATCGCCTGGTGATAGTAGATATCGTCGTCGGCAATAGCACTTGATACAGAATTCTCAAATTAAATCGTAGTCATCCATTCTATCTGGAATTTGGATCCAAAATCAGAGATTTATCTTGTGTGTGTTAAGGTGGCTAAAGAGAATATCAATTCTCATTCTCTCTTTCACTCTATCTCTCTCTTAATTAAGGAAAAGAAGAAGAGGGAAAAGGGGAGGAAGAAGAAGGTCATATTCAGTCATTACAGGAGCTTCCAAGCTTCAATTCGTGAGCCGAAGGTAGATCCTCGGAGAGCAAAGCGTTGCGAGTGTTTCCATCCGGATCAACTGCGAGTCTGTGACACCGAAGCGATCGTCAAGGTAATGATTTTCCTCCTTGATACTAGGACATGCTAGTCCTCTTATTATGGCATAATTGCATGGAGGAATTTCCACTAAATAGTGAAAAGTGAGTCTTCCAACGGGTCGATATGGATTATCCCGGGTAGAAAGTGCATATAGAGTCTGGATCGATGTACGGACATAGGCATGTTGTGTGAAACTCATCTACGACAAGTTGGTCCGGATTGGTGATGTTATTTTGTGTGTCGGAGAAGAATCTGTGAAAAATTGTATGTTATTTCGTGTTCTGCGTGTTGTAGGGTGTTGCAGGGAGTACTGGAGGTCAACTCCCGGAAATATCCGAGATTGTGACAGAATTGTTGTTCTGTTGATATCACCCGGCGATAATGGCTATCGTCGGCGATAGCTCTCTTGGTCAAAACTGTTGGGTACATTGGAATATATGTACCTGATTTGAAAAAGCCTCGCCCTACTCAATGATATACATCAAGATGTATTTGATGTGTTTTGAGTTTCTTTGTGCAGGTTAAGTAACTGCAGGTTTGCAGGAAAAGTTTCTAAGTCCATGTGTCGACACCCAGAAGAAAAGTGTCGACACTTAAGAAGGCTTGTGTCGACACCCAGAGAAGCAGTGTCGACACTTGGAGTAATTGTGTCGACACCAGGAATGCAGAGTCGACACCAGAAGCAAAGTGTCGACACATACAGGCAGTCTCGACACACAATGAAGAAATGTCTAAAGAATCCGTGTCGACACCCAGAGGAACTTTGTCGACATCAAAAGTGTCGACACTATGAGGCTGTGTCGACACTCAGCAAACTTCAACAAAGTTCAAGTACAAGTGTCGACACTAGGAGGCTGTGTCGACACTCAGCAAACTTCAACAGAGTTTAAGTACAAGTGTTGACACAAAGAAGATGTGTCGACACTCAGCAAAAGTCTCAACACATGAAAAATGTGTCGACACAAAGGAGATGTGTCGACACTCAGCAAAAGTTTCAACACAGAAGATGTGTCGACACAAAGAAGATGTGTCGACACTTAGCAAGTTTCAACACAAGAATATGTGTCGACACAAATGAGTTGTGTCGACACTTAGCAGAAATCAACTAAGTATCAAAAAAGAAGGACTTGTGTCGACACACAGGATAAGTGTCGACACATTCTGAAGAAGCAGTGTCGAGAAGTAGATTCTACAACACAAGAAGTTGTGTCAACACCATGAAGGCGAGTGTCGACACTTAGTCTACTTGTGTCGACACTTAGTATATTTGTGTCGACACATAAACACTATCTGTCTCGACACTTTCAGACAGTGACAGAGTTTTCAAGAAGTGACTGGATGACTTGACAGCTGTCATTTCAACCGGTCGACTGCTACTGTCAGAGCTGTCAGAAGATCGTTAGAAACCGGATCAGCCGGTCACCATGAAGAAAGCTTATATAAAGGCTTATTCCTTCAACAGAAGAGGCATTCAATTGAATCGATGAAGCAATCAAGGAAGTGAAAAACAACACAACCAGAAGAAGACCTTCAAGTGAAGATCTAAGAAGTTGGAGAGAGAAAGCTCCTTCTAAGAAGACAGCTATTGAACCAGGCTGATAAAGAAAGTTTCAGATTGAGATCTGATTCTCATGTCAGCAGTTGATTGAAGATCATCTGCCTAGAGATACAACTCTACTGTGTTCTAATTCAAGAAAATTTGAAGAAAGCCAAGGGAGGTTGATCTCTGCAAAGTTCTTTCAAGAACTCATCAAGAAGCCAGTCAACTCATCTTTCTCAATCAGAGTTGTGGTTATTAATCTTTGTACTCTTTATTTTCTGTAGGATCCTAAGGGATCTGGGTTGTAAGCCTATATTTATAAAGGCTGAGTGGTAGAGCTTGTATGCCTGAGTGTAGGAGATACATTTCTCTGAGTGTAGGCCTTGTTGAAGGCTGAGTGTAGGCTTTGTTGGCTGAGTGTAGGTCTTGGTGAAAACTTAGTGGTAGGGTTTTGTGCCTGAGTTGTAGGAGTGGGATCACTCTGAGTTGTAGGAACCTATTTGGGGTTCTGAGTTGTATGATCTGTGGTTCTGATAAGTAGTGGAGAAGTTGGGCCGAATCTAGTACACTACTAGATAGGCGAAGGGGGAAAGTGGATGTACCCAGACCTTGGGGAACCACTATAAATCCTGTGTGTTCTATGTGATTGTATGCTTGTGTGATTGTTGTGTTGTCTGTGATGTGAATTGCAATTACTGTACTGTATTTCTGCCTTAAAAGTTTAAAAAGATTAAATGCACCTATTCACCCCCCCCCCCCTCTAGGTGTTTAGGCACTAGTTCTTTCAAGTGGTATCAGAGCCAGGTTACTCAAAAAAGACATAACAGTCTGAGTAAAGATCCTGTAGTCAGAATCAGTATAATCAAGAATCAAGAAAATGGGTTCAACAGAGAATCACAAAGAGCTAGGATCCATGAAATTGTCAATCTGCAGAAACGAGATCTTTGGCATTTGGAAAGAAAGGGTTAGACTTTTTATGGAAGCCTCAGACCCAAGAATATGCATTACTGTCAAAGAAGGGTCATATGTGCCAATGAAAGTATCTGTTCTAGATGGCAATCAGAGAACTCCCAAACACTATTCAGAAATGACCAAGGATGAAATAATTCTGGCCACTATGGACAAGAGGGCCCAGAATATTATTATAAGTGCAATTGATGATGCCACATTTCAGAATCTGATTCATTGTAAAACATCAAAGTAAATGTGGGACACACTGATAGTCTATATGGAGGGATCAGAAGAGGTAAGACAAGACAGGAAGTCTTTATTAAATCAAGAGTATGAAAGCTTCAGACAAGGCAGGTCTGATAGCATAACTGAATGCTACAAGAAATTCTATAGGATAGTCAATGAATTGATGTCTTATGGAAGAGAGTTCAGCAATTATGAATTGAATGATAAGTTCTTGAGATCCCTGACAAATGACTGGGACACCAAGATTTGTGTCATAAGGGAAATGGCCAAATTAGCAGACATTCCTCCTCCAACTTTATTTGGAAAACTGTTATCTTATGAGATGCAGTTAATGGTAAGAAAGGAGGAAGAAAAGACTACTAGGGTGGAGTACAAAGAAAGAGCTGTGGCCTTCAAGACTGAAGCCACTAGGAAATATAGAAACAAGTCTCCATCTCCACCACAAATAGTTGCTGAGACAGTATCAGATACTTCAGATAACAAGAAGACAGAAAGCAGTGAAAGTGATGAATACTTTGCTGCATTTACTAGGCACTTTCAGAAGTTTCTAAAGAAGAAGCAGTGGAGGTCCAAGCCATTCACTTCACAGCCAAAAGATGACTATTATCAGAACAGGAAGTCATCAAGGAATGATAGAAGAAAGTCCAAGTCTAGTAAAACTACATCCTCAAAGATAGTATGTTATTGTTGCAATAGACAAAGACATGTAATAGTTGATTGTCCAGAAAAGAGGAAAGAGTCCACTGACAAGAAGAAGACACAGCTCAAGGGCAAAAAGGAAAGGTCCTTTGTTGTCAAGAAGGATAAAAGTCTGACTGATATGTCATCTTCAGAAACAGATTCAGAATCTGAAGCCTATATTGGCTTATTTGCTGAATAAGAAGAAAATGAGTTCATGCAGCTAATGAACTCAATTTATGAGCATGAGGACATTCAGTGCAAGGGACTGATGGCCTTATCAGAAGGAGACAAAATCAAGGATCAGCCTGCACCTAGTCAGGTACAAAATTGTTCTTCAAGTTCAATTTCTAGTGCTGGATCAGAATCAGATACCTCGGCATCAAGTGATGTGAGTGGATCTGAATCTGAAAGAGACATTCATCAGTTGATTGATGAATATAGAGTATTGTTGCAGGCTTTGAAGAAAAGCAAACTCTTGGCCAAAACTCAGGCTAAGGAGTTTACGAGTCTTAAAGTGGCTGCAACAGATTTTGACAAGTTATTAGATTAGAAATTAAATGAAATAGTCAGACTGAAAAATATTACAGTTATTCAGATGGGGACTATTACATTTAAAAATGATCAAATTAGAAATCTGGAGATTAGTCTTCAGAAGGAGAGAGATATTGTTGCAAGTTCTTCTAAACCAAAATCTGTTCTACCCTTGATAGATGAGTTTGTATCTCATAAGGGTAAAACTGGATTGGGGTTTACTAAACCTGTCAGGACTGTACAGTCCAAGTCTAAGGGCAAAGCCCCAGTACTCAACAAGAAGCCTGCTGTAGATAAAACAGTCAGGGTTGTACCTAAAAAAAGGTACAACAGATTTGAGTGCTGGTGTTGTGGCAAGTTAGTCCACTTTGTCATAGATTGTTGGCATAATTCAAGTGTCAAGGTGAGTAGCAAACTGTCTGCTAGAAAAGCTACAGGTAGTTTTGTTAAGAGTCAGACTAACTTGCACCAATGACCCAAGAATTATTTGGGTTCTAAAGTTAAGTAATCTGTTTTGCAGGTGAGTCCAACTGGCCATGCCCCAATATGGTACTTGGACAGTGGATGTTCCAGGCACATGACTGGAACTAAGGGATCGCTGAAGGACTATACACCAATCAAGGATGGTCCTAAAGTTACCTTTGATGGTTCTGAAAAAAAAATCATCAAAGGCTTTGGTAACATTTCTAGCAACCTAATTACAATTACTCAAGTGGCTTATGTAAAGGGTTTGAAACATAACCTCATTAGCATAAGTCAGCTGAGTGATTTAGGATATGACATCTCATTTGTCAAGAATGGTTGTCATATCAGTAGGTCAAGTGATCAAAAGATCATTCTGACAGGATATAGGAAGAGAAATGTCTATTGTCTAGACATTATGTGTGAGAACATAGTTTCTCTTATTTGTCTTGTAGCTGATGAGAAAGTCTCACATTGTGTTAAATGGCACAAGAGGCTGGCTCATATTAACTATAAGACAATTGGTCAACTCTTTAGCAAAGAGTTAGTGAGGAATGGTACTCAGGTTAAGTGTATAAAGGATGGGATATGCTCAGCTTGTCAAAAGGGCAAGCAGACCAAATCCACCTTTAATAGCATTGAGAACAAAGATGTTGTGAGGTGTCTATACCTCTTGCATATGGATCTTTTTGGTCCTATGCCAGTTCACAGCCTAGGTAGGAAGGTCTACACTTTTGTGGTTGTAGATGATTATTCAAGGTTTTCCTGGGTATTCTTCCTAAGACAAAAATCTGAAACTCCTAGTATCTTGTACAGTTTTGTTAAACAAATTCAGAATGAATTAGACAGTACAGTGGTCAAAATCAGAAGTGGCCATGGTACTGAATTTCAGTCTGAAAGTATGACAAAATTGTGTGAAGAATTTGGAATTTTTCAGTAATTTTCCTCACCAAAAACACCTCAGCAAAATGGTATTGCTGAGAGGAAAAATAGAACCTTGATAGAGACTGGTAGAACCCTGTTGAGTGACACATCTCTCCCAGAATATTTCTGGGCTGAGCCAGTTAATACTGCATGTCATGTGATCAATAGGGCTACTATCACCAAGAGCCACAATAAGACCCTCTATGAGATTGTGAAAGGCAGAAAACTAAATCTATCCTATTTCAGGATCTTTGGTTGTAAATGTTATATACTTAACAATGGTAAGTCTTATTTAACCAAGTTTGCTGTCAAATCACAAGAGAGGATCTTTGTTGGGTACAGCAACAACAGTAAGGCTTATAGGATCTACAACTTGACTACTCAAGTTGTAGAAGAGTCAGTTCATGTAGTTTTTGATGAAACTAGACTCATTAACAATGAATTGCCTAGAAGTGTTTGCAGCTTTACAGGTGTAACTGAGAAGATGGACAAGCTTACTATTGCAGAAGGTCCTACTGCAAGTCAGCAAGTGGATGATAGTGGCTGCTGTCCAGGGGGAGTACAAGATACTCCTGTTGCTGAAGAAGACCAAGAGGAGCAGCTGAATGAAGAAGCTGAAGGTGTACAACCAGAAGACAGGCTGCCTCCAGCAAATAGGAATTTAAAAGATCATTCAGCCAATTAAATTATTGGAGATCTCAGTCAAGGGGTACAAACAAGGAGCAGGAATCTAAGTTCAGTTCTCTACTCCAGCTTTCTATCCCAAGTAGAGCCAAAGAAATTTGAAGAAGTTATCCTACACCCTCATTGGATTGAGGCAATGCAAGAGGAGCTGAACCAGTTCAAAAGATGCAAAGTCTGGGAGCTTGTTCCTAAACCAAAGGGCCACAACATTATTGGAACTAAGTGTATCTTTAGGAACAAGTTGGATGAAAATGGAGTAATTATAAAGAACAAAGCTAGACTTGTTGCAAAAGGATATAGGCAGGAAGAAGGTATTGATTTTGATCAGACTTTTGCTCCAGTAGCAAGACTGGAAGTCATAAGGATGTTCCTTGCCTATGCAACATTCCAAGGATTTAAGATCTATCAAATGGATGTTAAGTCAGCTTTTCTGAATGGAAACTTGAAGGAAAAAGTCTATGTAGAGCAGTCATCAGGTTTTGTAGATTCTACTAAACCTAATTATGTATATAGACTTAGAAAAGCTTTGTATGGGTTAAAACAAGCCCCTAGAGCTTGGTATGAGACCATGTCTAGTTTCCTCATTGAGAATAAATTCACAAGGGGGAAAATAGACAAGAATCTATTACTTAGAGAATCCAGAGGCAAGATCATCTTAGTCCAAATATATGTATATGACATCATATTTGGGTCTACAGAAAGTAGTCTTTGCAGGAAGTTTGCAAAACTAATGCAAGGACAATTTGAAATGAGCAGTATGGGGGAACTTAAGTTCTTCTTGGGTCTCAAAGTTAGACAGACTGAGAATGGTTTATCCATATGTCAGTCTAAGTTCACCCTAGAATTGATAAGGAAGTATGGTATGGAATCATCCACTACCATGAAAACTCCTATGGAGTCAACAATGTCTCTAAGCAAAGATGATGCAGGGAAACCTGTATATGAAACTTTGTATAGAGGGATAGTTGACTCTCTATTGTATTTGACTGCTAGTAGACTAGATATCATGTATGCTACATATGTCTGTGCTAGGTACCAAACTTGCCCTAAAGAATCTCATTTGACAGCAGTCAAAAGAAATCTGAGACATCTTAAAGGCACACCTTATCTAGGCCTTTGGTACCCTAGGAATGGAGAGTTTGAACTGACAGGTTATTCAGATGCAGATTTTGCAGGCTGCAAGGAAGATAGAAAGAGTACCACAGGTACCTGTCAATTTCTAGGTGGAAGGCTGGTGTCTTGAAGTAGCAAGAAGCAGACCAGTGTGGCTATCTCCACAGCTGAGTCAGAGTATGTTGCTGCAGGAAGTTGATGTGCTCAACTTCTATGGATACAACACCAACTAGAAGATTATGGTATTCAAGTAAGTAGAACACCTTTATTTTGTGATTCTACAAGTGTTATTTCTATTGCAAATAATCCTGTCTCCCATAGTAGGACTAAGCACATAGAAATAAAGTACCATTTTCTAAAATAACATGTGGAAAAAGGAGATATGTCACTAGAGTATATTAATACAGATAATCAGCTAACTGATATGTATACTAAGCCCTTAGATAAAACCAAATTCAATAAATTTAAAATTGAATTATGGATGATAAACTTAGAATAGTTTACAAAAATTGGCTAAGTAAAATTGTGTCGACACACAGAGTTGTCTGTGTCGACACATAGAAGTGGTGTCGACATTTCAGAGAAATGGTGTCGACACATCTAGGAAGTCTATGTCGACACTTCAGAGAATTTGTGTCGACACATGCAGTGTAGGTGTCGACACATCCAAGGTGGTGTCGACACTTAGCCTTTACACAGAATTATTCTAGTGGAGTCTCGACTAAGTGTCGAGCTAAGTGGTGTCGACACATATACAAGTGTCGACACATATATTCTGTCGACTATACTTGTGTCGACACAGAGTTGTCGAGACATTATAAGTAAGTGTCGACACTTTTCAACAGTGTCGACACAATTTAAGTATTTTGACGCTTCTTTTCACCTTCGATTCTAGAAAGGTATAAATAGGTTTTCGTCATTGTTTGTCGACACGCTCACCAAAGTATCGCGACCAAACTTGTGTGTCGACATCTCTCTTCTCTAAATTCAAATTTCTTCAAACCCTAATGGCGCCCCAGCTAGAAGAGAATGTTAATGAAGGATATGAACTCGTGCGACATGCCTTTGATGACGCGGAACCTGAAATCAAAGGTGTGGTAACCCTAATTGCCGAAACTGGACTGGAATACCTTGTTTCAGAACCCATCAAGATCTGGAAGAAGGAGGTCCTAGAATTTTTGAGTGCAGCTTCACTTGATGATACTGGACTCAAGATTAAGTCCAGAGTTCATGTGACCAAAGTCAAGGTCACACCAAAAAGTCTAAGGAAGGTACTTCAACTACCAAGAACAAAAGAGGAAGAAGATGTCTCTGCTTCTAAGACTAGAGAGGCATTAAGATGGTGTGGACTGGATTCAAACCTGAAGATTGGATCAGTATTAAACAGAAAAGGAATGAACATTCAAGGGAAATTCTTATCTGAAATAGTTGGCAAGGTCATCCTGAGCAAGTCTGTAGGACATGACAGAATTTCAGCACATATGTTCAATTTGATGACAAGGATTATTTTCAAACTTGATACTGATTGGTTTGCAGTTATGTTTGATAAGATAAAAGAAAGTATGAAGATGCCCAATCTGGGAAGAATTCTAAGTCTATACCTTGCTGGAAGTATTCCAGATGTGATGAACCAAACTGCAGGTTCCAAAATAAACCACATGAGAAGAATAGATTTGAGAATTTTCTCAAGATGGGATAGGGTGCTAACAAAGGAACTACCCACTCCAGAAAAGGAAACACCCAAGAAGAAAAAGAAGAAGACAGTCACTGTGTCTCAAGAATCCTCTAGCAGCTCTGAAGAGCAAGTAGTGTTTAGTTCTGATGATGAACAGGGTGGAAATGCTGGACAGTCTCCAGCTAGACAAGAAGATGCACAGAGGCAGGGGGAGCTACCCTCAGCTAGCTCAAGTCACCTGGATCCACTCCAGGGGGAGCCTCTACTTGTGGAAGAGGCAACTCAACTATAGAGTGAAAGGGCTACCCAAACCATACTTGAGGTAATCACTGAAATTAATCAATTAGATTTCACTATTGAGGAAGAAGTTTTGACTGATTTATTACCTGATATTCATCAGCAAACACAGATACAACCTCAACCCCAAGAAGTTGCCATGGAGGACACATCTGTTGCTGATCAAGTGGTTGATGAGATAAGAGATTCTCCAGCCCTTCCTCAACAGAAATTTACATTAGAAGAGCTGTTCTCTGATCTTCTACAAACTGATTTTGAGAATGAGAAAGCTGCTGCTGAGTGGGAGAAGATAAATATTGAGGGGGAGCATATAGAGATTATAGAGGAAACTGTTATACAAGAGACTGAGAAGCCAAGAGATGCTGAAGGGCTACCAAGAACTGAGAAGGATTCACATCCTAGTCCTAAGGACAGAGTGGATATTGCTAGCACATCTGCTTCAGAGGATGAAGAGGCTGTTAGAGCCAAGAAGAGGAAGTTCCAAGTCTTCAAGAGGAGGAGCCAGAACTATAAGAAAGCCCTACAGACAATTGCTCCACAGTCTGCCCCATCTACTGATTACAGTTCACTGATGGTGGCTTTATAGATTAAGCTGGATGAGCAAAGGCAAGCTCTAGAAAAGTATGTGGATGAAGGGAATAAATCCCTGCAGTTTGATCTTGCACAAGACATCAAATCTATCAGATTTGAAGTGAATCTCAACAAAAAAGAAATGACTGATTGTTTCCATAAGGGAGGAAATGCAGTAGTATATCTGGCCACACATCAAGAGAAAATAAAGACAAAACCTGATGACCTAGAAGTGAAGCAAGGCTATGTCCTGGAAAACCAGATAAGGATGAATGATAATTTGACAACTTCTCATAATGTCATAGTAACTGAAATGAAGAATATAGCTACTGCTCAGACTGCAGCAAGTGTCACTGCCAAGGCTGCCTTTGACAAGCAATTGCAAGAGAGTCTACTTGCAGTTCACTCTGCCATCCAGGACTCACAAAAGCTCATAACTGAAAAACTCTAAAGGTTAAAACCTTTCTATAAAGATGGAGTTAACTATCTGAATGCCCAGATAAGATTTCAGAAAGATGATCTGAGGGATCATATAGAGAGAGAAGTCATAAAGGGGGAGAGGGTATTAGTCAAGGCAGGCTCTGATCATGTCAAATGGATTTCAAATTCCATCAAAGCCACCCTTGGATATCCACCCTTATGTGATGATGACAATGTTGCAGAGTCTGGAATCAATCCTGCATACCTTGGAGGAGAGCAAGCTGAAGTGGCTCAAGTGATATACCCTCCAACAGATTTTGACATGATACATCAAGAGATACAGACTATGTATAGTCCACCTGAGGGAAATCAGAATGTCATCATAGAGAAAGTTGTTCAGCCTGTGCTAGAGGCAATACTCAAAGAGCAAGAGGCCTTATTAAAAGAACAAGAGACTCAATTGTCTAAGAAAAGATTCAGAGAGCAAGCTGAATTGAGACCTGATTTTGAACAATGGAGCCACACTTCCAGGAATATCATTTTGACTGCATGGAAGGTTGCTAAGGACAATGTCCTGGATAGAGGGAAGTGGTATTCTGACCTGTAGTGGAGGAAGCATGAGAATAGGCAAGAGGTCATTGTACAATATAGAAGAAAGGTTAAACTGGGAAAGCTACCTCCTAATGCACATGAGCCTAGCAAGTATTTTTCCAAGCTTTATCACTATTTTGAAAGGCAGAAGATAAAGTCTGAAGAGTTGAAAAAGAAAGATCTTAAAGGGAAGAAGTCTGCTGCTGCTGATGACACTGAAGCCTCAGTTCAAGCAAAGATTCAATCTGGAAAAAAGATTGTAATCAAGGAACCAGAGCAGCCTTAGGATAGCATTTTCTTTAGTTTACAAATTGTAATCATTTGTATTAAAATTCTATGTAAACTTTTGACTAATGTAAATGTTGAAATTTGTAAGAACAATGTTATATGTTCAAATCTATTACATTAATTGTTCTGAGCTAATGATATATACATGTTTTGTTCATGCATGTTTAAGTATTTTCCCTGTCATATATTACTGTTTTACATCATACTGAGAATTTGTTATGTATGGTGTATATCATTGACTAAGGGTTATGACTTCTCCAAATATGGGGAGATTGTTGGGTACATTGGAATATATGTACCTGATTTGAAGAAGCATCGTCCTACTCAATGATATACATCAAGATGTATTTGATGTGTTTTGAGTTTCTTTGTGTAGGTTAAGTAACTGCAGGTTTGCAGGAAAAGTTTCTAAGTTCATGTGTCGACACCCAGAAGAAAAATGTCGACACTTAAGAAGGCTTGTGTCGACACCCAGAGAAGCAGTGTCGACACTTGGAGTAATTGTGTCGACACCAGGAATGCAGAGTCGACACCAGAAGCAAAGTGTCGACACATACAGGCAGTGTCGACACACAATGAAGAAATGTCTAAAGAATCTGTGTCGACACTTAGAAGCAGTGTCGACACCCAGAGGAACTTTGTCGACATCAAAAGTGTCGACACTAGGAGGCTGAGTCGACACTCAGCAAACTTCAAGAAAGTTCAAGTACAAGTGTCGACACTAGGAGGCTGTGTCGACACTCAGCAAACTTCAACAGAGTTTAAGTACAAGTGTCAACACAAAGAAGATGTGTCGACACTCAGCAAAAGTCTCAACACATGAAGAATGTGTCGACACAAAGGAGATGTGTCGACACTCAGCAAAAGTTTCAACACAGAAGATGTGTCGACACAAATAAGATGTGTCGACACTTAGCAAGTTTCAACACAAGAAGTTGTGTCGACACAAAGGAGTTGTGTCGACACTTAGCAGAAATCAACTAAGTATCAAAAAAGGACTTGTGTCGACACACAGGATAAGTGTCGACACATTCTGAAGAAGCAGTGTCGAGAAGTAGATTATACAACACAAGGAGTTGTGTCGACACCATGAAGGCTAGTGTCGACACTTAGTCTGCTTGTGTCGACACTTAGTCTATTTGTGTCGACACATAAATATTATCTGTCTCGACACTTTCAGACAGTGACAGAGTTTTCAAGAAGTGACTGGATGACTTGACAGCTGCCATTTCAACCGGTCAACTGTTACTGTCAGAGTTGTCAGAAGATCGTTAGAAACCGCATCAGCCGGTCACCATGAAGAAAGCTTATATAAAGGTTTATTCGTTCAACAGAAGAGGCATTCAATTGAATCGATGAAGCAGTCAAGGAAGTGAAAAACAACACAACCAGAAGAAGACCTTCAAGTGAAGATCTAAGAAGTTGGAGAGAGAAAGCTCCTTCTAAGAAGACGACTATTGAACCAGGCTGATAAAGAAAGTTTCAGATTGAGATCTGATTCTCATGTCAGCAGTTGATTGAAGATCATCTGCCTAGAGATACAACCCTACTGTGTTCTAATTCAAGAAGCTTTGAAGAAAGTCAAGGGAGGTTGATCTCTGCAAAGTTCTTTCAAGAACTCATCAAGAAGCCATTCAACTCATCTTTCTCAATCAGAGTTGTGGTTATTAATCTTTGTACTCTTTATTTTCTGTAGGATACTAAGAGATCTGAGTTGTAAGCCTATATTTATAAAGGCTGAGTGGTAGGGCTTGTGTGCCTGAGTGTAGGAGATACATTTCTCTGAGTGTAGGCCTTGTTGAAGGCTGAGTGTAGGCCTTGTTGGCTGAGTGTAGGTCTTGGTGAAGACTGAGTGGTAGGGCTTTGTGCCTGAGTTGTAGGAGTGGGATTACTCTGAGTTGTAGAAACCTATTTGGGGTTCTGAGTTGTATGATCTGTGGATCTGAGAAGTAGTGGAGAAGTTGGGTCGAATCTAGTACACTACTAGATAGGCGAAGGGGGAAAGTAGATGTACCCAGACCTTGGGGAAGCACTATAAATCCTGTGTGCTCTATGTGATTGTATGCTTGTGTGATTGCTGTGTTGTCTGTGTTGTGAATTGCAATTACTGTACTGTATTTCTGTCTTAAAAGTTTAAAAAGATTAAGTGCACCTATTCACCCACCCCCTCTAGGTGTTTAGGCACTAGTTCTTTCAGAAACCAGTGAGCATTGTTGGTGGATGTGAAGTCTAGGTCCTAGGGACTAGGTGTGTAACATCATAAGCTGAAAGGCTTCCTGTGCCAAGCTTGATGGCCTTGTGTGTCGACCTTAAAAGATAACGTTGGTTATCGTGTTAACGGGTCGAGGTGAGGTTGCTCCGCATCGTGTTAATTGTTCGTGATGATTGAGCCGTGTAAAGCTGATCTGAATCCATCCAATGTGAGTCCTTGAAGAGGTAGCTCCTCGGTGCACCGGTCTTGGGAAAATCTGGGAAGCGTAATAGCTTGTGACCGGCAGTCGCTCAAATGAACTGTCTAAGTGAATGCTACTTAGGACGGAGGTGGGACTCGGGGAGTACACTGAAAGTGTGTCCTGAGAGCACGAAACGTATGATCATGTGTGTCATCATTTGTGGTGATTGTGCAATTATATGCTGCTATACAGTTTGCTTGCAGGGAAGGAGTACCACTGTCCTGGGAATGGGGTGGGGTCGTAATAATTATGATCAGCTAAAGCTAACTGGTGTTTTGTTTTGCCACGTATTGGTGGAATATAATTGTGCAGGTGCTGGCAAGCCGAGCGTGAAATAGCGAGCTGAAGCCTTTTTGTTGTACTAGTCCTCGAAGGCTCAAGTGTTGTGTTTACTATTTTCATGTGCTGTCAGTCTGCGTGTCGATATATGTAAACCACGTGATTTTGTAAACACTTCAGTAAAACGGTTTGTAAGGCCTTAAGGCCAAACATTTGTGTATGTATTTCATTTTTGGATATATAGAGTGGACATTTTTGTTTGTGGGTTATTCTTATTCAACTGCTTTCGCTACAGTTTGATTTTGTGATATGTTACGCGGATGTTTGGTTTCATTTTGTAACTCCTTAATTTGTTCGTTTAATATAGCGTGGGGTCCCGACCTGACCTTCTGTTATATTCTTTGTGACAGGTTGGGTGTTACAATTTGGTATCTTCTAGTGTCGATCCTTTCTCGTTCGAATTCGTGGTCAAATTCTTTTAAGCGATGGTGAACACATGTTTGTGTTGCAGTTAAACCATTAAATAACCTGTAAATGTCCACTTAGAAATGAAAAATACATCTGTTTGTGGAACCTGTGTTCCTATGATAGTTGTTTGTTATGTTTCTGGTTGTATAATTATGTGTTTCACGATTATAGGTAACTAGGAATGGTGCGGGGCAATCTTAACAGTGGCACTCTATGGAGAGTAGTGCACCAGCTGATGTGCGTACACCTCCTGCGGAGACTATTCGATTGATTGTTGAAGCTGTCTTGGCGATGATCAATGCCCAGCCAGGAAGGCATGTACAGCCTTCTACCCTGGTGGTGGCCCTGAAACCGGTTGTGGTAGTTGAGTCATTGGCTATAAGACGAGCGTTAGATAAACAATTGAAGCATTTTCTGAGCTTCAACTCTCTTACTTTTGCGGAAACAGGATCTGCAACTCAAGTCGAAGATTGGCTCTCTAGGATAAAGGGAACCTTAAAAGCAATGGAGACGAAGGAAGGACAGAAAGTCGCATTAGTTATCTTTCTTTTGGACGAAGAGGCGAGGCTTTAGTGGGATGAGTTAGAGTTGCATCAGTTTGCAGGTAGGCAACTGATTGAAGTCTCGATGGAGGAGTTCTCGAGACTGTTTCTGGCAAGGTATTTCCCTTCTGCGCAATGTATTGCAACAATACAGAACCAGTTCCAGAGGTTGACTCGGGTGAGAGTTTGGTAGATGACTATCTGCATGAGTTTACCAAACTTGGGCGATATGCAGGCTCAACGTTTGCTGATGAGGAAAGAAAAACCAACAGGTTTTATGAAAGTCTGCGAGATGATCTACGGCCGCTTCTGTCAGGCCCAATGACACAAGGTTTTCTAACCTTGGTAAATATTGCCCGATCCCTTGAGCATGATATGAAGAGGGTCCAAAGTAAGGACCTATCTGTGAAAAATTTAAAGTTCAAGGTGTCGAGCTCTGCAAAATCTGGGCACAACCGGTGGAAAAAGAAGTCTAGGTTTTTAGAGCCAGCTTCTTCTGCAGTTTCTGGAGTGACGACTGGGTGAGGTCCGCTCACTTGCTACAATTGCGGCAAGATGGGACATTATGCTCGAGAGTATTGCAGTGGTCCTCCGAGGACGAAAAAAAGGCAGGTATGTCGTATGCGAAGAAAGAAAAGCGGTAGAATCAACTGCATCCCATTATACTCTATCTCAGCCCCGAGTATATAATCTTGGCCAGTACAAAGCCATCAAACAGAGCGATGAGGCCACAAGCGAAATTAGCAAACAATAATTTATGACTACGATATTAAAGCGGTAAGAACGCAAAAAGCAAGCCCAACAATTATTTTCAGAAATGCATAAACTTAATACTAATTCAATGGGAGCAAACGGTTATACCCAAGTGCAGTTGCGGGCCGTAGATCCTTCCAATCCGTTCACGCAGCGGGGTACAGAAGAAACAGCAGCCGGGAGGGAGAAATCCGGGTCGACGGCGCTGCTTTAGGGCCGGGCGTCGGACAAGGTTTCCGGGGTGGACGACGCCCGACGATTCCGCCAACGGAGAGGGCGGCGGAGCTGAGGCTTGACAGAGTTGGTGAAACAGAGCGTCTCTGGCAGCGGACGCGGCTCCCGTCGTGGGCTGATTCGTAGCGGTGGAAGGAGGAACAACGGCCTTACTGGTTCGGCGTCGTCAACCTGGCAGATTAGGGCTCGGCAAGGAATAGTAAGAAATTTTCATTGCCTTTCTCACGGACGTTTAAATAGATATACACAGCCCATAAATTATTATTTGTACACTATTTTGCTATTTGTAACCCAACAAAATTACATTTTTATATTCAAAATTCAACAATACAAAATAGCTTTAACCATGCTTTCACGACAAAACAGAAATTTGTCGGAGAGCACAAAATAAATATACAAAGAACCTAAGATTCTTGTTGCAAAAATGATCAAAAATAGTTCATCCACAATATATCACCTGCAAAAATAAGATCAAATTAGTAATGATTGTTAAAAACATTGGCCCAAAATATTGCAACACAAAAATTAAGCTTGGTACCACATATAGTGTCCAGTTGTATTTTACTCTGACCAAACATTCGCTTAATCTCTGTATGTTGCAAATTAATCAACTGATCGAATGTTTTCCAGATAGTTGCAAGATTACCAAGGGAAACTTCAAAAAAAATTTTAAGCTGACTGTGTCCACCCTCTACACGATTTGTAGACTTGTTGCCCAAATGCAAATAATTATCAACTCATGTGAAAATAAAGTACTCTTTGAAGGAATCCAACCATATAGTGGTGACATATGAGAGCACATTTGGATATTTGAATGCATACTCATTCACCATTTGATTAAATAACATGTTAAAATCATTTTCAGATTGTGCTACTACTAGGCTTTGCCACACCCCCAAAAAAAGTGTCACATTCCTTCCCATCTTTGAAAAACTTTTTACAATTTGCCAAAATATTTCTGTAAATATGCACGCGACATAATAAATTTTTCATTTGGGGAAATACTATTTTTATTGCTTTCATAAGAGTCATCTCTCTATCGGTCACAAACACATTTGACATCACACTCTTCTCAAACATACACTTGAAACAATCTAGTGTCAACTAATAACTTGACTCTGTTTCGTTTGATATGAAGGCAAATGCAGAAAAGAATGTTTGATTTGTAGATGTCACTCCAACAATATATAGCAGTGGTAAACAATACTGATTTGTCGTATAAGTACAATCAATGATAAATGTGTTGGATAAACATATTACTAAGCATTACTGATGTAGGATGGGCAATGTAGAAATACTCCAAACGATTAGTAACGTGATTCACTTTGTGGTAACTAGCGTATCCATACTCCGTTACACATTTAAATATGAATTGAATTGGAGTTCCGTCATCTAATTCAATTCTATACATTCTCGCTTTATCATTGTATATTGTTCTCATTGTAGTTTTATTTGTCGGATCTCTTTTCTTTAAAGCAGACCTTATCTTACGTGGTTTGACTCCTACATTGTACATGTCTTGAACAATTTTTTGCTCGTGCTTATCAAGCCTGCCTGCAAAACCGTGTGCCTCAAGATGAACAAATTCATGATTATGAACTCCATTTAAGACTTCTACTTTCCACTCATCCAAATTCTCCAAATAACCCTTAAGAGAGAACTTACAACCACAACGCTTAGAGCTTGATTTCCTCAAATTTTTTTTCACGTACCCTTTCTTATTTTGACTTTCGCGTGTAAATCCGTCTCTATCACAACCTAGAAAAATCCTAGGTTTTACCCTTGCCTTAAATTTGTCTGCCCTGACTGTAATTATAGCAAATCCTAGACTTCTCCCAATACTCCTAGCCCATGTAACCAACTCTTTATTACTCTGAAAACTCAAACTTGTGTGAAAGTGATGTCCAACATCTATCTCTGTGCATTGGCTCTCTTCGTTGGTTAACAACAGTAAGCCTTCTGCAGTCATTTCTATCAAAAAGCGAGAGAAATAAATAATTTTAGATGCCCTATAATTTCATACAAAAATAGCGTTATTATTTTATCTTGTTCACACCGAATAATCACAAGAAAATGAGAACTTCCCTCTTAGCTTGTTCACACCGAATAACGTTAGTATCCATCGCACGCTAACTCGAAGGATCGTCAATCCTCTAGAGATTAAATAAGGGCTATATGCCAATATTTGCTCAGGCGAAATGGACCTACACGATCCGAACGATTGTGTTGTACCAAAAGAGATCCACCAAAAATAAATTCATGCACAAGGTGGTTGATCTCTCCCAACAAAAGAAAAGCGACGAAAAATCAAATCCTTAGAACGCTAAATAAATCAAGAGTTTCAACAACACATAATCCGGAGAAAACCCACGATGCGATTTAGGCGTCGAAAATAACGTCATGTTTACTTCACAAGAAATAATAGGAATGAATCACACATGAGAGGAGGAAGGAAAATCGTTACCCACGCTCCACACCGGAGGCACACCGAGCGGTTGAGTTTCTCCAACGCTTCAACAATGTCGCCTTACGGAGCTCCCAGTGGCGGAGAGTGAAAGATATAGTACCTAAACACCTAGAGGGGGTGAATAGGTGATCTAATTCTTTTTAAACTTTAATTGCAACAATCAGTTAATATCACAGAATTCTAACTATTTTATCACACAGCATACACAGCAAATCACAATCACAGCAGACACAGAGTTTTATAGTGGTTCCCCAAGCTTTGGGTACATCCACTTTCCCCCTTCGCTTATCTAGCAGTGTACAAGATTCGGTCAAACTTCACCACTGTCTTAGAACCCAAACTGGTTCCTACACCTCAGGCCCAAGGCCCTACAACTCAGCTTTTCCACAAAGCCTACACTCAGCCACAAAGGCCTACACTCAGCCAACAAGGCCTACACTCAGCCACAAAAGGCCTACACTCAGAGATTCCAATCTCCTACACTCAGGCTCCCAAGCCCTACACTCAGCCTTTATAAATACAGGCTTACAATCACTCAGATCCAAAGGATCCTACAAGATAAAAATGATTATACAAATGATAACTCGGCAACTCAGAAACAAAAGAGGGGAGTTGAGAGTTTCTTGATGAGTTCTTGGAAGAACTCAGCTGGATTCAATCTGACTTAGCTTTCTTCAAAGCTTCTTGAAAGTAGAACTCAATTAGATTGTCTCCTTCTGTAGTTGATCCTTGACCTCTGCTCCTTAGAATTCAGAATGAATCTGAACCCTTCTTCTCAGCCTAGTTCCAATGGTTGATTTCTTGGATGGAGCCCTCTCTCTCCAACTTCTTAGATCTGCACTTGGACAGCTAGATCTTCTTGTTTTGATCCTTGACCAATAACTTGAACAACTCTGTGAACCACTTTTTGAATTGCTTCAACAACTTCAACAACAGTTTCTGTACACTGTATAAGCCTATTTATAGGCCTTCTTCATGGTAACCGGCTGGTTCGGTTCATAACTGTCTTCTGACATCTCTGACAGGTGCTGTAGACCGGCTGGAACGGCAGCTGTCAAGTCATCCAGTCAATTCTTGAAAGTTCTCTAACTGTCTGAAAGTGTCGAGACTTTCTGTCTTTAAGTGTCGACACTTATAGACCAAGTGTCGACACAAGTTGTGTAAGTGTCGACACAAGTCTACAAAGTGTCGACACAACTCCTTGTGTTGTAGATACTATGTCTCGACAGAGTTTCTTCTGCATGTGTCGACACTGAAATTGAGTGTCGACACAGGTACTTGATCTTCTATCTTTTGCTGAATTCTTCTAAGTGTCGACACATCTCCTTTGTGTCGACACAACTTCTTGTGTTGAATCTGTTAAGTGTCGACACTGCTTCTTGGTGTCGACACATAGTCTTCTGTGTTGATTCTTGCTGAGTGTCGACACAGCTCATTGTGTCGACACTTGATTCTTCTGTTGAGACTTCAGCTGAGTGTCGACACATTCCCTTAGTGTCGACACTTGTACTTAGAATAATTTGTTGATCTTGCTGTTCTTTGCTAAGTGTCGACACAGCTCCATGTGTCGACACTTTCTTCAAGTGTTGAGTCTTCAGCTGAGTGTCGACACATACTGTCTTGTGTCGACACTATCTTTAAGTGCTGACTCTTCTATTGAGTGTCGACACATTGTTCTTGGTGTCGACACTTATACTTAGTCTCTGCTGACTTTTGCTGAGTGTCGACACAGCTCCAAGTGTCGACACTTTCTTGTGTAGACACAGTTCTTCTAGGTGTCGACACTGCTGTTAAGTGTCGACACTGCTTTACTGTACTTTCTTCATTGAGTGTCGACACAGCTCCTTGTGTCGACACTTTGTGTCTGGTGTCGACTCTGCATCCCAGGTGTCGACACAATGACTCCAAGTGTCGACACTACTTGCCTGGGTGTCGACACAAGCCTTCTTAAGTGTCGACACTTTCCCTCTGGATGTCGACACATGGACTTAGAAATTTTTGCTTCAGTCCTGCAAATACTTAACCTGCACAAGTAACTCAAAAACACATCAAATACATTTTGATGTATATCATTGAGTTGGGTGAGGCTTCTTCAAATCAGGTACATTTAAACCAATGTACCCAACAATCTCCCCCTATTTGGAGAAGTCATAACCCTTAGTCAATGATATACACCATTCATAATTAAAATTACAAAATGATGTAAAGCAGGATAATATACAACAGGGTAAACATAAACATGTATCAATTTCACATGTATACAAATTCATCATTACAGAACAAATATGAAATAGACATAGACAATATCACAGAACAAACATGAAACAGATTAATCATATATTGTTCTAATATCTGTCTTATACATTTTCAGAAGTTCACAAAAATGTTTTACATCAAAAAGATTACACAGTAAACTTTAAGAAAATTCTAATTCTATTTTAGTTCTGGTTCCTTGATAAATATTCCTTTGCCAGCTTGGACTTTAGCTTGGACAGGAGCATCAGCAGCTTCAGCATCAGCAGGCTTCTTGCCTTTCAGATCTTTCTTCTTAAGCTCTTCTGCTTTGATCTTTTGTCTTTCAAAATAATGGTATGGCTTAGGAAAGTACTTGCTAGGCTCCTGGGCAGTAGGAGGTAGCTTTCCCATCTTTGCCTTCCTTCTATATTGGACAATTGCCTCTTGTCTAAATTCATGTTTTCTCCATTCAGCTTCAGAAAACCATTTGTTCCTGTCTTGAATGTTATCCTTGGCAGCTTTCCAGGCAGTTAATATAATGTTTCTAGAGGTAGGGCTCCATTGCTCAAAATCTGGTCTCTGTTCAGCTTGTTCCCTAAACCTCTTCTTAGACAATCTTGTCTCTTCTTCTTTTTGCAATGCCTCTTGCATGACTTCAGATAAAAGCTGCACAAACTTTTCAATAATCACATTGTCCTTGCCCCCGGGTGGGCTGTACATGGTCTGTACATCAGCATGCACCATTTCAAAATCTGGAGGAGGATAAATGACTTGAGCTACTTCTGGTTGCTCACCTCCTAGATATGCAGGGTTAATTCCAGATTCAGCAACATCATTGTCATCATACAGAGGAGGATATCCAAGTGTAGCTCTAATAGAATTTGATATCCACTTAGCATGGTCAGAGCTTGCCTTGACTAACACTCTCTCCCCCTTTATGACTTCTCTAGCCATGTGATCTCTGACATCATCCTTCTGAAATCTGATTTGATTATCCAAGTATCTGATTCCATCTTTAAAGAAAGGTTTGAGCTTTTGAAGTTGTTCAGATATGGCCTTCTGGGAGGCTTGGATAGCAGTCTTAACAGCAATGGTTTCTTCTTGAAAGGCTTTGTCAAATTCATCTTTAACAGCAGCAGAAGAAGTAGAAGGTCCAGCAGCCTGATTCTTTAATTCTGTGACAATAGCATTATGGGAAGCAGTAAGATTGTCATTCATCCTTATCTGATTTTCAAGAATATACCCTTGCTTCAATGCTATGTCATCTACTTGAGCTTTGATCTTTTCCTGGTGTGTAGCCAAGTACACCACTGCATTTCCACCCTTGTGGAAGCAGTCTGTCATCTCTTTCTTGTTTAGGTTCATTTCAAACCTTATAGACTTGATGTCCTGGGCCAGATCAAACTGTAAGGATTTCTGCCCTTCATCCACATACTTCTCTATTGCCTGTCTGTGCTCATCCAGTTTAATTTGCATTGCAACCATCAGTGCACTATAATCAACTGATGGTGCTTGCTGAACTATAGACTGTGGAACAACAGTCTGCAAAGCCTTCTTATAGCTTTGGCTTCTTCTCCTGAACACTTGAAACTTCTTCTTCTTTGCCCTAGCAGTCTCCTTATCTTCAGAGGCAGATGTGCTGGCTATATCCACCCTCTCCTTAGGGCTTGGAGGCTTCTCAGGTTGCACATCAGGAGCTTTCTCAGTTTCTTGCCTTATAGGCTCTTCCAGAATCTGCACTTGCTCCCCCTCAATAGCAGCATTCTCTCTTTCAGCAGCAATCTTGTCCATGTCAAAATCTGCTTGATCCAGATTTAGGAATAAATCTTCCATGGTGTATTCTTGTGGAGACTGTGCAGGAGAAATTCTAGGTTCTTCAACCACTAGATCAGGAACCACTTGAACAACAGCAGATGTGTCTTCTATAACAGCATCTGGAACTTGATTATTTAGATGAGTTTGCTGATGATCATCAGACAAATCAATATCTTTCATAGAAAAATCTAAAGTGTTTAGTTCAGTGATTACCTCTAGTATGATGGTGGATGCTTGTTCACTTTCCAGTGTAGTGGGTTCATCTACAACTGGAGGCTCCCCCTGGCTTTGATCCTTGTGGATGGGGCTAGCTTGTGGTAGCTCCCCCTGGATCTCAGCAACCTCTTGAGGAGCAGGAGTCTTTACAGCAGACTCTTCCTCATGTTCATCTGGAGTGAAGACAACCTGTTCTTCACTATCAGAGCTGCTAGTGGACACTTGAGCCACTGGAGCAGTCTTCCTTTTCTTCTTTGGAGGAGTGTCTTTCTCAGTAACTGTCTTCTCAGGGGTTGGCATCTCCTTTGACAACACCCTGTCCCATCTTGAAAACAACCTCATGTCCATTTTCCTTATGTGATTTATTTTGCTTCCAGCAGCAGTACTCATTACCTCTGGTATGGTACCAGCTAGGTAGAGACTTAAGATTCTGCCCAGGTTGGGCTTCTTCAGACTTTCTTTGATTTTCTCAAATACTATAACTGACCAATCAGTGTTTAGAGAGAAAATTATTCTTGTCATAATATTGAACATAGAGGCAGACACTCTGTCATGCCCTCCTGGCTTGCTGAGGATGACCTTACCAACAATTTCAGAAAGAAACTTTCCTTGATTGTTCATTCCCTTCCTGCTAAACACAGATCCTATCTTCATTGTAGAATCTAGTCCACACCAGGTTAGAGCTTCCCTGGTCCTTGAAGCAGTAACCTCATCTTCCTCTTGAGTTCTTGGCAATTGAAGCACCTTCCTCAAGCTCTTTGGCGAAATCTTAACCTTTGTTCCATGAACTCTGGATTTGATTTTATATCCAGATTCGTCCACTTCAGCTCCATTTAGGAATTCAAGTACCTCTTTCTTCCATATCTTCGTAGGTTCAGAAACTAGATATTCTAACCCGGAATCTGCGACTAGGGTTATCACGTGCTTGATTTCTTGCTCAGCATCCTCAAAAGCGTCGCGCACCAGCTCATATCCTTCGTTGATATTCTCCTCAAGCTTAGGCGCCATTAGGGTTTGTAGAATTTGTCTTGAGAGAAGAGAGGTTTCGACACTGAAGTTTGGTCTCGAAACTTTGAAAGCGTGTCGACAAACAAAGACAAAACCCTATTTATACCTTTCTGATTTTGAAGATGAACAGGCGGGACAGCTAACTTAAAATGTGTCGACACTGGCAATAAGTGTCGACACTGACTTATAATGTCTCGACACACATGTGTCGACACAAGTTTAGTCAACAGATTTTAAGTGTCGACACTTGTTTATGTGTCGACACAACATAACTCGACACATAGTCGAGACTTTACTTAGAAAATTCTGAGTAAATACTAAGTGTCGACACCACTTTGGATGTGTCGACACCTACTTGGCATGTGTCGACACTAATAGTCAGAAGTGTCGACACCAACTTCTTATATGTGTCGACACCTTTTTCCTGAAGTGTCGACACCACTATTCTGTGTCGACATAGACTTGTCTATGTGTCGACACCTTTTTACTTGGCCAATTTCAATATTGTAAACTTACTCTAAGTTTATCATTCCTAGTTCAATTTTAAATCTATTGAACTTAGCTTCTTCTAGGGGCTTAGTATACATATCAGCTACTTGATTATCAGTTTTAACATATTCAAGTGAAATATCTTCTCTTTCTACATGCTCCCTAAGAAAATGATATTTAATTTCAATATGTTTTGTTCTACTATGAGATACAAGATTATTAGCTATTGAAATAGCACTAGTAGAATCACAGAAGAGTGGAGTTCTACTTACCTGAAATCCATAGTCCTCTAGCTGATGTTGTATCCACAGAAGTTGAGCACAGCAACTTCCTGCAGCCACATACTCTGACTCTGCAGTGGAGATAGCCACACTGGTTTGCTTTTTGCTACTCCATGAAATTAGTCTCCCACCTAGGAATTGACAGGTTCCAGTAGTGCTTTTCCTATCTTCTTTGCATCCTGCAAAGTCTGCATCTGAATAACATATTAGTTCAAAATCTCCATTCCTAGGGTACCAGAGGCCCAGATAGGGAGTGCCCTTTAGATATCTCAATATTCTTTTGACTGCTGTCAAATGAGACTCTTTAGGGCAGGCTTGATACCTTGCACAGACACATGTAGCATACATGATATCTGGTCTACTAGCAGTCAAGTATAATAGGGAGCCAACTATCCCTCTATACAAGGTTTCATCTACAGGTTTCCCTGCATCATCCTTGCTGAGAGACATACTTGACCCCATAGGAGTCTTCATGGTACTGGATGAATCCATACCATACTTCCTTATGAGCTCTAGGGTGAACTTGGACTGACATATGGATAAACCACTCTCAGTCTGTTTAACTTGGAGACCCAAGAAAAACTTCAGCTCTCCCATACTACTCATCTCAAATTGACCTTGCATAAGTTTTGCAAAATTTTTGCAAAGTCTGCTTTCAGTAGACCCAAATATAATGTCATCTACATATATTTGGACTAGTATAACTTTGCCTCTAGATTCCCTAAGGAATAGAGTCTTATCTATTTTCCCCCTTGAGAACTTGTTCTCAATGAGGAAACTAGATAGGGTTTCATACCAAGCCCTAGGGGCTTGCTTTAACTCATATAAAGCTTTCCTAAGTCTATAGACATGATGAGGTAGAGTTGGATCAACAAAACCTGAAGGCTGTTCCACATAGACTTCCTCTTTAAGATTACCATTCAGGAATGCTGACTTGACATCCATTTGGTAAACCTTGAATCCTTGATAGGTTGCATAGGCCAAGAACATCCTTATGGCTTCCAGTCTGGCTATTGGAGCAAAGGTTTGATCAAAGTCAATACTTTCTTCTTGCCTATATCCTTTAGCAACCAGTCTAGCTTTATTCTTAATGATGACCCCTTGTTCATCCATCTTATTCCTGTAGATCCACTTGGTTCCTATTATATTGTGGTCTTTAGGTTTAGGAACAAGTTCCCAGACCTTGCATCTCTTGAACTGATTAAGCTCTTCTTGCATTGCTTCAGTCCACTGTGGATCTAGTATGGCTTCTTCAAACTTCTTAGGTTTAACTTGAGATAGAAAACTGGAGTAGATTGCTGCATTCAGGTTTCTGCTCCTTGTTTGTACTCCTTGTTTTGGATCTCCAATAATCTGCCCTACTGGATGATCTCTAAGATGCCTATTGGCTGGAGGCATCCTAACTTCTGGTTGAACCTCTTCAGCATCTCCATCATGCTGTACTCCTTGAACTTCATCAGCAATTGGTACATGTAATTCTCCCCCTGGACAACAACCATTGTCTTCTGCTTGCTGTCTTGCAGTAGATTCTTCATCTAGAGTGAGCTGGTCCATCTTCTTTGTTAAACCTGTGGGGCTGCAAACACTACTAGACAACTCATTGTTAATAAGTTTAGTCTCATCAAAAACTACATGCACAGATTCTTCTACAATTTGTGTAGTCAAGTTGTAGACTCTATAAGCCTTACTGTTATTGCTGTACCCAACAAAAATTCCCTCTTGGGACTTGGCAGCAAACTTAGTCAAGTAAGACTTCCCATTGTTAAGTATGAAGCATTTGCAACCAAAGATCCTGAAGTAGGATAGGTTTGGTTTCCTGCCTTTCACAACTTCATAGGGGGTCTTGTTGAGCCTTTTAGTGATGGTAGCCCTATTTATAATATGGCATGCAGTGTTAACTGCTTCAGCCCAGAAATACTCTGGTAGTGATGTATCACTTAATAGGGTCCTACCAGCCTCTATCAAGGTCCTATTCTTCCTCTCAGCAATGCCATTTTGCTGAGGTGTTCTATGTGAAGAGAATTCTTGAAATATCCCAAAGTCTTCACATAGTTTTGTCATGCTATCAGACTGAAATTCAGTACCATGGTCACTTCTAATCTTGACCACTGTACTGTTTAGTTCATTCTGAATTTGCTTGACAAAGCTATAGAAGACACTAGGTGTTTCAGATTTCTGTCTTAAGAAGAACACCCAGGAAAACCTTGAGTAGTCATCTACAACTACAAAGATATAGACCTTCCTACCTAAGCTGTGAACTGGCATTGGACCAAAGAGATCCATATGCAAGAGGTATAAACACCTCACAGCATCTTTGTTTTCTATGCTTCTAAAGGTGGATTTAGTCTGCTTGCCCTTTTGACAAGCTGAGCAAATGCCATCTTTAACACACTTAACTTGAGGACCATTCCTCACTAGCTCTTTGCTAAAGAGTTTGCTAATAGTCTTGTAGTTAAGATGGGCAAGCCTCTTGTGCCATTTGACACAATGAGAGACTGTCTCATCAGCTACAAGACACATTGGAGAACCACTGTTCTCAACCATAATGTCTAGGCAGTAGACATTCCTCTTCCTATATCCTGTCAAAATGATCTCTTGATCACTTGACCTCTTGATATGACAACCATTTTTAACAAATGAGATGTCATACCGTACATCACTTAATTGACTTATACTTATTAGGTTGTGTTTCAACCCTTTAACATAAGCCACTTGAGTAATGGTAATCAAGTTGCTAGAAATGTTACCAAACCCTTTGATGATTCCTTTTTCAGAACCACCAAAGGTTACTTTTGGACCATCTTTTATTGGAATGTAGTCCCTTAGTAATCCTCTAGTTCCAGTCATATGTCTGGAACATCCACTGTCCAAGTACCATGTTGGGGTATGGCCACTTGGACTCACCTGCAAAACAGATTAATGAACCTTAGAACCCAAAGAATTCTTGGGTCCTTGGTACTTGTTAGTTTGCAACTTGACAAAACTACCTACTGGCTTTCCAATAGGTAATTTGCAACTCACTTTGGCACTAACATTGTGCCAACAATCCATTGCAAAATGGCCAACTTTGCCACAACACCAACATTCAAACTTATTGTACCTTTGCTTAGGTACTGTCTTTGCTGTCTTATCTACAGCAGACTTGTTGAATGTTGGGGCTTTGCCCTTGGACTTGGACTTGGACTGCTCAGTCCTTGCAGGTTTAATAAAGCCCAGTCCAGATTTACCCTTGTGATGAACAAATTCATCAATTATGGGTAATACTGACTTAGGTTTAGAAAACCTAGCAACAAGCTCTCTCTCCTTCTGAAGATTGATCTCCAGACTCTTGATTTGATCATTCTTAAAGGTGATAGTCCCCATCTGAATCACTGTTATGTGTTTCAGCCTGGCTATCTCATTAAGCTTTTGATCAAATTGCTTCTCAGAATCTGTTACAGCAGCTTTGAGATCAGCAATTTCCTTTGCCTGACTTTTGGCTAGGGACTTGCTTTTCTTGTAAGCTTGCAACAGTACTTTATATTCATCTATAAGCTGATGAATATCATCCTCAGACTCAGATACATTCTCATTACTTGATGATGAAGAATCTGATTCTGTACTGGAACAAGAAACTGAACTTAGAGTTGAACTTTGTACCTTACTGGGTCCTGGCTGCTCCAGGATTTTGTCACTCTCAGTCAATGCCATCAGTCCTTGGCACTGACAGTCTTCTTGTTCATATATAGACTCCATAATCTGCATGAATTCTTCTTCTTCTTCTTCAGCAAACAGCCCTATGTATGCCTCAGCATCAGACTCAGTTTCTGAAGAAGAGATATCTGATAGAGTGTTCTCCTTCTTGGCAACAAAAGACTTTTCTTTCTTGCCTTTGAAATGAGTCTTCTTCCTGTCACTAGACTCCTTTCTCTTTTCAGGACAATCTGCAATAACATGACCTTGTCTATTGCAGCAATAACACACTATTTTTGATCTAGTTGCCTTGCTAGACTTAGTCCTCTTCCTGTCCTTCTTTGAGGCCTTTTTATTCTGATATAGGTCTTCTTTTCCCTGTGAAGTAGAAGGCCTTGACCTCCACTGTTTCTTCTTCAAGAATTTCTGAAAATATCTCGTGAAGGCAGCAAAGTCTTCATCACTTTCACTGCTTTCAGATTTTGTGCTGGCTAACTCATCTGACTCTGATTCAACTACCTTTGGAGGTGGAGTTGATGACTTATTCCTGCACTTTCTGGAGGCTTCAGTCTTGAAGGCTACTGTTCTTTCCTTGTGTTCAGTTCTTGTTGATTTCTCCTCCTCTTTCCTCACTGTCAACTGCATTTCATAAGACAATAACTTGCCAAACAGTGTAGGTGGAGGAATTTCTCCCAACTTAGCCATTTCTCTAATGGCACAAATCTTTGTGTCCCAATCTTTAGTTAGGGACCTTAGGAACTTGTCATTTAGTTCATAATTGCTGAACTCTCTTCCATAAGACATGAGTTCATTCATTATTCTGTAGAACTTCTTATAGCACTCAGTTATGCTATCACCCTTTCCTTGTCTAAAACTCTCATACTCTTGATTTAACAAGGATTTTCTATCTTGTCCTAACTTCTTCAGAACCTTCCATATACACAATAAGAGTATCCCACATCTCTTTGGCTGTCTTACAGTGTATAAGATTCTGAAAAGTTGCATCATCTATGACACTCACTATAATGTTTTGTGCCCTTTTGTCCATGGTGGCTAGGACAATCTCATCCTTAGTCATTTCAGAGAAATCCTTTGGGGTTCTCTGATTTGCATCTAGAACTGATATCTTCATAGGCACATAAGGCCCTTCCTTTACTGTGATGTATATCCTAGGGTCTGAGGCTTCCATAAACAGCCTTACCCTTTCCTTCCAGATCCCAAATATCTCTTTCCTGCATAGAGGTAATTTCATGGAACCCAATTCCTTGTGATTCTCAGAGGAACCCATGGTTCTTGATTTTCTTGAATCTGTAATTTGTCTTAGACTGAATCTGCCAATCAGGATCTCCTCAGACTGTTAGTCCTTTTTGAGTAACCTCGCTTTGATACCACTTGAAAGATATAGTACCTAAACACCTAGAGGGGGGGGGGGTGGTGAATAGGTGACCTAATTCTTTTTAAACTTTAATGGCAGCAATCAGTTAATATCACAGAATTCTAACTATTTTATCACACATCATACACTGCAAATCACAATCACAGCAGACACAGAGTTTTATAGTGGTTCCCCAAGCTTTGGGTACATCCACTTTCCCCCTTCGCCTATCTAGCAGTGTACTAGATTCGGCCAAACTTCACCACTGTCTCAGAACCCAAACTGGTTCCTACACCTCAGGCCCAAGGCCCTACAACTCAGCTTTTCCACAAAGCCTACACTCAGCCACAAAGGCCTACACTCAGCCAACTAGGCCTACACTCAACCACAAAAGGCCTACACTTAGAGATTCCAATCTCCTACACACAGGCTCCCAAGCCCTACACTCAGCCTTTATAAATACAGGCTTACAATCACTCAGATCCAAAGGATCCTACAAGATAAAAATGATTATACAAATGATAACTCAGCAACTCAGAAACAAAAGAGGGGAGTTGAGAGTTTCTTGATGAGTTCTTAGAAGAACTCAGCTGGATTCAATCTGACTTAGCTTTCTTCAAAGCTTCTTGAAAGTAGAACTCAATTAGATTGTCTCCTTCTGCAGTTGATCCTTGACCTCTGCTCCTTAGAATTCAGAATGAATCTGAACCCTTCTTCTCAGTCTAGTTCCAATGGCTGATTTCTTGGATGGAGCCCTCTCTCTCCAACTTCTTAGATCTGCACTTGGACAGCTAGATCTTCTTATTTTGATCCTTGACCAATAACTTGAACAACTCTGTGAACCACTTTTTGAATTGCTTCAACAACTTCAACAACAGTTTCTGTAGACTGTATAAGCCTATTTATAGGCCTTCTTCATGGTAACCGGCTGGTCCGGTTCATAACTGTCTTCTGACATCTCTGACAGGTGCTGTAGACCGGCTGGAACGGCAGCTGTCAAGTCATCCAGTCAATTCTTGAAAGTTCTCTAACTGTCTGAAAGTGTCGAGACTTTCTGTCTTTAAGTGTCGACACTTATAGACCAAGTGTCGACACAAGTTGTGTAAGTGTCGACATAAGTCTACAAGGTGTCGACACAACTCCTTGTGTTGTAGATACTATGTCTCGACACAGTTTCTTCTGCATGTGTCGACACTGAAATTGAGTGTCGACACAAGTACTTGATCTTCTATCTTTTGCTGAATTCTTCTAAGTGTCGACACATCTCCTTTGTATCGACACAACTTCTTGTGTTGAATCTGTTAAGTGTCGACACTGCTTCTTGGTGTCGACACATAGTCTTCTGTGTTGATTCTTGCTGAGTGTCGACACAGCTCCTTGTGTCGACACTTGATTCTTCTGTTGAGACTTCAGCTGAGTGTCGACACATTCCCTTAGTGTCGACACTTGTACTTAGAATAATTTGTTGATCTTGCTGTTCTTTGCTAAGTGTCGACACAGCTCCATGCGTCGACACTTTCTTCAAGTGTTGAGTCTTCAGCTGAGTGTCGACACATACTGTCTTGTGTCGACACTATCTTTAAGTGCTGACTCTTCTGTTGAGTGTCGACACATTGTTCTTGGTGTCAACACTTATACTTAGTCTCTACTGACTTTTGCTGAGTGTCGACACAGCTCCAAGTGTCGACACTTTCTTGTGTAGACACAGTTCTTCTAGGTGTCGACACTGCTGTTAAGTGTCGACACTGCTTTACTGTACTTTCTTCATTGAGTGTCGACACAGCTCCTTGTGTCGACACTTTGTGTCTGGTGTCGACTCTGCATCCCAGGTGTCGACACAATGACTCCAAGTGTCGACACTGCTTGCCTGGGTGTCGACACAAGCCTTCTTAAGTGTCGACACTTTCCCTCTGGGTGTCGACACATGGACTTAGAAATTTTTGCTTCAGTCCTGCAAATTCTTAACCTGCACAAGTAACTCAAAAACACATCAAATACATTTTGATGTATATCATTGAGTTGGGTGAGGCTTTTTCAAATCAGGTACATTTAAACTAATGTACCCAACAGAGAGGCACGTGATACCAAGAGGGCGGCCGGAGTTTTGACCCGAACGGCTGCCGTTACTGAATCCGACGGGCGGCGGAAGAACAAGCAAGAGGCGCCCAAACGGGGGAAGCTCGTCGGAGTCACACCAGCTGGCGGGATGGGGAGGGGTGTCGGCTTCGCACCCGCAGGCGACTCTCACGCCGCAAAAGGGGGGAAGGAGCAGCTGTAAAGTGCGGCGGGATGTGTTCCGAAAGAGGATGGTTTAGGTTTTCGGGATACTGGGGAAGGGGGGCTGCGATTATTAAAGGGCAGGAAAAAATGAAATTTTATTTTGATCTCCTTTAATGGGTTGTGTATATCGAATAGTGGTGTGTGCATATCAATCGCCTTGTCTTTCCTTCTTTATGGATTTTTTGACAACAAATAAAAGATCTCTTTACCTAATAATGAATTTTTGATTTTAACACTTTTCAATCATACTTGCTTGATTTTTGGTATAATGTATTTTGAATTTTTAACTTTACGGGACCTCTTTATTTATGGTCCCAACCGGCCGGTCAAACCAATGAACCAAAAAATAATACGAGTACAAAATATTGAAACGAGTACAAGAAATAAAACAAGTGCAGAAAAACAAAAATGCATAAATAAATATATGAAAATTATGATGTGTTGCAGAATGTATCAATTCCCCCGGGGTTGAAAGAGCTCGACCCCGGCGAGGGCTAGCATAAACTCGCAATAGAGAGATTTGGGCGTCGTCGGTGTAGCTCGTCAATGCTGATCCAAAAGCTGTCTGTGATGTCTCGTCCCCGCCAGGAGACCAAGTAACGCTGGTAAGTCCCGTGTCGAGTACGAAACTCACGTACATCAAGAACCTGGTCTATCTCCTCAGTAATGGGTATCGGCACTGGAGCTAAGTCTGGTGGGATCTCTGGAGCTGTCGTCGATGGACTCGGGCTGGAACTAGGTGGATCTCCATAAAAAGGTGTCAGATTTGTCACGTTAAATATCGGTGAAGTACCGAATTCAGCGAGCAAATCTGGAGATAGACATTCTCCCAGATGCGCTTCCGGACTAGGAAAGGACCATACTTCCTCTGTTGTAACTTGTGGTATATACCCGGAGTGAATCTATGCTTCCTGAAATAAGAAAAAACTCATTCTCCTTCTGAAAAGTGTAACACCTGGCTATGTCGATCATTCATGGCTTTATATTTTTCAGAAGTCGTTCACAATTTATTAATAATAGATTAATGCAATTCTTTTAAATAATCAATGTTGGGTACATTGGTCAAATGTACCTGATTTGAAGAAGCCTCACCTAACTCAATGATATACATCATAATGTATTTGATGTTTGTTTGAGTTACTTGTGCAGGTTAGGTATTCACTGGACTGAAGCTAAAAGTTTCTAAGTCCATGTGTCGACACCCAGAGGGAAAGTGTCGACACTTGAGAAAGCTTGTGTCGACACCCAGACGAGCAGTGTCGACACTTGGAGTAATTGTGTCGACACCTGAGAAGAAGACTCGACACCAGACAGAAAGTGTCGACACTTGGAGCTGTGTCGACACTCAGTGGAGAAGAATGCAGAAAAGCTGTGTCGACACTTAGCAGAAGTGTCGACACCTAGAAAAGCTGAGTCTACATCAGAAAGTGTCGACACTTGGAGTTGTGTCGACACTCAGCAAAATTCTGCAGAGACTAAGGACAAGTGTCGACACTCAACACAATGTGTCGACACTCAATCAGCAGAGTCAACATATGAAGAATGTGTCGACACTCAGCACAATGTGTCGACACACAAACAGGAGAGTCCGCACTTGAAGTAAGTGTCGACACCCAGCACAATGTGTCGACACTTAGCTAAAGACTCTACACTTGAAGAAAGTGTCGACACAAGGAGCTGTGTCGACACTTAGCAAAGAACAGAAAAGTTTACAAAATATTCTAAGTACAAGTGTCGACACTAAGGGAATGTGTCGACACTCAGCTGAAGAAACAAAATTGAAGACTTGTGTCGACACCAAGAAGCAGTGTCGACACTTGACAGTTTCAACACATGAAGATGTGTCGACACAAAGGAAATGTGTCGACACTTAGAAGAATTCAACAAGTTACAGAAGATCAAGTACTTGTGTCGACACTTAATTTCAGTGTCGACACTTGAAGAAGAATCTGTGTCGAGACATACAAGGAGTTGTGTCGACACCTTGTAGACTTGTGTCGACACTTACACAACATGTGTCGACACTTGGTCTATAAGTGTCGACACTTAAGAACAGAAAGTCTCGACACTATCTGACAGTTAGAGAATTTCAAGAAGTGACTGATTGACATGACAGCTGCCGATCCAGCCGGTCTACAGCAACTGTCAGAGATGTCAGAAGTCAGTTATGAACCGGACCAGCCGGTTACCATGAAGAATGCCTATAAATAGGCACAGACTGTTTACAGAAAGTGGTTGTTAAGGTTGTTGATCAAATTGTTAACAGAGTTCAGATTATTGTTGAAGTAATCATTAAAGTGGTATACTGAGAATCAACACAAGAAGATCTTGCTGTCCAACAGCAGATCTAAGAAGTTGGAGAGAGAGAGCTCCAATCAAGAATTCAGTCTTTGGAACTAAGGCTGAGAAGAAGGATTCAGAATCATCTGGATCTCAAGAGGCAGAGGTCAAGGATCAACTGCAGAGGATTCAGACTAATTCAGTTCTACTCAAGAAGCTTTGAAGGAAGCTAAGTCAGTTTGGATCTAGCTGAGTTCTTCCAAGAACTCTTCAAGAAACTCTCAACTCCTCTCTTATTTTCTGAGTTGTAGAGTTAGTCATTGTAATTCAATTTTAACTTGTAGGATCCATTGGATCTGAGTGAATTGTAAGCCTATATTATAAAGGCTGAGGGTAGGGCTTGGTTGCCTGAGTGTAGGAGTTGAAGAACTCTGAGTGTAGGCCTTAATTGGCTGAGTGTAGGCCTGGGTGGCTGAGTGTAGGCCTTGGTGGCTGAGTGTAAGGCTTTGGGCCTGAGGTGTAGGAACCTTGTTGGGTTCTGAGATAGTGGAGAAGTTTGGCCGAATCTAGTACACTGCTAGATAGGCGAAGGGGGAAAGTGGATGTACCCAAAGATTGGGGAACCACTATAAATTTGTGTGTCTGCTGTGCTGTGATGTGCTGTGGATTAACTGTTTATATTCTGTTGTTGCTGTTAGCTGTATAAATCTGTGAGATAACTGTCTTGCTGCCAACTAAGTTTTAAAAAGGTTTAGGTCACCTATTCACCCCCCCTCTAGGTGTTTAGGTACCATATCTTTCAAGTGGTATCAGAGCCAGGTTCCTCAAAAAGGACTAACAGTCTAAGGAGATCCTGTTTGGCAGAAACAGTCTAAGTCAGAAAACAGATTCAAGAAATTCAAGAACTTCAAGAAACATGGGTTCTTATGAGAATCATAAAGAATTGGGTTCCATGAAATTACCTATTTGCAGAAAGGAAATTTTTGGGATCTGGAAAGAGAGGGTAAGGCTATTCATGGAGGCCTCAGACCCTAGAATATACATCACAGTAAAGGAAGGGCCTTATGTGCCAATGAAGATCTCAGTATTGGATGCAAATCAGAGGACTCCAAAGGATTTCTCTGAGATGACCAAGGATGAAATTGTTCTAGCCACTATGGACAAGAGGGCACAAAACATCATAGTAAGTGCCATTGATGATGCCACATTTCAGAACTTAATTCACTGTAAAACAGCAAAAAAGATGTGGGATACTCTCATTGTCTATATGGAAGGTTCTGAAGAAGTTAGGCAAGATAGGAAGTCCTTGCTTAATCAAGAGTATGAGAGCTTTAGGCAAGGAAGAGGAGATAGCATCACTGAATGCTACAAGAAGTTTTATAGAATAGTTAATGAACTCATGTCCTATGGAAGAGAGTTCACTAACTATGAATTGAATGATAAGTTCTTAAGGTCCCTAACCAAAGATTGGGACACCAAGATCTGTGCCATCAGAGAAATGGCAAAGTTGGGAGAAATTCCTCCTCCCACACTGTTTGGCAAGTTGTTGTCTTATGAGATGCAGCTGTCAGTGAGAAAAGAGGAGGAAAAATCAACAAGGACTGAGCACAGGGAAAGGACTGTTGCCTTCAAGTCAGAAGTACCTAGAAAGGGCAGGACTAAGTCATCAACTCCTCCTCCAGAGGTAGTTGAATCAGAATCTGATGAGTCTGTTAGCACAAAGTCTACAAGCAGTGAAAGTGATGAAGACTTTGCTGCATTCACCAGACATTTTCAGAAATTCCTGAAGAAGAAACAGTGGAGGTCCAGACCTTCATTTTCCAAAGGGAAAGAAGTCCAGTATCAGGAGAAGAATCCTTCAAAGAAGGACAAGAAAAAGACAAAGACTAGCAAGGCAACTGGGTCTAAGATAGTGTGTTACTGCTGCAATAGACAGGGTCATGTTATTGCAGATTGTCCTGAGAGAAGAAAAGAATCCAGTGACAAAAAGAAGACTCACTTCAAAGGAAAGAAGGAGAAGTCCTTTGTTGCAAAGAATGAGAAGACTCTTTCAGACATTTCTTCTTCAGACACTGAGACAGATGCTGAAGCCTACATAGGGCTATTTGCTGAAGAAGAAGAAGAGTTTATGCAGATCATGGAATCAATCTATGAACAAGAAGAGTGTCAGTGTCAAGGACTGATGGCATTGACTGAAAGTACCAAAATCTTGGAGCAGCCAGGACCTAGTCAGGTACAAAGTCCAACTCAAAGTTCAGATTCCAGTTCCAGTTCAGAGTCAGATTCATCTTCATCAAGTGATGGAAGTGTTTCTGAATCTGAGGGAGATATTCATCAGCTCTTAGATGAATATAAAGTACTGTTGCAAGCCTATAAGAAAAGCAAGACCCTAGCCAAAAGTCAGGCAAAGGAGATTGCTGATCTCAAGGCAGCTGCAACAGATTTTGAGAAGAACTTTGATCAAAAGCTCAATGAGGTAGCCAGGCTGAAACACATTACTGTGATTCAGATGGGAACTATCACCTATAAAAATGATCAAATTAAGAGACTGGAGATCAATCTTCAGAAGGAAAGAGAGCTAGTTGCTAGGTTTTCAAAACCTAAATCAGTGCTACCCTTGATTGATGAATTTGTTCATCATAAAGGAAAGGCTGGATTGGGTTTTATTAAACCAGCTAGGACTGTTCAGGATCAGTCCAAGTCCAAGGGCAAAGCCCCAACATTCAATAAGCCTGCTGTAGTCAAGACAGCCAAGTCTGTACCTAAGCAAAGGTACAACAAGTTTGAATGCTGGTGCTGTGGCAAAGTTGGCCACTTTGCCTTGGACTGTTGGCACAATGCAAGTGCCAATGGGAGTAGCAAGCTACCTGGTGGAAAGCCAGTAGGTAGCTATGTCATGTTGCAAACTAACAATCACCAAGGACCCAAGTTTACTTTGGGTTCTAAGGTTCATTAATTTGTTTTGCAGGTGAATCCAAGTGGCCATACCCCAACATGGTACTTGGATAGTGGATGTTCCAGACATATGACTGGAACAAGGGGACTACTGAAGGACTACATTCCAATCAAAAATGGTCCAAAGGTGACCTTTGGTGGTTCTGAAAAAGGAATCATCAAAGGGTTTGGTAACATTTCCTCAAACTTAGTTACCATTACTCATGTGGCTTATGTTAAAGGGTTGAAACACAACCTTATAAGTATAAGTCAATTAAGTGATGTAGGGTATGACATCTCATTTGTTAAAAATGGTTGTCATATCAAGAGGTCAAGTGATCAAGAGATCATTTTGACAGGATATAGAAAGAGGAATGTCTACTGTCTAGACATCATGATTGAGAACAATGGTTCTCCTGTTTGTCTTGTAGCTGATGAGACAGTCTCTCATTGTGTCAAGTGGCACAAGAGGCTAGCTCATCTTAACTACAAGACTATTAGCAAACTCTTTAGCAAAGAGTTAGTGAGCAATGGTCCTCAAGTTAAGTGTGTTAAAGATGACATTTGCTCAGCTTGTCAAAAGGGCAAGCAGACCAAATCCACCTTTAAAAGCATTGAGAACAAAGATGCTGTGAGGTGCTTATACCTCTTGCATATGGATCTCTTTGGTCCAATGCCAGTTCACAGCTTAGGTAGGAAGGTCTATACCTTTGTAGTTGTTGATGACTACTCAAGGTTTTCCTGGGTGTTCTTCTTAAGGCAGAAATCTGAAACACCTAGTGTCTTCTACAGCTTTGTCAAGCAAATTCAGAATGAACTAAATAGTACTGTGGTCAAAATTAGAAGTGACCATGGTACTGAGTTTCAATCTGAAAGCATGACAAAACTATGTGAAGACTTTGAGATATTTCAAGAATTCTCTTCACCTAGAACACCTCAGCAAAATGGCATTGCTGAGAGGAAGAATAGAACCTTGATAGAGGCTGGTAGAACCCTACTTAGTGATACATCACTGCCTGAGTATTTCTGGGCTGAAGCAGTTAATACTGCATGCCATGTGATAAATAGGGCTACCATCACTAAAAGGTTAAATAAGACCCCCTATGAAGTTGTGAAAGGCAGGAAACCAAACCTATCCTATTTCAGGATTTTTGGTTGCAAATGCTTCATACTTAACAATGGAAAGTCTTACTTAACTAAGTTTGCTGCCAAGTCCCAAGAGGGAGTGTTTGTTGGGTACAACAATAATAGTAAGGCTTATAGAGTCTACAACTTGACTACACAAGTTGTAGAGGAGTCTGTGCATGTAGTTTTTGATGAGACAAAACTTATTAACAATGAGTTGTCTAGTAGTGTGTGCAGCCCCACAGGTCTTACTAAGAAGATGGACAAGCTAACCATAGAAGATGTACCTGCTGCAAGACAGCAAGTAGAAGAAGATGGCTTATGTCCAGGGGGAGAACTACATGTACCAGGAGCTGAAGAAGTACAAGGAACTCAGCATGATGAAGATGCTGTAGAAGTACAACCAGAAGTAAGGATGCCTCCAGCCAACAGGCATCTAAGAGATCATCCAGTAGAGCTGATTATTGGAGATCCAATACAAGGTGTTCAGACAAGGAGCAGAAATCAGAATGCTGTAGTATATTCAAGTTTTCTGTCTCAAATAGAACCTAAGAAATTTGAAGAAGCTATACAAGATCCACAGTGGACTGAAGCTATGCAAGAAGAACTTAATCAGTTCAAAAGGTGCAAGGTTTGGGAACTAGTTCCTAAACCTAAAGACCACAATGTTATAGGAACTAAGTGGATCTACAGAAATAAGTTAGATGAACAAGGGGTCATCATTAAGAATAAAGCAAGACTGGTTGCAAAAGGATATAGGCAAGAAGAAGGTATTGATTTTGATCAAACCTTTGCCCCAGTAGCCAGACTGGAGGCCATAAGGATGTTCTTGGCCTATGCAACCTATCAAGGATTCAAGGTATACCAAATGGATGTGAAGTCAGCATTCCTAAATGGTAATCTTAAGGAAGAAGTATATGTGGAGCAGCCTTCAGGTTTTGTTGATCCTACTCTTCCACATTATGTCTATAGACTTAGGAAAGCATTATATGGGTTAAAACAAGCTCCTAGAGCTTGGTATGAGACCCTATCTAGTTTCCTCATTGAGAACAAGTTCTCAAGGGGGAAAATAGATAAGACTCTATTCCTTAGGGAATCTAGAGGCAAAGTAATACTTGTCCAAATATATGTAGATGACATTATATTTGGGTCTACTGAAAGTAGCCTTTGCAAAAAGTTTGCAAAGCTTATGCAAAGTCAATTTGAGATGAGTAGTATGGGAGAACTGAAGTTTTTCTTGGGTCTCCAAGTTAAACAGACTGTAAGTGGTCTATCCATATGTCAGTCCAAGTTCACCCTAGAACTCATAAGGAAATATGGTATGGATTCATCCAGTACCATGAAGACTCCTATGGGGTCAAGTATGTCTCTTAGCAAGGATGATGCAGGGAAACCTGTAGATGAAACCTTGTATAGAGGGATAGTTGGCTCCTTACTATACTTGACTGCAAGTAGGCCTGACATTATGTATGCTACATGTGTTTGTGCCAGGTATCAAGCCTGCCCTAAAGAGTCTCACTTGACTGCAGTCAAGAGAATTTTGAGATATCTAAATGGCACACCTTATCTAGGCCTCTGGTACCCTAGGAATGGAGAATTTGATCTAACAGGCTATTCAGATGCAGACTTTGCAGGATGCAAAGAAGATAGAAAGAGCACTACTGGATCCTGTCAATTCCTAGGTGGAAGACTCATTTCATGGAGTAGTAAGAAGCAAACTAGTGTGGCTATCTCCATAGCTGAGTCAGAATATGTAGCTGCAGGAAGTTGCTGTGCTCAACTTCTATGGATTCAACATCAGCTAGAAGACTATGGATTTCAGGTAAGTAGAACTCCACTTTTCTGTGATTCTACAAGTGCTATTTCAATAGCTAATAATCCTGTATCACATAGTAGAACTAAACATATTGAGATTAAATATCACTTTCTTAGGGAGCATGTAGAAAGAAATGATATTGCACTTGAATATGTTAAAACTGATAATCAGATAGCTGATATGTTTACTAAGCCCTTAGAAGAAGCTAAGTTCAATAGGTTCAAAATTGAACTAGGTATGATAAACTTAGACTAAGTTTACAGAACTAAAAATTGGCTAAGTAAAAAGGTGTCGACACATAGACAAGTCTATGTCGACACAGAATAGTAAGTGTCGACACTTCAGGAAAATGGTGTCGACACATCTAGGAAGTTGGTGTCGACACTTCAGAATGTTAGTGTCGACACATGTCGAGTTGGTGTCGACACATCCAATGAGGTGTCGACACTTAAGTTTTACTCAGAATTTTCTAAGTAACGTCTCGACTACATGTCGAGTAGAGTGGTGTCGACACATAACCAAGTGTCGACACATAAAATCTGTTGACTAAACTTGTGTCGACACATGAGTGTCGAGACATTATAAGTCAGTGTCGACACTTATTGCCAGTGTCGACACATCTTTAGTAATCCATCCCGCCTGTTCGTCTTCAAACCAGAAAGGTATAAATAGGATTCTGTCTTTGTTTGTCGACACGCTTTCAGAGTTTCGAGACCAATCTACTATGTCGACATTTCTCTTTTCTAAAGACTAATTCTACAAACCCTAATGGCTCCCAAGCTCGAGGAGAACGTCAATGAAGGCTATGAACTGGTTCGTGGCGCGTTCGACGATGGCGATCAAGAAATCAAATCGGTGGTAACCCTAGTCACCGATTCTGGATTGGAGTACCTGGTTTCAGAACCAACCAAAATATGGAAGAAGGAAGTTCTCGAATTCCTTACTGGAGCTTCTGTAGATGACTCAGGTTACAGAATCAAATCACGAGTGCATGGAACAAAGGTTAAGATTTCACCCAAAACTCTGAGAAAGGTACTTCAGCTACCTAAAATTCAAGAAGAAGAGGAAGTGACCACTTCTAAGACCAGAGAAGCACTTACCTGGTGTGGTCTAGATTCTAAGCTAAAGATAGGATCTGTATTCAACAGGAAAGGGATGAATACCCAAGGAAAATTCCTGTCAGAAATTGTGGGTAAAGTTATACTCAGTAAGACTGGAGGGCATGACAGGGTGTCAGCCTCCATGTTCAGTGTTATGACCAGAATCATCTTCAACCTAAAAACCGATTGGTCAATGGTTATCTTTGAGAAGATAAAGGAAAGTCTGAAGAAGCCCAATCTTGGCAGGATACTTAGTCTCTACCTGGCTGGTACAATACCAGAGGTAATGAGCACTGCTGCAGGTAGCAAAATCAACCACATGAGAAAGATGGATATGAGGATCTTCTCAAGGTGGGAAAGGGTGCTGTCAAAGGAACTGTCTACCCCAGAGAAGCAAGTTTCTAAGAAAGCTTCTCCTCCCAGGAAGAAGAGAAAAACTGCTGTTGAGGTCCAAGAATCCTCAAGCAGTTCTGGAAGTGAAGAACAGGTGGTGTTTACACCTGATGAGCAAGAGGAGGAGGCAGTAGACAAGATCCCTGCTGCTAAAGATGTAGCTGAGATTCAGGGGGAGCTGCCTCACACTTGCCCCATCCCTAGGGATCCAAGCCAGGGGGTGTCTCCAGCTGTAGAACAACCCTCTACACTGGAGAGTGAGCAAGCTACAATCATTATCCAAGAGGTACTTTCTGACCTCAATACTTTAGATTTTTCTGTAATAGATTCTGATTTGTCTGATGTCCATCAGCAAACTCAGCAAGCAAATCAAGAACCAGATGTTGTTCTCCCAGACACATCAGTTATCCTAGAAGTGTTTCCTGATAAAGTAGTTGATGAACCCAGTACTCCTCCTGCACAGTCACCAGTAGAATTTACCATGGAAGATCTATTTCTAAATCTAGAACAGGAGGACTTTGACATGGATAAAGTTGCTGCTGCTGAAGAGAAGGGTGCTGCTGCTGAGGGGGAGCAACTGCAAGTTGTGGAAGAGCCTGTCAGGCAAGAAAGTGAGAAAGCACTTGATGTGCAAGCTGACAAACCATCAAGCCCTAAGGACAGGGTTGATATTGCCAGTACTTCAGAGTCTGAGGAGGATGAGGCTGCACAAGCTAAAAAGAAGAAACTTTATGTCTTCAAGAGGAGAAGTCAGAGTTACAAGAAAGCCTTGCAATCCATTGCCCCACAGCCCATAGTTCAACAAGCCCCAACTGTTGACTATAGTGCTCTACTGATTGCACTGCAAATCAAGATGGATGAACAAAGGAAGGCTATAGAAACTTATGTTGATGAAGGGCACAAGACCCTACAATCTGATCTGGCACAGGAAATCAAGTCAATAAGGTTTGAAATGAACCTTAATAAAAAGGAGATGACTGAATGTTTTACAAAGGGTGCTAATGCAGTGGTCTATCTGGCAACCCACCAAGAGAAAATAAAGTCTCAAGTAGATGATATAGCACTGAAGCAAGGCTATGTGCTGGAAAATCAGTTGAGGATGAATGATAATTTGACTGCATCCCACAATGCTATAGTCACTGAACTGAAGAATAAGACTGCTGAGCCTTCAACATCATCTGCTGCAAAGGCTGAATTTGATAAAGCTTTTCAAGATGAAATTGCTGCTGTCAAGACTGCCATCAAGGATTCACAGAAGGTCATTTCTGAACAACTTACCAAGCTTAGACCTTACTTTAAGGATGGCATCAGGTACTTGGACAGTCAGATCAGATTCCAAAAGGATGATGTGAGAGACCATGTTGCACAAGAAGTCATAAAGGGGGAGAGGGTGTTAGTCAAAGCTAGCTCTGACCATGCCAAATGGATCTCTAACTCCATCAGAGCTACACTGGGATATCCTCCCCTGTGTGATGATGATAATGTTGCTGAATCAGGAATTCAAAGTGCATATCTTGGAGGTGAGCAACAGGAAGTAGCTCAGGTGATCTATCCACCTCCAGATTTTGACATGGTTCATGCTGAAGTCAGCACAATGTATAGTCCAACTGCTGGAAAGTCAAATGTTGTTCTGGAAAAGGTTGTTCAACCTATTACAGCAGCTATGCAAGAGGCTATGGAAAAAGAAGAAGAGACAAGGCTGTCAAAGAAGAAGTTCAGGGAACTAGCTGAGCAAAAACCAGATTTTGAACAGTGGAGCCCTACTTCTAGGAACATCATTCTCACAGCCTGGAAAGCAGCCAAGGACAATGCTCATGAGAGGAACAAATGGTTCTCAGAAGCAGAATGGAGGAAACATGAGATTAGGCAGGAAGCCATTGTCCAGTATAGAAGGAAGGCTAAGTTAGGAAAGCTACCTCCTACAGCTGTGGAGCCTAGCAAGTACTTTCCTAAGCCCTATCATTATTTTGAGAGGCAGAAAATCAAGGCTGAAGAGCAAAAGAAGAAGGACTCCAAAGGCAAGAAGACTGCTGATACTGAGCCTGCTGCTGCTGCTGCTGTAAAGGCCAAAGTACAATCTGGGAAAGGAATAGTTATAAAAGAACCTGATCAGAATTAGACTAAGATTAGACTGAAGAATGTTGTAATCTGTTACATCTACACATTTTTGTAAATCATTGAAAATGTATTAAAAACAATGTTTGAACAATTTTTGATAAATATATTTCATGATTGTTCAGAAGAATGTGTCTAATTTCTGTTTGTTCTGTAATGCTGAATGAGTATACATGTGTGCTTTATTACATGTTTAAGTTTACCCTGTTGACATATACCTGCTTTACATCATTCTCTAAGTTTTAATTATGAGTGGTGTATATCATTGACTAAGGGTTATGACTTCTCCAAATAGGGGGAGATTGTTGGGTACATTGGTCAAATGTACCTGATTTGAAGAAGCCTCACCTAACTCAATGATATACATCATAATGTATTTGATGTTTGTTTGAGTTACTTGTGCAGGTTAGGTATTCACTGGACTGAAGCTAAAAGTTTCTAAGTCCATGTGTCGACACCCAGAGGGAAAGTGTCGACACTTGAGAAAGCTTGTGTCGACACCCAGACGAGCAGTGTCGACACTTGGAGTAATTGTGTCGACACCTGAGAAGAAGACTCGACACCAGACAGAAAGTGTCGACACTTGGAGCTGTGTCGACACTCAGTGGAGAAGAATGCAGAAAAGCTGTGTCGACACTTAGCAGAAGTGTCGACACCTAGAAGAGCTGAGTCTACATCAGAAAGTGTCGACACTTGGAGTTGTGTCGACACTCAGCAAAATTCTGCAGAGACTAAGGACAAGTGTCGACACTCAACACAATGTGTCGACACTCAATCAGCAGAGTCAACATATGAAGAATGTGTCGACACTCAGCACAATGTGTCGACACACAAATAGGAGAGTCAGCACTTGAAGTAAGTGTCGACACCCAGCACAATGTGTCGACACTTAGCTAAAGACTCTACACTTGAAGAAAGTGTCGACACAAGGAGCTGTGTCGACACTTAGCAAAGAACAGAAAAGTTTACAAAATATTCTAAGTACAAGTGTCGACACTAAGGGAATGTGTCGACACTCAGCTGAAGAAACAAAATTGAAGACTTGTGTCGACACCAAGAAGCAGTGTCGACACTTGACAGTTTCAACACATGAAGATGTGTCGACACAAAGGAAATGTGTCGACACTTAGAAGAATTCAACAAGTTACAGAAGATCAAGTACTTGTGTCGACACTTAATTTCAGTGTCGACACTTGAAGAAGAATCTGTGTCGAGACATACAAGGAGTTGTGTCGACACCTTGTAGACTTGTGTCGACACTTACACAACATGTGTCGACACTTGGTCTATAAGTGTCGACACTTAAGAACAGAAAGTCTCGACACTATCTGACAGTTAGAGAATTTCAAGAAGTGACTGATTGACATGACAGCTGCCGATCCAGCCGGTCTACAGCAACTGTCAGAGATGTCAGAAGTCAGTTATGAACCGGACCAGCCGGTTACCATGAAGAATGCCTATAAATAGGCACAGACTGTTTACAGAAAGTGGTTGTTAAGGTTGTTGATCAAATTGTTAACAAAGTTCAGATTATTGTTGAAGTAATCATTAAAGTGGTATACTGAGAATCAACACAAGAAGATCTTGCTGTCCAACAGCAGATCTAAGAAGTTGGAGAGAGAGAGCTCCAATCAAGAATTCAGTCTTTGGAACTAAGGCTGAGAAGAAGGATTCAGAATCATCTGGATCTCAAGAGGCAGAGGTCAAGGATCAACTGCAGAGGATTCAGACTAATTCAGTTCTACTCAAGAAGCTTTGAAGGAAGCTAAGTCAGTTTGGATCTAGCTGAGTTCTTCCAAGAACTCTTCAAGAAACTCTCAACTCCTCTCTTATTTTCTGAGTTGTAGAGTTAGTCATTGTAATTCAATTTTAACTTGTAGGATCCATTGGATCTGAGTGAATTGTAAGCCTATATTATAAAGGCTGAGGGTAGGGCTTGGTTGCCTGAGTGTAGGAGTTGAAGAACTCTGAGTGTAGGCCTTAATTGGCTGAGTGTAGGCCTGTGTGGCTGAGTGTAGGCCTTGGTGGCTGAGTGTAAGGCTTTGGGCCTGAGGTGTAGGAACCTTGTTGGGTTCTGAGATAGTGGAGAAGTTTGGCCGAATCTAGTACACTACTAGATAGGCGAAGGGGGAAAGTGGATGCACCCAAAGATTGGGGAACCACTATAAATTTGTGTGTCTGCTGTGCTGTGATGTGCTGTGGATTAACTGTTTATATTCTGTTGTTGCTGTTAGCTGTATAAATCTGTGAGATAACTGTCTTGCTGCCAACTAAGTTTTAAAAAGGTTTAGGTCACCTATTCACCCCCCCTCTAGGTGTTTAGGTACCATATCTTTCAATCAACATGGGTCTGCGCATCAAAGGAAATACGTTCATGATTCGGGAGGGGGTGACGATCAAGTAAATGTGGTATAGGGAATCCGTAAACAATCTCGAAAAGAGATTTAACTGTGGGTGATTAGTAGAATTATTGAATGCAAATTCAGCGTGTGGCCGCATAATATCTCATTGTTTTGGATTCTCCTCAGTCAAACACCTAAAAAGGTCCCCCAAACTTCGATTAACGACCTCAGTCTGCCCATCGGTCTGAGGGTGATATGCGCTGCTAAATTCGAGCTTGGTACCTAGTCGGGCTCATAGTGTTTTCCAAAAAAACCCCATGAATCAAGTATCCCTATCAGAAGTGAACGACCTAGGAATTCCATGTAGTCTAACAATTTCTTTTAAAAAAAGATTGGCAACGTGTATAACATTAGAGGTTTTTCTACACGGAATGAAATGCGTCATTTTTGAAAACCGATCTACGACGACAAAAATGGAATCGACCTTCCTCTGAGTGCGAGGAAGTCCTACCACGAAGTCCATCGCGATGTCATCCTATGGCCGCTCAAGTATCGGAAAGGGGGTTTATAATCCTGTGTTTTGAGCATGCCCCTTATACAACTGACAAGTGGTGTAGTGCCTAATGAATTCGGTGACATCATGCTTCATATGTGGCCAATAATAACGTGCACTGACTAGATCTAATAATTTGGACTGGCCTACGTGTCCACCTAACCCAGACAAGTGGAGCTCTCTAAGTAGTGTCTCTCGAAGTGGTCCTTCGCAATTGCAAAGGCGAGTGCCCCTAAACAAGTAACCCTCACTCATGACATACTGTGTGGTAGGATCTGTCCCACTATGCTGACATGAAACCCAAAGGTCACGGAAAAAAGGATCAGTGGAGTATAAGTCTCATTGTGAGTCCAAGTTAGTGATGCATGGCTGCAGCGTGACCAGTAGATGAGTGCGTCGACTAAATGCGTCTGCAACTCGGTTCGTGACACTTAATTTGTGCTATAAGTGAAACGTGAACTCCTGCAGATAAACAACCCACTTGGCATGACGTCTGATCTCCTTCTGAGAGTTCAGATGCTTCAGAGTCTCATGATCAGTGTTCAACACAAACTCGTGCTGAATCAGGTAGTGTAATACCCCAAAAAAGAGACGTGATCATTGGAGGTTACCGCGCAGTGATAGTCTTATCGCAGGCGATAGCTCAGTGAATTATTAGACCCAGGGCTCGGGTTGTTATCGCTAGGGGATAGACGTTAGCGGTTACCGCCTTTGATATCACGACGCGGTAGTGCTCAACGCTCTCGATGAATCGTTGAGTTGTCGAGAAAGATCTTACCACGCGCCGATAAGGGTTATCGCGGGACGATGGCTATGGATAGCGGCGCCGGCTAGTCAAAGCGGTTACCGCCTTTGATACCGGGCGGTGGTAATAGTTACAGCGCGACGATATCTTTCATATAAAGGCTGGACTTGAGCTTTCATTCTCATTCTTTCTCACACACTTCCTTGCTCAGTTCTGGAGAGGGAAGAAGAGGAAAATGCCTTGGAGCTGAAGAGGAGTTTTGGTCCAAGGCGTGCTTGTGATCGGAATCGCGAGTCGATGCTAGATTTGCGGAGGGGAAGTGGTGACAATCAGTTCCATCCGGACCAAAGATCAATGTCATGGCTCCAAGGAAGACTACAAGAGTAACGATCTTCCTTCTTGGATATGTGAAGACCTTATTTTGGCATATGCATGGAATTCCCTACCAAAAGGTGGAGAATCGAGGGAATTCCTTTGGGTCGATTCATGAAATCCCCAGTAAGTCTTTCATATAGATCCGGAAATGTGTAGCACGGAATATGCATGTTGTGTGATGGCCATCTAGACAGATTGGTTTGGATTGGTGATGTTTTATTTTGCAAATCGGAGAAGACTCTGTGTATAAACGAGTATTGTACATGGTCTGTGGGTTGTGCCTGTGAAATAGAGTAACAGAAAGTACTGGAGTTGAATTCCAGAAAAATACCATGGGAAAATCACGATTTTGGAGAACTGGTGATATCGTCGTGCGATAATGAGTGTCGTCTATGTCGATAGCTCTTTATGAGCTATTTGTGGTGTGAAAGACCAGTATTCTGGCACTGTAGGTGGCTGCAGGATTTTTTGGATAGTTGGCCCAGTTATGGTTAGGGCTGGGTACAGAATTTGTGTTCTGTCGCCAATGCCAAGTGATAGTGGTTGTCACTGGCGATAGCTCCCAGATAACCTGTTATTGTGAAAGTCTGTCTCTAAGAGACTATGAGGCTACTCTGTGAGCTGCGAGCTCCTAAAGTCCAGTGAGCCGAACGGATAAGGGGTAACTGACCCGCGTCAGACTAGCCTTAGTTTGACAATTTGAGCAATAGGCAAAGGCTGAACTGTATCCGCGTTATGGTTGTCTAACCTAAGTGCCTAAGTTGTTGGTGTTCGTTAGAAACGCATAATGAGTGTCTTAGGCTGTACGCCGGCAAGACTAAAGTCTCAGGTCGGGGGTCGTAAAGACTATAATGCTCAAGTAGGTGGGGCTTGAATCTCAGCACATCGAAAGAGAATGCTCAAGTGTGAACCGTCCTGGTGAACGGTGGTGGGGCTTGAATCTCAGCACACCGAAAATGTGTCATGAGTGCACAGAACGTTTGGTCGCGGGGCATTCGTTTGTGATATATTGAACTGTGTGTGAGTATACATTCTTGTGATATATCTACTTATGTTAATGCTATACCTGCAGGGAAGGAACACCACTGCCCCAGGAAAGGGGTAGGGTCGTTATAAATTGGTCTGCTGAATGCTGGTCGTTGTCTTGTTTGCCACCATCGTGGTGGATTGTCCTTGTGCAGGTGCTGGAGAGCTGAGCGGGAAATAGCGGGCTGAAGCCCTTGCTGCTGCTATGCTGACCCTCAAAGGCCGAATGATGAATTTTACTGTTTTCATGTGTGGTCGGCCTGCGTGCCGATGTTTGTAATGCACACTGGTAAAATGTAACGGTAAGGCTATAAGACCAAATACTTTTGTGTATTTCTATATACAATCTTGTTATATATATAAATCAAGTTGTTTATATATAGTGGACATTCGTGTTTTATGAGTTCAGTAATAACCCCTAAAGCCTCCGCTAGAATGCTCTGAGTTAGGATGCTCTGAGTTAGGATGCGTGTAATAGTCTGTGATATAAACCTGTAACCTCGTCCCCTGTTTGTTGAACATAGTGTGGGGCCCCGACCGGACCCTTTATTATATTTCATGTGACGGACGAAGGTGTTACAATTTGGTATCAACTTGTCTTGGTCTTCCTCCTGCGAATTCATGGTCGAATTATTTTGAGGGGTGGCGAGCACGTGTAAGTGCTACCCATTATAACATAAATGAACTCAAGAATGTTCATTAAGGAATGAAATACACATGTTTGAGGAACCTATGCGTTCCTGCAAAGCTGTTGTTGCTTTTGCAAAGTCGCTAAAGTGTGTCTTTTACATGTATAGATGACTCGAAGTGGTGCGGGGCAGTCTGAGCACCAGCGTTCTGATGAGAATACGACACCAGCTCAGGTGCCTACACCTCCTCTGTCTATGGAGACAGTACGCTTAATTGTAGAGGCATTGTTTGCGATGATACAAGCACAACCTACTAGGTAGACATAGCTTGCAGTGGTGCCAGTACAGGTTGGTGTGAGGCTAGTACCTATTTAGGCTGTTGTAGATCCACGAGCAGCAGAACGACAACTAAACCAGTTTATGAGCTTCAATCCTCCTATGTTCGTAGGGGCAGGATCTCCAACGCAGATAGACGACTGGCTTGCGCGAGTCAAGATAATTTTGACGGCAATAAGAACTAAGGAGGAACAGAAAGTTACCTTGGCCACTTTCCTGCTGGAAGGAGAGGCCTGGCTTTGGTGGGACGAAATAGAGCGGCACCACTTTGCGGGCAGAAAACTAACGAAAGTCTCGATATAGGAGTTTTCGAGACTATTCTTGGCAAAATACCTGCCGTCGGCACAACGCATAGCCATGGAAAATGATTTCCAACATCTAACTCAGGGATAAAGTAATGTTGATATTTACTTACATGAGTTTTCAAAATTGGGATGCTATACAGGGTCTATCTTTGCTGAAGAAGAGCGTAAAACCAATAGGTTCTACGAAGGGCTGCGAGATGAGCTGAGATTCCTGCTCTCGAGTTCGGTGAACCAAGAGTTTCAAGCATTGGTGGATACCGTTCATACATTGGAGAAAGATATGAAGAGGGTATAGGGCAAAAGGGACTTGGATGTGACAAAGCCCGAGTTCAAAGTGTCGCACCAGGGAAAATCAAACTACCAAAGGAAATGGGGTAAGTGGTCCAAGTCTTCTGGACAGGCTCCCTCTACTGTTGCTTCTGGAGCAACTTTTGGGCAAGGCCCTCGTACTTGTTATACCCGTGGCAAATCGGTAAACTTTGTCTGTGAGTGTCAGAGTGGTCCTCTAAAGGGTGATAAGAATGTAGGAGCAACATATGCTGAAAAGGAAAAGACAGTGGTGGAGTCAACTGCATTACAGGTATAGCCCCGAGTAAATAACCTTGGCCAACAGGAGGCCATAAAATAAGGTGACGTCGTCACAAGAATGAGTTAAGATACAATTTTTTCTGTTTTTCATACTTAGTACCTTGTGCATTACTTGTTCGTGAATTGTGTTTGTTAGGCTTTGTCCTTATTCGGGAATGTCCGGTGAGAACACTGTTTGATACGGGTGCTTTGCATTCGTTTCTCTCTGTGGACTTCGTGTCTCAGATTGGAGTGTCAACTTGTGTGCCGACAGAGAGTCTATCGATTTTGTTGCCTAATGGATGCGTGATGCGGACAAATACGTCTTGTAGTGTTGAGGTATGAATAGGAAGTCAGGATTTCGGATTGAAAGCATCTGTGCTGCCGATATCGGAATTTGATGTAATATTTGATAAGGACTGGCTCTCGGAGCAGCGTGCCTTTATCGATTGCATCTCAAAGGAGATCACACTGGGACAGAATACCAAGCTAGAGACAAAATTCACTAGTATGCTAGGATCGAGCAAAATGTTGATATCTGCTCTCCAAGTCGTCAAAGCTGTTCAGAAGGGTGTAGAGTTATTCTTCATGCTTATAAAGGTTGTTGAGCCAAAAGCCAGTGTGAGTGATGTTCCGATTGTTTCGGAGTATGTTGATGTATTTCCTAAGGATCTTTCGGGGTTACCGCCCAGCGAGAGATTAACTTCTTTATTGAGTTGGTGTCAGGTGCGAAATCTGTGTCCTTCTCGCCGTACCGTGTAGCGCCAAAGGAAATGGCGGAACTGAAAGTTCAACTACAAGAGTTGCTAGAACAAGGATATATACGCCCAAGTATGTCACCTTGGAGTGCACCTATTCGCTTTGTGAAAAAGAAGGACGGTAGTCTGCGTTTGTGCATCGAATATCGAAAATTAAATAAGCTGACGAAGAAGAACAAGTATCTGATACCACAAATTGATGACTTGTTCGATCAGCTTGTGGGATCAACTGTCTATTCTAAGCTGGATTTAAAGTCTGGTTATTACCAGTTGAGGATTCGAGAATGTGACATTCCCAACACAGCATTTGGAACACACTACGGTCATTATAAGTTCACAGTAATGCCGTTTGGGCTGACCAATATGCCATCGGTGTTCATGGACCTAATGCATCGAACATTTCGAGAGTACTTGGACCTATTTGTAATCGTCTTTATTGACGAAATTCTAGTATACTCTCAGTCCGAAGAAGGTCATGTGAACCATTTACAGATGATGTTTCATACCCTGAGGAGAAACATGCTTCATGCCAAGTTCTCAAAGTGTGAGTTCTTGCTGTCGTCAATGGCCTTTCTTGGCCATGTGGTGAGTGGAGAAGGCATTGCCGTGGATCCGTCAAAGATAGTAGTATCAATGCGGGAGTGGCCGATGTTGTCTACTGTAGCTGAAGTCAGGAGTTTCCTTGGAATGACGGGCTACTACAGACGTTTCATAGAAAACTTCTCACGGATCGTCTGGCCTCTTACCACACTAACAAGAAAGGATCAGAAGTTCATTTGGACGCCGGAGTGCGCACGAGCTTTTGAGGAGCTGAAGAGTTGCTTGACCACGACGCCAATCTTGACGTCGTCATGTGGTTCAGACGACTTTGAAATTTACAGTGATGCATCAGGGAGCAGCTTAGGTTGCGTTCTTCTTCAGTTTGGAAAAGTGATCTCTTATGGATCACACTAGTTGAAAGTGCATGAGCGGAACTATCCCATCCATGACTTAGAGTTGACAATAGTGATATTTGCACTTAAACTGTGGTGTCATTACTTATATGATGTGAAAGTTGACATCTTCACGGACCATAAGAGTCTTAAGTATCTTCTGGATCAAAAGGATCTAAATATGCGACATCGGAGGTGGATGGAGTTCCTCATAGACTACACTTTCCAAATCCATTATACTCTCGAAAAGGAAAATGTGGTCGCAGATGCCTTGAGTCGCAGGACTCTGGTAAGAGAAAGTTGGTTTGCAGATGCATGATGAGCATCTGACCCAAGAATTAGAGAACTTGGACAATGCCTATGATCGATGCGTCACAGTCAACCTCAAAAATTTTCTCAAAATCAGGCAGCGCTAACATAGGTGCACTCGTGAGTCTCTCTTTAACCAAAAGAAATGCTCGCTCAGCTTCTTAACTCCAAATGAACATTCCCTTCTTCAGACAATCAGTCACTGGTTCTATAACGCTGCTAAAGTTTCAAATAAACCACCAATAAAAAGATCCTAGTCCATTGAAAGTGCAGCTAGATCTGATATACTCTAGAGGGGGGGGGGGGGGGGGTGAATAGAGTATATGGTGATTTTGAAACTTTTACAACTGCTGTTGTATTTTAGGTGTGTGTGTGTGTGTGGAAGCAAATACAATAAATCAAAAAGAAAACATCAATGGACTAATCACAGCACATTCACAGAGCAAGACCAGAAAACAAAAGGAAAAGAAAGCAACCAGATGACACAAGAATTTTATAGTGGTTCCCCAAATCTAGGTAGTCCACTCTTCTACCACCCTGGTAGGAATCCACTGCAGGAAGGGGTTGATCAGGTGTCCTGGCACCAATGGGGTTTTGATCAGGTTCCCAAAAACCAAATGTTGAAACCGGAAACCGGTCCCTGTGGAGTTCTAGGTCCCAAAAGAGGGGTGACCGCGCACCTACTACACTCGAGTGAACAATCGAGGCTCTAGACTAGGAACGTAAGGGACAGGCCCAAGGCCTCAGCGTGGAGGTCCCACCACACACCCGGAAGACTAACGAGCTCTTCCCCTCCTAAGCCAAATGCTGAGCTGATTGGGCACCTTTGGAAGGCTCTCTTGGCCAACCAGAACCTCTAGGGAGGCTCTCAAAATTCACTCCCTCTTAACCAAGGATGACCCCTCGGGTTTGTGCAAAACGCCCTTTAACTGCCCTCCTAGCAGCATAACCTCGCCTAGCAGTTCTATTTTTCCGCAGCCCCTTTTGGACCGCCACCAACGTAACACAGGCCTTCAAGGGCTAGCAAAAACATCGCGGGCATCTCAAATTACAGGAACGTACGTTCCATACCTCGGCACGCAGGCCGGTAACATAAACAAAAAGGCCTTCTAGGGCCGACACAAACTTGGGCTTAAGCCCGCCGCTTTTCGCTACATAAAGAATGCACAACTTCCTCGGAGTCTTCTCCGGGAACCCCAGAACATCACCAATCCGGCTCATACGTCCGGATGGGCTTCACACAGCATGCCTAAACCCGTACTCACGCTTCCGGGCACTAAATGAAATAAACTGCGGGGACGTACACGTCAACCCGTCGGAGAGCACCCTTTCTCCACCCATTGGTGAAGAGGGGCCTCCATGCAAATATGTAAATTTAGGGCTTCACATGCCCGAGGGAGAAATTTCGTTACCCTTGGCGCGGATATTGGCGGAGTCGCGGCCGCGTATCTTGCACGAGGCTCGATGCCCGGTGAAGGGCTCCTAACCGATTTTTCTGATGGCGGTGCCGGCCCTAACCCTCATCACAAATCTTCTCGTGGCCGAACGTTGCTGGAGAAACCCGGTCCCTATTTCCTTGGCCGAGCCCTTGCTGGAGGAGATGGAAAAATACGTCCTCTTGCTCCGTTTTTCCGGTGGTGGCCGAGTCCTCGCAGGGAGGAGAACAATGACTCCCGATCTTCATTTTCCTGGCTGAGCCTAGCCGTAGATGGACGATCAATGCCTTGCTCCAAGCGGCCGTGGTGGTGGTCGAACTCCCTTCCCGGCCGACCCCGGCTCCAGGTCGTGCCCTAGATCCAGGCCGTGCCCGGGCATCCGGCGGTCGTGCCTTGCCCCAGGCGGCCGACTCTTTCTCCAGGCGGCCGAGCCCCACCTGTAGGCGGCCGACATTTTCTCCAGGCGGCCGAGCCCCAACTGCAAGCGGCCGGCATTCTCTCCAGGCGGCCGAGCCCCCACTGCAGGCGGCCGACATTCTCTCCAGGCGGCCGAGCCCCCACTGCAGGCGGCCGACATTCTCTCCAGGCGGCCGAGCCCCCACTGCAGGCGGCCGACATTCTCTTCCCTTGCTGCTTCACCGAGAGAGAGAGGAATCGAGGAGATCGGGGAGAAAGCAAACCTGCGGCTGGCTCCTGTTTTCTTTTTCCCCCTTGCCCGATGCCCTCCCTTGCCTCTTTTTTCCCCTTTCTCCTAAATGACCCCCCTCCTTCTTTATACATCAACGTATATATATATAAATATATATATATATATTATAACTAGAAATATATATATAGTACATATATATATATATTTTATAACTCAAAACGTAAAAACTCCACACCCGCGTATGAGAGCCCGCACGTCCTCGAACAGGGCTGCACCAAATCGTCGCTCGTAGTACGTCCCGAGCCCGCTCCCTGGAGAGGATCCCACTCGGCCGGGTACGGGGTTGTACACAATCCCCGCTCTTTTCGAGGTTGTTCAAGCTCGAAAAGAAATGTCCAACCCCAAGTACTCGGCGAGTGGGTTCCGACTCAAAAAAGTTTGAGAGAATCCCCCACTTGGAGATAAAAAGCGCTCCAGGCCAGGGCTTAAATAAGAATCAACTCACTATCATGAATATGCGATAAAGACCAATCTATTTAAAAATCCAACCAGATTACCAATTGATGCGGAAGTCAATGGCAGTACATGTTTTGAGATGCATATTTCAGACGGGCATACCTCTCATAAATACAATGATTTTGCTACCTCCCCAACATCTTATGTATCATCAAGGTCAACATTAAAAGAAATAAGATCGGTAATGTTATTTTTCATGTCGCGAAAGAGGATGATGTTTTTGATCTGGCAGACTTTGCAAATAATTTAACTATTTTCATAAGACATGAAACAAGTGATGTATTAAGATCAGTCTACTCAGTTCATCAAAAAGAAACTATTGATCTAAACTATGGTTTAAACTATGATTCTTCTCCTTTTGCAGAAGCATTGCACACTATCTTGCTTTTCTATGAGATCAAACCCTTTCCAAGACCTTTTCCAAGTCCAAGTCCTTTCCCCCCAGGTGTGCCTACCGCCCTGCCCAGCTAATGAGAGCCTGAGCAGCGAGTCTACCCGGGGCCGAGTAGCACTCGGGGTCCCTTACCCCCGCAGGCGAGCCTACGGACCTGCCAGCTGGATGGGAGCCTGCGCAGCGGGCCTACCTGGGGCCGAGCCAGGTTCGGGGTAGTGCAAAAGTCTCCAAACAACCTCCAACCACCGAGTGAGCCTACAGCCCTGCCAGCTTGATGGGAGCCTGGTCAGCGGGTCTGCTCGGGGTCTCCTCTCCAAAACACCTCCAACCACCGAGTGAGCCTACAGCCCTGCCAGCTAGATGGGAGCCTGGTCAGCGGGTCTGCTCGGGGTCTCCTCTCCAAAACACCTCCAACCACCGAGTGAGCCTACAGCCCTGCCAGCTAGATGGGAGCCTGGTCAGCGGGTCTGCTCGGGGTCTCCTCTCCAAAACACCTCCAACCACCGAGTGAGCCTACAACCCTGCCAGCTAGATGGGAGCCTGGTCAGCGGGTCTGCTCGGGGTCTCCTCTCCAAAACACCTCCAACCACCGAGTGAGCCTACAGCCCTGCCAGCTAGATGGGAGCCTGGTCAGCGGGTCTGCTCGGGGTCTCCTCTCCAAAACACCTCCAACCACCGAGTGAGCCTACAGCCCTGCCAGCTAGATGGGAGCCTGGTCAGCGGGTCTGCTCGGGGTCACCTCTCCAAAACACCTCCAACCACCGAGTGAGCCTATAGCCCTGCCAGCTAGATGGGAGCCTGGTCAGCGGGTCTGCTCGGGGTCTCCTCTCCAAAACACCTCCTACCACCGAGTGAGCCTACAGCCCTGCCAGCTAGATGGGAGCCTGGTCAGCGGGTCTGCTCGGGGTCTCCTCTCCAAAACACCTCCAACCACCGAGTGAGCCTACAGCCCTGCCAGCTAGATGGGAGCCTGGTCAGCGGGTCTGCTCGGGGTATCCTCTCCAAAACACCTCCAACCACCGAGTGAGCCTACAACCCTGCCAGCAAGATGGGAGCGTGGTCAGCGGGTCTGCTCGGGGTCTCCTCTCCAAAACACCTCCAACCACCGAGTGAGCCTACAACCCTGCCAGCTAGATGGGAGCCTGGTCAGCGGGTCTGCTCGGGGTCTCCTCTCCAAAACACCTCCAACCACCGAGTGAGCCTACAGCCCTGCCAGCTAGATGGGAGCCTGGTCAGCAGGTCTGCTCGGGGTCTCCTCTCCAAAACACCTCCAACCACCGAGTGAGCCTACAGCCCTGCCAGCTAGATGGGAGCCTGGTCAGCGGGTCTGCTCGGGGTCTCCTCTCCAAAACACCTCCAACCACCGAGTGATCCTACAGCCCTGCCAGCTAGATGGGAGCCTGGTCAGCGGGTCTGCTCGGGGTCTCCTCTCCAAAACACCTCCAACCACCGAGTGATCCTACAGCCCTGCCAGCTAGATGGGAGCCTGGTCAGCGGGGTGCTCGGGGTCTCCTCTCCAAAACACCTCCAACCACCGAGTGATCCTACAGCCCTGCCAGCTAGATGGGAGCATTCCAAGCGTCGAACTTAGATTCCATCAATCCTTCTTTAGCACCAGGTGACCAAAAGGAGAATTTTTTTTTCAACAAAACTTTCAACGGATCTCAAATTAACCTTCAATCCATATTTGCAAACTAAGAAGTTGTCAAGGTTGGTCATGATTTTCCAATAACAACGGCCTCCAAAGCATGATAAAAAATAATAATGATAATAAGTAAAATTCATAGATCGTCAATCCACAAAGAATGAATAGCTTTGATCATAATGTAGACCCATGTGTGATGGGATTCCCATCAAATAGCAATCAATAAGAAATAGTGAAATAATCATGTGCTCTTCTAAAATTTATAGCGGGTCAGACAAATAACTTGCTCCCATCTAACCTCTAGACTGTAAAAAGATCCTAGTAGGTTTTATCTCAAAGAAAGATTATAAACAAAATATTCACATGATCAAATCAAACAGAGAAACACAGCTGAAATGAAATGTGCAGAAATAGAATGTAGTATCTTATCCTCAACATACATGTTCATTAAAGGACTTTAAAAATACAGAATGGGTGGGCATAGCAATAAAAATTACTTGAGAGGCATTTTATGAAATTTCAAATGTATATTCTCTTATCATGATACCTGATACTAAACAAGATTTGCACAATTCCATATACTACCATTCTCTTGCCTTTCGGCTCCAGAAGATGGCAGGCATGTTTGAGACAAGACTACTCGAATTTTCCCTAAAAACCTAATCCAATATTTACCCATAAAAACTTCAGGCTCTTTTACACAATGCCAAAGGAATTCTGCATCATTATAATAATTTCAAAAGGAAACTTCACATGACAGTTCAGATTGGTATGCAAGATATTGACACTTCAGATTGTTATGCATTATATCTCAACTTTTTCAGATACTTTTGGGTATGCGACATCATTATGGAAATCAAATAAGTGCAGATTGAAGTGGGCCACAGCTACTAATTGTTTTAAATTTTCCTACGTACTCCATTGTTGAGATGCCCCTAAAAGAAAGATGATTCAACTCACGTAAAATGATAATATTGAATTATATTGCATAAATCACTTATACGTATTATATATTATATATATGGATAAATCGTTCAGACTTACCAAGACTTACCATTTAGCTCCCTTTAATATAAGTTATTCCTAGAATGATCCCTCGCCATGGTCGAATAGTTTCTTCTCAAAAAAGGTAGGATTTACGCTCATAAAATTCAAATTTGAGATCAAACTACAAATCAAATACGCAAGTAAAAAGGAATTAAACGCATAAAGACCTAAACAAATGGATAATAAGCCACAACTAGCTTTGATTGATAAAAAATATTTCTTGTTCGTCTGCAGGTTTGATCAGAAGTCCACAAGTGTCATCTTAACCTAAATGGTAAGGATCAGGGAGTTCAACAGTACAGACCAGTAACAAGATGCTTCAGGGTATTTGCTTATACTGGCGATCAACAACTTGAAACATGTTCTAGTGCTCTCGATCCAGGGTCCCGTCGACAACGCACTACATGATCAAAAAAGTAGCACCTTCTTGTCAACATGGCTTCACAGATCTCTCTTCATCCATATTTTCTTCTGTTAAATACGGCTCAATTATTACCGACAAACTTGAATATTTGCACCAAAATTCGTCATGCAGTGCTGAATCAAAGAGGTCACGAAAATACAGCCCATGAGCAACAAACTAAATTCCAACTCCAGCAAATGCAAAAAAGGAAAAAATAGAAATGCTAATGGAGTATAGTCATCGCAACTAATATTCCAGCCTCGGTCATAGCTGATCTCAGCAAAATCTATTAGCAAAAATGAATCCAGTAATATAGTCCACAACATTCATGTCATCAAGAATGCCATCCAAAGCTAGTAGCTTGAGCAATTTAAATAGTTGGTGATAAAAATCTACCACAATCAATTTGAGCAGCTTCTATATATCAATTTGACACAGATCCATGTGCAACCAGCTATAAAGGATAGCCAGGGAAGAGAATTTGATATGGAATCAAATACATTGTGTGATATCATTTGCTATTCTTGTTAGCGAGAACTGATCCACACCACTTTGCCTGCTCGTTCCAAGAAACATTAGGAGCGCATCTACTACAAGCTTCCCTAAAGCACGTTTTGATCTCCATGATAGAACATCTTATGTGATCTACATGTATCTTTCTTGTTTTACTATTCTAAATCATAATTCAAAATCTCAGTTCTCATATCTTATCCCCTTTGGTATTTTTTGATAGAATAAAATCTTATAACATCATTGATGTATTGGGCTCTCATGTCTATACTTGCAATTAGAGATTTATAAATAATCAACCAACCTCAAGTAGGATTTCAACTAAGAGAAACATGGTAAATACTCTTCGCTTGGTTCATTATACACATCAGTTTACCTGTACTGTGTTACGTGGTAATACGGTAAGTATTCTTCGCTTCCTTTTCATAAATATGCTTGTCATGGGAGGGTAAACGATTGAGCCTTTAGTAATTAGTTACCTGCTAATTTTTCCTGTATAAATCTAAAAACCGAAATTACGCTTCTATTTCACTTATAGCAAACATATCTTTGCTTAACCATGACAAATGTTCAGGGGAGTTATGAGCAAGTGTGGTGATGATTGGTAGTGGTATTGGTGGGTTATGCTATGCTGGACTTTTAGCTAAATACAGTCAGGATGTTATTACGCTGAAAAGTCATGGTGTATCTGGTGGTGCTGCACATTCATCTGAAATTAAGGGCTATAAGTTTAATCCTGGTCCATCTTCGTTCTCCGGACTTCGTTCTATAGTTTCGCAAGCAAACCCCCTAGCACAGATGAATTAGTTATGGTCCGTGGATGCGGTGGTACTCTTTGGTTTTACTGTTCTTTTTACTCCCACCTCTCTCATCCTAAGACACACATTTGAGAATAATTGTTAATATACGTTTTCTGGAACTTAGATGACTCGCATAAGTCTGAACCCAGTATACTAGTACTAACACTTCAACCTTTCGACTGAGCACTTTCCAACCTTAAAATTTTAGCTAGTGGGAAATTATTTTAAGAGCTACTTCTCAACTGTGGGAGTTTATACTGTCATTTGAGAAACAAAAGAGAAGTGGGAGGGGACCTCTTTCATCACATGACCTTGGCCGTCACTTGGTTCTTCTTCTATAGTCATGACGTTCGACTGAGTTTTTCTGTGCTGGTCACTCTCCACGCTCACCGCACCATAAATGTTGAAACCGGAAACCGGTCCCTGTGGAGTTCGAGGTCCCAAAAGAGGGGTGACCGCGCACCTACTACACTCGAGTGAACAATCGAGGCTCTAGACTAGGAACGTAAGGGACAGGCCCAAGGCCTCAGCGTGGAGGTCCCACCACACACCCGGAAGACTAACGAGCTCTTCCCCTCCTAAGCCAAATGCTGAGCTGATTGGGCACCTTTGGAAGGCTCTCTTGGCTGACCAGAACCTCTAGGGAGGCTCTCAAAATTCACTCCCTCTTAACCAAGGATGACCCCTCGGGTTTGTGCAAAACGCCCTTTAACTGCCCTCCTAGCAGCATAACCTCGCCTAGCAGTTCTATTTTTCCGCAGCCCCTTTTGGACCGCCACCAACGTAACACAGGCCTTCAAGGGCTAGCAAAAACATCGCGGGCATCTCAAATTACAGGAACGTACGTTCCATACCTCGGCACGCAGGCCGGTAACATAAACAAAAAGGCCTTCTAGGGCCGGCACAAACTTGGGCTTAAGCCCGCCGCTTTTCGCTACATAAAGAATGCACAACTTCCTCGGAGTCTTCTCCGGGAACCCCAGAACATCACCAATCCGGCTCATACGTCCGGATGGGCTTCACACAGCATGCCTAAACCCGTACTCACGCTTCCGGGCACTAAATGAAATAAACTGCGGGGACGTACACGTCAACCCGTCGGAGAGCACCCTTTCTCCACCCATTGGTGAAGAGGGGCCTCCATGCAAATATGTAAATTTAGGGCTTCACATGCCCGAGGGAGAAATTTCGTTACCCTTGGCGCGGATATTGGCGGAGACGCGGCCGCGTATCTTGCACGAGGCTCGATGCCCGGTGAAGGGCTCCTAGCTGATTTTTCTGATGGCGGTGCCGGCCCTAACCCTCATCACAAATCTTCTCATGGCCGAACGTTGCTGGAGAAACCCGGTCCCTATTTCCTTGGCCGAGCCCTTGCTGGAGGAGATGGAAAAATACGTCCTCTTGCTCCGTTTTTCCGGTGGTGGTCGAGTCCTCGCAGGGAGGAGACCAATGACTCCCGATCTTCATTTTCCTGGCCGAGCCTAGCCGTAGATGGACGATCAATGCCTTGCTCCAAGCGGCTGTGGTGGTGGTCGGACTCCCTTCCCGTCCGACCCCGGCTCCAGGCCGTGCCCTAGCTCCAGGCCGTGCCCGGGCATCCGGCGGTCGTGCCTTGCCCCAGACGGCCGGCTCTTTCTCCAGGCGGCCGAGCCCCACCTGCAGGCGGCCGACATTTTCTCCAGGCGGCCGAGCCCCAACTGCAAGCGGCCGACATTCTCTCCAGGCGGCCGAGCCCCCACTGCAGGCGGCCGACATTCTCTCCAGGCGGCCGAGCCCACACTGCAGGCGGCCGACATTCTCTCCAGGCGGCCAAGCCCCCACTGCAGGCGACCGACATTCTCTTCCCTTGCTGCTTCACCGAGAGAGAGAGGAATCGAGGAGATCGGGGAGAAAGCAAACCTGCGGCTGGCTCCTGTTTTCTTTTTCCCCCTTGCCCGATGCCCTCCCTTGCCTCTTTTTTCCCCTTTCTCCTAAATGACCCCCCTCCTTCTTTATACATCAACGTATATATATATAAATATATATATATATATATATATATATATATATATATATATATATATATATATATAAATATATATTATAACTAGAAATATATATATAGTACATATATATATATTTTTTATAACTCAAAACGTAAAAACTCCACACCCGCGTATGAGAGCCCGCACGTCCTCGAACAGGGCTGCACCAAATCGTCGCTCGTAGTACGTCCCGAGCCCGCTCCCTGGAGAGGATCCCACTCGGCCGGGTACGGGGTTGTACACCAAACCCTCAAGTCTTTTGGTGGGAGACTTGCAACCAGAATAATTTTGAAGGAAATTAAAACCCTGTACAAAGGTGGAGTGAGAGGGTGATGAGGTCTTCTCTTTCTCAAGTTAAATGAGAAGACTTGTGGAATGTTGTTTAGCAGCTTTGCTACCCCTGAGATGTAGAATATATCAGGAAGAATGTTGGAGCACTGCTTCAGGGTGATAGGTCTTCAAAGACCTAGAATTCTAGGTCCAGAGAAAGACTTCAGGAACTTCTTGCAACTGATATGAATGTATTGTTTCTTGAAGTTATCCTAAGTGAAAGCAGATGAAGAAGACTCTTGATATTGATGTAGTGTTCTTCTTTTTCTTCTTCTAGATCAATTTCTCTCTGGGCCAGGAATAAATTCCTTTTCTTGTGTTGTCTGAATCGCTGTGTGTCTTTCTTGTTGTTGTCTGTTGTGTATATCTGTCTATTTCTCATAAGAACACCTTCGAATTTTTTGAATGTCGAGCAGTAATGGCAGACGGCCTGGAAAGGAAGCAACAATTAATTATTTCCCCAACTGTTTCCATGGGAAACAAGCATGTAATAATCCAGAATTAACTGCGCATCCTAACGGTAGTATTCTGTGAAGAACTGCCATTAATTGTCCAGGAATCAGCGCCATGGAATGAGACGGGAACGGAAGAAGACCTAGTTTGGAATCGTCGACCGAAGAACATAATTCGTCGAGCTGAGTTTAGAGTTCGTCGAGCTAAGCAGAGTTCGTCGAGCTGACAGTCTTCATTCGTTGAATAGACAATCTTCAATATCAGACAAACACTATTCGTTGAGCAGAGAACCAAATTCGTCGAGCTGAGAACCAAATTCGTCGAGCTGAGAACCAAATTCGTCCACCTGAGAAAAGTTCTGGACTTGGACGAAATACTCTGCATCTGCTGAAATGCTGTGTCGGCACAAATTGGTGTCGACAGATTGATCTTGGTGTCGACACAAATCCTCTGGTGTCGACAGATTGGTTTAGGTGTCGACACAAATCCTCCGGTGTCGACACAAGCTGGTGTCGACTGAAATCCTGGGTGTCGACACAAATCGCCTGGTGTCGACACAAGCCCTAAGTGTCGACACAGATTCTCTGAGCACAAAAAAAATCGTCGAGTAGAGATTAGCATTCGTCGACTTGAGAAGCTGTGAACTTGAGGTCCAAGTTCGTCGAGCTCAGAATATAATTCATCGACCGAAGCATGAAGCTGGACTTAGAGAAATTTGAAGTAGTCCTGAGAATGCTTGAAGTAGAATCCGGTGTTCGTCGAGCAAAGAACAAGGTTCGTCGAGCTCAGCACTGCGAATTGTATCATGATCGTCGAGAGCAGAACTTCCTTCGTCGAGCTGAGTTCGACGAACGTCGAACTCATTTCACTTAGTCTGAAAAACTGATAGATCTGGAGTTCCTGATGGTCTTGAGAAAGGCTGGTCCATCTGAAGTTGAGATAGAGGACTATCCTAGACTCTAAGACAAAACAAAACTTGACCCAGACTATACATGATGGGTCACATCCTAAGTCAGTGAACCTAGCCCAAATCTACTAGGGATCCAACAATCTCCCCCTATTTGGGTGAGGTCACTAACAGAAACTCCAAGCAAAGAACAAACATAGAAACAAAGCAAAATTAAGAGATATATCTGGCAGAGAATTTACAACACATGCAACAGATATATATATACACACTGCTTTGTTTTAATGCAAGATATAGACTGAAACAGAAGCAGAAATGAAAAGAAAACACAAAATTGCTTCTCTGATTTCTTCTGTTTTGGCTTGACTTCTGATGCTTTATCTCTTGGCTTCTTGAAAATGATTTCCCTATTGGGATCTGAAGCTTGAGCCTTGGTCATAGTCATGTCAGCTGCCCCTATGATGTTCAGTGAAGTGGCTCTGGAGACAACTGCTTCTGGGTGAAGATGCATGTACTCATCAACATTGAGTAGCTTGTTTGCTTTCCCAAATCTCTTTAGTTCATCTCTCCTGTACTGAGACATAGTAGTTAAGCCAGTTGTGTCCTTGCCTTCAGCTTTAGCCTTGTTGATTAGAGATAAGCCAATGATTTCTTGGAATCTTGCCATTCTGGCTGTGTTGGCTGTTTTTGGATCTTCAGGAGGAGAATAGGGCCTTTCAGCTTCATGTTCCTTAGATTTCTGGTGCTGCTGCTGTTGTTGTCTGCCTGAAGATGGTGGCCTTGGCTGACTGCCACCAGAGGATCTCCATGTTTGTCTCTGATAAGTTTGAATAGGAGCAGATCTCTGAGAGCCAGAGCCAGAGGCACCTGCTGCTGGAGGAGGAGGAGGAGGATCCTTTCTGTATCTATGCACTGGGGGAGGAGAGTATCTTCTACTCCTCTTCCTTTCTTTTTGCTGGTTCTTTGATAGCCACATCCATGCAGACATCCCTTTGTAAGGAGCAACATTGTGCATAATATAGTATGGAGTGTCTGCAGTGGGATTAGGCTTGGGAGCAGGAGGAGGAGGAGCCTTCCTTTTCTTAGAGAGCAACTTCTTTCTCTTTTTAGCAGCCTACTCATCTGATTCATCATCATCCTCAGAATCTGAACTCTGAGGGTTATCATATAAAGCATTCAACTTCCTCAGAGTGGCATCAGGAATGATAAGAGGTTGTTCTTGAGGAGGGATAGAAGGTTCAGAGGGTGAGGGGTCAACAACAGTAGAGACAGAACTTGCAGCTGCTGCCTTGTTCTCTTCCTCAATGTCTGCCAGAATGAGCTCATCCAGATCAGGCATGGGAGAATCATCCATGACAAAATCTGGGATAGGGCAGATGTCTGGAATAGTCATAGGAGTTGGAACAGCAGTGGGAGCAGCAAAGGTGTCACAAAGTTGCCTGGCAACTGCTGGACTAGCTGGAGAGATATACTGGACAATAGCCAAATATGGCTTAGCAATCTCCACTGAAGGAGGCTTCATATATACAGGATCAAGGATCTTAAGTATCTCAGATAAATTTACTGTGGGATTTATGAGGAAATCACCAGCAGTGGTTATTGAGTCCACTGACTCATCAAAGCCACTGTCAGTGTCCATGAATTGAATAAAATCAATTGCTGTATCTGTAACTGTGTTATCAAGCACTGTGTTAACTGTATCTGTAGTGTCAAAAACTGTATCTGTAGTATCTGTATCTGTATCAACTGTATCAACTTCTGCAGCTGCTGCACCAGCTTCATCATGGAGCATCTCCCCCTGCCTGGGTTCAGGAGAACCTGGAGCCAGGCCCCTGAATGAAGAGGGGGCAGCAGAGAGGGCCGAGATTTGGGTAGATAAAGAATCAATGAAATTCACTAGAGGTGTAATGGCCTCTGTGATGAGTGTTTTAATCAGAGGAGTCAGAAGAGAGATGATGGAGGGAATGGTGGAAGAATCCATAAGTGGAGAAAGAATAGTGGAGGGGAGAGAAACAGAGGAGGAAGGAGGAAGGTGTGGAGGGGATAATGGAGGGAGAACAGTGTGTGACTCAGTGGGTATGGTGTAGGAAGGAATAGTGGATAGGTGTGGTGGAAGAGGGGATTGAGGAGGTGAGGGAATATGTGTTTCAGTGGGGGAAACTGGAGGTGTCGGGATATGTATAAGATCAGGCAGTGGAGATTGATGTTGAGGTGGAGTCAATTGAGGTGCAGGAGGAGTGGGAAGAGATTTGGTAGGGGGAGTGACCTCTTCAGGGTCAGGGTGGGGAGTGATCTTGACGGTCCTGGTGCTCTCAGAAGCATTGATGGAGGAGGAGGAACCCCTGGAGGGTTTGGTGATTGTCCTCTCCCATCGGCCAAACAAGGCGCAGGTGAGGCGCTTGCTGGCGTTGATGAATGTGGTCGGGGAGACCAAACATTCACTGGACTTTTCCTGGAGGAAAATCCCCAGGACTCTGCCGTAGCAGACTTCCTTCTTGCTAGTTCTCTTCTTGATTATGTCAAAGAAGACCATGCCCCAATCGACCTGACGCTTGTTGAGCACTGCGCACATGATCAGGAATTGATGGCGAGTGATATAGTCATGTGCCGAGTGCTTGCCCATCAGAATTTTCCCTACAATGTGAGCCAAAAATTGATAGGCGGCTGACAGTTGTTTCTTCAGAAGCTTATTAGGGTTGTTGCCGGAGAAACCCATGACTTTCAGCATATCAGCATATTCCTCAGCGTCCATTTCCAAGTTGTCTTCCCCATTGATCAGACCAAATATTTCAGAGAGTATTGCTGGGGATAGGGAAACGACAGTGTTTCCAATGTTTCCCGTCAGATTTCCATCTTCAGAAACTGTGGCAGTGTACACCCATTCTCTTATCTCGGTTGAGTGTAGTTTGATGCTGCGTGTCATGAAATCCTTGAGATGGTGTTCTTCAAGTAATTCAAGGATATACAGAAAAATTGGATCAGAGTGTTGGAAGGATTCAAAGTCCATGGAGAATGCTGCATCAAACTTCATCGCCGCAAGTGCTCCTGGAGGAATCGCCATTGATGTCCTGCAAAGAAAATCACAGAAAAAAAAAACGGCGATCAAGAGCAAAGGAACTGAAAGCGCGGGACGGAGGTCGAAGAAAACCTAGATATAAGATTTTCAGAATATGAATCGACAAGCTCCGTTCCACGAAAAGAGACAGATCTTCGAACTGAGATCGACGAAACAAGTTACAGGAGAGTAGTTCGTCGAACTCATTCAAAAGAATTGAAGACAGTTCGTCGAACTCCGTTCGACGAAATGGTTTCTGAAGCAAGGTTCGTCGATCTCCGGTCGACGAAAATTGTTTCCACACAGAGAATTCGTCGATCTCCGTTCGACGAGAATCTCTCAAACCTTCCCTAATTCATCGAACTTCGTTCGACGAACTCTGGAAAATTCGTCGAATGCAGACAGAAATTAATTTAACTCTTCTCCATCAATCATTCCCAGTTGATTTATAAAGAACAGATGGGTTTTCTCATCCAAAGGCTTGGTGAAGATATCTGCTTTCTGTAGATCAGTAGGAATGTGGATCAAGTTACTTTTCTTTTTGTCCACATTATCTCTAATGAAATGATGTCTTATTTCAATATGGTTAGTCCTAGAATGATGAACTGGATTCTGAGCTATAGCAATAACACTTGTATTATCACAAAATAAGGTTGAATTATTTAAGTTGATACCATAATCTAGGAGTTGGTTTTGTACCCATAGCATCTGTGAACAGCAGCTGCCAGCAGCCATATACTCTGCCTCAGCAGTTGATGTAGACACAGATGTCTGTTTTTTGCAAAACCAAGAAACAAGTCTCATACCCAGGAACTGGCAAGTTCTAGAGGTACTTTTCCTGTCCACTCTACATCCAGCATAGTCAGCATCTGAGTATCCAGTTAACTCAAATTCTGACTCTGCAGGATACCAGAGTCCTAAACTAGGACAACTCTTTATATATCTCAAAATCCTTTTTAGAAAAATAAGATGAGATTCTTTAGGATTCACTTGGAATCTAGCACAAAGGCATGTGGCAAACATTATGTCAGGCCTGCTAGCTGTTAAGTATAATAGGGATCCAACAATTGCCCTTACAATGCTTCTGATCTACAGGTTTCCCTGCTGCATTAGAATCCACAACAGCATTGGTAGCCATAGGTGTTTTCATTCCTGAGGCATCACCCATCCCAAACTTTTTAATAAGCTCTTTAGCATACTTAGATTGGGAGAGGAAGATACCATCAGGGAGCTGCTTCACTTGGAGACCAAGGAAGTAGGAAAGCTCACCCATACTACTCATCTCAAATTTGGAATGCATGAGGTCAGCAAACCTCTGGCACAATTTGGGATCAGTAGACCCAAAAATAATGTCATCCACATATATTTGTACAAATAAGATTTGGTCCTTATGATGTCTAGTGAAAAGGGTTTTATCTATGGTTCCTCTTGTAAATTTATGCTCTAAAAGAAAGCTAGCTAGGGTCTCATACCAAGCTCTTGGAGCTTGCTTTAAACCATAGAGAGCTTTATGCAATTTGTAAACATAAGAGGGTTGAGTTTGAGAGATAAAACCTGCAGGTTGTTTTACATAAACCTCTTCTTGAAGTACACCATTTAGAAAGGCACTCTTAACATCCATCTGGAATACCTTGAACTTTTTGTATGCTGCATAGGCTAGGAATATTCTAATGGCCTCCAACCTTGCAACAGGGGCAAAAGTTTGGTCATAGTCTATTCCTTCTTCTTGTCTATAGCCTTGGGCAACCAGTCTAGCCTTGTTCCTTACTATGTTCCCTTGTGCATCCAATTTGTTCATATAGACTCATTTGGTTCCAATAACTGGGTAGTTATGGGGTCTTGGAACCAAATCCCAAACTCTACATCTCTCAAATTGATTTAGTTCCTCTTGCATTGCAAGAATCCAGTGGGGATCTTGCTCAGCTTCATGAATGGTGAGAGGTTCAATTTGAGAGAGAAAACAGGCGTGCATCAAGTCTTGATTGAGCTGATGTCTTGTCTGTACACGAACTGAAATGTCTCCAATCACTTGATATCTGGGGTGATCTCTAAGTGTAACAAGATCAGTTTGTGGAGTTGGTTGAGCAACAGCTTCTATAAATAATTCCTCTTGAGGAATGGTGCTGGCTGTTGATGGAAGTTCAGTTACTTCCTCTTGGATTTCTTCTTCTTCACTATCTTCAGCAGCCGGTGAAGTGGGATGAGTTGGAACCTCTTGGGTAAGGTTTAGTCCATCCATAGACTCACACAGTGGTGAAACTTGCAAAGGACTATTGGTAGAAATGTCTTTCTCCTTATAATACATGTTAGCTTCATCAAAAGACACATGGACAGATTCTTCAATTTTAAGGGATGATTTGTTGAAAACCCTATAGGCCTTGCTTACTTGGGAATATCCTAGAAAAATCCCTTCTTCAGCCTTAGCCTCAAACTTTCTAATGTATCTTTTGTTATTAGTGTGGATGTAACATATGCAACCAAAAACTTTAAAGTAAGTGATTTTAGGTTTCTTTTCTTTAAGTAATTCATAGGGGGTCTTGTGTTTTAGTTTATGTATAAGACATCTGTTCAGGACATTGTTATCTGTATTTACAGCTTCTGCCCAAAATGATAGAGGCATGTAAGCATCTGCTAACAATATACCTGCAGCTTCAATGAGTGTCCTATTTTTACTTTCAGCTACCCCATTTTGTTGGGGAGTTCTAGGAGCTGAGAAGCACTGCCTGATACCTTCCTTCTCACAGAACTCATGCATAAGAAGAGACTCAAACTCTGTGCCATGATCACTTCTGATCAATGCAACATGAGTAGAGAACTCAATCTGTATGGTCCTGAGAAAATCTGTAAGAACTTTGAATATATCTGACTTAGCTCTCAGGAAGGCTACCCAACTGAATCTGGAGAAATCATCAACAATAACTAAGGTGTAAGACTTCCCTCCTAGGCTTTGTACTGCAATGAGTCCAAAAAGATCCACATGAAGCACATACAATATCCTAGGTGAATCACTTTTATTAATGGATTTGAAGCTAGTTTTAGTTTGCTTGCCTAGTTGACAAGCCCTGCATAGGCTTTCCTTCTTGTAGGGACCAGAAGGTAAACCTCTAACAAGGTTGTCTTTAGATAACCTAGATATGTTCTTACGGTTTACATGTCCTAGCCTTTTGTGCCATAGCTCATTTTGGTTACTAGTGATATTGAGTAAACAAATATCAGTTGTGGCAGAAATGAAATCTACTAAATATATGTTTCCTTATCTAAGTCCAATTAAAACAGTTTGGTTTTTATCATTTATAATAGAACAAGAGGTGGAGTTGAAATGCACCTGATAACCTTCATCACATAATTGACTTATGGATATAAGGTTATGTTTAAGTCCTCGTACATATGTCACCTTTTTGAAGGTCACTGCTCCAATGCTTACTCTTCCATACCCTTCTGACTGACCACTCTTTGAGTCTCCAAATATCACCTTTGGTCCTAGCTTGGACTTATAGTTGGAGAGATTTGCTTTGCTGCCAGTCATGTGCTTGGAGCAGCCACTGTCCAGGTACCATGTCTGACTTAGCCTTGGACAGTTCTTCACCTGTACCTGCATCAAAAAATAAAGCTCAATTGTTCTTGACCCAGGTTACCTTGGGTCCTTGGTTTGGCTGAAAAGTAAAACTAGAAATGACTGATAATGCAGGTTGAGACTTATACCCTAGAGGGTGATATTTCCTAGGTGGGATTATCCAATCAGCTACTGAGTTAAATGTCTTGTTAGATGTTTTAAGATTTCTATAGGAGAAATTATTTATATTTGGTCGTTCTGGGATCGACGAATTATTGTAAGTTCGTCGACCAGAGTTCGACGAATGGGGATGAGATCGTCGACCTCCACTCAGAGAATGACCATGGTCATTTTCTGCATCCCACGTTCGTCGACCTTTGCTCGACGAACCATACACAGTTCGTCGATCGCAGTAGGACGAATAATTATTTCTGAAGTTTGCGTTCAGCGTTCGTCGATCGGGGTTCGACGATCTTGCAGGATTTCGTCGATCTAAGTTTGACGAATTCTGCTAAACTTGGTTTTTAACAGCTTTCTTCTGTTTTCTGTTTCTATTGTCTAGGGAATTTGACTTGTTTTCTGACATGGGTTTTTCAGTTAATTTCTCTTTACCCTTAGCAGTGATAAACTTTATGGGAGTGGAAAGTATATTCTTCTTTATTATGGGGGGTAAACCTGATGAAGCACCCAAGCCCAGCCTGCCATTTAATCTGACATTTACTGTGCTTGTGATATCCATCAGCTTGAGGCTTCTCCCATTGAGAGATTGCTCAAGTTGTTTTGCCTCACATAATTCAGATTTTAACTTGATTATATGTTCATTAGCTAGAGTCAATTGGTCAGTTAGTTTTCTATTTTCTGTGCTGACAGATTCAAGGTTTTCTAGTCTAGTCCTCAGGGTTTTTATCTCTTTCTTTGAGTTTATTAGATCCACGCACATAGTTTTAAACTCTATTTTAAACAAGTCAGAATTGAAATCAAAACTAGAAATCACCTGATCAGCCTCTGAGTATGAGGAACCTTCATCTTCAGAATCCTCTTCTGATCCACAGTTGCTTCTGGAGGCATCTATTGCCATTAGGCACACCTCCTTGGATCTGGCTTCTTCCTCTTCTTCACTGGAGCTGGAGGAGGATGTTTCCTCTTTTGTGTCACTCCAGGACTCAGCAACAAATCCTTTGTCCTTTCTTTTATACTTGTTGGAGGGTCTGCTGCTTGGTTTTCTTCTGGAATCCTTGTCCCTGCCCTTGTCCTTTTTCTGATTCTCTGGGCATTCTGAAATATAGTGCCCTGGCTTTCTGCATCCAAAATACATAACCTCCTTAGTTGGTGTCTTGTCATATTTGGGTTTATCATCCTGCTTGGATGATTTTCTTCTAAAGTCCTTTATTGCCATTTTGTAGAATCTTTTGGCAAAGAGGCTCATTAACTCTTCGTTGGAGGTAGATGTTTCATTGTCTTCAGAAGCTTTGAGGGCCAAGCTGTGCTCCTTCCTAACTGGGGTAGTTGCCTTCTGTTCTGCTGCCTCTCTTTATTTGACAAGCTGCTCATATGACTTTAGCTTGCCTAGCAGAGATTCTGTTGAGATCTCATTGAGGCTTCTGGCTTCTTTGATTGGCCAGATTCTGGAGTCCCATGTACTGGGGAAACACATCAATATCTTGTCATTCACCTCAGTTAAGGTGATGTCCTTGTCAAGAGTCTTGAGTTCACTAATGATTGAACTTAATCTATTGTACATCTCAGTCACTGATTCTGTCTCATCCTTTTTGAAGTTCTCATAGAGAGAAATGAGACTGGATCTCCTATCCTTTTTTCATCAGCTGATCCTACTACCATTTGATTGAGAGAGTCCCAAATGGCCTTGGCTGAGGTGCACTCAGCCACCTTCTAAAATATGTCATCTGACATTGTTTGGGCCAGAATATTCATAGTCTTTGCATCAGCCATCTTGGCTTTCTTGTAGGCTTCAGTATTGTCTGGAGGTGGTACTGCACTCAGATTAGTTGATGTGCTGGCAAAAGTTATAGGAGCTGGAGGAACACCTGTTGAAATGACAGAGAAAATATCTTCATTAATGGAGTTCATATATAATCTAATTCTTTCCTTTCAGATGACAAACTTATTAAGATTGCACACTGGAGGTCTGATGCTTGTATAATCCTTGTTTTGGGCCATATCTTTGATAAGGATAAGTCCAATAACAGAATAGAGACAAAGAGATCTAACTAAGGGATCTTTGGGTTCAGGTGTTAGCCTGTGCAACCACCAAGGTGTGGTATGTTTAACCAACCTCCCTCTGATACCAATTGAAAGTGCAGCTAGATCTGATATACTCTAGAGGGGGGGGGGGGTGAATAGAGTATATGGTGATTTTGAAACTTTTACAACTGCTGTTGTATTTTAGGTGTGTGTGTGTGGAAGCAAATACAATAAATCAAAAAGAAAACAGCAATGGACTAATCACAGCACATTCACAGAGCAAGACCAGAAAACAAAAGGAAAAGAAAGCAACCAGACGACACAAGAATTTTATAGTGGTTCCCCAAATCTGGGTAGTCCACTCTTCTACCACCCTGGTAGGAATCCACTGCAGGAAGGGGTTGATCAGGTGTCCTGGCACCAATGGGGTTTTGATCAGGTTCCCAAAAACCAAACCCTCAAGTCTTTTGGTGGGAGACTTGCAACCAGAATAATTTTGAAGGGAATTAAAATCCTGTACAAAGGTGGAGTGAGAGGGTGATGAGGTCTTCTCTTTCTCAAGTTAAATGAGAAGACTTGTGGAATGTTGTTTAACAGCTTTGCTCCCCCTGAGATGTAGAATAGATCAGGAAGAATGCTGGAGCACTGCTTCAGGGTGATAGGTCTTCAAAGACCTAGAATTCCAGGTCTAGAGAAAGTCTTCAGGAACTTCTTGCAACTGATATGAATGTATTGTTTCTTGAAGTTATCCTAAGTGAAAGCAGATGAAGAAGACTCTTGATATTGATGTAGTGTTCTTCTTCTTCTTCTAGATCAATTTCTCTCTGGGCCAGGAATGAATTCCTTTTCTTGTGTTGTCTGAATCGCTCTGTGTCTTTCTTGTTGTTGTCTGTTGTGTATATCTGTCTGTTTCTCATAAGAACACCTTCGAATTTTTTGAATGTCGAGCAGTAATGGTAGACGGCCTGGAAAGGAAGCAACAATTAATTATTTCCCCAACTGTTTCCATGGGAAACAGGAATGTAATAATCCAGAATTAACTGCGCATCCTAACGGTAGTATTCTGTGAAGAACTGCCATTAATTGTCCAGGAATCAGCGCCATGGAATGAGATGGGAACGGAAGAAGACCTAGTCTGGAATCGTCGACCGAAGAACATAATTCGTCGAGCTGAGTTTAGAGTTCGTCGAGCTAAGCAGAGTTCGTCGAGCTGACAGTCTTCATTCGTTGAATAGACAATCTTCAATATCAGACAAACACTATTCGTTGAGCAGAGAACCAAATTCGTCGAGCTGAGAACCAAATTCGTCGACCTGAGAAAAGTTCTGGACTTGGACGAAATACTCTGCATCTGCTGAAATGCTGTGTCGGCACAAATTGGTGTCGACAAATTGATCTTGGTGTCGACACAAATCCTCTGGTGTCGACAGATTGGTCTAGGTGTCGACACAAATCCTCTGGTGTCGACACAAGCTGGTGTCGACTGAAATCCTGGGTGTCGACACAAATCGCCTGGTGTCGACACAAGCCCTAAGTGTCGACACAGATTCTCTGAGCACAAAAAAAATCGTCGAGTAGAGATTAGCATTCGTCGACTTGAGAAGCTGTGAACTTGAGGTCCAAGTTCGTCGAGCTCAGAATATAATTCGTCGACCGAAGCATGAAGCTGGACTTAGAGAAATTTGAAGTAGTCCTGAGAATGCTTGAAGTAGAATCCGGTGTTCGTCGAGCAAAGAACAAGGTTCGTCGAGCTCAGCACTGCGAATTGTCTCACGATCGTCGAGCGCAGAACTTCCTTCGTCGAGCTGAGTTCGACGAACGTCGAACTCATTTCACTTAGTCTGAAAAACTGATAGATCTGGAGTTCCTGATGGTTTTGAGAAAGGCTGGTCCATCTGAAGTTGAGATAGAGGACTGTCCTAGACTCTAAGACAAAACAAAACTTGACCCAGACTATATATGATGGGTCACATCCTAAGTCAGTGAACCTAGCCCAAATCTACTAGGGATCCAACACCCATGAAATCCTCGAGCCTCAGTAATCGTCCTTGGGCTAGGCCATGATTCTATCACCTTGACCTTCTCTCTATCAACTCTAATACCCTCAGAAGAAACGATATATCCTAAGAAGGTCAGGTTATCTGTCAAAAGCGCGCATTTCTTCAAATTTACATATAGTTTATTTTCTCATATTATCTCAAAGACTTGTCTAAGATGAATCATGTGCTGATCTTGATCAAGGATGTAAATCAAAATATTGTCATAATACACCACTACGCAAACCCTTGTGAGTGGCCTATGCACTTGATTCATCATGTATAACCCCGTATTCGTGGAGTGGGGTCCCCAAGCAAGCATAATGTGTAATCCAAAAAATGGTGCGGGATAAGTGAGCCCAAAGGACAAGGGGGAAAAGGGTCGGGTGTGGCGGGAGGCCGGCACCCGCCCCGGCTTATTCTTTAGGGGGTGAGTGCGGCGGGAGGCCGACACTCGCCCCGACCCCATGCAACGTCCCCTGGGCCATCCGTGGGCCTCAGCCCACTAGGCCTCCGTTAGACCGTTACCGGGCTGCAGCCCAAGCACCCCAACCCCTCTCCCTCCACAGGCGGGTTGTTGGTAGCCACAACCTCCCTTTGATGAGCGAACTCGACAGTTAAGCTGGGTCATACGGGGACTTCCCAGGAGGTCACCCATCCCAGTACTACTCTCGCCCAAGTACGCTTAACTATGAAGTTCCTTCACTTCTCATCACCAGTTGAGCTAACACCCCAAAACTAGATTTGGATTTCAGGTGGGGTGAAACGGCCTGGGACACGGGCGCGTCCCAGGGCGTGTCGTGCCTGGATTGAGGAGTTGGGTGCCTGGTTGATGAAATTTGGTCGATGGAAGGAACACGCCAGGTGACACGGGCGTGACCCAACTAACACGGGCGTGTCAGTGGGCGTGTCCCTCTGGTCGACACAATGAGCTCGACGATCGTAGAGTGTCGAGTGTCGAGTGTCGAGTGCAGATGGCACGACCTGTGACACAGGCCTGTCACAGGGCGTGTCAGCACGGTCGACGAACTCAGCCCGACGACTTTAAGCTGGGGCGTGTTTAGTGCCGTGTCATGGGCACACGGCCTAGAACACGGGCATGTCCCAGGGCCGTGTGAGTCTCAGGTGATTTTGAGGTTGTGCATCCTGATGAACACGGCCACAGACACAGGTGTGTCTGAAGGCGTGTCAGGGGACACGGCCCGTGACACGGGCGTGTCACATGGCCGTGTACTGGCTGGCTTTAAGTCGGTTGACTGCCGCTTAAGGGACACAGCCTGTGACACGGGCGTGTCACTGGGCGTGTCAAGCCGTGTTCATGCTTTTCTGGACAATTCTGAGCCGTTTGATTCCCTCTTCCTAGATCCAATGGATAGGCTCTGTGCATGTGTTGATAAGGCCGGGGAAAAGGGGATTTAAACCCTTCCTCTTCATCATCATCTTCTTCTTCTCATTTCAAGAGAGAGAAAGAAGAGGGGAGTGCAAGAGAAGGAAGGAGGAAGAAAAGCCAGCTGCTGGAGGAGCTGTGGAGTGCGGAGCGAAGATCCGAGAGCGGATTGGTGAAGGCTAAGTCAAGGCGGTGACTTCCGTCCAGCTACTTCATGGCACCGAAGCGGTCTTCAAGGGTAACAATCTCCTTCTTGGACATCGAAGTCCTTTCTTTATACATATGCGTGGAATCCTCCACCAAAAGGTGGATTCGCGAAGTGATTCCGTCATTGAGTCTATATCTAGAGCTGGAATTGTGGAGTACGGCATAGGCATGCTGTGTGAAGCCCATCTGGACCATTAGTTTGGATTGGTGATGATCATGGGTAAACCGGAGAAGACTCTGTGGGTTTGCAAAGATGAGCTATATGCTTTGTGTCTTGGATGAATGAATACTATGTGTGGATGGTATGCTCATGCGTGAGCTAGCCATCAATATGATCTTGGATACTTTGCGTAAGATCCTTGTAGTGTGAGCGCTGCGTGTGCTCGTTTGCTCTGCGAGAGCGGAAAGCTGTGGCTACCCAGGAAGGGAAGGCCGACCCGCGTCACGGTGCGTCTAGTGACGATTTGAGCACGGGCAAGGCTAACCTGTACCTGGGCATGTTGGAGAGATTGATTGGTGGCAGTGTTTCGGCGTGCGATAGCCCGACTTGCTACACCGAAATAAAAGCGGGTCGATCTGATGGATTAATGCTCATATTTGCCATGCGGTACCTACCTCTGCTTGGTTTGGGCGGAATGCAACCAACATGCATGTTGGGGTGACTAGGACCGGCCAGCCAACAAGTTAATTACCGTTCGTTGGTGGTGTTACCACGGGTTTCCGGTACACCGTAAGGTGCCCTGAGTGCACGAAGCGTCTGGCTGCGGTCGGCGTTTGTGATTTGATGTGTGTGATTGTTAGCTATTATACTTTCAAATGCATACAGGGAAGGAACCGCTGCCCCGGGCATGGGATAGGGTCGTTATAATTGGTCAGCTGTAGCTGACCGTTACTTTGTTTGCCGCTCTTTGGTGGATGTTTACTTGCAGGTGCTGCGGCTTGAAATGAAATGAGCAGATTGAAAGCTTGCTGCTAAGGCCCTTGAAGGCCAAGTGAATCCTGGTTGGATTTCATGTGTGGCTGGCCTGCGTGCCGATGTACGAACTTGTATATGTGTAAAAAGAGAAACATGTAAGGCCTTAGGGCCATGTGTGTGTGGGTTGTATACATTCCTGATTTAGTTATATATAAATGTGGAATTTATGTATTAGTGGACATTCCTGGAGTTGAGTTCATACAACTTAAAAATGCTGCGCTAGAATGGATTGAGTTAAGGATGTGAATAGAATTTGATCGCCACAAGTAATTCCGCCACTTGTCTGTGACCTATGGAGTGGGGCTCCGGCCGGACCCACCGTTATATGTCATGTGACGAGTGGGGGCGTTACAAAGTGGAATTAGAGCCAGGTTTAGATTATTTGGGAGGAAAGAACAGAATTGAACTCACGAATGTCCACTAGGAATGTATTTCATGCACGTGACGTGCGTGAGTGTGTAGTCAATGTATAAGTACCGTTATGATATGAATTATTAATGGTGTTCTGTACATTGATAGGTGGCGAGGAGTGGAGCTGGGCCGTCTAAGCCCCAGCAGTCTGATGAGAGTGTAGCACCGGTTGATGCGCCTACGCCTCCTTTGGCGGAGACCATTCGGGTGGGTGACGAAAACAGTGCTCGCAGTATTGCAGACACAACCTGTAAGGCCTGCAGTGGTACCTGTGCTGCTTGGTGTTCGGCAAGAGTCTGTTGATGAGCAGTTGAAAATATTTATGGAGTTTCATCCACCCACGTTTGGCGGAGCGGTTTCTCCAACGCAGGCGGAAGATTGGCTTGCGAGAGTAAAACGAATCATGACTGCAATCAGGACGGTGGAGGAGCAGAAAGTGACTTTCGCCACTTTTCTGTTAGAAGGAGATGCGAGATTTGGTGGGATGAGATGGAGGTGCATTACTTGGCCGGTCGAGGGTTAGCGGAGGTGTCCATGGAATAATTCTCCCGCTTGTTTTTAGCCAAGTACGTGCCAGTGTCCCAACGGATTGCTATGGAGAATGAGTTTTTACGTCTGGTGCAGGGTGAGACGGATATTGATACGTACCTGCATGAATTTACCAGACTGGGGCGGTATGCGGGATCTACTTTCGCTGAGGAAGCCCGAAAGACGAATCGATTTTATGAGGGCCTTTAGGATGAGTTAAGGTTGGCACTCCCGAGTTCGGTGAGCCAAGGCTTCCAAGCGTTGGTAGACACAGTCCTTGCATTGGAGAAGGATATGAAGCGAGTGCAAGAAACGAGGAGACTGGCGTTGGAGAAGCCAGAATTCAAAGTTCCGCAGTTGGAACAATTGGATTTTCAGAAACGAGATAAGAAGAGGTTCAAGCCCGCGGAACAAACCTCTTCGAATGTTGCGTCAAAAGCAACGCATGGACAAAGACGTGTTGAGACACGTACTTATTTTAAATGCGGAAAACAGGGGCATATAGCCTCTAATTGTCGAAGCGGCCCTCCTAGAAGTGAGAAAATGACGGGTGCGTCTTATGAAGATGAGGGTAAAGCAGTGGCCGAGTCATCTACATCACGAATGCAACCTCGATTGCATAATATGAAAGTGCAAGAGCCGCAAAGTACACTTGGTGAAATTCAACCTCGTGTTTTCAATTTGGCCTTTACTGCAAAATAATACGGATGAGCGGAAATAAGTGTGACTCGTCTTCCATGTGTGGATGTGAATGTTATGTATCTGTATGGGAAATGGCGGGTTAGATGGATATACGACTGTGTTGATATTTGGTTTGATTGTGCGAGGGCTTGTGTTGAGACATGATGCAGTCTCTGAGCCCGATTATGTGAATGATTGGAGTGAGACAAATTTCGAGGACGAAATTCTTTGAAAGAGGGGAGGATTGTAACACCTCAAAACTAGATTTGGGTTTCAGGTGGGGTGACACGGCCCGGGACACGGGCGTGTCCCAGGGCGTGTTATGCCTGGATTGAGGAGTTGGGTGTCTGGTCGACGAAATTGGGTTGATGGAAGGAACACGCTAGGTGACACGGGCGTGACCCAACTGACACAGGCGTGTCAGTAGGCGTATCCCTCTGGTCGACACAATGCGCTTGACGATCGTCGAGTGTCGAGTGTCGAGTGCAGAGGACATGGCCTGTGACACGGGCGTGTCAGCGCGGTCGACTAACTCAGCCCGACGACTTTGAGCTTGGGCGTGTTTAGTGCCGTGTCATGGGCACACAGCCTGGAACACGGGCGTGTCCGAGAGCCATGTGAGTCTCGGGTGATTTTAAGGTTGTGCATCCTGATGAACACGGCCACAGACATGGGCGTGTCTGAAGGAGTGTCAGGGGACACGGCCCGTGACACGGGCGTGTCACACGGCCGTATAATGGCTGGCTTTAAGTCGGTTGACTGCCGCTTAAGGGATACGGCCTGTGACACGGGCGTGCCAAGCCGTGTTCATGTTTTCTAGATAATTCCGAGCCGTTTGATTCCCTCTTCCTAGATCCAATGGATAGGCTCTGTCCATGTGTTGATAAGGCCGGGGAAAAGGGGATTTAAACCCTTCCTCTTCATCTTCTTCTTCTTCTTCTCATTTCAAGAGAGAGAAAGAAGAGGAGAGTGCAAGAGAAGGAAGGAGGAAGAAAAGCCAGCTGCTGGAGGAGCTGTGGAGTGCGGAGCGAAGATCCAAGAGCGGATTCGTGAATGCTAAGTCAAGGCGGTGACTTCCGTCTGGCTACTTCATGGCACCGAAGCGGTCTTCAAGGGTAACAATCTCCTTCTTGGACATCGAAGTCCTTTCTTTATGCATATGCGTGGAATCCTCCACTAAAAGGTGGATTCGCGAAGTGATTCCGTCATTGAGTCTATATCTAGAACCGGAATTGTGGAGTACGGCATAGCCATGCTGTGTGAAGCCCATCTAGATCGTTAGTCTGGATTGGTGATGATCATGGGTAAACCGGAGAAGACTCCGTGGGTTTGCAAAGATGAGCTATATGTTTTGCGTCTTGGATGAATGAATGCTATGTGTGGATGGTATGCTCATGCGCAAGCTAGCAATCGATATGATCTTGGATGCTTTGCGTAAGCTCCTTGTGGTGTGAGCGCTGCGTGTGCTCGTTTGCTCTGCGAGAGTGGAAAGCTGCGGCTACCTAGGAAGGGAAGGCCGACCCGCGTCACGGTGCGCCTAGTGATGATTTGAGCACGGGCAAGGCTAACATGTACCTGGGCATGTTGGAGAGATCGATTGGTGGCAGTGTTTCGGGAGCGTGCGATAGCCCGACTTGCTACACCGAAATAAAAGCGGGTCGATCTGATGGATTAATGCTCATGTTTGCCATGCGGTACCTACCTCTACTTGGTTTGGGCGTAATGCAAACAACATGCTTGTTGGGGTGACTAGGACCGGCCAGCCAACAAGTTAATTACCATTCGTTGGTGGTGTTACCACGGGTTTCTGGTACACCGTAAGGTGCCCTGAGTGCACGAAGCGTCTGGCTGCGGTCGGCGTTTGTGATTTGATGTATGTGATTGTTAGCTATTATACTTGCAAATGCATACAGGGAAGGAACCGATGCCCCGGGCATGGGGTAGGGTCGTTATAATTGATCAGTTGTAGCTGACCGTTACTTTGTTTGCCGCTCTTTGGTGGATGTCTACTTGTAGGTGCTGCGGCTTGAAATGAAATGAGCAGATTGAAAGCTTGCTGCTAAGGCCCTTGAAGGCCAAGTGAATCGTGAATGGATTTCATGTGTGGTCGGCCTGCATGCCGATGTACGAACTTGTATGTGTAAAAAGAGAAACCTGTAAGGCCTTAGGGCCATGTGCGTGTGGGTTGTATACATTTCTGGTTTGGATATATATAAATGTGGAATTTATGTATTAGTGGACATTCCTGGAGTTGAGTTCATACAACTTAAAAATGCTGCACTAGAATGGATTGAGTTAAGGATGCGAATAAAATTTGATCGCCATAAGTAATTCCGCCACTTGTCTGTGACCTATGGCGTGGGGCCCCGGCTGGACCCACCGTTATATGACATGTGACGAGTGGGGGCGTTATACCCCATTTCAAGGGGAGGTGCGGCGGGAGGCCGGCACCCGCCCCGACTTATCCTTTAGGGGGCGAGTGCGGCAGTAGGCTGGCACTCTCCCCGACCCCATTTCAAGGGGACGGGTGCGGCGGGAGGCCGACACCCGCCCCGACTTTTATTTAGGGGGCGAGTGCGGCTGAAGGCCGACACTCGCCCTGGCCCAATTTGAAGGGGGAGGGTGCGGCGGGAGGCCGACACCCGCCCCAACTTATTCATTTGGGGGAGAGTGCGGTGGGAGGGCGACAATCGCCCAACTCCATTTCAAGGGGGCGGGTGCAGCAGAAGGATGACACCCGCCCTGGCTTATTCTTTAGGTGGCGAGTGCGGAGGGAGGCCGACACGTGCCCCGACCTCATTTCAAGGGGGCGGGAGGCCGACACCCGCCCTGGCTTATTCTTTAGGGGGCGAGTGCGGCGAGAGGCCGGAACTCGCACCGGCCTCATTTCAATTGGGCGGGTTGTTGGAACCCTACTTGTGATTTGGGCTAGGTTCACTATTAGGATTGATGACCCACCATGTATAGTCTAGGGTCATATGTTAGTTTCAGGGTTAAGGTCAATTACATTAGGTTAGATCACTGAGACCTACCTTCAGAAGACTTCAGAGAACTCAAGACTTAAGAGACAAGGCAGTTTGAAGTCGCATAAAAAGGAGTTTGACGATAGCTAAACTCAGCTCGACGAACTCAGAGTTTCTTCTCTGAGTTGAGCTCGATGAAAGTTTAGCTGAGCTCGACGAACTGTGAGCTTATATCAGAATCTCAGCTCGACAAAGTGCCTTCTCAGCTCGACGAACTTGGAGCTCAGTTTGGCAAGTACATTTTCTATTTGACGATCTTGGATCTCAGCTCAACAAAGGAGAATTATCAACTCGACGAACTTGGAGCTCAGATCTACGAATTCTTTGCTGAGTTTGACTAACTCCTTCCAGGTTCTATTCGACTAAATTTGTTTGCAGTTTTTCTAATGGACTAAGGTGGTTTAATTTCAAGTATTAAGGAAGTAATACTCTGTTAATTAATGCTCAATATGCTCAAAAATATAGCCGTTTCCCGGCAGCATTAATTAGGAATTTCACAGAGTTATTACTTAACATATTTACTGGGACAGTTGGGGAAATACATTGAAGACAAAATCAGCTGTTCCATTCCCTAAAAAATATGTAGAGGACTTTAAAGAATTTGAATTTCAAATAAGCAATCAAAATATAAAAGAGATTTTCAAAAGATTGCTCAAGACAGAGAATAAGTCTAACAGTCCAGAAGAAGATTTTCTCTGCAACAAGAGAACAAGAAATAGAAATAGAGAACATCTTGTTCATCTTCATTCTTATTCTTCAAGTTTTCTTCCAGCAACACAACATTCAATCTGAGACCAAAAGTTCAATCACTCAGAATCATTTACTGGAAGAAGAAGTTTTCATCTTGAAGACCTACACCCTGAAGCAAAGTCTCATACTCCTGACCAGATTTCTATAACTCAGGGGGAGCTTTGACAACATCACAAAATCCACCAGTCTTCTCAGAGGATTGAGACAGAGAAGACAATATCAATTTTATTTTCTCTCAATATGTACAGGGTTATAACTCCCTTCAAAAGTTAAACCTTTTGGTTGTCAAGTCTCCTGATCAAAAGACTTGGTTTGGTTTTTAGGCACCTGATCAAAAGCTCAAAGGGTTGTTAGATCTCCCTTAGAAAATAGATCTTGTGGTGACAGGGCAGCTGAACAAAAACCTGTGGTGACAGGGCACCTGAACAAAAATCTGTAGTGACAAGGCACCTGAACAAAAACCTGTGGTGGCAGGGCACATGATCAAAAACCTATAGTGGATTCCTACCAGGGTGGTAGAAGAGTGGATGTATCCAGGTTTATTGGGGAATCACTATAAATTTTCTTGTGTTGTCTGGTTATGCTCTACTTTCTTATTTATTGTGTTGTGATATATTTTCTTTATTTATATATATATATATATCATATATTTTACTCCGCTGTAAAAATAACTTAAAGATTTTAAAATACTATATTCACCCCCCTCTAGAGTTAGTTAGCTCAATCTCTTACTTTCAAGTGGTATCAGGGTATCACCTTCAATTGATATTAAAGCTTATCTGATATCACTTTCAATTGGTATTAGAGGGATAAGTTACTTGGTTGTACATGCTAACACCTGAACCAAAAGATCTTTGTTTGATCTTATCTACTCTAGTTGTATTTCATATCATGACACAAAATAAGGAGTACTCAAGCACCAGACCTTCAGTGTGCAATCTAAATAAGTTTACTCTTTGGAAGACAAGGATTAGGCTATATATGAATTCTATTGATGAAGAAATTTACAATTCTATCTTGATAGGTCCCCCTACACCCACTATAACTACAAGCACAAGTGCTGTTCCACCACCTGAGTGGACTGAAGAACACAAGAAGGCAAAGATAGCAGATGCCAAAGCAATGAATATACTGGCTCAAACCATGTTAGATGACATATTTCAGAAGGTTGTAGAATGCACCTCAGCAAAGGCCATTTGGGATTCCCTAAATGCTTTGGTTGTTGGTTCAGCAGATGAAAGAAAGGATAGAAGGTCCCACTTGATTTCTCAATATGAGAATTTCAAGAAGGGTGAATTTGAATCAGTTGCTGAGATATACACCAGACTCAGCCTCATCATCAATGCACTGAAAACCCTAGAGAAGGAAATCTCATTGATAGAAGTCAATGACAAGATCCTTATGTACTTCCCTAGCACATGAGACTCTAGGATCCGACCAATCAAGGAAGCCAGAAGCTTGAATGAGATCTCAACATAGAACTTATTGGGAAAGCTCAAGTCTTATGAGCAGCTTATCAAGACAAGGGAAGCTAGACAAGTGGCTTCACCTTCAATAAGGAAAGAGAAAAGCATAACTTTTTAGGCTATAGATGAAGAAGAATCCACTCCAGATAATGAAGACATACTAAGTCTTTTGGCCAAGAGATTCTATAAGATGGTAAGGAATGATTTTAGAAAAAGGTTGATGAATTGTAAATATACGTATTTTTGTGCACATTAATTTAGTCATTTTCATTTATTTTCGTCGTTTTTACTTATTTTTGTTCAATAAAATTTTCCTATTCTTGTAAATTTGCTTCTAACTTGTTTTATTTTATTTTTCAGAAAAAGTTCAAAATCTGCTGAAATTGGGCAGTACACGCCCGTGACATATTTGTCATGCCCGTGACCAAGGCGTGACGCTCAAATTCCGTGAACAGGCAGATTTCTGAAGTAAAAAGCTCGACACGCCTGGCGACACGCCCGTGTCACCCGACACGGGGCGTGACCCAAGCCCGTGTTCACTCCACTCGACGAATTCATCTCGACGATCGTCGAGTGTCGACACCAACAGTCACGCCCAGCGTCACGCCCGTGACCTGGGGCGTGACTCAATTTCCGCTCGACGATTTCGACTCGACACTTTCCGCTCGACATTCGTCGAGTGTCGACACCAACTGACACGCCCAGCGTCACGCCCGTGACCTGGGGCGTGACCTTTCCAGCTGGCCCGACAAGATGCTGACAAAGACTTTCGACGCAACCCGCGCCCGATTCTACCTCCCTGACACGCCCAGCGTCACGCCCGTGACCTGGGGCGTGACTGCTTGCGAACTCAGCCCGAAGTCAACTTTCCTGTCCAATCGCCGGCCGCCTTCATGAATAGTACTGTCACGCCCCCCCTACACGCCCATGACCGAGGGCGTGTACTTAGAATTTTTTGCCTATAAATTGCCCAGTTCTGTAAGGTCCAAGGGTTCAGTTTTTTGGGCCAATTTAGTGTCTTTTTGTGGGCTTAATCCGTGGATACTAGTGCTATGTAAGGAGATTTCTCCCTTCTTATTTCATGTTTTATTTTGCTTTATCTTCTAGCTTTGTAATAGTTTGATGATTTCAATAAAAATGTTAGATTTTCTCTCTCTATATAGCATGAAAATTCATTTGGATGGCTCACTTCTTCTCCCTTTTTTATCCTTGGTTTCATCCTTGTTCTTCATTTATGAAATGTGTGTGTGTGTGTATGAGTGTAATTTAATTTACTTTACATGTCTTTAACTTGTCTTCATGCTTAGAATTTTGATTTCATTCTCATGAATTTATAAAAGAGATTCAAAAAGTGATTTTGTTCCCTTTTTTACTTAGTTTTCTTTTAGGATTGTAAAACCTCTTTTTGTTCTTTTCATCTTCTTTTTCACCTTTTTTATCACTTTCATAAAGTCATAAGAATGAAAATGTTGGCATTTTAATTTTCCAAATACTTTGGTTTTTAATTTGTTTTGAAAAACTTTTGTCTTCTAAAATTGAAATTTCCTCTTTTTATTTGTTTTTGGCAAAATCTAAGCATGAAAAAGTTAAAATTTTAATGTTTAGGTAACTTTCATTTTGCTTTTTATTTGTGTGTGTGAGTGTATGAGCCTAAATTTCCTTTTGTTCTTCTTAATCTTCATGAAGTGTGTGTGAGTTTAGGTGTATAACTTTTATGCTTTGATTCAAATTGTGTAGAGTGTGTGAGTGTAGGTGTTAAATCTTTTATGCTTTCTTTTAATTGCTTTCTTTTAATGCTTTGTTCAAATTATGTAGAGTGTGTGAGTGTAGGTGTTAGCTTTATTACTTTCTTGAATTTCTTATGGAGTGTGTGTGTCTGTGTGTGTTTATTTCCGCCTACTCGTTAAGAGTTAAATGACGCACCGTTTTCATTTTCAGTCCTACTCGTTCGAGTAGGACTTGTAATTTTTCTTTCTTTATTTTTCCGCCTACTCACTTGAGTTTAAATGACCGGACTTTATTTCCCGCCTACTCGTTTGAGTAGGATTTGTAATTTTTCTTTCTTCATTTTTCCGCCTACTCACTTGAGTTAAATGGCCGGACTTTATAGCCCTGTAATCGCATTTATTTTCTCCTACTCATTTGAGTAGGACTCGCTTTCGTTTCAGTCCTACTCGTTTGAGTAGGACTTGCAATTTTCAGCTTTTATTTACCGCCCCCACTCGTTTGAGTGGGACTCGCAAAGTTTAAAATATGCAAATTTCTTTCATGTGTAACTTAGTTTCTGTTTAATTTATAATTTGGCGTGTGCGTGAGTTCTTGTTTTTAGCTAACTTTTCAGTTTTCTAAATGTTGTTATTTGTTTTTATGTCCCTTTCTTATAATCATTCAGCATCTAATTTCGAACTCGCGCCTCACTAAATTATAAGCCGTCCCCATACCGATATGTGGCTAATCGCTATTAGCCTCGGCATCGAAGAGCATTGGGACATTAAAATGATTTATAATAATTAAAGCTCTTTATTTTCATTTTAATTTAAGCACTTAAGTTTTACCCCGGGTTTACGACGCGTAGGACCACATATCGATGTGTGGGCCCTATTTCCGTAGTCCATATGCTAGCTAGCCGAGAGGCCGTGCATATGGACCGATCCCCCCTGGGTAAATAGAGTTGCGTGCATACCCTCGAGAGAGGACAAGCGTAATTCTACCGGATTGGGTTCCCCACCCAATAGCGGGGTTCTTAGCGTAAAGCGGGCGTTAAGAGGAATCCTTCGTCGGACTAACGTTCGGTCGAATAGTCTTAACGTTTAGGTGAGCGATATCCCTATAGCTAGGTGAGCTCACATTTGTGGAACCTCCACAGCCAAGTTGCCTTATTATTAATTTGAAAACTAAGTCTTTTTATTATTAAAAATTGTTTTAGTCTTAATCCGATTCGATGCTGAGCGTTAACCCTTCATCGAATATTTTCTAAATCGTTTTTTTTGCTCCTTTGCTTTTCCGTCTTTTATTAAGTAAAAAAATCCACCTTACTTTCAGTAAAATAATAGTCCTCCCGGAGGAGTAAGAATAGTCAACACGACCCCGAGAACAATACGACCTCGGTATTCCCCCGAATATCGAGTACTACTTGCGATAGGTGCACTTGCCTCTATTAGCACGCCCGCGGCGATCGACTCACCGAACCAACCACAGTAAGAGTCTGTTCGCGGGCGCATCAAGTTTTTGGCGCCGTTGCCGGGGACTCTCTTTTCGAGTTGCTATTTCGAATTCCGGAGTCTATTAATTTTACTTATTTTCAAAAAAAAAACTAAAAACTTTATTTAAAAAAAAAAACAAAAAAAAAGAGTTTATTTTGTTTTATTTTTGTTTGGGTGTATGACCTGAGGACAACCCTCAGAGTCTGAAGATTTTGACTTCGACCCTGAGATCGAACGCTCTCTTGCGCGTATTCGATCTCAACGCCGAAATCCTTCTTTAGATCGCGAGGAATCTATCGGAGAACCTACTGTTGTACTTATGGCCGCCCCTAACCTTCCCCCGACGGCCGAGTGTACTATGTCCTATTACGCCCGACCTAACCTGGATGATTCTGGGTCGAGTATTGTTCGCCCTGCGGTGGCGAATAATAATTTTGAAATAAAGTCGAGTGTCATTCAAATGGTCCAAAACGCCGTGCAGTTCGATGGACTGCCGGATGAGGACCCGAATGTCCACTTGTCCAATTTCTTGGAGATATGCGACACCTTCAAGATCAATGGCGTCACTGATGACGCCATTCGTTTGCGCTTATTTCCTTTTTCCCTTAAGTCCAAAGCCAAGGTGTGGTTGAATGCCCTCCCGCGAGGATGTATCACCACGTGGGCTGAGTTGACGGAACGGTTCCTAACGAAGTACTTTCCGCCCGTAAAAACTGCAAAGTTGCGGGCGGACATTTCTTCGTTTGTGCAGAACGATCCTGAGTCTCTATACGAGACTTGGGAACGGTTTAAGGAATTCCTCCGCCGTTGCCCGCACCACGCGCTGCCAACGTGGTTGCAAGTTCAAATTTTTTATAATGGGCTGAATTTTCAGACGCGTCAAATGATTGACGCGGCTGCCGGGGGTACGCTTAACAACAAAACCCCCGAGGCCGCCCAGGCTTTATTCGAAGAGATGGCTATGAACGCCTATCAATGGAACGTCCCGCGGGGACGGCCAAAGCCGGCGGCTGGTCTTTTTGAAGTGGATGCCACTGCTCTCTTGACCCTTCAAGTTGAAAGGTTAACAAAGCAGGTGGCAGAGATGTCTGCTGCCTCCTCCACTCCGCCTTGTTTTATTCCCCCTAACGTCTGCGTGGCTGAAGAGTTCGTGGACTTCATGGGAAATTCGGGTCGTCCTCCCTTCAACCCCAACAACAACCCTTATAGTAATAACTATAACCCGGGTTGGAGGAATCACCCCAACTTCTCGTGGAGCAACCCGAATAATGCTCAGCGTCCCCCTATTTCTTTTCGCCCGGATTTCTTCCTCCTCCTCCTCTTCCGAAACCCTCCCCGATGTAGGAAAATTTTTCGAAGTATATTGCGTCCAACGAGTCAAATATCCGGAACATCACCGGATCGCTAAAAACACTCGAACAACAGGTTGGACAGCTGGCAAGGATGATGTCCGAGCGCGCGCTCGGGGCACTGCCGGGAAACACGGAGCCCAATCCGCGGGAGAACGCCAACGCTATAACCCTCCGTAGCGGAAAGGAGGTGGTCGATCCAAAACGGACCGACCCTCAGGGTTTCTGATCGGCCTCCCCCTACGCGTTTCAGGGAAGCTTCTACCCCCTTCCCTTTCTTTTCTTTGTATATATTGTCTTTCCTTTCTGTTCCGCATACTTACGATACAACATTGGGGAAAATGTTGGACTTAAGTATGAGGGTGTTTTCGTACTTTACTTTCTGCACTTCATTTTTTTTTTCTGCATTTCAAAAAAAATACAAAAAAAATACATATAACAACAAAAACAAAAAAATTAAAAAACATCTTAAAATGAAACAAAAAAATTTTAAATGAAAAAAAAAACATCTTAAAATGAAACAAAAAAATTTTAAATGAAAAAATCCAAATTTTTTTTTTGTTTTGTTCTCTTTCTTTCTTTTTTTTCCAAAAAAAACTCAAAAACAAAAAAAAAAGAAAAAAAGAAAAAAAAGAGAAAACAAAAAAATATATTTAGTTTCACTTTGTAAATATTTTTTGTACTTCCTTTTTTCTCTCTCCCCCTTACTCATTCTTGTAAAAACCTCTCTTTTTCTCCCATATTTTTGTACATAAATGAAAATTCTCTTAAAAAATATAAAAAAAAGATAATAGTTTAAATTTTTTTTTTCAAAAACATTGAGAAAATCAAAAATACAAAAAAAAGATAATAAATGAAAAAACAAAAATATGATAACAAAAACTATAAAAATAAAAAAAAAATGTTTTGCAACAAATAAATCAAATATTCCATCCTTAAACTTTTCTACTATCTAAAAATTCAGTTTTGAGTTTATTTATATGCGAATTTGATCAATTCTTTGTTCACTACCTGTTTATTAATTATTGATTGAAAAATTTAAATAGCCGGGGTTAAGTTTTAAAGAATTCATTATACTTTGTTAAAAATAACGAACTCGTTTTAGGCACTACTTCTAATTTTTCATAAATAGGAGCACATATATTATGTTAGGAAATAACGACTATAGAATTCAATTATACTTACTTTTAGCTTTCTGAAATAAATTGGAACGTATAAATTATTAAGGTTGCTCTCAAAAATTTTTAGGATTACAATCTAGTTTTCCTTTCTCCCCTTACTTTTCATGACCTACTTGGCATGAAAAATTTTATCCTTAAAAGATCCTATGTCAATGGGAATAAGATTTCGTTCCGTAAACATAGGCACCCAATAATTAAAAAAAAATATATATATAAGGAGTAAGAGGATAAAATTCATTACTCCTACAAATATACATTGGGTTAATTTTATTCTTATGAAGTTGAAAAACAAAAATCATATTAGGAAAATAAGATTTCATTTTCCTAATAATCCAAAAGAAAAAAAAATGGAGGTTCGAGAAAAAATTACCTCACCTCAAATATCAAAACCCTCTTCATAAACCCACTACCCTCTTAGCCAATTACACGATTCTAGAATTAATTCAAAAATCTTTTTGAGAGCATAATTAGTAAATTGTATTATTTCCAGTAGCACTCGTATAAGCTAGAGTTCTTATAATTCAAAACTATTTTCGTTAATCTAACCATTACAAATGTTGCCTTCTATTTGATTACATCAAGAAGTCTTTTGGCCAAAACTTTTGCGCTATTTAAATCATCTACATAATTTTAGGACTTAACTCTTACACCCCGTATATTTATTTCGATCTCTCTTATAATTGATTAAGCGATAGCCAAAACTTAGAGTTTTTTTATTCCTTATAGATTCACCTCAAACTTTTGGTCTGGAATAGCAAAAGCCTAAGTATGGGGGTATTTGATGAATTGTAAATATACGTATTTTTGTGCACATTAATTTAGTCATTTTCATTTATTTTCGTCGTTTTTACTTATTTTTGTTCAATAAAATGTTCCTATTTTTGTAAATTTGCTTCTAACTTATTTTATTTTATTTTTCAGAAAAAGTTCAAAATCTGCCGAAATTGGGCAGTACACGCCTGTGACATATTTGTCACGCCCGTGACCAAGGCGTGACGCTCAAATTCTGTGAACAGGCAGATTTCTGAAGTAAAAAGCTCGGCACGCCTGGCGACACGCCCGTGTCACCCGACACGGGGCGTGACCCAAGCCCGTGTTCACTCCACTCGACGAATTCATCTCGACGATCGTCGAGTGTCGACACCAACAGTCACGCCCAGCGTCACGCCCGTGACCTGGGGCGTGACTCAATTTCCGCTCGACGATTTAGACTCGACACTTTCCGCTCGACATTCGTCGAGTGTCGACACCAACTGACACGCCCAGCGTCACGCCCGTGACCTGGGGCGTGACCTTTCCAGCTGGCCCGACAAGATGCTGACAAAGACTTTCGACGCAACCCGCGCCCGGTTCTACCTCCCTGACACGCCCAGCGTCACGCCCGTGACCTGGGGCGTGACTGCTGCGAACTCAGCCCGAAGTCAACTTTCCTGTCCAATCGCCGGCCGCCTTCATGAATAGTACTGTCACGCCCCCCTACACGCCCGTGACCGAGGGCGTGTACTTAGAATTTTTTGCCTATAAATTGCCCAGTTCTGTAAGGTCCAAGGGTTCAGATTTTTGGGCCAATTTAGTGTCTTTTTGTGGGCTTAATCCGTGGATACTAGTGCTATGTAAGGAGATTTCTCCCTTCTTATTTCATGTTTTATTTTGCTTTATCTTCTAGCTTTGTAATAGTTTGATGATTTCAATAAAAATGTTAGATTTTCTCTCTCTATATAGCATGAAAATTCATTTGGATGGCTCACTTCTTCTCCCTTTTTTATCCTTGGTTTCATCCTTGTTCTTCATTTATGAAATGTGTGTGTGTGTGTATGAGTGTAATTTACTTTACTTTACATGTCTTTAACTTGTCTTCATGCTTAGAATTTTTATTTCATTCTCATGAATTTATAAAAGAGATTCAAAAAGTGATTTTGTTCCCCTTTTTACTTAGTTTTCTTTTAGGATTGTAAAACCTCTTTTTGTTCTTTTCATCTTCTTTTTCACTTTTTTTATCACTTTCATAAAGTCATAAGAATGAAAATGTTGGCATTTTAATTTTCCAAATACTTTGGTTTTTAATTTGTTTTGAAAAACTTTTGTCTTCTAAAATTGAAATTTCCTCTTTTTATTTATTTTTGGCAAAATCTAAGCATGAAAAAGTTAAAATTTTAATGTTTAGGTAACTTTCATTTTGCTTTTTATTTGTGTGTGTGAGTGTATGAGCCTAAATTTCCTTTTGTTCTTCTTAATCTTCATGAAGTGTGTGTGAGTTTAGGTGTATAACTTTTATGCTTTGATTCAAATTGTGTAGAGTGTGTGAGTGTAGGTGTTAAATCTTTTATGCTTTCTTTTAATTGCTTTCTTTTAATGCTTTGTTCAAATTATGTAGAGTGTGTGAGTGTAGGTGTTAGCTTTATTACTTTCTTGAATTTCTTATGGAGTGTGTGTGTCTGTGTGTGTTTATTTCCGCCTACTCGTTAAGAGTTAAATGGCGCACCGTTTTCATTTTCAGTCCTACTCGTTCGAGTAGGACTTGTAATTTTTCTTTCTTTATTTTTCCGCCTACTCACTTGAGTTTAAATGGCCGGACTTTATTTCCCGCCTACTCGTTTGAGTAGGATTTGTAATTTTTCTTTCTTCATTTTTCCGCCTACTCACTTGAGTTAAATGGCCGTACTTTATAGCCCTGTAATCGCATTTATTTTCTCCTACTCATTTGAGTAGGACTCGCTTTCGTTTCAGTACTACTCGTTTGAGTAGGACTTGCAATTTTCAGCTTTTATTTACCGCCCCCACTCGTTTGAGTGGGACTCGCAAAGTTTAAAATATGCAAATTTCTTTCATGTGTAACTTAGTTTCTGTTTAATTTATAATTTGGCGTGTGCGTGAGTTCTTGTTTTTAGCTAACTTTTCAGTTTTCTAAATGTTGTTATTTGTTTTTATGTCCCTTTCTTATAATCGTTCAGCATTTAATTTCGAACTCGCGCCTCACTAAATTATAAGCCGTCCCCATACCGATGTGTGGCTAATCGCTATTAGCCTCGGCATCGAAGAGCATTGGGACATTAAAATGATTTATAATAATTAAAGCTCTTTATTTTCATTTTAATTTAAGCACTTAAGGTTTACCCCGGGTTTACGACGCGTAGGACCACATATCGATATATGGGCCCTATTTCCGTAGTCCATATGCTAGCTAGCCGAGAGGCCGTGCATATGGACCGATCCCCCCTGGGTAAATAGAGTTGCGTGCATACCCTCGAGAGAGGACAAGTGTAATTCTACCGGATTGGGTTCCCCACCCAATAGCGGGGTTCTTAGCGTAAAGCGGGCGTTAAGAGGAATCCTTCGTCGGACTAACGTTCGGTCGAATAGTCTTAACGTTTAGGTGAGCGATATCCCTATAGCTAGGTGAGCTCACATTTGTGGAACCTCCATGGCCAAGTTGCCTTATTATTAATTTGAAAACTAAGTCTTTTTATTATTAAAAATTGTTTTAGTCTTAATCCGATTCGATGCCGAGCGTTAACCCTTCATCGAATATTTTCTAAATCGTTTTTTTTGCTCCTTTGCTTTTCCGTCTTTTATTAAGTAAAAAAATCCACCTTACTTTCAGTAAAATAATAGTCCTCCCGGAGGAGTAAGAATAGTCAACACGACCCCGAGAACAATACGACCTCGGTATTCCCCCGAATATCGAGTACTACTTGCGATAGGTGCACTTGCCTCTATTAGCACGCCCGCGGCGATCGACTCACCGAACCAACCACAGTAAGAGTCTGTTCGCGGGCGCATCAAAGGTCTTCCATAAATGAAGACAAACTCAGGTATGAAAAAACCCCCACTAACGAAATTGTTTGTTATGGGTGCAGGAAACCTGGACACATATTGCCAGAATGTCCTGAGAAGAAGAAAGAAAAGAAGAAGGAGATAGAATCCAAAAATCACTCCAACAAATCCTCTTCCAACAAATACAGGAAGAAAGAGAGAGAATTTGTAGCTGAGACATGGAGTGACTCAGATTCAGAAACTTCATCCAGCTCTAGTGAGGATGAAGAAGAGGCCAAAGCCAGAGAAATATGTTTGATGGCTATAAATGCCTCTTGCAGCAACTCAGAAGATGTTGATTCAGAAGCAGAAAACTCAGATGATGAATTCATTTCAGAAGAAGATCAGGTAATCTCTTCTTTTGGCTTTTCTTCTGATCAATTTAAAATTGATTTCAAATTATTGTGTAATGATTTAATTAAATCTGAGAAGAAAATCAAACTTGTTAGAGAGAAAGTAATTGAATTTGAAAACATTTCTTCAGAAAACTTAAAATTTAAAGAAGAATTAAAAACTACAAATGAACAAATACTATCATTAGAAAACAAATTAAAAGAGGCTAAGCAATTTGAAGAATCCCTTAATGGGAGAAGTATCAAATTGATGGACATCACAAGCACAGTGAATGTCGGGCTTAATGGCAAGCTGGGCTTGGGAGCTTCATCTAATCAGCCTCCTATTCTATAAAAATATCTTATCTACCCCCATTAAATTTGTTTCTGCAAAGGGCAAAAAAAAGGTAGAAATCAATAAAAAAGAAGCAGAAATTTTATCTAAAACTCAACCTAAGAAGAAGAAAAATCTTAATAAAAATTATGTTCAACATATTTCGTCGAACCAAGCTCGATGAAATGAATGTAGTTCGTCGAACTCAGATCGACGAACTATGAACGCAGATTTTAGATATAATTATTCGTCTAACTGTGCTCGACGAACTCAATATGTTTTGTCGAACTGCGGTCGACGAACTTGGGGTTCAGAGAATGAACATTTTTATTTTATGAATGGAGTTCGACAAACTCATCCCAATTTGTCGAACGCAGATCGATGAACCTATTATAATTCGTCGAACGCAGTCCATTACAACATAAACTTGAATTATTTTCAGAACTTTAAGAAAACTAAAACCTTTAACAATCCTTTTAACCAATGGATTATTCCTCCTAGGATATATCATTCACTTGGTTATAAGGATCAACCTGAATTTTCTTATATTTCAAGTTATAAATTTGAAAGAAATCAAGGACCCAAGGTCACCTGGGTCAAGAACTACTAATCTTATTTTGTACAGGTGAAGGACTATCCTACCGCAGAGCAACAGTGGTATTTGGATAGTGGCTGTTCAAAACATATGACAGGATGTAAAGGCAACTTGACTGATTTCAAAGCTAAGCTTGGACCAAAGGTGATTTTTGTAGACTCCAATCGTGGACAGACAGAAGGTTATGAAAATGTCAAAGTTGGAGCTGTTACCTTCAGGAAGGTAGCATATGTCAGTGGTCTCAAGCATAACCTTATATCCATAAACACGTTATGTAATGAAGGTTATCAAGTATCATTTAATTAGTCTTCTTGTGTCATTACTTCTGATAAAAATAAAATTGTTTTAAATGGAATTAGACAAGGAAATATTTATGTAGTAAATTTCAAATCAGCTAGTACAAAAATTTATTTATTTAATCAAATTAGCTTTACTAATGATTTATGGCATAAGAGATTAGGCCATGTAAACTTTAGAAATATTGCTAAACTATTTAGGGACAACCTTGTTAGAGGACTGCCTTCTGGTTTCTACAAGAAGGAAGGACTCTACAGGGCTTGTCAATTATGCAAACAAACTAAAAATAGTTTTAAATCTATTAATAAAAGTGATTTACCCAGAATTTTGTACTTGCTACATATGGACCTTTTTGACCCTATTGCTGTACAAAGTTTGGGAGAAAAGTCATACACTTTAGTTATTGTTGATGACTTCTCTAGATTCACTTGGGTATTCTTTCTGAGAAACAAGTCAGATAACTTTAAAGTTCTTACAGATTTTCATAAGAGCATACAGATTGAGTACTCTTCTCAGGTTGCATTGATTAGAAGTGATCATGACACCGAGTTTGAATCTCTTCTCATGCAAGAATTCTGTGAGAAGGAAGGTATCAGACATTGTTTTTTTGCTTCTAAAACTTCTCAACAAAATGGGGGTAGCAGAAAGGAAAAACAGAACCCTTATTGAATCTGCTGGGACATTGCTTGTAGATGCTTATTTTCCCCTATCCTTTTGGACAAAGGCTGTAAGAACAACAAATTCTGTTGCAAATAGAAGTTTAATTCATAAACTTAAGGGTAATACTCCCTATGAATTACTTAAAGGAAAGCAACCTAAAGTAGATTACTTTAAAGTTTTTGGCTGCAAGTGTTACATTCATAATAATAATAAGAAACACCTTAGAAAGTTTGAAGCAAAGACTGCAGAGGGAATTTTCCTTTGATATTCCCAAATCAGCAAAGCTTATAGGGTATTTAACAAATCCACATTAAAAATAGAGGAATTTTTACATATTTTTTTCATGAAGCTAATATGTTTTACAAGGAGAAAAATTCTTCTACCATAAACTCATTGCAGGTACCCCATCTGTGTGAGAAGTTGGATGATTTAAACCTTACCCAAGAGATTACATTGCATCCTTCTCCACATATTGATGAAGAAATTGAAGAAGAAATGGCTGAAGCAGTTGAAATAACAACAACAAATATAATTCCACAAGAGGAATTAATCCCACAAGCTGTTGATCAACCAACTCCTCCTGCTGATCTTGTCATACTTAGAGATCATCCCATATCTAAAGTGATTGAAGACATATCATCTAGTGTGCAAACAAGACATCAACTCAACCAAGACTTGATGCATGCTTGCTTCATTTCTCAACTTGAGCCTCAATCCATAAAAGATACAAAGCAATATTCCCACTGGATTATTGCAATGCAAGAGGAGCTCAACCAATTTGAGAGGTGTAGAGTTTGGGATTTAGTTCCAAGACCCAAAGACTACCCAGTCATTGGAACTAAATGAGTTTTCAGGAACAAGTTGGATGCACAAGGATCAATTATAAGGAATAAAATAAGATTGGTAGCCCAAGGATATTCACAGGAAGAAGGCATTGACTATGATCAAACCTTTGCTCCTGTTGCAAGACTTGAAGCAATCAGGATATTTCTTGCATATGCTGCCTATCAAAAGTTCAACGTTTATCAAATGGATGTCAAGAGTGCATTCCTTAATGGAGAACTAAAAGAGAAAGTTTATGTTGAACAACCTCCAGGTTTTACCTCCTCAACTCATCCATCTTATGTTTTTAAATTGCATAAAGCTCTTTATGGTTTAAAGCAAGCTCCAAGAGCTTGGTATGAGATCTTAGCTAGTTTTCTTTTAGAGCATAAGTTTATTAAATGCATTGTAGATAGAACATTATTCATTAGACATCATAAATCAAAAATTTTGCTAGTTCAAATCTATGTAGATGATATAATATTTGGCTCTACTGATTACAAACTTTGCAAAAAGGTTTTCTGACCTGATGCATTAAAAGTTTGAAATGAGTAGCATGAGTGAACTATCATACTTCCTTAGTCTTCAAGTGAAGCAGACCCCTGATGGTATCTTTATATCCTAGTCAAAATATGCTAAAGTGCTACTCAAAAGATTTGGGATGACTGATGCATCAGCCAAGAAAACACCCATGCCATCCAATGCTGTAGTTGATTCTGATGAACAGAGCAAACCAGTTGATCAGAAAACATATAGGGCTATTGTTGGGTCCTTATTGTATCTTACAGCTAGTAGGCCTGATATTATGTTTGCTACTTGCATTTGTGCTAGATTTCAGGTAAATCTTAAAGAATCTCATCTTATTTTGTTAAAAAGGATTTTAAGATATATAAAGGGTTGTCCTAATCTAGGACTCTAGTATCCTACTGAGTCAGAATTCAATTTCTCTGGATTTTCAGATGCTGAATTTGCTGGATGTAGAGTGGACAGGAAAAGCACATTAGGAACTTGTCAGTTCCTTGGTGATAAGCTTGTGTCCTGGTTCTGTAAACAACAAACTTTTGTGTCAACATCAACTACTGAAGTTGAATACATAGTATCAGGTAGTTGTTGTTCACAAATTTTGTGGATTCAAAATCAGCTCCTGGATTATGATTTCAACTTAAATAATTCAACTATCTATTGTGATAACACAAGTGCTATTTCAATTGCACAAAATCCAGTACATCATAGTAAAAAAAGTATATAGAAATAAGACATCATTTCATTAGAGATTGTGTAGACAAAAATAAAATTAAACTTGTCTTTATCTCTATTGATGTACAAAGGATAGATATTTTCACAAAACCTTTAGATGAAAAGTAACATCTGTTCCTCCTAAATTAGGTAGGTATGATAAATGGAGATGGTTTAATTTAATTTTTGTCTGTGGTCGATGATCTGTTCATGATTCGTCGAACGGAGATCGACGAACTCTGAACGCTTCGTGGAGTGTTCGTCGACCGAAAATCGACGAACTTTCCTTTGTGAAACTGTTTGTAGAACAGAGATCGATGAATTTATTTTAGAAAATCTTTTCATTGTACAGAGAATGACGAACTGTTTTCCCCCTCTTCAAACTTAGATCGACATTTTTATTGTTCTATGAGATTTTTCGTCGAACTGAGTTCGAAGTTTTTAATGTTTTGTTGGATGGAGTTTGTCTTTTCATCTTATGAAAACTTATAATAGGGTTTTAATCAAACTCAATCCCGCGCTTTCTAGTTCTCGTGCACTTGATATTTTGTTTTTGCAGGCATGGCTATTTTGGCGGCGACCATTTCTGTCATGAAATTTGATGTAGGATTCGACATTGACATCGATTCCTTCAGCCACTCCGATCAAATATTCAAGAACATACTTCAGTTATTTGAAGCACCACAGTTGCGACAGTTCCTGACTTTGAGGATCAAACTACCACTGCAGGAGATCAAAGAATGGGTATTCACAGTAACCTTTCCAGATCAGACCTCCATTACTAGATCAATTTCTTGACAACATGTTTCTCTTACCCCTGCTGTTCTAACTGAAGTTTTTGAATTTATCAATGGAGAAGATGATATTGAATTAACTAGCACTGAGTATGAGAATATGCTGGTTATAATGGGTCACTCCCAGGGAAACCCTAATAAACTGCTGAAGAAAAACTTGTCTGCTGAATACAAGTTTTTAACAGATATAGTTGGAAAGGTAATCTTGGGTAAACACTCAGCCCATGATTACATCACCAGGCACCTGTTCCTTTTGATATGTGCCATGGTTAATCACAAATCAGTAAACTGGGGAGAAATTGTATTTGATTTAATTAAGAAGAAAATTAGTTAGAAGGATGCCAGTTTCTGTAGAATTCTGGGAATCTTCTTACATGTAAAGGTTTTAGAATTACTGGTCTCCCAGACCATTTTTATAAATGATTCTAAAAGGCTTACCTCTGCCCTCTTTGGCAGATGGGAGAGGGTTATCCCCAAGCCCTCTAGGGCTTCCTCTTCCAAGATAGCTTCAGATGACACTAGGGTTGCAGTAGCCACTTCACCAACCCCTGAAGAAGCTCCTGCTCCCCATATTCCCTCTCCTCCTCCTCTATCCCCACATCATTCAATATTTACTTCATCAACTCCCTTTGTTGATGTTCCTACAATTCAACAACCATATACAGATACACCTTATACTTCAATTCCTCCACAATCACCCATTGACATTCCTAAGGAAACACCACCTCCTCAATCTCCTCTACCACCACATGACCAACACAAATTGATGACACACCACATATGGATCCACTATTGTCATATTTTAATTTTGATTTACTATCATCTCTATCTCGACAACCATCTCCACAACCATCTCCATAACATTCCCCTATTCAGGAAGATACTATACTCCCTTATGTCACAACCTCCACAATTCCAACGGACATTCAAACATCTTCCATCCCACAAGCATTCACCATCTTTCCAATATGCTCCATGCCCTCTTCTGCTATATCAGCAAACATTCTTGAGCTTCTTACCCCTACACTCAAGATACTCATTGCTGAAGCAATTGCTCCACTTGCTGCTTCCATCTTTGAACTCTCTTCACATCTTGCTTCTTTCTCCATTGTCTCTTCTTCTGGGGGACTGGGTTCAGGACTCTCTGAAACCAGGCAGGAGGTGATGTTCAACGAAGAAGCTCCAGTTACTCATGAAGAACCTCCAGCAACAGCTCCAACAACAGCAGAAATAGTTGCAGCAGCAATAGAATTTTTTGATACTGACATGGCAGAGACAATTCTAGAAATCATTACTGTTGGTGATTTTATTCTAAATCCCAGAGTGTATATTCATTCTTTACTTTATTCTTTTGATACACTTTATAACAGTCTTCCAGTTTTTGACACTTACTCTAAAGCAATAGTCAATTACACAGCTCTTATATGTCCTCAAGTATTGGAACAACTTAGGACAAGTTTTGTAGTTAAAGAGAATACTATAGAGCAAATAACTACTCCAGAGCCAAAGGCTTTTTCTCCTCCAACATTTGGCTGGGCTAAATCCCCCATGCCTAATCTTAATGATCTGTTGTTTGAGGATATATATACAGAAATAATAGAGCCAGAAGTTCAAGAATAGCCTCAGGCTGAGGAAGAAAGTATAGCTGAGCAGCCACAGGCTGAAATAATAGACACAAACATACAGCCACAGACTCATCCTATATTGTCTGATGCAATGCTTGAACAAATCAATGCTCTTTATGATAATCCTGCTGATGAATCTGATGATGATGATGATGAGGAGTCAGATGACTCAGAGGATTTCAGTTCTAAAAAGAGAAAACTTAAGAAGAAGGTTCCACCCAAGACTGCTCCAAAACCAAAGCTTACTGCTGATACACCCTGCTACATTCTACATAATATCACTCTCACTCCAGATACTCCTCACTGGATGAGATACTCAAAGAATTAAATGAAGGCTCGGAAGAAGAGTAGGAGATACTCTCCACCACTACAGCATATGAGAGGTCCTCCTCCTCCTCCTCCTGTAGAAGGATCATCAGGCAATGTTTCTCAAGTACAAAGGTCTACATCTTGTCATTCTACTAGATCATCTTACAGCAGCAACAAACAACAACACAACTCCCAGGGCAATAAATAACAATATAAGAAGCAAAGTAGTCAATAACAGAAATCTGAAGAAGATCAGAAAGAATAATCAAGTCTAGAGAGACCTCCCTCTAAAACATATGATCCAGAGTTGGATCTTAATTTTAGAATGGCCAGATTTAATGAGCTGATTTCTCTATCTCAGATAAGGAAGGCCAAGGAGGAAGGAAAGGATACATCTCAATTTTCAACTATGTCATCATACAGGAAGAAAGAATTGGACAAGTATCAGGTAAAAATCTCTTCAATGTTGATACTTATATGAATTTACATCCAGAAGCTGTAGTGCCCATAGCTGTACCTGTAAAAATTCTTGGTGCTCAAGATATGAAGATGACTCAACAACAGGCTTCTGATCCAAAAAGGAAGATGATTTTCACAAAACCTGCTCCTTCTTCAGATACATCAAAGAAACAGTCTTAATCTTCTGATTTTGCATTTTGAATTTTATTTTTGCTATATGTAAACTCACAAGGCACATTTGTTCATATCTGCTGAATATTTTATAATTCTGTCAGATATTTTTTTTTGCTTTGTGATTTTTGTTTATTTTGTATTTTACATAGTGACATCACCCAAATAGGGGGAGATTGTTGAAACCCTACTTGTGATTTAGGTTAGGTTCACTATTAGAATTGATGACCCACCATGTATAGTCTAGGGTCATATGTTAGTTCCAGGGTTAAGGTTAATTACATTAGGTTAGATCACTGAGAACTACCTTTAAAAGACTTCAGAGAACTCAAGACTTAAGAGACAAGGCAGTTTGAAGATTGCAGAAAAAGGAGTTCGACGATAGCTGAACTCAGCTCGACGATCGTCGATCTCAGATCGACAAACTCAGAGTTTCTTCTCTGAGTTGAGCTCGACAAAAGTTTAGCTGAGCTCGATGAACTGTGAGCTTATATCAGAATCTCAACTCGACGAAGTGCCTTCTCAGCTCGACGAACTTGGAGCTCTGTTTGACAAGTACATTTTATGTTCGACGATCTTGGAGCTCAGCTCGACGAAGGAGAATTATCAGCTCGACGAACTTGGAGATCAGGTCGACAAATTCTTTGCTGAGTTCGACTAACTCCTTCCAGGTTCTGTTAGACTAAATTTGTCTGCAGTTTTTCTGATCGACTAAGGCAGTTTAATTTCAAGTATTAAGGAAGTAATACTATGTTAATTAATGCTCAATATTCTCAAGAATATAGCCATTTCCTGGCCCCATTAATTAGGGATTTCACAAAGTTATTACTTAACATATTTACTGGGATAGTTGGGGAAATACATTGAAGACAAAATCAGCCGTTCCATCCCCCAGAAAATATGCAGAGGACTTCAAGAAATTTGAATTTCAAATCAGCAATCAATATATAAAAGAGATTTTCAGAAGATTGCTCAAGACAGAGAACAAGTCTAACAGTCCTGAAGAAGATTTACTCTGCAACAAAAGAACAAAAAACAGAAACAGAGAACATCTTGTTCATTTTTATTCTTCTTCTTCATCTTTATTCTTCTTCTTCAAGTTTTCTTCCAGCAACACAACATTCAATCTGAGACCAAAAGTTCAATCACTCAGAATCATTTACTGGAAGAAGAATAAGTTTTCATCTTGAAGACCTACACACTGAAGCAAAGTCTCCTACTCCTGACCAGATTTCTATAACTCAGGGGGAGCTTTGACAATATCACAAAATCCACTAGTCTTCTCAGAGGATTGAGACAGAGAAGACAATATCAATTTTATTTTCTCTCACTGTGTACAGGGTTGTTACTCCCTTCAAAAGTTAATCCTTTTGGTTGTCAAGTCTCCTGATCAAAAGACTTGGTTTGGTTTTTGGGCACCTGATCAAAAGCTCAAAGGGTTGCTAGATCTCCCTTAGAAAATAGATCTTGTGGTGACAGGGCACCTGAACAAAAATCTGTGGTGACAGGGCACCTGAACAAAAAGATGTAGTGACAGGCCACCTGGACAAAAACCTACGGTGGCAGGGCACCTGATCAAAAACCTGTAGTGGATTCCTACCAGGGTGGTAGAAGAGTGAATGTACCCAAGTTTATTGGGGAACCACTATAAATTTCCTTATGTTGTCTGGTTGTTCTCTACTTTCTTATTTGCTGTGATGTGATATATTTTCTTTGTTTATATATATATATCTCATATTTTAATCCGCTGTAAAAATAACTTAAAGTTATTTAAATACTCTATTCATCCCCCTCTAGAGTTAGTTAGATCAATTCCTTACTTTCAAGTGGTATCAGGGTATCACCTTCAATTGGTATCAAAGCTTATTTGATATCATTTTCATGGGTACGGCAGGTGGCCTTCACCCGTCTAGACTTATTCTTTAGGGGGCGAGTGCGATAGGAGTCTGACACTTGCCCCGACGCCATTTCAATGGGGCGCGTGCGGCGGGAGGTCGGCACCCACCCCGACTTATTCTTTAGGGGGCGAGTGCGGTGGGAGGCCGACACTCGCCCCAGCCCCATTTCAAGGGGGTGAGTGCGGCAGGAGGCCGGCATCCATACCAGCTTATTCTTTAGGGGGGAGAGAGCGGAGGAAGTCCGACACCCGCCCCGAGCTCATTCCAAGGGGCGCGGGTGCGACAGGAGGCCGACACCCCCCAGCCTTTTGAGGATCTCGCCCAGCTTGAGGGTCTGCTATTTCAACCCTGGTGGGTTGCGAATAGCTCTTCAAAATCACGGAGTTTGGCCGTTGGTAGACCAGCCCAGGGTATTTCAGTAATCTTAGAGCAGCGTGATTGCACTATTGGCAGGCCATCCCAAAAAATCTATAAATAGACCCTCGTGGTGCCTTGGAGAGGGATCAGTTTTCTCCAATCTTCATCTTCTTCCTTCATCCTCCAAGGCGCCTAGCTCAGCATTGGCTAAGGAGGGGGAGATCTCAAAGGTCTTCCGGGTGTGAGGTGGGGCCTCCACGCTGGAGCCAAGGGTCATTTTCTAAATTCAGGTATCTCATAAAGGGACGGCTTGGGAGAAGTAGCTGTGAGCTACACCCCAAGGTCCGAACTCTAGGTGCAACCGAATCTCGGTTCCAACACATCACTCGCATAAAAGTGCTGGGAGAATTGGAGAGCCCAAAAGGCATTACCAACCACTCGTATAATCTTTCCTTAGTTTTAATTGCAGTCTTCCATTCATCCCCAGGTCGAATTCTAATTTGGTGGTATCCACTTTTTAAGTCAATCTTTAAAAATACATGGGATCCACTCAACATATCTAGCATGTCATCCAATTGGGGAATCAGAAACCGATATTTGATGGTAATCTTATTTATTGCTCGACTGTCTACACACATGCACCAAGTCATATCCTCCTTAGAAACTAGGAGTGCAGGGACAACGCACAAACTCATACTCTCCCTAATGTGACCCTTAAAAATCAGATTAGTCACCTGCCCATGTTGCTTCTAATGCTTTTTTAGACTCATGCGATAGTGGGGAAAATAAGGTAAGCTAAATCCTGTGATGAGGTCTATGCAGTGTAGTATGTCTCTCATCGGGGGTAGCTTATCGGGCAGCTCCTCCGAGATGTTCTCAGAGAATTCGTCAATGAGAGGTCGCACTGTACTAGGGATGTCTAATATATCGGGGATGGTGTCGATACTAGATAACATATAGACGACCTCGATATCCCTCATCTCCTCCTGGAATTGAGATTCTGTCAGCAATATGGTGGCAGAGGGGAAGGATATTGCAGAGACAGTGGTAGAATGGGGTGAATTCCTCTCTGGGGCTCTGTGAATAAGACCATTCTTTTGGGGGAGAGGAACGATCTTGCGACCATTGCGCACAAAGGAGTGAGAGTTCTTTACACCATCATGAACTACGTGCCTATCGTAATGCCAAGGTCGTTCTAGCAGGATGTGACATACCTCGGTAGTAGTTACATGACACCATACAATGTCCTGATACGTACTGCCTATGGAAAACTCTACGAAACACCAGTGCATGATAGGAATGGTAGTGCTACTAGTGACCCATGACAGACTGTAGGGTTTCCTCAAGGGCTGTGTTTTTAATTTCAGTTTATGCACCATGCGTTGAGAAATAAAGTTCTTCATACTGCCACTGTCTATAATGATGGAGCAGAACTGTCCCTGTATGCGGGTGGTGATGTAACACCCCAGATTTTGAGAGAGGGTCGATTTGCGTTTCTGGCCAATTTTAGTTTCTGGCAGGGGGCACACGGCCCGGGACACAGGCGTGTCCCAGGCCGTGTCAGGCTGGAGTCGACGACTTGGCCGCGTAGTCGACACTTTGCGCTCGGCGAAGTGTCGAGACAGGGCACACGGCCTGCGACACGGGCGTGTCGCAGGGCGTGTCGAGCCCGTGTCGACACTCGGCCCGGGGTGTCGACATTTTCTCTCGACAATGTGTCGAGACAAGGCACACGGCCTAGGACACGGGCGTGTCCAAGGCCGTGTGGGTCGGTCGACGAACTTCAGTCGACGATGCTCACTCAATGAGTGTCGAGTGTCGATACTGGGGCACACAACCTGTGATACGAGCGTGTCACAGGGCGTGTCCCGCTTGGTCGACGATCTTCGCTCGACGTTTTCCGCGGTGTCGACACAAAGGCTGTCGACGAGTGTCGAGACTTCGCACACGGCTTGGGACACGGGCGTGTCCCAGGCTGTGTCCTCGAGTTGTTTTCAGGGCTGTGTCGATAGAGGCACACGGCCGACCACACGACCATGTCAGTTGGGACACGGGCGTGTCGGGTCGAACACGGGCGTGTCGATTGCCCGTGTGCTGTTCCAGGTGCGTCGATTTGTGACGGTGAATGGGGGACATGGCCCTGGACACGGGCGTGTGCCAGGTCGTGTTCGGCCCAGGTATTTTATTTTTCAGACGGATCGTGGCCATTCTTTCCATTATCTTGGGATCTGATGGTCCAGAACTGCCCTTGGGGAGTTAAGTCCGAGAATATTGTTGGAAACCCTCATTCTTCTTCAAGCTTTTCTCTTACTAAATTCTAGAGAGAAGGGAGAGCAAGGAAGAAGGTGAAGGAGGGTTTGGGCTGTAGGAGAAGCTTCGGTGCTCCATATCGCGAGCCGAGTCCAGATCCGTGGAGGCTAGATCGTTGCGAAGGTTTTCATCCGGCTATTTTACCATGGCAAGGAAGAGGAGTCAGAAGGTAACGACACTTCTCTTCTCGGTTTTAGGATGCATGTCTTTAGCATCTTTTCTTTCTAGTTTTTGGGCACCAAACTCTCAAATGAGAGGGGTTTTGGGTTGTCAAGGTTCAAGAGGAACCTCCGGGTTGATTGAGTCCGTCCCTGGCATGTTTTGCATTAGAGATCCGCTCCGTTAGTGGATTAGGCATGGTGGGTGAAGCCGTAGTCGCAACCGTTAGTCCGACTCGGTGATGTTACATACAAACGTTAAGGATTCGTAGAGATTCCGTTGCGGCAAGATGCCGTTTGTGATGTTGTGATGTTTTCCCCTTTTTCTCAAGTGAGTACGTGTAGTCGGAACCGGACAAGGTTAGCTCCTCAATGGCGGTAGATGGTTTCCTTGGTGGACAAGGTTAGCTCCGTATTGTTGGTAGATGGTTTCCTTGGTGCGCGGGAACGCTGCAGTATAAATGAGGGACTAGGGTGGAATTGTCTTGGTTTGTGATGTGCCAAGGCATGGCTAGGTCTCCGTGGTCAGCTGGCTATCCCGTGACGTTCACGTCATGTGTGGAGAGTGTCCTGGCGAGACTAGTCCCCTTCTGTGAGACCGACGAGAATGCCAAGCATGGGGGCAAGCCCGGGCAATGAGGCCATGAGCGGGTCAGCAAAATGGTATTGCTGAAAGGAAAAATAGAACCTTGATAGAGGCTGGTAGAACCCTATTGAGTGACACTTCTCTCGCAGAATATTTCTGGGCTGAGGCAGTCAATACTGCATGTCATGTAATCAATAGGGCTACTATCACCAAGAGCCACAAGAAGACCACCTATGAGATTGTGAAGGGCAGAAAACCAAATCTATCCTATTTCAGAACCTTTGGTTGCAAGTGCTATATCCTTAACAATGGTAAGTCTTATCTAACCAAGTTTGCTGCCAAATCCCAAGAGGGGATCTTTGTTGGGTACAGCAACAACAGTAAGGATTATAGGGTCTACAACTTGATTACTCAAGTTGTAGAAGAGTATGTTCATGTAGTTTTTGATGAAGCTAGACTCATTAACAATGAATTGCCTAGAAGTGTTTGCAGCTCCACAGGTGTAACTGAGAAGATGAACAAGCTTACTATTGTAGAAGGTCCTACTGCAAATCAGCAAGTGGAAGATGGTGGCTGCTGTCCAGGGGGAGTACAAGATACTCCTGTTGCTGAAGAAGACCAAGAGGTGCAGTTGAATGAAGAAGCTGAAGGTGTACAACCAGAAGACAGGCTACCTCCAGCAAATAGGCAATTAAAAGATCATCCAGCCAATCAAATTATTGGATATCTCAGACAAGGGGTACAAACAAGGAGCAGGAATCTAAGTTCAGTTCTCTACTCCAGCTTTCTATCCCAAGTAGAGCCAAAGAAATTTGAAGAAGCAATCCTAGACCCTCATTGGATTGAGGCCATGCAAGAGGAGTTGAACCAGTTCAAAAGATGCAAGGTCTGGAAGCTAGTTCCTAAAACAAAGGGCCACAATATTATTGGAACTAAGTGGATCTTTAGGAACAAGTTGGATGAGAATGGAATTATTATAAAGAATAAAGCTAGACTAGTTGCAAAAGGATATAGGCAGGAAGAAGGTATTGATTTTGATCAAACCTTTGCTCCAGTAGCAAGACTGGAAGCAATAAGGATGTTCCTTGCCTATGCAACATATCAAGGATTTAAGGTATATCAAATAGATGTTAAGTCAGCTTTTCTGAATGGAAACCTGAAGGAAGAAGTCTATGTAGAGCAGCCATCAGGTTTTGTAGATTCTCTTAAACCTTATTATGTATATAGACTTAGGAAGGCTTTGTATGGGTTAAAACAAGCCCCTAGGGCTTGGTATGAAACCCTGTCTAGTTTACTCATTGAGAACGAATTCTCAAGGGGGAAAATAGACAAGACTCTATTCCTTAGGGAATCCAGAGGCAAGATTATCTTAGTCCAGATATATGTAGATGACATCATATTTGGGTCTACAGAAAGTAGTCTTTGCAGAAAGTTTGCAAAACTCATGTAAGGACAATTTGAAATGAGCAGTATGTGGGAACTTAAGTTCTTCTTGGGTCTCCAAGTTAGACAGACAGAAGATGGATTATCCATATGCCAGTCTAAGTTCACCCTAGAATTGATAAGGAAGTATGTTATGGATTCATCCACTACCATGAAAACTCCTATGGGGTCAACAATGTCTTTAAGCAAAGATGATGCAGGGAAACCTGTAGATGAAACTTTGTATAGAGGGTTAGTTGGCTCCCTACTATATTTGACTGCTAGTAGACCAGATATTATGTATGCTACATGTGTCTATGCTAGGTACCAAGCTTGCTCTAAAGAATCTCATTTGACAACAGTCAAAAGAATTTTGAGATATCTTAAGGGCACTCCTTATCTAGGCCTTTGGTACCCTAGGAATGGAGATTTTGAACTGACACGTTATTCAGATGCAGATTTTGCAGGCTGCAAGGAAGATAGGAAAAGTACCACAGGAACCTGTCAATTTTTAGGTGGAAGGCTGGTATCATGGAGTAGCAAGAAACAAACAAGTGTGGCTATCTGCACAGCAGAATCAGAGTATGTGGCTGCAGGAAGTTGCTGTGCACAACTCTTATGGATTCAACATCAACTAGAAGATTATGGTATTCAAGTTAGTAGAACACCTCTATTTTGTGATTCTACTAGTGCCATTTCTATTGCAAATAATCCTGTCTCCCATAGTAGGACTAAGCACATAGAAATAAAATATCATTTTCTAAGAGAACATGTAGAAAAAGGAGACATTTCCTTAGAGTATATAAATACAGATAATCAGTTAGCTGATATGTATACTAAGCCCTTAGATGAAACCAAATTCAATCAATTTAAAATTGAATTAGGGATGATAAACTTAGAATAATTTACAAAAAATTGGCTAAGTAAAATGGTGTCGACACACAGAGTTGTCTGTGTCGACACATAGAAGTGGTGTCGACATTTCAGAGAAATTGTGTCGACACATCTAGACAGTCAGTGTCGACACTTCAGAGAATAAGTGTCGACATATCCAAAGAAGGTGTCGACACATCCAGGGTGGTGTCGACACTTAAGATTGACACAGAATTAGTTTAGTAGAATCTCGACTATGTGTCGAGCTGAGATGTATAAGTGTCGACACATATATTCTTTCGACTATATTTGTGTCGACACATAGTTGTCGAGACATTATAAGTCAGTGTCGACACTTTTCAACAGTGTCGACACAATTCAAGTATGTTAACGCGCCTTTTCACCTTCAATTTTAGAAAGGTATAAATAGGTTTTCCCCATTATTTCTCGACACGCTCACCTTAGTTTCGAGACCAAACTTGTGTGTCGACATCTCTCTTCTCTAAATTCAAAATTTTTTCAAACCCTAATGGCGCCTAAGCTAGAAGAGAACATTAACGAAGGATATGAGCTCGTGCGTCACGCCTTTGATGACGCAGAACCAGAAATCAAAGTTGTGGTAACCCTAATTGCCGAGACTGGACTAACGTATCTTGTACCAGAACCCATCAAGATCTGGAAGAAGGAGGTCCTTGAATTCTTGAGTGCAGCTACTCTTGATGAATCAGGACTCAAGATTAAGTCCAGAGTTCATGGGACAAAAGTCAAGGTCACACAGAAAAGTCTAAGAAAGGTACTTCAACTACTAAGAACAAAAGAGGAAGAAGATGTATCTGCTTCTAAGACTAGAGAGGCATTGAAATGGTGTAGGATTAGACTCAAACCTGAAAATTGGATCAGTTTTCAACAGAAAAGGAATGAACATACAAGGAAAGTTTCTATCTGACATAGTAGGAAAAGTAATACTGAGCAAGCCTGGTGGGCATGATCGAATCTCTGCTCACATGTTCAGTCTAATGACAAGGATAATATTCCAACTTAATACTGATTGGTCTGCAGTCATGTTTGATAAGATAAAAGAGAGCTTGAAGAAACCCAATCTGGGAAGAATTCTGAGTCTATACTTAGCTGGCATTATACCTGAAGTGATGAACCAAGCTGTAGGTTCAAAGATAAACCACATGAGGAGAATGGATTTGAGAATTTTCTCAAGGTGGGATAGAGTATTGACAAAGGAACTACCAACTCCAGAAAAGGAAACACCTCAGAAGAAGAAGAAGAAGACAACCATTGTTGCTCAAGAATCCTCAAGTAGCTCAGAGGAGCAAGTAGTGTTTAGTTCTGATGATGGAGGAGATGACAATGCTGGACAGTCACCAACAAGACAAGAAGATGCTCAGAGGCAGGGGGAGCTACCCTCAGCAAGCCCAATTCACCTGGATCCACTCCCGGGGGAGCCTCTACATGTGGAAGAGCCAACTCAGCTAGAGAGTGAAAGGACTACCCAAACCATTCTAGAGGTAATCATTGAAATTAATCAATTAGATTTCACTATTGAGGATGATGTTTTGATTGATTCATTACCTGATGTTAATCAGCAAACACAGATACATAGTCAACCCCAGGATGTGGTCATGAAGGACATATCAGTTGCTGATAGAGAGGTATTAGATCCTCCTGAGCACAGAGATTCACCAATCCAACCTCAACATGAGTTTACTCTAGAAGAGCTGTTCCCTGATCTTGTACAGACAGACCTTGAGAGAGAAATAACTGCTGTTGAGGGGGAGAAGATCAATATTGAGGGGGAGCAAATAGAGGAGTCTGGTAGACAAGAGACTGTGGAGCCAAAAGACGCTGAGCAAATAAAAAGGACTGAGAAGGAGTTACCTCCTAGTCCTAAGGATAGAGTAGATATTGCTAGCACTTCTGCTTCAAAGGATGAAGATGCAGCTAGAGCCAAGAAAAGGAAGTTCCAAGTCTTCAAGAGAAGAAGCCAGAACTACAAGAAAGCACTGCAGACACTTGCTCCACAGCCTACCCCATCTACTGATTATAGTTCACTAATGGTGGCTTTGCAGATTAAGCTAGATGAGCAAAGGAAAGCTCTAGAAAAGTATATGGATGAAGGGCATAAATCCCTGCAATTTGATCTGGCACAAGACATCAAATTTATAAGATTTGAAGTGAATCAAAACAAAAAGGAAATGACTGACTGCTTCCATAAAGGAGGAAATGCAGTAGTCTATCTAGCTCCTCATCAAGAGAACATCAAGAAACAGGTTGATGAAATTGTAGTGAAGCAAGGCTATGTCCTGGAAAACCAGATAAGGATGAATGATAATCTCACTGCTTCACATAATGCCGTTGTAACTGAAATGAAAAATATAACTACTGCACAGCCTGCAGTAAGTGCAACTGCCAAAGAAGAATTTGATAAGAAATTACAGGAGAGTCTCACTGCTGTGAAAACTGCCATTGAAGATTCTCAGAAAGCTATTTCTGCCCAGCTTCAGAAGTTCAAACCTTTTTATAAGGATGGAGTAAACTATTTGAATGCTCAAATCCGATTTCAGAAAGATGATCTTAGGGATCACATAGAGAGAGAAGTCATAAAGGGGGAGAGAGTTTTAGTCAAGGCAGGCTCTGATCATGCCAAATGGATTTCCAACTCCATCAGAGCTACCCTTGGATATCCACCTTTATGTGATGATGATAATGTGGCAGAGTCTGGAATAAATCCTGCATACTTTGGAGGAGAGCAAGCTGAAGTGGCTCAAGCGATATATCCTCCTGTAGATTTTGATATGATACATTAGGAGGTACAGTCTATGTATAGTCCTCCTGAGGGTAATCAGAATGTTATTCTTGAGAAAGTAGTACAACCTGTGTCAGAGGCAGTACTAAAAGAGCAAGAGGCTCAATTATCTAAGAAAAGGTTCAGAGAACAAGCTGAATTAAGGCCAGATTTTGAACAATGGAGCCCCACATCCAGGAATATCATATTGACTGCTTGGAAGGCTGCTAAGGACAATATCCTGGATAGAGGCAAATGGTATTCTGAACAGGAGTGGAGAAAACATGATAATAGGCAAGAGGCCATAGTACAATATAGAAGGAAGGCTAAACTGAGAAAGCTACCTCCTAATGCACAGGAGCCTAGCAAGTATTTCCCTAAGCCTTATCACTATTTTGAAAGGCAGAAGATAAAGGCTGAAGAGCTGAAAAAGAAAGATCTCAAAGGGAAGAAGCCTGTTGATGACAATGAAGCTCCTGTTCAAGCAAAGATTCAATCTGGAAAGGGCATTGTTATCAAGGAGCCTGAGCAGCCATAAGATAGAAATTTTCTTAAGTTTACAATTTGTAATCATTTGCTTTTAACTCTATGTAAACTTTTGATTAATGAAAATGTTTGGAGTTGTAAGAACAATGTTATATGTTCAATCTATTACATTAATTGTTCTGAGATAATTGTTTATACATGTTTTGTTTATACATGTTTAATATTTTCCCTGTCGTATAATACTGTTTTACATCATACTGAGAATTTGTTATGTATGGTGTATATCATTGACTAAGGGTTATGACTTCTCCAAATAGGATGAGATTGTTGGGTACATTGGAATATATATACATCAAGATGTATTTGATGTGCTTTGAGTTTATGTGTGCAGGTTAGGTAATTGCAGGGAAAGCATAAAAGATTCTAAGTCCATGTGTCGACACCTAGAAGAAAAGTGTCGACAATTAAGAAGGCTTATGTCGACACCTAGAGAAGCTGTGTCGACACTTGGAGTTAGTTGTGTCGACACCAGGAAGGCAGAGTCGACACCACAAGGAAAGTGTCGACACATACAGGATGTGTCGACACACAGTGAAGAATTGTCTACATAATCAGTGTCGACACTTAGAAGCAGTGTTGACACCCAGAGAAACTTTGTCGACAGCAAAAGTGTCGACACTAGGAGACTGTGTCGACACTCAGCAAACTTCAACAAAGTTCAAGTACATGTGTCGACACTAGGAGGCTGTGTCGACACTCAGCAAACATCAACAAAGTTCAAGTACATGTGTCGACACCAGGAAGCTATGTCGACAGTCAGCAAACTTCAACAAAGTTTAAGTACAAGTGTCGACACAAAGGAGATGTGTCGACACTCAGCAAAGTTTCAACACATGAAGGAATGTGTTGACACAAAGGAGATGTGTAGACACTTAGCAAAGTCTCAACACAAGAAGATGTGTCGACACAAAGGAGTTGTGTCGACACACAGCAAAAATCAACTAAGTATTGAAGAAGTATTTGTGTCGACACACTCAACCAGTGTCGACACATTCAACAGAAGACTTGTGTCGACACACAGGATCAGTGTCGACACATTCTGAAGAAGCAGTGTCGAGAAGATGTTACATCAACACAAGGAGTTGTGTCGACACCATGAAGGCTAGTGTCGACACTTGGTCTACTTGTGTCGACACTTAGTCTATTTGTGTCGACACATAAAGACTATCTGTCTCGACACTTTCAGACAGTGACAGAGATTTCAAGAAGTGACTGGATGACTTGATAGCTGCCATTTCAACCGGTCAACTGCAACTGTCAGAGCCGTCAGAAAGTTGTTAGAAATCGGATCAGCCGGTCACCATGGAGAAAGCTTATTTAAAGACCGTTCTCCTTCCACAAAAGCAATCAATTAATGAAGTGAAAGACAACACAATAAGAAGAAGACCTTCAAGAGAAGATCTAAGAAGTTGGAGAGAGAGAGCTCCTTCTAAGAAGACCAGCTGTTGAACCAGGTTGATAAGAAAGATTCAGATTGAAATCAGAATCTCAAGTCAGCAGTTGATTGAAGATCATCTGCATCGAGATACAACCCTACTGTGTTCTAATTCAAGAAGCTTTGAAGAAAGCCAAGGGAGGTTGATCTCTGCCAAGTTCTTCCAAGAACTCATCAAGAAACCACTCAACTCTTCTCTCTCTTTCAGAGTTGTGGTTATAAATTTTGTAAACATTATTTTCTGTAGGATCCTAAGGGATCTGAGCTGTAAGCCTATTTTATAAAGGCTGAGTGTAGGAGACAGTGTGCTCTGAGTGTAGGTCTTGTTGAAGACTGAGGTAGGGCCTAGTGCCTGAGTTGTAGGAGACTTTGTTCTCCGAGTGTAAGTCTTGGTGAAGACTGAGTGGTAGGGCTTTTGTGCCTGAGTTGTAGGAGTGGGATCACTCTGAGTTGTAGGAACCTGTTTGGGGTTCTGAGTTGTAAGATCTGAGCATCTGAGAAGAAGTGGAGAAGTTAGGCCGAATCTAGTACACTACTAGATAGGCGAAGGGGGAAAGTGGATGTACCCAGACCTTGGGGAACCACTATAAAATCTGTGTGTGATTAATTCTGTGATTGCTGTATGTTCTGTGCTGAATTTCTGTAGAGAATTGCAAATACAGCTCTTATTATTAAGTGTTTCTGCCTGTAATTTTAAAAAGATTAAGTTCACCTATTCACCCCCCTCTAGGTGATTAGGTACTATTTCTTCCACGACGTCCAGGCTCCATTACCGCACAAGGAGTAAGAGAGATCTGAGATTGCGGGAGCCTACCAGAGGGGAAAGGGCCGGATCGCTGGAGAAGAATCAGAGCGGGAGGAGCGACAAACAACGCACGCGCAGCGGACCAAGCGAGAGATTAGGGCCCACGCACAGTGGACAACCGACTGAAATTTAAAGAAACTGGGCTGGCGCACGACCAGTGGTCGTGCGATGATAAGTAGTGCGCACGACCGGTGGTCGTGTGCAGTGAAATTTTTCGCACGCCCGATTTTTCAGTCAATTTCACACTGCTGACCACGTGGTGCAACATAGAGCTCATCATGCAGCTGGGCTACCACACCCTTTCGATAGATAAATTTAACAACAATCCTAAATTAGAGACAAAAAATACATACATATATTTAAAATAAAAGAAACATTACCCTAGATAGCTGTTGGGTTTATTGTCTCCCAACAGGACTTATTCAAAATCTGAGCAGTTCCTAACTGATTGGTGTTTGAAACTTGAAATGCTCAGGCAGCGGTTCATGTTTGCGTTTTGGTAGCGGGTACCAGAACGGAGACAGAACAGAAGCCCCAATACCTGTATACGTATACCCGTCGTGTATGTCAAGCATGGCCAGAAGTAACTTGGGAAGCTCGTCGGCTCCAACTCCACCTACATCTGGTCACTATATGTCCTAGGCCGCATTACAGGCCCTTGCACTGATTGGATCGGTTCCACGATGTGGTCCTGTAGGGAAGTAGACACGAGAGCGGGGTCAAGAAATAAACTAGAAGAATAACATAAAGGAACCTCAATCTTGGGGATGGTCCCGGAGTCATCCCCCGTTGGTGGAATTGTGGGTGCTTCCACACAGCTGTCTAGGCTGATGCGAGAATGTTCTAGAGCTGCATCTGCCTTGTCCATGCATCAGGCATCCTCACATGGGGTAGAGGTCGCAAACTCGGCCACAGAGTCGTCCTACTCGACTGGATCTAACAGAACGCTAGAAATGCTAATTTCCACATGCGAATCAACCTCAACAGCACTGTCAGAAAAAGAAAGAATGTTATGCAAAGAAGAAGATGAAGGCACAGAGCTCGGTAGGACGTTGAGCGCTGGCTCTTCTCAACTAATAGACTCTATGCTAGGTGATGTATGCACTTCAGGAGTGTAAATATCAGTGTAAGAATGGGGATAAACACATGTATCGGTGGACATACCTGGGATACCTTCTCCATAACATAGAGATGGCAATGGTGCATACCCCGATACGGATGGGGTGCTGCCCAAGGTTGAAGTGGAGACAATTCGAAGATCCGGCTCGTCATCCACTTCTAGCTCAGCTAGGTAAGCGGCGCAATCCTTTAATGCATAATCCCAGCTTCGACAAAAAAGGCACTGCTTAGCCGGCTTAAGCGGTGCAACGGGTGCTGAAGCCGAATAGAAGTAGTGCGATAATGGCTCTGCGGGTCGGTAGCTAACAGGCTTATGTCTACGATATGTAGACTCCTGAATTTCCGAGCTACTATACCTCTGAGGGCATCTATCACTAGCATAGGAGATGTCTCCACAATGATGACAACGGATATTGAAATTGGCCCACATTGCAGAGATTTCAAATATAAAGGATACAACTACTTTGCATAGATTCTGAGAATAAAACTAACAATTCCAACTGACGGAATAACAACACAAGAGAAAAGGGATCAAAACAAAATAAAACAATACAACTTCTAAAAACTACTTTTAGCGACACAAATAAATCCTATAATGAAATTTTCAGTCAATCGGAGTCGCTCTATAGTTGCACTCCCCGGCAACGGCGTTAAAAACTTGATGCGTATAAATCGGGAAGCGCACCGGTCGCACAAGTAATAAAATTTGGGAATAAATCCCCGAGTGTCGGTCTCTTGAGAAATGCAATTAGCATAGAGCGGCAACAGTTCAGAAAATATTGTTATGAGGGTTATACTTAGAAAAGAGTAAAAAAGGGGGGGGGCTTGAGAGATTGTGGTTTCTTGATCTACTAAACTAATTAAAGCTATGCGGGTCGAAGGCACCGCTTCGCAAGGTGAGGTGAGTGTATCGACCACTATGCCGAACTTCAGTTGGGCGAGTGGACAGAAAGCTAATGGGTTGAAGTGTTCTTGTGCGGAGTGCAATCGGGTGAAACAAGGGTATGGAGTGGATGTGGAGTGGGCGAGATACATTCACACACACAACTCACAAGCAAATGCAAACCACAAACATCCACTTAGACATGTAGTAGAAAATGTAGTTCATTACAATAGCAAATTATTCCATACAACGGAGGAAGAAGAGTAAACCACTAGAGGATGAAGGTCCACCGCGGGTCGTGGCTGGAATAGCGAGTTGTCAATCCGCTTCCGGGCTCAGTCCGAGGAGGCTTCCGGTACCAACGAGTTGTCACCTCGAAGGCATTTGAGTCCGTTCTCTAGGTTGTCTTCTTCTCCAACTCCGGTGGAAAGCTTGGAGTTGAGGTCATCAATGGCCGAGAGCTTCACCGGAGGATTTGGAAAGCTTTGGAAACACCGGCTACGGACTCCCGATGAAGGTCGAGGTGGATAGAGCAGCTAGAGAAGTAGAATGACACTTCCCGCGCATTCCTCGATCGTAGAAATGATGAGTGTTGACCTAAATCGCGGAGCAGGCCCTTAAATATGGAGGCATCAAAAGCAGAATGCACGATCAGTGGCGCACTACCAGTGGTCGTGCGCACTGTCGGTCGATGATCGTGCGTAATTTCTAATTAAGCCCGCAACTTGGACATAAACATCAGCAGATATACGCACGATCAGTGGAGAATGACCGGTGGTCATGCGCACTGAATCCACTGATCGTGCGATTGGCTAGGACAGATTTGCAGAAAGCAATTGGTAAACGTGCACGAGTAGTGGCGCACGACCAGTGGTCGTGCGCACTATGACCAGTGCTCGTGCGATTACCAGGGCAGAATTAGGAAAGGTAGAATGTAATGCACACGATCAGTGGCGCACTCCCAGTGGTTGTGCGCAGTAAGTCCAGTGATCGTGCACAGTGTTCCTGTATCGTCGGGGTCTCCCAGGCGATTCCGGAGCACACACACGATCCTTGCACCAGCAGAAGAGGCAGATAGGCCACCAAAAGTGCACACCACATTCTCAAGACACGGCTAAAGAACAACAAAAACACAAAAACATCTAAAGCACACAGAAACGGGCCTAAAGTGCACTTAATCATGAAATAGGCAAGTAAGCAAATATAAGCAGTTATAGCTCTCAAGTGCAGTGCTAAGACGATAAAACTGGCCCAGATGAGTCCAAAAATCAGTGTAATATTTGGACTCATCAACATCCAACCTCAAAAGTTTTCTCAAAATCAGGCAGCGCTAATACAAGTGCACTCGTAAGTCTCTTTTTTAACCAAAAGAAATGCTCGCTCGGCTTCCTCAGTCCAACTGAACAGTCGCTTCTTCAGACAATCAGTCACTTATGCTATAACAATGCTAAAGTTTAAAATAAAACACCGATAAAAATATCCTAGCCCATGAAATCCTCGAGCTTCAGTAATCGTGTTAGGGATAGGCCATGATTCTATCGCCTTGACCTTCTCTCTATCAACTCTACTACCCTCAAAAGAAACGATATATCCTAAGAAGGTCAGACTATCTGTCAAAAACGTGCATTTCTTCAAATTTACATATAATTTATTTTCTCGTAGGATCTCAAAGACTTGTTTAAGATGAATCATGTGTTGATCTTGATCAAGGCTATAAATCAAAATATCGTCAAAGTACTCCACTACGCAAACCCCTATGAGTGGCCTAAGCACTTGATTCATTACTCACATAAAGTGTTTGTTGGGTATTGTATCCACGATTACCTGGATTTGAGGAAGCCACCCGTCAAGCTAAGATGAATTCACAATGTATTTGATAAACTTTTTCAAGTTGTACTTGCAGTTTCTCCACGCTAAGTGCACACCAATGTCAGGGTACAGTAGGTCAATATACACGGGTCTGCACGACGTAATCCCTCGTTGAGCAGATCAGTGTGTTGGCCTATGTGTACTCTCTCTATTGGAGTGCACTTACTTTCAAGTACAGGGCCGTTCATATGCAAGAAGAGACAAGGAGCATGGAGGATCAAGGAGAGCTCCTAGGGGAAGACGAAAATTCGTCCAAGGCAAATTCGACGAGAATCACCAAGTGATTCTCGCCGATTCGGCGAGAATCACTAGTGATTCTCGCCGAATCGACGAGAGTCATCAGTGATTCTCGCCGACTCCTTCTGGCCATCTCAAAATGGTGCCAAGTAAGATTCGGCGAGAATCACTTGTAATTCCCGCCGAACCAGTGGCCAAGCAGCCCATGTACACAGTAAAAGTCGTTGAGAATCAGTAAGTGATTCGACGAGAATCACAAAACGATTCTCGACGAATCGTCGAGAATCACTTGGTGATTCTCGCCGATTCGTCGAGAATCGTCTGCGATTCTCGCCGATTCGTCGAGAATCGCCTGCAATTCTCGCCGATTTTGACTTGGCGTTTTCTCAGAATGCTGCTGGACCGGATTCTGCTTTTGGACTAGTTTGAACCGGAATTTGGGGATTTCTTTTGTGGGTCCCACAACGGTCAAATTTGCTGTATCTACAGGGTATAAATACATGGGTATTTTGAACAGTAAACCACGGAGAAAAAGGAACAGAAAACGAGCCGCAACCAAACCCTAGATCCGCGACTCCTCTCCGCCACCGCCGTCGCGCTCGGGCAAGTACGTCGCCGCCGCTGATCGTTCTTCTTCGTAATCTCCGGCGACAGAAGCTTAGCAAAGCTTGAGTCTCACGTGTCTATCCAGAGATCTCTTGTCTCTCGATTTGTTGACCGGGAAAAACTCCTCCGTCCGAATCGATCGAGACGACCGATCCTAGAGTGACCGTTGGTAGACCTAGTTTGCTTCGCTACGAAGTTTGGATCTCCAAGTTCAGCAGCCGCTCTTCATCGTAGCCGCCGATCCCGAAGCTAGCCGCCGCTCGTGTGCCGCCGCCGGTTCCGGGGAGATCCTCTCCAAGTGAGACCAAGGTCGTAGACTCTTCATCGACTTCAAGAACACGTCGTCGAACAAAGAGGAACACCGTAGTCTCCAAAAGAAGTTTGTATCACGTTTACATTCTATATTTAATTTTGTTGTAAGGGAACTTTTGTTCCGAGTTGTAAGGGTTGGGTGCAACCCGTTGTGTGGGAGTGTTGACTCTCACGTGTGGAAGGGCTCCTTCCGTTAGTGAAGGGATTGGATTTCAATCCCGTTGGAGAAGTGACCGAGTCGTCCCTTGTTGGGGAGATAGGTCGAAGGGGGAAAGTGGATGTACCCAAGTCAGGGAACCACTATAAATTTGCTGTGTATTCTGTGTGCTGTGCTTGTTGTTTTTATTGTGCAGGTACATCCGTAAATTCCGCAAAAGAACCACACGTCACCTATTCCCCCCCCCATAGGTGCACATAGTTGACACTAGGTGGACTTTCAAGTGGTATCATAGCCAGGTTACTCATCAAAAAGGTTAACACCTTGAGTAGAATCCTGCCACCAGTGTCAGAAGCATGGAGCTAGAGTATGAGATGCCGCCACTCAAACTCCCCGCCTGCACAAAGGATTATTATCCCATCTGGCGAATGAGAGTGTCATGTCACCTTGATGCTATCGATCCTCGAGCATCCTTCATCCTGGAGGAGGGTCCGTTTATTCCCATGAAGACCTCCGACTCTGGGATCCAGGTGCTCATGTGCATTGCTGAGATGACAGAGATGGAACTCTCATTTTTCCAACTGGACCAGAGGATTCGACAAATTATCATGGATGTCTGGTCTGGAGCCTCTCGCTCTAGATTGGAAAAATGTAAAACGGCTAAATCTCTGTGGATGATGATCTCAGAGCTGATGGGGGGGGGGGGGGTCAGAGAAAGCTGAAATATGCTGCCAATCAGAGGATGAAGCGTATGTGGGGGTTCTCACTTCTGAAGATGAATGCAAGGATCCTTCGGATTGCATCAGAGCTCCAGTATCCTTGTCAGAGACTGAAGAAGATAGTGAGGAAAGCAGCTCCGACGAGGACGAAACATTGGTCACTGATTCTAATGACAATAACTCAGATGAGAAGGTATCATCTTCATCCTGCCCCATATCTTTCGACTTTTCTGAAGACAGAAACTGCTCTCCTCCAGAAAATACTGATTCCCTGAAGAGAGCCCTTCAGGAAAGCAATCTATTTGCTGAGGAGCAAGCTCGAGAGATTGCTCGACTGAAGATCTTGTTGGTTCTCCAATTGGCGTCCAACAAGGTCAAGGACTCTAAGATCTCAGCTCTAGAGAATAGTCTAGATAATGAGAAACGTATAGTATCTAACTTTTCCAAAGTTGATGCTATAAAGAGAAAACAAGAAACCGGGTGGATCTCCCGGATTATCCAGGGATGGAGAAATGGGGAAACGGTGTTCCGACCTCCCACTCCAAGCGGGAAGGCAACTCATCATGCCTTCAGGTATGACCACAGGAATAATCGTGGTCACTGCAAGGGTGATTTGTCCCCATGTGGAAACGTCCATAGTGCAAGAGGCGTCATGGCCACCCATGAGGAAATACCTAAGGCTCATTCTGAGCCCTTTGTATTCACGGCCACTGCCACAACAAAGTGTGGATCTGCATGTCCTAGTTCACAGAAGAATTCTCTCCATTCGAGGACACGGGATAGGGAGAATAGAAGTCATGATGTCAGGCTTCATGGAACCTCAGCAAGGAAGATGCCTGAAAGAATGGCACCACCTTCTCGGCCTCATAACACTCACATCATGTATTCGTTCCACCCTTCCTCATGCCTCGATGGAAGAGGAATTTGTGCGACAAGAACATGCCCTATCCCTTTTAGACCTAGGACTGTGACTACATCAGTCACTAGATCAGGTCGAAAACGGCGATACAATATTCACCCTTGTTGGTGCTGCGGCAAAGTGGGACACTTTGCCATTGACTGTTGGCACAACCTCTCTGTGCCCACAGCAAGGGCTTATCCACATTATAGGGACAGAGGAAGTCTTCCAGACAGGCTTTCTGAAGGAAGGCAGTTGCGTGCTTATGCTAATAGAAACCTAGGACCCAATATGTTTTGGGTTCCTAAGGTAAAGTAATTCTGTCTTGCAGGGTAGTCTAGATCCCCGTAAATACGATGGGATCTGGACAGTAGGTGGCTCAAGGCTAACGTGGAACAAGCATCTGCAATAACAGATGTGCTACCTGTTTGAGCATACTCACATTGAGCTTCTGATGTGTTCTACCTGTGGGACTAAGCCAATAACTCTCAAAATCCCAGGTAATTTTGATCAGTTCAAGGACTTGTGTCATGATGGATCCTCATTCAAAATATATATACTTATATATATCATCATATACAGATCCTTCTTTGTATATTAGTGTATGTATGCCCGTCTAAGGATTGGTTAACTCGATGCATGCAAACTTTTACACCTCAATAAAGGGTTAACGAAGACATGTCGTTGTAAATCTCGACAACACACAATTGACATTAAGAAGACTTTTGAAAAACCTCAGTAAAATTCAAATAGATTGACTTTAGAATATACGTGTATTTATCATTTTTTTTGACATCGGAAAATTTCTAAAATATTGCAAGCTTCTCAAATGTGAAAATCCCTAGTCAAGAGACCCCTCAATTTCGAATCAGATAAATAGTATCAGAAGCCGAATTAACCAAATCTCCTGAATCCCGCCGAATTTGACAAAGCCGAATCAGTCAAATACCGGAAGACCCTTCGCATTCTTGACAAATCTCGCCGAATCGTTTAAATCCCGCAAAACCCTTCGCCTTCCTCACGACACCCGCCTCACGCTGCAGCAAGTACCCCGACACCCACAAGATTTCTCCCGCAAGAATTCTCCGCAACCCGCAGGAATTCTTCCGCCGACTCGCAGCAGCTCGTGAGGGCTCCTCCTATGCTCCCGCTAGGGTCTCGCGACGTTCTCTTCGAAAGGCTCCCGACGACTCCCGCCGAAGCCCGCACCGTCGATCTCCCCAAGTCTCGATTTTGCTCTGCTCAAACCGCCTCACCGACTTCACCTCTAGGTATCCCCTCGCCCGAAGCATCCACTAATGAAGTTTTCTTTTTGAAAGTTCATTAACATTTTCAGTAGGGCTTCTCTCTAGATCTTCCATGGCTCCAAGGACGACTGCAGGTTTGATTTCTGGCTGCGAGCTGGTTCGCACTGGATTTTCTCATGCCTCGGACGAGTTCCGGAATATCATTCTAATGCTAGAAGAGGCTGGGCTAACCTTCGTATTGGAGCACCCTTGCAAAGTCCTGGATAAAGAGGTGCTGGAGTTCTTCTCTACCGCAAGACTCCGAGATAGAGACTCCATCATCAAGAGCAAGGTGGCTGGGACAAAAGTAAAGATGTCTGCCGATAAGCTAACTCGCTACCTGCAGCTTTCAAGTTCGGAGCAGGAGGACTATCTAGAGGACGAGGACAAAGCCAGAACTCTCTTGTTCTGCGGTCTTCCAAGAGGCACTCGATCAGTAAAGAGAAAAGAGATGAATGAAGAAGGGAAGCTCCTATCTGACGTCATTGGAAAAGTGCTCATCTGTAAGCCAGGCTCCCATGATCATATCTCCGGAGATATGTTCAAAATTCTCATAGCTGTGGTCTGCCGCAAGAGGTTCAACTGGGGGGAGTTGCTGTTCCAAAAGATCAAGGACACTCTGGGCACTCCAAGTTTCGGCCGCATCATCAGTCTATATCTCAACCAGCTCAACGGAGACAAGTTCGACATGAGCAGAGGAGTTCCTCTCCACTACTTGAAAAAGATGGATGCTACTGTGTTTGATCGATGGGAGCGGCGCATCGGGCAGCCTGCTGTGGAAGAGCACGAGGAAGTATCTCCCGCAGTCTCCCCCGGTGAAATTCCTGATACTGTGACTGCAGGAATCGAGGGGGAGACTCAACCCACTCATATGGATATAATATCTGAAATCGCCCAGGTGGCCAAGGATGCGGTAGCCGAAATTCCTGAAGTAAGTGAACCTGAGCTGGAGGATGAGGAGATCCTGAACAGAAATAGTCAAGGAACCGAAGCTGCAGCACTGGAAACTGATGATCGGGAATTGGAAGAAGCTGCTGACATAGATGAATTCTTGAATGAGGACGGAGAGGACGATGAAAATGAGGGACATGAAGTACTTGAGACTCCAGATACTATTGAACCTCCTTCTGATAAGTCTGCACCAGTGGAGGGGGAGTTAAATAAATCTACAGAGGCCGCCCACATTCCTCCTTTGGAGCCTGTGATTGTATCCAGCTCTACCAACACGTCTGCAGAAATGCAAGGCCCACAAGTGCCTCCTGCTATTCCGTTACGCGATGACCTAGCCACTCACACTGTACACATCATTCAGGGCATCGTAAATGAGCTTAAAGACTCTTTTGATACAGCTCAGAAAACACTGCTGAAAAAGATTAAGACTTCTGAAGATCTCATGCTTAAAAATATGGTAGAGATCAACCATAAACTGGATGTGATGGAGAAGAAATTTGACGAAAAGTATACCGCGGCTGGCACAGCTGTCACACTCCTAATGGCCGGTTTGAAAAAGAATACAGATACTCTTGCCGTCGTCAATCAGAACGCTCATGTTGTCGCCAACAACATTCAGAAGTTTGATGGTAATATGGTCACGCTAAACGCAAATCAGCAGACCTTGGTCAATGAATTCACCAAGACAACGAAGCATATTGATGACTCCCTGCACTCATATGCCAACTGCATAGCTGACGAAGCCAAAAAGGGGGAGAAAGAGTATATCGCTAAGCTGGCCGAGCTCCAAGAAAGCATGGATGCAAACTTCGCACAATCAAGCAAATACGTCTATGAGAGCTGCTGGTGGATGCTCCAACAGGCGCTAGGTACGTTAGGCGTCATCCTACCTGACAACCCTACCGGTATTCATGTCCCTGTGACATCTAAGGCTGCTGAGGAAGTAAGTGTTGCTGAGGATGTTAGTGCAAGTGTTGCTGCAGATATTCCCACACATGAAGCTGATGCTAGGGCTCTCTCCAAAGCTAAATTGAGGAGCATGTTTGACCAAGAGGCCTTAGCAAAAGCCAGGGGAAAGAGAAAAGTTCAGGAAGGGACCTCCAAGGAGACTCCAGCTGAGAAGCGAATCAGAATGAGTGAGGAGGATGTACGAAACGAAAGGTGGAGTCCAGTTTCAAGGAACATCATCTTAGACACCTTCCGGCTGCAAGAAAGAGGAGAGATCAATCGAAATGAAACATATAGCCAGTATGAATGGGAAACACACAAAGCATTTGAAGCGAAACGCAACATCTTTTTCAGAAACAACAAGGATCCAGACAAAGTTGCTCCTCCTAGGTACTACCCGAAGCCCAAGGAATACATGGAAAGGCAAAGCAAAAAGTACTTGGCTCAAACTCTTAAGGGTGACGTAGCTAAGGACAAATAGTCATCATTTTATAGCTGGTCACTGTGTCTTAAGAACAATTAATGATTATTACATGTCGTATGAACGATTCTGGATTATATGTGAATACATTTCTCTTGGTATATATATATTTGAATGTGTGAATGACTCAAGTCCTGTTCTGATTCCATATATTCTCTTGTGTTGCATGTTTAATTTTTGAATGCTATGTTATTATTTGATAGGTGTTATTCATCTTAACTAGTAGGGTTTTGGCTTCGTCAAATAGGGGGAGATTGTTGGGTATTGTATCCACGATTACCTGGATTTGAGGAAGCCACCCGTCAAGCTAAGATGAATTCACAATGTATTTGATAAACTTTTTCAAGTTGTACTTGCAGTTTCTCCACGCTAAGTGCACACCAATGTCAGGGTACAGTAGGTCAATATACACGGGTCTGCACGACGTAATCCCTCGTTGAGCAGATCAGTGTGTTGGCCTATGTGTACTCTCTCTATTGGAGTGCACTTACTTTCAAGTACAGGGCCGTTCATATGCAAGAAGAGACAAGGAGCATGGAGGATCAAGGAGAGCTCCTAGGGGAAGACGAAAATTCGTCCAAGGCAAATTCGACGAGAATCACTAGTGATTCTCGCCGAATCGACGAGAATCATCAGTGATTCTCGCCGACTCCTTCTGGCCATCTCAAAATGGTGCCAAGTAAGATTCGGCGAGAATCACTTGTAATTCCCGCCGAACCAGTGGCCAAGCAGCCCATGTACACAGTAAAAGTCGTTGAGAATCAGTAAGTGATTCGACGAGAATCACAAAACGATTCTCGACGAATCGTCGAGAATCACTTGGTGATTCTCGCCGATTCGTCGAGAATCGTCTGCGATTCTCGCCGATTCGTCGAGAATCGCCTGCGATTCTCGCCGATTTTGACTTGGCGTTTTCTCAGAATGCTGCTGGACCGGATTCTGCTTTTGGACTAGTTTGAACCGGAATTTGGGGATTTCTTTTGTGGGTCCCACAACGGTCAAATTTGCTGTATCTACAGGGTATAAATACATGGGTATTTTGAACAGTAAACCACGGAGAAAAAGGAACAGAAACCGAGCCGCAACCAAACCCTAGATCCGCGACTCCTCTCCGCCGCCGCCGTCGCGCTCGGGCAAGTACGTCGCCGCCGCTGATCGTTCTTCTTCGTAATCTCCGGCGACAGAAGCTTAGCAAAGCTTGAGTCTCACGTGTCTATCCAGAGATCTCTTGTCTCTCGATTTGTTGACCGGGAAAAACTCCTCCATCCGAATCGATCGAGACGACCGATCCTAGAGTGACCGTTGGTAGACCTAGTTTGCTTCGCTACGAAGTTTGGATCTCCAAGTTCAGCAGCCGCTCTTCATCGTAGCCGCCGATCCCGAAGCTAGCCGCCGCTCGTGTGCCACCGCCGGTTCCGGGGAGATCCTCTCCAAGTGAGACCAAGGTCGTAGACTCTTCATCGACTTCAAGAACACGTCGTCGAACAAAGAGGAACACCGTAGTCTCCAAAAGAAGTTTGTATCACGTTTACATTCTATATTTAATTTTGTTGTAAGGGAACTTTTGTTCCGAGTTGTAAGGGTTGGGTGCAACCCGTTGTGTGGGAGTGTTGACTCTCACGTGTGGAAGGGCTCCTTCCGTTAGTGAAGGGATTGGATTTCAATCCCGTTGGAGAAGTGACCGAGTCGTCCCTTGTTGGGGAGATAGGTCGAAGGGGGAAAGTGGATGTACCCAAGTCGGGGAACCACTATAAATTTGCTGTGTATTCTGTGTGCTGTGCTTGTTGTTTTTATTGTGCAGGTACATCCGTAAATTCCGCAAAAGAACCACACGTCACCTATTCCCCCCCCATAGGTGCACATAGTTGACACTAGGTGGACTTTCAGTGTTGGGAGCATTGGAGAGCCCAAAAGGCATCCCCAACCACTCGTATAATCCTTCCTTAGTTTTAAACGCAGTCTTCCATTCGTCCCCAGATCAAATTCTAATTTGTTGGTATCCACTTTTTAAGTTAATATTTGAAAATACACGGGATCCACTCAGCATATATATCATGTCATCCAATCGGGGAATCAAAAAGCGATAGTTGATGGTAATCTTATTTATTGCTCGACTGTCTACACACATGCACCATGTCCCATCCTTCTTATGAACTAGGTGTGCAGGGACAGTGCACAGACTCATACTCTCCCTAACGTGATCCTTCGAAATCAGATCAGTCACCTGCCTATATAGCTCCTCATGCTCTTTCAGACTCATGCGATAGTGGGGAAAATGAGGTAAACTAACTCCTAGGATAAGGTCTATGCAATGTTGTATGTCTCTCATCAGGGGTAGCTGATCGGGCAGCTCCTCCAGCATGATCTCAGGGAATTCATCAATGAGAGATCACACCATACTAGGGATGTCTAATATAGTGGTGGTGGTGTCGATACCAGATAACATGTAGATGACCTCAATATCCCTCATCTCCTCCTGGAATTGAGATCCTGTCAGCAACATGGTGGAGGAGTTGAAGGCTATCACAGAGACAGTGGTAGAATGGGGTGAATGACTGGGGTGAATTCCTCTCTGGGGCTCTGGGTACAAGGCCATTCTTCTGGGGAAGAAGAACGATCATGCGACCATTGTGCTCGAAGGAGTGAGAGTTCTTTACACCATCATGAACTACATTTCTATCGTACTGCCAAGGTCGTCCTAGTAGGATGTGATATACCTCGATAATAGCTACATGACACCATACAACATCCTGATACGTACTGCATATGTAAAACTCTACGAAATACTGGTGCGTGATAGGAATGGTAGTGCTACTTGTGACCCATGACAGACTGTAGGGTTTCCCTTAGGGTTGTGTTTTTAATTTCAGTTTATCCACCATGTGTTGAGAAACAAAGTTCTCTATACTATCGATGTCTATAATGTGGAGCAAAACTGTCCCTGTATGCGGGCGGTGGTACGAAAGATAGTATTTCTTAACCAGTCGTCGTTAGTAGGGGTCTTGGGAGCTAGGAGACTATGTTGGAGAACACACACTAACTGCTCAAGTTGTTCTCCCTCAACTTCGTACTCACTCTCTAACTCAGTCTCCGGGGTCGGGTCAGTCTGGGAATCACTAAGTAATATCCCATACTCAGGTTCTGACCCACCCTCAGAATCGACGATGGCGACGAAGTGGCGTCGCAGACACTCAGAAGACTTATGGCCCGGCTCCATACACTTAAAACATCTAAACGTCCCAGGCTGAGGTCTAGTGCCTACAGTTTCCTTGACTTTGTTGGGAGGGGCAGGTAGTGCTGGGGTGCTCTTGGACACTACCGGTCGAGAGGACCAGGCTGGGGTAAAAGTGTGTGTCGGGTGGAACTTGTCAGTAGTCTTATTCCCAGATGTTCGTTACTGCAGTGCCTCTACTCGACGTACGCGACTCATAACCTCTCCTAAATCCTTGTAATCAAGGAGTTCCAACTGATCTCGAACGGAGTAGCGTAACCCGTTTAGATAACGGGAAACGGTCATGTCATCGTCCTCTCGGAGGTCGAGGCGAGACTGCAGGACTAGGAACTCGTTTGTGTACTCATCGACAGATAATTTATCCCGACGTAGATTATAAAACCAACGATACAGGGTTTGCATGTAATCAGATGGAATATATCTGTTACGTAGTTGAGTTTTGAAGTCGTTCCATGTTCTGATCGGGGGCATACCTAAATTGAACCTAGGCCGTTCTAATTATCCCCACCAAACTAACGCAGATCCTTTAAGTCTAAGCGTGTCATACTCAACTTGCCTAGCTTGGGGGCAATTGCTTCCTTGATAGGAAACGACCCATCCACTCACACCACTCTAGGCAAATCTTGGGCTCTATTCGCCTTTCGAAATCACACACGTCCAGCTTGATTCCCACATCCCAATGAGGTTGGTGACGTGGTTTGTTATGTGCTTCCAGATCGGGGTGTGCGAGTTCTCGAGGCCTATGGTCAGGGTTGTTTTCGACCACTGGGGCAGGTGTTTGGTTTACGTGCAAGGTTGCTTCGATTTTATTAACCGAAGTGCGCAACCCGTTCATGACTTGTGTGACACTACCCATTGCAGTGGTGAGAGTTTTGACCGTTTTCATAAAATCACTCATGCGTAGGGCCAAATCTCCTATGCTGTTTTCTAGTTGATCGACCGTTTTTCCATTGAAAAAATTTTAAAAATTTATTATTATTATTATTATTTTGAAAATTTTTTATTTTAAAAGAGAGCGCTCACGAGTGGGAGAAAAAAGTGATTTTATGAAGAAAATAAATTCTTTTTTTAAATAAAATAAAATATTCAAAAAAGTTTTAAATATAATTTTTTTGGAAAAATTTTTGAAAGTCGGATCGTGTGATCCGTGATAGGAGCGAATCGCAAAATCCTCTGATACCAAACTGATGTAAACCGGGTTAGTGTTTGACGTCTAAATAATTAATTTTAGCAAAATAATTTAACTCTTAAGCTCAAATTGAGGTTTTGAAAAACTTATCAAAATTTCAATTTCAATAGTGGGGCCGAGCAGCCAAATGAATTTACGCGCGGAAACAAACTCATCGCCTTGAACTTTACGGGGTTCGTTAAGTTCGTTCGGGTGGAACCTCTCAAGTATCCGTTTGGTTCGAATCTTCCATGAGTTTTACGGCCACAAGCAAAATTAGCGGACAATAATTTATGACTACGATATTAAAGCGGTAAGAACGCAAAAGCAAGCCTAACAATTATTTTCAGAAATGCATAAACTTAATACTAATTCAATGAGAGCAAACAGTTATACCTAAGTGCAGTTGCGGGCAGTAGATCCTTCCAATTCATTCATGCAGCAGGGTACAACAAGAACATCAGCCGGGAGGGAGAAATTGGGGTCGACAACGCTGCTTTAGGGCAGGGCGTCAGACAAGGTTTCTGGGGTCGACGATGCCCGCCAATTCCGCCAATGGAGAGGGCGGCAGAGCTAGGGATTAACAAAGATGCTGAAATGGAGCATCTCTGGCGGCAGACGCAGCTCCCGTCGTGGGCTGATTCGTAGCGGCGAAAGGAGGAATAACGACCTTACTGGTTCGACGTCGTCAACCTGGCGGATTTGGGCTCGGGAAGGAGTGCTCGGCAAGGAACAGGAAGAAGAAATAATTCTTCTCGTTCTGTTTGATGATTTTCTTTACCATCCTCACCGAGGTTTAAATAGATGGAGCTATAATGTGCCCAAAGATTTCTTTCCAATTGCCTTTCCTTCTTCATGGATTCTTTGATAGCAAATAAAAGATCTCTGTACCTAGTAATGAATTTCTAATTTTGGCTCTTTCCAATCTTGCTTGCTTGATCTTTGGGATAATGCATTTTGAATTTTTAAGTTTATGCTTTCTTGAATAAGTTAGGCTTGCCTCTACGTCCTACTACTAATAATACTGGACCTCTTTATTTATGGTCCCAAACAGCCGGTCAAACCGATGAGCCGGAAAATAACACAAGTACAAAATATTGAAACGAGTACAAGAAATAAAACAAGTGCAGGAAAACAAAAATGAATAAATAAATATATGAAAATTATGATGCGTTGCAGAATGCATCAATTCCCCTAGGGTTGAAAGAGCTCGACCCCGGCGAGGACTCGCATAAACTCAGAATAGAGAGATCTGGGCGTTGTCGGCGTAGCTCGTCAGTGCTGATCCAAGAGCTGTCTGTGATGTCTCGTCCCCTCTAGGAGAACAAGTAATGCTGGTAAGTCCCGTGGCGAGTACGAAACTCTCGTACATAAAGAACCTGGTCTATCTCCTCAGTAATGGGTGTCGACATTGGAGCTAAGTCTGGTGGGATCTCTGGAGCTGTCGTCGGTGGTCTCGGGCTGGAATTATGTGGGTCTCCATAGAAAAGTGTCAGATCTGCCACGTTAAATATCAGCGAAGTACCGCATTCAGCGAGCAAACCTAGGGGATAAGCATTATGCCCGATGCGCTTCCGAACTCGGAAAGGATCATACTTCCTCTACTCTAACTTATGATATGTACCCAGAGTGAATCTCTGCTTCCTGAAGTAAGCAAAAAGACAATCTCCTTCTGAAAAGTGTAACTCTCGGCGATGTCAATCAACCTTGGCTTTATATTTTTCAGAAGCCGCTTGCATTTTATTAGTAATAGATTTATGTAATTCCTTTAAATAATCAACATGGGCCTACACATCAAAGGAAAAAAGATCATGATTTGGGATGGAGTGACAATCAAGTAAATGTGGTATAGGGAATCCGTAAACAATCTCGAAAGAAGATTTAGCTGTGGTGCGATTAGTAGAATTATTGAATGTAAATTAAGCTTGTGGCTGTATAAGATCCCATTGTTTCAGATTCTCCCCAGTCAAACACCTAAGAAGGTCCCCCAAACTCCGATTAATGACCTCAGTATGCCCATCAGTCTGAGGGTGATATGCGCTGCTAAATTCGAGTTTGGTACCTAGTCGGGCCCACAGTGTTTTCCAAAAATACCCCATGAATCGAGTATCCCTATCAGAAGTGATCGACCTAGGAATTCCATGCAGTCTAATGTTTTCTTTTTAAAAAAGTTCGGCAACGTGTACAACACTAAAGGTTTTTCTACACGGAATGTAATGCGCCATTTTTGAAAACTGATCTACGACGACAAAAATGAAATCGACCTTTCTCTGAGTGCGAGGAAGTCCTACCAAGAAGTCCATCAAGATGTCATCCCATGGCCGCTCAGGTATCGGTATGGGAGTGTATAATCCCGTATTTTAAGCATGTCCCGTATACAACTGACAGGTGGTGCAGTGCCTAATGAATTCTGTGACATCACGCTTCATATGTGACCAATAATAGTGTGCGCTGACGAGATCTAATAATTTGGACTGGACTATGTATCCACATTGTAACATCCCGACTTTTATTGGGCCACCAGAGTCCTAGTGCGCCCAATAAAAGTGGCCCGAATCCTACCCATGACCCGGTAGGAGATAACCCTAGGCGGGAAATAGAGCTAGAGAACTCCGAATTAAGTTCTGTCAGTTCCTGTGACCTCGTACAATCGATACGAGTGCATCAGAACTCGTTCAGTTAGACCCCGAGGTCATACAGTGGATGTGACCATTCCTCGTAAAACGCTATGAGTGCAGATTTTGGATATCGAGCTAGAGAACTCCGAATTGAGTTCTGTCGATTCCTGTGACCTCATATAAACTAGACAGGTGCATCGGAACCCGTCGCGTCATAGTCCGAGATCTAACGACAGTTTTGCACACTTCGACCATTTTAGCACGCTGCGACACATAAATTTTGGACTTTCGCCAAACGGACTCCGATTCAACCCCAGTCAGTGGCGTTGGACTCGTGTGGTCAATACAAAGTCAACGGAAGTTGTCCCAGTCAATTTCGACGATAATTGGTCAACCAGTGGTCAAATCAAGCGTAGTCATGCACAAAAAAGCGTGCGCACACCAATTATGACACAACACCCGAAATTTGACCCAATCACGATGACTTGGACCCACTTTGACTTTGACCAGTAAGGGGGACCCACCTTAGGGTTGACTTGGTCAAACCCCCCTAAAAACCCATTTTTTGGATTTTTTCTCCAAGTAGGGGCCCACCTCCTCTCCAATGGAGGATAGCCCATGCCCTCCCTCACTCTTCTTTGGGCCCCCAACTAGTAATCAGCCAAGGATAGGTGGAGCCCCACACTACCCCCTCTCTCATCTCTTTCCCCCTCTCTTTCTCAAAAGGCCCAAGCCCATAAGGGCTTCATCTTTTTTCCCCATATGAGGGAAAAGATAGGGCCTCCAGCTGTCCTTGGACAGCTGGAGGGTGGGGATTAATCCCTCCCTAAGGAGGGATTAATCCTACCTTGGCTAGGGGAGGAGAGCTCCTTCTCCCCAAGCCTATAAAAGGCCCCTCTCCCTTTCCTTTCCCCTCAAGCCTCAGAGCAGCTCACCCCCCTGCCTGACCCTCTGCCAGAGCCCAAGTGGCCGAAAAAAAAATCAACTTGAGGCCGCTTCCCCCCCTCCACCACCGCCACCAAGGCATTGCTGACCAGGCCGGCCCCTCCCGAGCCCACCAGTCCCAGGTGGAGTCTCTCTCCTTCCCCTCCCATATTCTGGACGTGTTGCATGTGTCACCCGGCGGCCGGAGCGCCGCCGGCGCCACTCGAGCCTTGTTCTAGGCCAAGTGGTGCCTAAGGAGGAGAACTCCTCTCCCAGCACCGACGGTGGCGCTGGGGGAGTGCTATACCACTGGGGCGGCGACCCCTAGCGATAGAGAGCGGCGGTACCACCGGAAAATGCGGCTCCGCCGACACTCGCAAAAATAGAGAGAAGCTCTGTTTTTGAGCTGGCGGCGGTGGCCGACGACGCATGGCCGCCGGACCACCACCGGCGAGAAGCCCGACCCCCGACGCATCGGCCGGGGGTGGATTGGTAGGCGGCAATCCACCCGAGGAGCGGGGGTGGCGCTGTGGAGCCGGGAGCAGGGCCACCGTCACCCCAAGCTCTCGGGATGAGATTTCCGGCGGCGGCCGGCGGAGCCTGGACGGCGGACCACCGCCTAGAGAGTCGCCGACTCCCAGCGAGTTGATCGGGGCCGGCAACGGCGCTGGCGGAGGCTGGCCGGCAGTGGTGGAGGCTGCCACCCTCCACACCGCTGGGAGCAGCAGTGACCGTCCGATCTCATCATGAGATGAGATCGCACGACCCTGCTCTTCTTCCCCCCCTGCCTCAACATCAGCGCCCCCACAATAGATCCGCTGCCGACCTGCTGTGGGGACAGAAGATCAAAATACGCCCTGCGGCTCAATCTCAGCAGCATGATTAGGTGGATCTACTATTGGTAGACCAAATCAAGGGCAGAGACTTTGGGAAATTTTTGGGCCAAACCTAGGCCTCTAGGAAAAAATGACAAACATGAAAAATGTTCCCCATACTAAGGGCTACTCCACAAAAAGTGTGAGAATTTTTGGAGTTAATTTAGTATTTTTAAAAGCCAAAATAAAATTTGATTGACCAAAACACCTTGGAAAATTATAAAAATATTACTAGGCTCATATTAGGCCCTCCTAAGGGTTGTATCAAAATTTGGGGTCATGGGGATAAGTTTTGATATTTTTCCTAAAATGTTGGAAGCCTAGGGTCGCGCACGGATTTTTATTCCTCTCGTTTTCTCTAAAAGGTGAAAATTGGAGTGCGCGACCACCCCTTTATAATCAAATAAGTACTTTAAACTATTTTATCGACGAGAGTGACCGAGGCAAGTGACTAAGCTCCGAGATTTCCGAGATTTCGTAAAATCGTCGAGCGCCTCGACTCTCGGGTGAATAGGGCACACGCGGAAGGTGAGGGTACGAGTGATAACTTGTAGTTGTCCCTGACGACTAATAAGAATGTAACTCTTATCCAGCCCTTGATCTAATTAAGCCGTGATAATTATGGCACAACCAAATTAATTTGATCCTAATAATCGATGTAACCCAATAAAATCTCTTTTAAATCTCGATGGAATTGAAGCCTCCTGAATAGGAGTGATTGGACTACTAACCATTTTCTTTGTGTTTTCTCCAGTCTCGTACTGATCAGGATTTTCTTAGTACTTTCTATTCAGTACTACTCTATTCTCATACTGGTCAAGCTTTTCTCTGTACTTTCTATTCAGTACTACTCCAGTCTCGTACTGGTCAAGTTTTTCTCAGTACTTTCTATTCAGTACTACTCCAGTCTTGTACTGGTCAGGATTTTCTCAGTACTTTCTATTCAGTACTACTCCAGTCTCGTACTGGTCAAATGTTTCTCAATACTTTCTATTCAGTACTACTCCAGTCTTGTACTGGTCACATTTCATTCCAGCAATTTAAACAAGCAGCATAATCACCACACTTGTCCTCATTGTAATTTACTATTCAATCCCGGGTCCTGCTCTGACGAGCAATCGTTGCTAAAATTGATCCATAGTTGGGGATAACCGGAGTCGAAGTATTCCTCCAGGTCTAGCCCCAAATATTGCGCTCCCACGCTCCTTATTGAAAGTTGAGCTAAGAGCCGATGCCCGAAGGCTAAAGCCTAGTAGGGCAGACCGATGTAGACTGTATATATATTGTTTGCCTTTTATTTGATTGTTTGTAAATTGCTTGTGGTGAAATAGTGGCGGGTCAGTCCCTCCCGCAGACCGTTCGTACTGGTGCGGGAAGGTCGACGACTCATGGCGACAGGGAGATGAGTAGCACGGGTGACCGACCGTTATATTATTCCCCATCGGGTTTTCCTCCGCTGGTCAGCCAAAATGATTCGCCGGATGTCGCTCACATCCAAGAGTACACAAGGTTGTACGTTAGGGCCTGTGGTTGTATGGTACGATCACCCCCAGAAGTGGCAGGACTGGCCACTGTCATCGACGACCACATCGGTGAGGCCCGCGGGGCTCGCTACCCTGATGGAAGAGAAGCGATCCAAACTATGTCGACATAGGGTTTGTGTACGCAGCTATGAATGCCTGCGGTGTGTACGCGGCTATGAATTCCTACGGTGTGAATGCTGCTATAAATGCCTGCAGTGTGTGCGCGGCTGTGAATGCCTGCAATAGAATTTCAGGATACAAAAACCTGATGTGCTGATGAGCTAGTGGAGCCTTATTATAACTGTTTTATATTGCTGCTGCTTTTCTTTCCATTTATACTATCATGCACTCTTTTATAGTTGCTCCTAGCTATATATATGAAATGTTGTGCTTACCCTCCCTTGCTTCGACTATTTGCTTTTGTTGGGTTAGTGCGTGCTCGTCCCCAGGATGTGGATCCGGGGAGGAGATTTGTTTCCACTTAATTCTGTGACTAACAGTTATCTAAATAAGCATTCACAGGAAATGGAGCATCGTAGTGACTCGCTGTCGTAGGAGATTACGCCAGCAACTAGGACTACTCGAGCAGATACACCCCCACCGTCCCCAGAGTTTAGAGACGTGTGTACCGCCGAGCAGCGTAGAGAGAGAGAGAGTATGAGTGATATATGTAGTACATGTATGGCCCACGTGCTTATATAAATGCTTAGGCTTCGGCCCTAGAACCTCTGTATTAATTTAATGGGATATATATATATATCTGCAATGGTTTCCTGTTAATGCTTCCGCTATACTTTGATGGGTTATGAATGTTATGATTCGAGCCGAGCAAGGCGGCCATCTTGTGCTTAGATAGGGTGGATCGTTTCCCTTAAGGAGCACTGGGTGGACGTCTTGGGCCAGTAGTACCCCCCCCGGCCCGACCCGGACAAATGGTTGTGGAGGGGGGTTCTACAAATGGATCAGAGCGATCACGATTCGTACTTGTGGAGCAGTCTCAGGATCCCTCTGTCCCTCGCTTCGTTCTGGGTTCGGGACGAACCTTGCAGTGGAAGCCTGGTGGACCCTAGTGTAGAGTCTTAGGGATTCTAGACTGTATGATAGTACGCCCATACACCGTTGTTTTCCTCTTGAGTTGTCGTTTTTGCAAATTTCCCCTACTTTTACAAAATACTGACACTCTTTCCTATTACTTCTCCAGATACCAGAGTACAGTAACGGAGGATCCTCGTCCAGAGGATATGTTCCAGCTACCCCACCACCAGACCCGGCCGCTCCCGCGGCCGTACCGTTTGCCGAGACAGATATAGGGTAGACACTGACGGCTATTTTAGAAACTTTCCGGGCTGCCCTGGCACAACCACCGCGAGAGATGACCGCACCCACCGATCTGATGACGACTTTCCAAGGACCGAGGCCTCCCCCTTTCAGAGGTACGGAGACGGCCATCCAGATAGTGGAGTGGGTGGAGCGGGCGGAGGAGCTATTAGTGGGAATGATGTGCCCAGCTATGGCTGCAGTCTCTTTGGTGGTGACCCTTTTGGAGGGATACGCGAGGGATTGGTGGAGAGCGGTTAGTCGCTCTACCTTTCGAGGTCGGCCGTTGAGCGCGATCCTTTGGGGGGAGTTCTCCGTGGCTCTACTAGAGTTCTTCATCACAGATGCAGACCAAGCCGCACTGTAAGAGAGGTTCCTGCGCATTCGACAGGGCAACCGCACAGTGGCAGAGTATGAGAGAGAGTTTATACACCTGGCATGCTTCGCCGGGAATCTGGCTACCTTCGACAGGGATAGAGCTTCTCGGTTCTACCGAGGACTAGGAGACGACCTGAGGTAGGCCCTAATCATGCTCTCTCAGGCCACCTTTCACACCATAGCCACCCATGCGACAACATTAGAGTTAGACCAGCAGACAGTGGCTCAGCGGCGCAGAGGCCAGTAGAGATTCTTCGAGACCAGAGGCGAGACAGAGGAGTCGCTCCCCACATACAGGATAGAGAGCGCAGGCAGCGACGCCGCAGACAGCCCTATAAGGCCCCACTAGTACCCCCATCACCCCCAGCCGCGCAGCCAGACATTAGACCAGTTCTAGTACCGCAGCCCCCACCAGTGTCCCAACAAGATGTTCCCTTCGCAGGGAACTGCTTCTTATGTCAGCAGCCGAGTTATATGAGGGAATTTTGCCCACAGGCGACAGGGAGACTGGGATTAGGAGCAGTTCAGGGTGGACAACCAGCACGAGGACAGTGTCAGAGAGGCCGCAGAGGCAGAGCTGGCAGGAGAGGCTAGCAGGGTCGAGCAGCGCCCCTGGAGGCCTACGCATTGGACTTGCAGTACGGACTGGCCCCTGACATAGTCATAGGTATATATTTTAGGCGATAGGGAGATATCAGATCTTACTACTTGTGTTGTATATTACATATATATGTGCTTACATCTTCTATATTAGTTAGATGATATATATGTATATGTTTCCCATGTCGTCAGGAATCTTGTTGGTAGAAGGACACCCTGCCAAAACCCTTTTTGACACATGAGCGACACATTCTTTCATCTCCCACGAATTCATCGCAATAAAAGGAAATGTTATTCATTCAACCAGATTGTCTATACGAATCCGTTTACCGGATGGGTCGGATATGACATCTACCGAAAAATGATCGTTCTAGGCTGTGCTGGGAGAAGTAGAATTTGAGATCGATGTAACCATCCTAGTAATAACTGGATTTGACATATTTCTGGGGATGGATTGGCTGGCTGAGAACCAAGCATAGATAAACTGTTCCACGCGAGAACTCCGGCTATAGAACCCAAATGGCTAGAGCGTCACGTTGACAGGTGTGCCCTCTGTCTCGCGTATTATTCTAACTTCTATGCAGATTGTGAAATCAGTCTGACAGAAGGACGAAGTATACCTTATCTATTTCGAGATGGAAGAAAAATCCCAGGTGCTCGCAAAGGTCCCGGTAGTCCGCGACTTTCCAAATATTTTCCCTGAGTCCCTCCCGGGATTGCCACCCCAGCGAGAGGTCGACTTTCAGATTGAGCACGTGTCCGGAGCACGACCAGTATCAAGAGCCCCCTACTGGATGGCCCCAAGAGAGCTGACTGAACTGAAAATTTAACTATAGAAACTAATAGATGCTGGATTCGTCCGTCCCAGTTCCTCGCCCTGGGGAGCCCCGATGCTTTTTGTCAAGAAGAAAGACGGGACACTGCGACTGTGCATCGACTACATGGAACAGAATAAGCTTACTATATGCAACACATACCCCTCCTAAGATCGACGAACTGTTCTACCAGTTACACGGTGCATCCGTGTTCTCCAAGATGGACCTGAGATCCGGCTATTATCAGCTTCGAATCCGAGAGGAAGATATTCACAAGACTGCCTTCAGCTCCCGATACAGTCTATATAAGTTCCTAGTGATGCCCTTCGGGCTCACCAACACGCCCTCCGCCTTCATGGACCAAATAAATAAAGTCTTCGAACCCTTCTTGGATCACTTTGTCATTGTATTCATAGACGACATTTTAATCTACTCAAAGACCAAGACGGATTATACACGACACTTGCAGATGGTTCTATTAAAGCTCCGGGAGCACTCTCTCTTCACCAAATTCAGTAAGTGCGAGTTTTGTCTAGAAGAAGTCTGATTCTTGGGCCACACGATAAACAAGGAAGTAGTGGCAGTAGACCAAGCCAAGATCCAGGCATTACAAAATTGGCCGCCACTCAGGATGGCTGCGGACATCCGGAGTTTTCTCGGTCTTGCCGGATACTACAGGAAGTTTGTCGAAGGTTTTTCCAAAATTGCCCTACTCCTAAATGCTCTCACCAAGAAAGACGTCGCATTCCGATGGACGCCGAAGTGCGAGGCTATGTTCATCGAACTGAAGAAGCGGCTGACTTACGTGCCAATCCTTACGATCCCCACAGGGACCGAGGGATTCCAAATCTACACTGATGCCTCCCTGAAGGGATTGTGAGCTGTTCTAATGCAGCATGGCAAGGTAGTGGCCTACGCATCTCGACAATTGAAGTCGCATGAATTAAATTACGCAACACACGATTTAGAGTTGGGCGCTGTCATCTTCGCCCTTAAAATCTAGAGGCATTATCTATACAGAGTAAGATGTGAGATCTTCTCCGACCACAAAAGCCTCAAGTATATCTTAACGCAGAAGGAGCTGAATCTTCGGCAGCGCCGATGGCTAGAATTCTTATGTGATTACGACTTCGCTCTCCAATGTCACCCCGGGAAGGCTGACAGAGTCGCCGACGCCTTGAGCCGCCAGCCTGCGATAGCCGGGAGTTGGATGGAGCAGATCCCTAAGGAACTTTTCCAGTCCTTGGTAGACTTGCAGATTACCCTGGTTGCCCGAAGTGATCCGAAAGAGTACTATTCTTAGCTGTATTGGATGGAGATCCAATGCGACATCCGAGACCGGATACGTGAAGCCCAGAAGATTGACCCAGAGGTAATGCCGATCATCAGATCTCTACAAGGAGTGGCATAGGAGGATTATAATCTGCATGATGGGATTCTACAATTCAAAAATCGCATATTCGTTCCCGCTACCGGAGGAATTCGTAAGGAAATTCTACAAGAGGCCCATCAGTCCAGGTACTCGATTCACCCTAGCATAGTTAAGATGTACGTGGACCTGCACAGGAACATTTACTAGCCTGGAATGAAAAGAGATGTCACCAACTTCGTGGCCCGGTGTCATACCTGTCAGAAGGTTAAAGCTGAATGCCGCAGTCCAGGAGGCCGATTACAGCCCCTGCCAATACCAGAATGGAAGTCCGAAGATATCTCCATGGACTTTGTACATGACCTACCTCGATCCCGCGCTGGGAATGATTCAATTTGGGTGGTCGTAGATCGACTCACCAAGGTAGCGTGATTCATTCCAAACCGACAGGGTGACAGAGTAGATATACTGGCCAGAATGTTCCTAGAGTAAGTGGTTCGATTTCATGGAGTGCCAAAGTCCATCATATCAGATCGCGACGGGCATTTCACATCTAAGGAGTGGAGGCGGGTACATGAGTACTTAGGAACCAAATTGACCTTCAGCACCACCTTCCACCCGCAGGCAGACGGACATACGGAGAGGACGAACCGGACGATGGAGGATCTTCTTCGATTGTGCATAGTGGAACACAATGAGCCATAGGAGGAGCTATTGCTGTTAGTCGAATTTTCATACAATAACAGCTACCAGGCTAGGATTAAGATGGCTCCATATGAGGCATTGTATGGAAGACGTTGCCGCACCCCGTTGACTTGGGCTTAGGAAGAGGACGCGGAAGCCTTGGGAGTGGCTTACATTGATGACACTACGATAGCGATACGACTGATTCAGGAGCGAATGCGGGAAGCACAGAGCCGACAGGCCAAGTACTATGATGCGCGACATTGACCGGCGGAGTTCATCATGGGGGAAATGGTGTTTTTGAAAATAAAGCCCATGCATGGTGTCTCCCGGTTGAGAAAGCAAAAAAAGTTAGATCCCCGCTAACTGGGCCCCTATCCGGTGATAGAGCATGTTGGCCCCGTCGCCTATCGTTTAGCCTTGCCCCCAAAGTTGGGGATTCTTCACGATGTGTTTCATGTCTCTTCCTTAAGACGAGTCCTCCGGCAACCAGAGCAACACCTTCCTACCCCGCCGACACAACTACAGTCAGATAGATCCATCCAGCTCGAACCCGTCAGAGTAGAAGATTACAAGGTGAAGACACTACGTAATAAGACCATCCCGATGGTTAAGATACTATGGTCAAATTGCGGATAAGAGGAGTTCACGTAGAAACCTGAAGCACTCGTCCGAGAGAAGTACCCAGAGCTCTTTCCCCAGGTATGCTACTTGTTCCCCTACTTCAAGCAAATTTTTGGGGACGAAAATCCTTTTATTTTTATTGGATTGTAACATCCCGACTTTTATTGGGCTACCAGAGTCCTAGTGGGCCCAATAAAAGTGGCCCGAATCCTACCCATGACCTGGTAGGAGATAACCCTAGGCGGGAAATAGAGCTAGAGAACTCCGAATTAAGTTCTGTCAGTTCCTATGACCTCATACAATCGATACGAGTGCATCGGAACTCGTTCAGTTAGACCCCTCGCAAAACGCAACGAGAGCAGATTTTGGATATCGAGCTAGAGAACTCCGAATTGAGTTCTGTCGATTCCTGTGACCTCATATAACCTAGACATGCGCATCAGATCCCATCGCGTCACAGTCCAAGATCTAACGACAGTTTTACACACTTCGACCATTTTAGCGTGCTGCGACGCGCAAATTTTAGACTTTCACCAAACGGACTCGGATTCAACCCGAGTCAGTGGCGTTGGGCTCGTGTGGTCAATACGAAGTCAACGGAAGTCGTCCCAGTCAATTTCGACGATAATTGGTCAACTTGTGATCAAATCAAGCGTAGTCATGCACCGAATAGTGTGCGCACACCAATTATGACACGACACCTGAACTTTGACCCGACCACAATGACTTGGACCCACTTTGACTTTGACCAGTAAGGGGGACCCACGCTATGGTTGACTTGGTCAACCCCCCTAAAACCCATTTTTTGGATTTTTTCTCCAAGTAGGGGCCCACCTCCTCTCCAAGGGAGGATAGCCCATGCCCTCCCTCACTCTTCTTTGGGCCCCCAACCAGTAATCAACCAAGGATAGGTGGTGGCCCACCCTACCCCTCCTCTCCTCTCTTTCCCCCTCTCTTTCTCAAAAGGCCCATTCCCATAAGGGCTTCATCTTTTTTCCCAACATGACGGAAAAGATACGACCTCCAGCTGTCCTTGGACAGCTGGAGGGTGGGGATTAATCCCCCCTAAGGAGGGATTAATCCCACCTTGGCTAGGGGAGGAGAAATCCTCCTCCCCAAGCCTATAAAAGGCCCCTCTCCCTCTCCTTTCCCCTCAAGCCTCAGAGCAGCTCACCCCCTGCCTGACCCCCTGCCGGAGCCGAGGTGGCTGGAAAAAAATCAACCCGAGGCCCCTTACCCCCTCCACCACCGCCACTAAGGCATGGACGACCAGGAAGGCCCCTCCCGAGCCCACCAGACCCAGGCGGTGTCTCTCTCCTTCCCCCTACCATATTCTAGATGTGTTGCATGTGTCACCTGGCGGCCAAAGTGCCGCCAGTGCCACCCGAGCCTTGTTCCATGCCGGGTGGTGTCTAAGGAGGAGAACTCCTCCCCCAGTGGAGGTGTTGGGGGAGTGCTATACCAATGGGGGCAGCGACCCCCAGCGACGGAGAGCGGCAGTGTCTCCGAAAAATGCGGCTCCGGCGGCACCCGCAAAAATAGAGAGAAGCTCTTTTTTTGAGCTAGCGGTGGCGGCCGGCGGTGCATGGCCGCCGGACCACCGCCGACAAGAAGCCCAACCCCCAGCACATCGGCCGGGGGTGGACTGGTAGGTAGCAATCCACCCAAGGAGCTGGTGTGGCGCAGTGGGGCCGGGAGCATGGCCACCGCCACCCCAGGCTCTCGGGATGAGATTTCCGGCGGCGGCCGGCGGCGCCAGGCCGCCGGACCACCTCCCAGAGAGTCACCGGCCCCGGCGAGTTGATTGGGGCTGGCGTCGGCGGTTGGCGGAGGCTGGCTGGCGGTGGTGGAGGTTGCCACCCTCCACACCGCTGGGAGCAGCAGTGGCCGTCCGATCTCATGATGAGATCGGATGGCCCTGATCTTCTCTTTTCCCGCCCCCGCCCCAACATCAGCGCCCCCCACAGTGGATCTGCATCTGATCCGCTGTGGATATAGATGATCAAAATACGCCCTGTGGCTCAATCTCAGCCGCAGGATTAGGTGGATCTGCTATTGGCTGACCAAATCAAGGGCAGAGACTTTGGGAAATTTTTGAGCCAAACATATGCCTGTCGGAGAAAAATGACCAACATGAAAACTGTTCCCCATACTAAGGGCTACCTCCACAAAAAGGTTGAGAATTTTTGGAGTTAATTTAGTATTTTTAAAAACCAAAATAAAATTTAAGTGGCTAAATTAAATGCCTAAAACACCTTGGAAAATTATAAAAAAATTACTAGGCTCATTTTAGGCCCTCCTAAGGGTTGTTTCAAAATTTGGGGTCATGGGGATAAGTTTTGATATTTTTCCTAAATTGTTGGAAGCATAGGGTCGCGCACGGATCTTTATTCCGCTCGTTTTACCTAAAAGGTGGAAATTGGAGTGCGCGACCACCCCTTTATAATCAAATAAGTACTTTAAACTATTTTATCGACGTGAGCGGCCGAGGCAAGTGACTAGGCTTTGGGATTTCCGAGATTTCATAAAATCGTCGAGCGCCTCGACTCACGGGTGAATAGGGCATGCACGGAAGGTGAGGGTACGAGTGATAACCTGGAGTTATCCCTGACGACAATAAAAATGTAACTCCTAGCCAGCCCTTGATCTAATTAAGCAGTGATAATTATGGAGCAACCAAATTAATTGGATCCTAATAATTGATGTAACCCAATAAAAGCTCCTTTAAATCTCGATGGAATTGAAGCCTCCTGAATAGGAGTGATTGCACTACCAACCATTTTCTTTGTGTTTTCTCCAGTCTCGTACTGGTCAGGCTTTTCTCAGTACTTTCTATTCAGTACTACTCCAGTCTCGTACTGGTCAAGCTTTTCTCAATACTTTCTATTTAGTACTACTCCAGTCTCATACTGGTCAAGCTTTTCTCAATACTTTCTATTCAGTACTTCTCCAGTCTTGTACTGGTCAGGCTTTTCTCAGTACTTTCTATTCAGTACTACTCCAGTCTCGTACTGGTCAAACTTTTCTCAGTACTTTCTATTCAGTACTACTCCAGTCTCGTACAGGTCACATTTTATTTCAGCAATTTAAATAAGCAGAATAATCACCGCACTTGTCCTCATTGCAATTTACTATTCAATCCCGGGTCCTGCTCTAACGAGCAATCATTGCTAAAATTGAGCCATAGTTGGGGATAACCGGAGTCGAAGTAGTCCTCCAGGTCTAGCCCCAAATATTGCACTCCCATGCTCCTCGTTGAAAGTTGAGCTAAGAGCTGACGCCTGAAGGCTAAAGCCTAGTAAGGCAGACCGACGTAAACCCGGTGTATATATATTGTTTTCCTTTTGTTTGATTGTTTGTAAATTGCTTGCGGTGAAATAGTGGTGGGTCAGTCCCTCCGATAGACCGTTCGTACCGGTGCGGGAATGTCGACGACTTAAGGCGACAAGGAGATGAGTACCATGGGTGTCCGACTGTTATATTATTCCCCGTCGGGTTTTCCTCCGATGGTCGGCCAAAACGATTCGCCGGATGTCACTCACATCCAAGAGTACACAAGGTTGTACGTTAGGTCATGGGGTTGTGCGGTACGATCACCCGCAGAAATTACAGGACTGGCCACTGTCACCGACGACCACATCGGTGAGGCCCGCGGGGCTCGCTACCCTGCTGGAACAGAAGCGATCCAAACTATGTCGACATAGGGTTTGTGTACGCGGCTATGAATGCCTGCGATGTGTACGTGACTATGAATGCCTGCAGTGTGTACACAACTATGAATTCCTGCAGTGTGTGCGCGGCTGTGAATGCCTGCGATAGAATTTTAGGATACGAAAACCTGATGTGTTGATGAGCTAGTGGAGCCTTATTATAACTGTTTTATATTCCTGCTGCTTTTCTTTCCAATTATACTATCCTGCACTCTTTATAGTTGCTCATAGATATATATATTGTTGGGTATTGTATCCACAATTACCTGGATTTGAGGAAGCTACCTGTCAAGCTAAGATGAATTCACAATGTATTTGATAAAATCTTTCAAGTTGTGCTTGCAGTTATTCCACGCTAAGTGCACACCAATGTCAGGGTACAGTAGGTCAATATACACGGGTCTGCATAACGTAATCCCTCGCTGAGCAGATCAGTGTGTTGACCTACGTGTACTCTCTCTATTGGAGTGTACTTATTTTCAAGTACAAGGCTGTGTTAAGGCAAGAGCAGACAAGGAGCAAGAATGGGTCAAGGAGCACCTCATGGGTGGAAAGACGAAAAATCGTCTAAGTGTAAATCGACGAGAATCACCAAGTGATTCTCGCCGATTCGGCGAGAATCACTAGTGATTCTCGCCGAATCGTCGAGAATCACTAGTGATTCTCGTCGAATCGTCGAGAATCATTGGCTGATTCTCGCCGACTCGATCCAGCTACTTTATAGCGAGCAACTCTGATTCTAAGTAAGAATCGACGAGAATCACCAAGTGATTCTCGCCGATTCGGCGAGAATCACGAGTGATTCTCGCCGAATCGTCGAGAATCACTAGTGATTCTCGCCGAATCGTCGAGAATCACTTGCTGATTCTCGCCGTCTTGACCCGGCTAAATCAGTGCGTACAACCAAGTCAACTTCGACGAGAATCATCTTTGATTCTCGCCGAATCGTCGAGAATCACCTTTGATTCTCGACGATTCGACGAGACTCACTTTCGATTCTCGCCGATTTTTACTTGGGCAATTTTCTGGAAAAAGCTGGACCGGATTCTGCCGCTGGCACTATTTTGAACCGTATTTAGGGTTTCTTCTGGTGGGACCCATAACAGTCATAAAAGATGATTTTACTGTATAAATACACGCGCATTTTTGAACAGTAAGTTAGCGAAGAAGATTTGAAAAAGACGGGCCGCGACGTGACCTAGATCGGGCCTTCCGCTCCGCCGCCGCCGCCGTCGCCGCTCAAGCAAGTTGATCGCCGGTCTTGATCGTAGTTTCTTCCAGATCCTCCGGCGACAGAAGCTTAGCCAAGCTTAGAGTCTCACGTGTCTAACCGGAGATCCTTTGTCTCTTGATTTGTTGATCGGGAAAACCTTCCCCGTCCGAAGCGATTGAGACGATCGATCCTAGTGTGACCGTTGGAAGACCTAGCTAGCTTTGCTACGAAGTTTGGATCTCCAAAGTACAGCAGCCGCACATCATTGTCGCCGCCGATCCCATGAACCAAGCTGCCGCCCATCTAGCCGCCGCCGGTTCCGGGGAGATTCTTTCCAAGAGAGATCTAGGGTTGTGGACTCTTCGTGGACTTCAAGAACACGTCGTCAACGAAGAGGGACACCTTAGTCTCCAAAAGTAGTTTGTATTTCTTGTACATTCTAGTTTATTTGTGTTGTAACGGAACATTGGTTCCTAGTTGTAAGGGTTGGGTGCAACCCGTGTTGTGGGAGTGTTGACTCCTACGTGTGGAAGGGTTCCTTCCGATAGTGCAAGGATTAGATTTCAATCCTGTTGGTGAAGAGACCGAGTCGTCCCTTGTTGGGAGATAGGTCGAAGGGGGAAAGTGGATGTACCCAAATCGGGGAACCACTATAAATTGCTTGTGTACTTTCTTTGCCGTGCTGTTTCATTTTCTTATGCAGGTTCAATTTTAAATTCCGCAAAAACGCTGCACGTCACCTATTCCCCCCCATAGGTGAAGATAGTTGACACTAGGTGGACTTTCAAGTGGTATCAGAGTCAGGTTGCTCATCAAAAAGGTTTACACCTTGAGTAGAATCCTGCCACCAGTGTCAGAAGCATGGAGCTGGATCATGAGATATCGCCACTAAGACTTCCCACATGCACAAAGGAGTATTATCCCGTCTGGAGGATGAGAGTGTCGTATCACTTGGAGGCTATCGATCCTCGAGCATCTTTCATCCTGGAAGAGGGTCCTTTTATTCCTATGAAGACCTCCGGCTCTGGAAAGAATATCCAAGTGCCCAAGAGTATTGCTGAGATGTCGGAGACGGAACTCTCGTTATTTAGTCTGGACAAGATGATTCGACAGATTATCATGGATATCTGGTCTGGACCTTCTCGCTCTAGATTGGAAAAATGTGGGACGGCTAAATCTATGTGGGTGATGATCTCAGAGCTGATGGGGGGGGGGGTCAGAGAAAGCTGGAATCTGCTGTCAACTAGAGGATGAAGCCTATGTGGGGGTCCTCGCATCTGAAGATGAAGGCAAGGATCAATCGGACTGCATCAGAGCTCTAGTGTCCGTGTCAGAGACTGAAGAAGCCAGTGAGGAAAGCAGTTATGATGAGGATGACACAACGGTCACTGGCGCTAGTGACAATGACTCTGATGAGCAGGTAACTTCTTCATCTTGCCCCTTCTCTCTTGAAGTTCCTGAAGATAGGAACCGTTTCCCATCAGAAAATCCTGATTCCCTGAAGAGAGCCCTTCAGACAAGCAACCTACTTGTTGAGGAGCAAGCGCAGGAGATTGCTCGGTTGAAGATCTTGTTGGTTCTCCAATTGGCATCCAACAAGGTCAAGGACTCTAAAATCTCAGATCTAGAGAGTAGTCTAGAGAATGAGAAAAGGATAGTATCAAACTTTTCCAAGGTTGATGCTATGAAGAGAAAGGTAGAAAATGGGTGGATCTCCCGAATTATCAATTCGTGGAGAAATGGGAAAACGGTATTCCGACCCCCCACTCCAAGCAGGAAGGCTACTCATCATGCCTTCAGGTATAATCACAGGAATAATCGTGATCACTGCAAGGGTGATCTGTCCTCATGTGGAGACACCCATAGTGCAAGGGCGGTCATGGCCACCCATGAGAGAATACCTAAGGCTCCTTCTGAGCCCTTTGTATTCTCGGCCACTGCCCATACTCGGCATGAATCGGCTGGTATCAGCTCTCAGAACTCTTCTCTCCACCCAAGGACACAGGAAAGGGGGGGTTAGAAGTCATGCTGTACGTTCTCATGGGGCCTCAGGAAGGTGGCTGTCTGAAAGGAAGGCACCACCTCCCAGGCCTCGTGACGCTCGCTGCATGCATTCATTCCACCCTTCCACGTATCACAGTGGAAGAGGCAGTTCTGGGAGCAGATCCAGATCTATCCCGTTTGGACCTAGGCTCATGACTACCTCAGTCACTAGATCAGGTCAGAAACGAAGATACAACATTCACGAGTGTTGGTGTTGTGGCAAGGTGGGACACTTTGCCATAGACTGTTGGCACAACCCATCTGTGTCAAGGGCAAGGGCCTATCCACATCTCCTGGGCAGAGGTAGTCTTCCTGTCAGGATTTCTGAAGGAAGGCAGTCGAGTGTTTATGCTAACAAGAACCTAGGACCCAATATGTATTGGGTTCCTAAGGTAAAGTAACTCTCTTTTGCAGGGTAGTCTAGGTTCCCGTCAATATAATGGGAACTAGACAGTAGATGTTTCAAGACTATATTGGAACAAATATATGGAATAACAGAAGTGATATCTACCTGGGCATACTCACATTGAGCACCTGGTATGTTTTAACCAGAGGGGCTAAAAGATAACTCTCATAATCCCAGGTACTCTTGATCAGCTCCAAGACTTGAGTCACATTGTATCGACATTTCCATATATATATATTTATATATACCTATATACACATATATGAGTGTACACCTAAGGATAGGTTAACTCGATAAATATAAACCTTAGATACATCAATAAAGATTTATCGGAAAGTTCCACTAGTAGATTCGAGAACTAACATCTACAGGCGTAAATCAGTTCACTGAAAACTAACGAAGATACGTCATTGGAAATCTCGACAACTTACAATTGACATCCAGAAGTTTATGGAAACGCCCCGTTCAAACCCTAAATAGATTGGCTTTAAGAAATATATATATATTTAGAGGATTTTGTAAATTGTCTTGATATCAGAAGACTTCGAGAATCCGGCGGGGCCCGAACCTTAGCGTTTCACTCTTCACACGAAAATCCTTTTTAAACTCGTTGATATCCCATAGTATCCCGCCGACCCTTCATATTCCGCAGGAAGCTCACCGAAGGAAACTCGCCGATCGACCGCAGGAATCCAACAGCAGGAATCCCGCCGACCCTTCGTATTCACACGGAAATCCTCTTTAAACTTGCCAATCGCATCTTTCGTCAACAACAGCAGGAATCGACAATAGCAGGACTCTCTCCGACTCGTGAAGCATTCCCGCAAGATTCCCGCAAGATTTCTCACGAAGGACCCTCGCCGACTCTTCCCGATTCGCCGATCTCGCCGATTGCCTTCTATGGATCTCTCCTCTCTCTCGTCCAGGGATTTCTCCACAGTTTTGATCACTCTCAGTCGGGTGCACCTCCCGGGTGTTCGTCGTCTTTTTCTAACTAACTCACCGTCTACGCTGTTAGGTAACCACATCCTCATCCTTACAAGAACTTTATTACTAGTGTCGCTTCCCTTTTGACTTTTGATTAAGCGTAGAGTAGGGATTCTCTCCCTAGGTTTACGATGGCTCCAAGGACAACCGCTGGACTGATCACTGGATGTGAGCTGGTTCGAACAGGGTTCTCGCATGCCTCTGACGAATTCAGAAACATCATTATTATGCTGGAAGAGGCTGGACTCTCATTCGTACTGGAGCACCCGTGTAAAATCTTCGACAAGGAAGTGCTGGAGTTCTTCACTACCGCCAAACTCCGAAATGAAGACTCTCTCATCAAGAGCAAGGTTGCAGGGGAAACGATCAAGATGTCTGCAAACAAGCTAACCCAATACTTGCAGCTCACTAGTTCGGAGCACGAGGATTATCTTGAGGAAGAAGACAAAACCAGGACCTTATTATTCTGTGGACTCGCTCGAGGAACTCGGTCGATAAAGCGAAAGGATATGAATGAAGAAGGGAAACTTCTGTCAGACATCATTGTGAAGGTACTCATATGCAAACCGGGTTCTCATGACCACATCTCTGCGGACATGTTCAAGATCCTGGTGGCAATTGTCTGCAGAAAAGGATTCAACTGGGGGGCATTGCTTTTTGAGAAGATAAAGGACACCCTCAGATCTCCTAGCTTTGGCCGAATCATCAGTCTGTATCTCAATCAGTTGAACGGAGATAAGTATGACATGAGTAAAGGTGTTCCTCTACATTACTTGAAGAAAATGGACTCGAGTGTTTTTGACAGATAGGAGAGGCACATTGGGCAGGCTGCCGTGGTAGAACAACATGAAGTATCTCCAGCCGAGGACGGAACTGTGGCTGATTCCTTAGTTATCCCCAGTGAAATTCCTGATGCTTTGACTGCAGGAATTGAGGGGGAGCCTCTACCCACTAATGCTAATATCGTATCTGACATCTCCCAGATAGCCAGAGATGCAGTGGCGGATATACAAGAAGAAAGTGAAGCTATGCTGGAGAATGAGGAGGCCCTGAACCTGAACGATCTAGGAGCCGGAGGTGCTGTAGAGGAGACTGCTGACGAAGGGTTGGAAGATGATGCTGATGAGAATGATCTCATGGATGATGAAGGTGAGGAAGAAGGCAATGAGGGAAAAGAAGCTTTGGAGACTCAGGATATCACTGAAGTTCCATCTGACAAGCATGCTCCTGAGATCGTTCCTGAGATCATTGGTGCACCAGTGGAGGGGGAGTCCGAGAAATCTACAGAGGCCGCAAACATTCCCCCCTTAGAGACTGTGCTCGTGTCCAGCTCTACAGGTGCATCTGCTGAAGCGCAAGGCCAAGGAGTGCCTCAGGCTCATCCACTACGAGATGATCTAGCCAATCACACCGTGAATGTCATTCAGGGTATAGTGGATAAGCTCAAAGCATCTTTTGAGAAAGCTCAGGATAAAATGTTAAAAAGAATTAAGAAATCGGAGAACCTCATGCTCAAGAACATGGTGGAGATCAATCACAAACTGGACGTGATGGAAAAGAAGTTTGAAGATAAGTATACAGCGGCCGACCAAGCTGTTACTCTTCTTATGGACGGATTAAAAAGGAACACTGATACTCTCACAATCGTAAATCAGAATGCTCATGTCGTAGCAAATAACATTCAAAAGTTTGATGGCAATATAATAACTCTCAACACCAATCAACAAGCCTTGGTCACTGAATTCTCTAGGACTACAAAGCATATTGATGAGTCACTGCATTCTTATGCAAACTCTATTGCAGTTGAAGCCAAAAAAGGGGGAGAAAGAATATATAGCTAAGATGGCTGAGCTTCGGGAAATCATGATCCAAAACTTTGAGCAGTCAAACAAATATGTCTATGACAGTTGCTGGTGGATGCTCCAACAAGCGTTAGGCGTCGATTTGCCTGACAATCCTGCGGGTATTCATGATCCTGAGAATAATACGGCTGCTGAGGGAGTAAGTGCTGCAGAAGTTCCCTTAAGTGAAGCTGAGGCTGCTAGGGCCACCTCCAAGGAAAAACTGATGGCAATGCTTGACCAAGGAGCCCTAGCAAAAGCCAGAGACAAGAGAAAATCTCACGAAGGGACATCCAAGGAAACACAAGCTGAAAAGAGAATCAGATTGAAGGAGGAGGAAGTAAGAAACGAGAAGTGGAGTCCGGTTTCAAAGAGTATCATCTTGGACACATTCTGGCTACAAGAACAAGGAGAAATCAATCGGAACGATGTATACAGCCAGCATGAGTGGGAGATGCACAAGACGTATGAAGCTAAACGGGACATCTTTTTCAGGACCAACACTGCGGCAGATAAAGCTCCTCCACCCAGATACTATCCAAAGCCCAAGGAGTATGTTGAAAGGCAAAGAAAGAAGTTTTTGGCTCAGAAGCATAAGGATGACCTAGCCAAAAATCCATAGACAGAAATTCATAGATTGTCATTGTCTCTTGAACACTTTTATCTTGTCTTTTTGATATATGAACAATCCTGATTATATTTATATATATATATATGTATATGAATTTATGATTGACTCAAGCCTTGATCTGTGTGCCTATATTTTCTTGTGCCGCATCTTTATATTCTCTATGTTGCATATATTTTCTGGTTGGTGGTATTCATCTTAGCTAGTAGGATTTTGGCTTCGTCAAATAGGGGGAGATTGTTGGGTATTGTATCCACAATTACCTGGATTTGAGGAAGCCACCTGTCAAGCTAAGATGAATTCACAATGTATTTGATAAAATCTTTTAAGTTGTGCTTGCAGTTATTCCACGCTAAGTGCACACTAATGTCAGGGTGCAGTAGGTCAATATACACGGGTCTGCACGACGTAATCCCTCGTTGAGCAGATCAGTGTGTTGACCTACGTGTACTCTCTCTATTGGAGTGTACTTATTTTCAAGTACAGGGCTGTGTTAAGGCAAGAGCAGACAAGGAGCAAGGATGGGTCAAGGAGCACCTCATGGGTGGAAAGACGAAAAATCGTCTAAGTGTAAATCGACGAGAATCATGGGCGAGAATCATGGGCTGTGTTAAGGCAAGAGCAGACAAGGAGCAAGGATGGGTCAAGGAGCACCTCATGGGCGAGAATCACCAAGTGATTCTCGCCGATTCGGCGAGAATCACCAAGTGATTCTCACCGAATCGTCGAGAATCATTGGCTGATTCTCGCCGACTCGATCCATCTACTTTATAGCGAGCAACTCTGATTCTAAGTAAGAATCGACGAGAATCACCAAGTGATTCTCGCCGATTCGGCGAGAATCACTAGTGATTCTCGCCGAATCGTCGAGAATCACTAGCTGATTCTCGCCGTCTCGAACCGGCTAAATCAGTGCGTGCAACCAAGTCAACTTCGACGAGAATCATCTTTGATTCTCGCCGAATCGTCGAGAATCACCTTTGATTCTCGACGATTCAACGAGACTCACTTTCGATTCTCGCCGATTTTTACTTGGGCAATTTTCTGGAAAAAGCTGGACCGGATTCTGCCGCTGACACTATTTTGAACCGTATTTAGGTTTTCTTCTGGTGGGACCCATAACGGTCATAAAAGATGATTTTACTGTATAAATACACGCGTATTTTTGAACAGTAAGTTAACGAAGAAGATTTGAAAAAGACGGGTCGCGACGTGACCTAGATCGGGCCTTCCGCTCCGCCACCGCCGCCGTCGCCGCTCAAGCAAGTTGATCGCCGGTCTTGATCGTAGTTTCTTCCAGATCCTCCGGCGACAGAAGCTTAGCCAAGCTTAGAGTCTCACGTGTCTAACCGGAGATCCTTTGTCTCTTGATTTGTTGATCGGGAAAACCTTTCCCGTCCGAATCGATTGAGACGATCGATCCTAGTGTGACCGTTGGAAGACCTAGCTAGCTTTGCTACGAAGTTTGGATCTCCAAAGTACAGCAGCCGCACATCGTTGTCGCCGCCGATCCCGTGAACCAAGCCGCCGCCCATCTAGCCGCCGCCGGTTCCGGGGAGATTCTCTCCAAGAGAGATCTAGGGTTGTGGACTCTTCGTGGACTTCAAGAACAGGTCGTCAACGAAGAGGGACACCTTAGTCTCCAAAAGTAGTTTGTATTTCTTGTACATTCTAGTTTATTTGTGTTGTAACGGAACGTTGGTTCCTAGTTGTAAGGGTTGGGTGCAACCCGTGTTGTGGGAGTGTTGACTCCTACGTGTGGAAGGGTTCCTTCCGATAGTGCAAGGATTGGATTTCAATCTTGTTGGTGAAGAGACCGAGTCGTCCCTTGTTGGGAGATAGGTCGAAGGGGGAAAGTGGATGTACCCAAATCGGGGAACCACTATAAATTGCTTGTGTACTTTCTTTGCTGTACTGTTTCATTTTCTTGTGCAGGTTCAATTTTAAATTCCGCAAAAACGCTGCACGTCACCTATTCCCCCCCCCCCATAGGTGAAGATAGTTGACACTAGGTGGACTTTCATATATATATATATATATATATATATATATATATATATATATATATATATATATATATATATATATATATATATATATATATATGAAATATTGTGCCAACCCTCCCTTGCTTCAGCTATTTACTTTTGTTGGGTGGGTGCGTGCTCGTCTCCAGGATGTGGATCCGGGGAGGAGATTTTTTTCCACATAGTTCTGTGACTAATGGTTATCTAAATAACCATTCGCAAGAAATGGAGCATTATAGTGACTCGCTGCCGCAGGAGATTACGCCAGCAGCTAGGACTACTCGAGCAGATGCACCCCCGCCGTCCCTAGAGTTTAGAGATGTGAGTACCGCCAAGCAGCGTAGAGAGAGAGAGAGTATGAGTGATATATGTAGTACATGTATAGCCCACATGCTTATATAAATGCTTAGGATTCGGCCCTAGAACCTCTATATTAGTTTAATGGGATATATATATCTGCAATGGTTTCCTGTTAATGCTTCCACTATACTTTGATGGGTTGTGAATGTTATGATTCGAGCCGAGCAAGGCATCCATCTTGTGCTTAGATAGGGTGGATTGTTTTCCTTCAGGAGCACTGAGTGGACATCTTGGGGCAGTAGTGCCCCTGCGACCCGACCCGGGCAAAAGGTTGGGGAGGGGGGTTCTACACACATAACCCAGACGAGTGGAGCTCTCTAAGTAGTGTCTCTCGAAGTTGTCTTCGCAAATGCAAAGGTGAGTGCCCCAAAATAAGTAACTCTCACTCACGACGTATTGTGTGGTGGGATCTGTCCCACTATGCTGAAATGAAACCCAAAGGTTGCGGAAAAAAGGATCAGTGTAGTATAAGTCTCACTGTGAGTCAAAGTTAGTGATGCATGGCTGTAGCGTGACTAGCAGATGAGTGCGTCTGCAACTCAATTCGTGACACCGACATTATTCTTTAAGTGAAACGTGAACTCCTGCAGGTAAGCAACCCACTTGGCCTGACATCTGATCTCCTTCTTGGAGTTCAGATGCTTCAGAGCCTCATGATCAGTGTTCAACACAAATTCGCGCTGAATCAGGTAGTGTCTCCAATGTCGGAGAGCCTGAACGATAGCATAAAACTCAAAGTCATAGGTGAAATATCTAGCCTTCGCCTCATTCAACTTATAACTAAATAAAGTGATGTGTCGATCTTCCTGACTCAAAATTGTGCCAATGTCTAGATCGATGCGTCACAATCAACCTCAAAATTTTTCTCAAAATCAGGCTGCGCTAACACATGTGCACTCGTGAGTCTCTCTTTAACCAAAATAAATGCTTGCTCGGCTACCTCAGTCCAAATTAACAGTCCCTTCTTCCGACAATCAGTCACTGGTGCTATAACGGTGCTAAAATTTCGAATAAACCGCCGATAAAAAGATCCTAGCCCATGAAATCCTCGAGCCTCAGTAATTACCCTAGGGCTAGGCCATGATTCTATCGCCTTGACCTTCTCTCTATCAACTCTAATACCCTCAGAAGAAATGATATATCCTAAGAAGGTCAGGCTATTTGTCGGAAACGTGCATTTCTTCAAATTTACATATAGTTTTTTTCTCGTAGGATCTCTAAGACATGTTTAAGATGAATCATGTGTTGATCTTGATCAAGGTTATATATTAAAATATCGTCAAAGTACACCACTATGCAAACCCCTATGAGTGGCCTAAGCACTTGATTCATCACTCGCATAAAATTGCTGGGAGCATTGGAGAGCCCAAAAGGCATCACTAGCCACTCTTATAATCCTTCCTTAGTTTTAAACGCAGTCTTCCATTCGTCCCCAGGTCGAATTCTAATTTGGTGGTATCCACTTTTTAAGTCAATCTTTGAAAATATACGGGATCCACTTAGCATATCTAGCATGTCATTCAACCGGGAATCGAAAAGCATATTTGATGGTAATCTTATTTATTGCTCGACTGTTAACACACATGCGCCATGTCCCATTCTTCTTAGGAACTAGGATTGCGGGGAAAGCGCACGGACACATACTCTCCCTAACGTGACCCTTCTAAATCAGTTCAGTCACCTGCCTATGTAGCTCCTCATGCTCTTTCAGACTCATGCAATAGTGGGGAAAATGAGGTAAGTTATCTCCTAGGAAGAGGTCTATGCAGTGTTATATGTCCCTCATCAGGGGTATCTGATCGGGCTGATCCTCTCGCATGATCTCAGAGAATTCATCAATGAGAGGTAGCACCGTACTATGGATGTATAATGTAGCGGGGGTGTTGTCGATGCCAGATAACATATAGACGACCTCGCTATCCCTCATCTCCTCCTAGAATTGAGATCATGTCAGCAACATGGTGGCAGAGGGGAAGGATATCGCAGAGATAGTGGTAGAATAAGGTGAATTCCTCTCTGGGGCTCTGGGAACAAGACCATTATTCTGGGGGAGAAGAACGATCTTGCAACCATTGCGCTTGAAGGAGTGAGAGTTCTTTACACCATCATGAACTATGTGCCTATCGTACTACGAAGGTCATCCTAGCAGGATGTGATATACCTCGATAGTAGTTACATGACACCACACATCGTCCTGATACGTACTGCCTATGGAAAACTCTATGAAACATTGGTGCGTGATAGGAATTGAAAGATATGGTACCTAAACACCTAGAGGGGGGGGGGGTGAATAGGTGACCTAAACCTTTTTGAAACTTTGTTGGCAGCACAACAGTTATTTCACAGAATTCTACAGTTAACAACAATCACAGAATATAAATAGTTAATCCACAGCACAGCACAGCACAGCAGACACACTAATTTATAGTGGTTCCCCAATCTTTGGGTACATCCACTTCCCCCCTTCGCCTATCTAGCAGTGTACTAGATTCGGCCAATCTTCTCCACTATCTCAGAACCCAACTAGGTTCCTACACCTCAGGCCCAAAGCCTTACACTCAGCCACCAAGGCCTACACTCAGCCACCCAGGCCTACACTCAGCCAATTAAGGCCTACACTCAGAGTTCTTCAACTCCTACACTCAGGCAACCAAGCCCTACCCTCAGCCTTTATAATATAGGCTTACAATTCTCTCAGATCCAATGGATCCTATAAGTTAAAATAGAAATACAATAGCTATCTCTACAACTCAGAAAATAAGAGAGGAGTTGAGAGTTTCTTTAAGAGTTCTTGGAAGAACTCAGCTAGATCCAAACTGACTTAGCTTCCTTCAAAGCTTCTTGAGTTAGAACTGAATTAGTCTGAATCTTTTGCAGTTGATCCCTGACCTCTGCTTCTTGAGATCCAGATGATTCTGAATCCTTCTTCTCAGCCTTAGTTCCAAAGACTGAATTCTTGATTGGAGCTCTCACTCTCCAACTTCTTAGATCTGCAGTTGGACTGCCAGATCTTCTTGTGTTGATCCTCTGTGTATCACTTTCCTGATTACTTGAAGAATCTGATCAACCACTTTAAATATTCTCACAAGTTGTAACTCTTGTTTCACAATAACAATCAATCAGTTTCTGTATACTATGGGTGCCTATTTATAGGCTTCCTTCATGGTAACCGGCTGGTCCGGTTCATAACAGACTTCTGATTTCTCTGACAGTTGCTGTAGACCGGCTGGATCGGCAGCTGTCATGTCAACCAGTCACTTCTTGAAATTCTCTAACTGTCAGATAGTGTCGAGACTTTCTGTTCTTAAGTGTCGACACTTATAGACTAAGTGTCGACACATGTTGTGTAAGTGTCGACACAAGTCTACAAGGTGTCGACACAATTCCTTGTATGTCTCGACACAGATACTTCTTCAAGTGTCGACACTGAAATTAAGTGTCGACACAAGTACTTGATCTTCATTCTTTAACTGTATTCTTCTAAGTGTCGACACATGTTCTTTGTGTCGACACATCTTCATGTGTTGAAACTGTCAAGTGTCGACACTGCTTCTTGGTGTCGACACAAGTCTTCAATCTTGTTTCTTCAGCTGAGTGTCGACACATTCCCTTAGTGTCGACACTTGTACTTAGAATATTTTGTAAACTTTTCTGTTCTTTGCTGAGTGTCGACACAGCTCCTTGTGTCGACACTTTCTTCAAGTGTAGAGTCTTCAACTAAGTGTCGACACATTGTGCTGGGTGTCGACACTTCCTTCAAGTGTTGACTCTTCTGGTTGTGTGTCGACACATTGTGCTGAGTGTCGACACATACTTCAAATACTGACTCTTCAGCATAGTGTCGACACATTGTGTTGAGTGTCCACACTTGCTTCAATTACTGATTCTTCTGTTTGTGTGTCGACACATTGTGCTGAGTGTCGACACATACTTCATATGTTGACTCTGCTGATTGAGTGTCGACACATTGTGTTGAGTGTCGACACTTGTACTTAGACTCTGCAGATTTTTGCTGAGTGTCGACACAACTCCGAGTGTCAACACTTTCTGGTGTAGACATAGTTCTTCAGGGTGTCGACACTTCTGCTAAGTGTCGACACTGCTTTTTTGCATACTTCTTCACTGAGTGTCGACACAGCTCCAAGTGTCGACACTTTCTGTCTGGTGTCGACTCTTCATTCCAGGTGTCGACACAATGACTCCAAGTGTCGACACTGCTTGTCTGGGTGTCGACACAAGCTTTCTCAAGTGTCGACACTTTCCCTCTGGGTGTCGACACATGGACTTAGAAAATTTTATCTTCAATCCAGTGTATACCTAACCTGCACAAGTAACTCAAACAAACATCAAATACATTATGATGTATATCATTGAGTTAGGTGAGGCTTCTTCAAATCAGGTACATTTGACCAATGTACCCAACAATCTCCCCCTATTTGGAGAAGTCATAACCCTTAGTCAATGATATACATCACTCATAATTAAAAATTAGAGAATGATGTAAAGCAGGTATATGTCAACAGGGTAAACTTAAACATGTAATAAAGCACACATGTATACTCATTCAGCATTACAGAACAAACAGAAATTAGACACATTCTTCTGAACAATCATGAAATATATTTATCAAAAATTGTTCAAACATTGTTTTTAATACATTTTCAATGATTTACAAAAATGTGTAGATGTAACAGATTACAACATTCTTCAGTCTAATCTTAGTCTAATTCTGATCTGGTTCTTTTATGACTATGCCTTTCCCAGCTTGTACTTTGGCTTTTACAGCAGCAGCAGCAGCAGGCTCAGTATCAGCAATCTTCTTTCCTTTGGAGTCCTTCTTCTTTAGTTCTTCAGCCTTGATTTTCTGCCTCTCAAAATAATGATAGGGCTTAGGAAAGTACTTGCTAGGCTCCACAGCTGTAGGAGGTAGCTTTCCTAACTTAGCCTTCCTTCTATACTGGACAATGGCTTCCTGCCTGATCTCATGCTTTCTCCATTCTGCTTCTGAGAACCATTTATTCCTTTCAGGAGCATTGTCCTTGGCTGCTTTCCAGGCTGTGAGAATGATGTTCCTAGAAGTAGGGCTCCACTGTTCAAAGTCTGGTTTTTGCTCAGCCAGTTCCCTGAACTTCTTCTTTGACAGCCTTGTCTCTTCTTCTTTGTCCATAGCCTCTTGCATAGCTGCTGTAATAGGTTGAACAACCTTTTCCAGAACAACATTGGACTTTCCAGCAGTTGGGCTATACATTGTGCTGACTTCTGCATGAACCATGTCAAAATCTGGAGGTGGATAGATCACCTGAGCTACTTCCTGTTGCTCACCTCCAAGATATGCACTTTGAATACCAGATTCAGCTACATTATCATCATCACATAGGGGAGGATAGCCCAGTGTAGCTCTGATGGAGTTAGATATCCATTTGGCATGATCAGAGCTAGCTTTGACTAACACCCTCTCCCCCTTTATGACTTCTTGAGCAACATGGTCTCTCACATCATCTTTTTGGAATCTAATCTGACTGTCCAAATACCTTATGCCATCCTTAAAGTAAGGTCTAAGCTTTGTAAGCTGTTCAGAAATGACCTTCTGTGAATCCTTAATGGCAGTCTTGACAGCAGCAATTTCATCTTGAAAAGCTTTATCAAATTCAGCCTTTGCAGCAGCAGATGATGTTGAAGGTTCAGCAGACTTACTCTTCAGTTCAGTGACTATTGCATTGTGGGATGCAGTCAAATTATCATTCATTCTTAGTTGATTCTCCAGCACATAGCCTTGCTTTAGTGCTATATCATCTACTTGAGTCTTTATTTTCTCTTGGTGGGTTGCCAGATAGACCACTGCATTAGCACCCTTTGTAAAACAGTCAGTCATCTCCTTTTTATTAAGGTTCATTTCAAACCTTATGGACTTGATTTCCTGAGCCAGATCAGATTGTAGGGACTTTTGGCCTTCATCAATATATGTTTCTATGGCCCTCCTGTGCTCATCCAGCTTAACTTGCATTGCTACCATTAATCCACTATAATCAGTTGATGGAGCTTGTTGGACTAGAGAGTGTTGAGCAACAGTTTGTAGAGCCTTCTTGTAGCTCTGACTTCTTCTTTTGAAGACAAAGAATTACTTCTTCTTGGCTTGTTCAGTCTCATCTTCCTCAGACTCTGAAGTACTGGCTATATCCACCCTATCCTTAGGGCTTTCAGGCCTTGCAGTCTGCACACCAGGTGCTTGCTCAGTTTCCAGCCTAATAGGCTCTTCCTGATCTTCCAAGATCTCCCCCTCAATAGCAGCACCCTTCTCTTCATCAGCAGCAGTCTTGTCCATGTCAAAATCCTCTTGATCTAGATTCAGAAAGAGGTCTTCCATTGTGTATTCAGGAGGTGACTGAGCAGGAGAAGTGCTGGGTTCATCAACTACGTTATCAGGAACAACTTCATGTACTACTGATGTGTCTTGGAAAACAACATCTGGTTCTTGGTTTGCTTGCTGAGTTTGCTGATGGACATCAGACAAATCAGAATCTATTACAGAAAAATCTAAAGTATTGAGGTCAGAAAGTACCTCTTGGATAATTATTGTAGCTTGCTCACTTTCCAGTGTAGATGGTTCTTCTACACCTGGAAGCTCCCCCTGGCTTAGATCCCTAGGGATGGGACTAGTGTGAGGCAGCTCCCCCTGAGTCTCAGCCACATCTTTAGCAGCAGGGGTCTTTTCTACTATCTCCTCCTCTTGCTCATCAGGTGTGAACACCACCTGTTCTTCACTTCCAGAACTGCTTGAGGACACTTGGGCCACAACAGCAGTTTTTCTCTTCTTCCTTGGAGGGGAATCCTTCTTAGAAACCTGCTTCTCTGGAGTAGGAACTTCCTTAGACAACACTCTTTCCCATCTTGAAAGGATCCTCATATCCATTCTTCTCATATGATTGATTTTAGTACCAGCAGCATTGCTCATGACCTCTGGTATTGTACCAGCTAGGTAGAGACTTAGTATCCTGCCCAGATTGGGCTTCTTCAAACTCTCCTTAAATTTCTCAAACATAACCATTGACCAGTCTGTTTGGAGGTTGAAAATGATTCTGGTCATAACACTGAACATGGAGGCTGACACCCTGTCATGCCCTCCAGTCTTACTGAGTATTACTTTACCCACAATTTCTGACAAGAATTTTCCTTGAGTATTCATTCCTCTCCTGTTGAATACTGATCCTATCTTTAGCTTAGGATCTAGTCCACACCAGGTAAGTGCTTCCCTGGTCTTAGATGTTGTCACTTCCTCTTCTTCCTGAACTTTAGGTAGCTGAAGTACCTTTCTCAGAGATTTGGGTGTAATCTTGACCTTGGTGCCATGCACCCTTGATTTGATTCTGTAGCCTGAGTCATCTACAGATGCTCCCGTTAGGAATTCAAGAACTTCCTTCTTCCATATTTTAGTTGGTTCAGAAACCAAGTACTCCAATCCTGAATTGGTGACTAGGGTTACCACCGATTTTATTTCTTGATCGCCATCGTCGAATGCGCCACGAACCAGCTCATAGCCTTCGTTAACATTCTCCTCGAGCTTGGGAGCCATTAGGGTTTAGAGATTTAGTCTTGAGAAGAGAGAAATGTCGACACAGTAGTTTGGTCTCGAAACTCTGAAAGCGTGTCGACAAACAAAGACAGAATCCTATTTATACCTTTCTGGTTTGAAGACGAACAGGCGGGATGGATAACTAAAGATGTGTCGACACTGGCAATAAGTGTCGACACTGACTTATAATGTCTCGACACTCATGTGTCGACACAAGTTTAGTCAACAGATATTATGTGTCGACACTTGGTTAAGTGTCGACACCACATAACTCGACACATCGTCGAGACTTTACTTAGAAAAATTCTGAGTAAATACTAAGTGTCGACACCACTTGGGATGTGTCGACACCTACTTGTCATGTGTCGACACTAACATTCTGAAGTGTCGACACCAACTTCCTAGATGTGTCGACACCATTTTCCTGAAGTGTCGACACTTACTATTCTGTGTCGACATAGACTTGTCTATGTGTCGACACCTTTTTACTTAGCCAATTTTTAGTTCTGTAAACTTAGTCTAAGTTTATCATACCTAGTTCAATTTTGAACCTATTGAACTTAGCTTCTTCTAAGGGCTTAGTAAACATATCAGCTATCTGATTATCAGTTTTAACATATTCAAGTGCAATATCATTTCTTTCTACATGCTCCCTAAGAAAGTGATATTTAATCTCAATATGTTTAGTTCTACTATGTGATACAGGATTGTTAGCTATTGAAATAGCACTTGTAGAATCACAGTAAAGTGGAGTTCTACTTACCTGAAATCCATAGTCTTCTAGCTGATGTTGAATCCACAGAAGTTGAGCACAGCAACTTCCTGCAGCTACATATTCTGACTCAGCTGTGGAAATAGCCACACTAGTCTGCTTTTTGCTGCTCCATGAAATGAGTCTTCCACCTAGGAATTGACAGGATCCAGTGGTGCTCTTTCTATCTTCTTTGCATCCTGCAAAGTCTGCATCTGAATAGCCTGTTAGATCAAAATCTCCATTCCTAGGGTACCAGAGGCCTAGATAGGGAGTGCCCTTTAGATATCTCAAGATTCTCTTGACTGCAGTCAAGTGAGACTCTTTAGGGCAGGCTTGATACCTGGCACAAACACATGTAGCATACATAATGTCAGGCCTACTTGCAGTCAAGTATAGTAGGGAGCCAACTATCCCTCTATACAAGGTTTCATCTACAGGTTTCCCTGCATCATCCTTGCTTAGAGACATACTTGACCCCATAGGAGTCTTCATGGTACTGGATGAATCCATACCATACTTCCTTATGAGTTCTAGGGTGAACTTGGACTGACATATGGATAGACCACTTCCAGTCTGTTTAACTTGGAGACCCAAGAAAAACTTCAGTTCTCCCATACTACTCATCTCAAATTGACTTTGCATAAGCTTTGCAAACTTTTTGCAAAGGCTACTTTCAGTAGACCCAAATATAATGTCATCTACATATATTTGGACAAGTATTACTTTGCCTCTAGATTCCCTAAGGAATAGAGTCTTATCTATTTTCCCCCTTGAGAACTTGTTCTCAATGAGGAAACTAGATAGGGTTTCATACCAAGCTCTAGGTGCTTGTTTTAACCCATATAATGCTTTCCTAAGTCTATAGACATAATGAGGTAAAGTTGGATCAACAAAACCTGCAGGCTGCTCCACATAGACTTCTTCTTTCAAATTACCATTTAGGAATGCTGACTTCACATCCATTTGATATACTTTGAATCCTTGATAAGTTGCATAGGCCAAGAACATTCTTATGGCTTCCAGTCTGGCTACTGGAGCAAAGGTTTGATCAAAATCAATACCTTCTTCTTGCCTATAACCTTTAGCAACCAGTCTTGCTTTATTCTTTATGATGACCCCTTGTTCATCTAACTTATTTCTGTAGATCCACTTAGTTCCTATAACATTGTGGTCTTTAGGCTTTGGAACCAGCTCCCAAACCTTGCACCTTTTGAACTGATTGAGCTATTCCTGCATTGCTTCAGTCCACTGTGGATCTTGTATAGCTTCTTCAAATTTCTTTGGTTCTATTTGAGACAGAAAACTTGAATATACTACAGCATTCTGATTTCTGCTCCTTGTCTGAACACCTTGTCTTGGATCTCCAATTATCAGCTCTACTGGATGATCTCTTAGATGCCTGTTGGCTGGAGGCATCCTTACTTCTGGTTGAACTTCTTCAGCATCTTCATCAAACTGAGTTCCTTGTACTTCTTCAGCTCCTTGTACATGTAGTTCTCCCCCTGGACATAAGCCATCTTCTTCTACTTGCTGTCTTGCAGCAGGTACATCTTCTATGGTTAGCTTGTCCATCTTCTTAGTAAGACCTGTGGGGCTGCACACACTACTAGACAACTCATTGTTAATTAGTTGTGTCTCATCAAACACTACATGCACAGACTCCTCTACAACTTGTGTAGTCAAGTTGTAGACTCTATAAGCCTTACTATTATTGCTGTACCCAACAAACACTCCCTCTTGGGACTTGGCAGCAAACTTAGTTAGGTAAGACTTTCCATTGTTAAGTATGAAGCATTTGCAACCAAAAATCCTGAAATAGGATAGGTTTGGTTTCCTGCCTTTCACAACTTCATAGGGGGTCTTATTTAACCTTTTAGTGATGGTAGCCCTATTTATCACATGGCATGCAGTGTTAACTGCTTCAGCCCAGAAATATTCTGGCAGTGATGAATCACTTAATAGGGTTCTACCAGCCTCTATCAAGGTCCTATTTTTCCTTTCAGCAATGCCATTTTGCTGAGGTGTTCTAGGTGAAGAGAATTCTTGAAATATCCCATAGTCTTCACACAGCTTTGTCATGTTTTCAGACTGAAACTCAGTACCATGGTCACTTCTAATTTTGACCACTGTACAGTTCAATTCATTCTGAATTTGCTTAACAAAACTATAGAAGACACTAGGTGTTTCAGATTTCTGCTTTAAGAAGAACACCCAGGAAAACCTTGAGTAGTCATCAACAACTACAAAGGTGTAGACCTTCCTACCTAAGCTGTGAACTGGCATTGGACCAAATAGATCCATATGCAAGAGGTATAAACACCTCACAGCATCTTTGTTGTCTAAGCTTCTAAAGGTGGATTTAGTCTGCTTGCCCTTTTGACAAGCTGAGCAAATGCCATCTTTGACACACTTAACTTGAGGACCATTCCTCACTAACTCTTTGCTAAAGAGTTTGCTAATAGTCTTGTAGTTAAGATGAGCTAGTCTCTTGTGCCACTTGACACAATGAGAGACTGTCTCATCAGCTACAAGACAAACAGGAGAACCATTGTTCTCAATCATAATGTCTAAGCAGTAGACATTCCTCTTTCTATATTCTGTCAAAATGATCTCTTGATCACTTGACCTCTTGATATGACAACCATTTTTAACAAATGAGATGTCATACCCTACATCACTTAACTGACTTATACTAATAAGGTTGTGTTTCAACCCTTTAACATAAGCCACTTGAGTAATGGTAACAAGGTTTGAAGAGATGTTACCAAACCCTTTGATGATTCCTTTTTCAGAACCACCAAAGGTCACTTTAGGACCATTTTTGATTGGAATGTAGTCCTTCAGTAGTCCCCTTGTTCCAGTCATATGTCTGGAACATCCACTATCCAAGTACCATGTTGGGGTATGGCCACTTGGATTCACCTGCAAAACAAATTAATGAACCTTAGAACCCAAAGTAAACTTGGGTCCTTGGTGATTGTTAGTTTGCAACTTGACATAGCTACCTGCTGGCTTTCCACCAGGTAACTTGCTACTCAACTTGGCACTGGCATTGTGCCAACAATCCAAGGCAAAGTGGCCAACCTTGCCACAACACCAGCATTCAAACTTGTTGTACCTTTGCTTAGGTACATACTTGGCTGTCTTGACTACAGCAGGCTTATTGAATGTTGGGGCTTTGCCCTTGGACTTGGACTGATCCTGAACAGTCCTAGCTGGTTTAAAACCCAATCCAGCCTTTCCTTTATGATGAACAAATTCATCAATCAAGGGTAGCACTGATTTAGGTTTTGAAAACCTAGCAACTAGCTCTTTTTCCTTCTGGAGATTGATCTCCAGTAACTTAATTTGATCATTTTTATAAGTGATAGTTCCCATCTGAATCACAGTAATGTGTTTCAGCCTGGCTACCTCATTGAGCTTTTGATCAAATTCCTTCTCAAAGTCTGTTGCAGCTGCCTTTAGATCAGCAATTTCCTTTGCCTGACTTTTGGCAAGGGACTTGCTTTTCTTATAGGCTTGCAACAGTACTTTATATTCATCTAAGAGCTGATGAATATCTCCCTCAGATTCAGAAACACTTCCATCACTTGATGAAGATGAATCTGACTCTGAACTAGAACTGAAATCTGAACTTTGAGTTGGACTTTGTACCTGACTAGGTCCTGGCTGCTCCAGGATTTTGGTACTTTCAGTCAATGCCATCAGTCCTTGGCACTGACACTCTTCTTGTTCATAGATTGATTCCATGATCTGCATAAACTCCTCTTCTTCTTCAGCAAATAGCCCTATGTAGGCTTCAGCATCTGTCTCAGTGTCTGAAGAAGAAATGTCTGAAAGAGTCTTCTCATTCTTTGCAACAAAGGACTTCTCCTTCTTTCCTTTGAAGTGAGTCTTCTTTTTGTCACTGGATTCTTTTCTTCTCTCAGGACAATCTGCAATAACATGACCCTGTCTATTGCAGCAGTAACACACTATCTTAGACCCAGTTGCCTTACTAGTCTTTGTCTTTTTCTTGTCCTTCTTTGAAGGTTTCTTCTCCTGATACTGGACTTCTTTCCCTTTGGAAAATGAAGGTCTGGACCTCCATTGTTTCTTCTTCAGGAATTTCTGAAAATGTCTGGTGAATGCAGCAAAGTCTTCATCACTTTCACTGCTTGTAGACTTTGTGCTAACAGATTCATCAGATTCTGATTCAACTACCTCTGGAGGAGGAGTTGATGACTTAGTCCTGCTCTTTCTAGGTACTTCTGACTTGAAGGCAACAGTCCTTTCCCTGTGCTCAGTCCTTGTTGATTTTTCTTCCTCTTTTCTCACTGACAGTTGCATCTCATAAGACAACAACTTCCCAAACAGTGTGGGAGGAGGAATTTCTCCCAACTTTGCCATTTCTCTGATGGCACAGATCTTAGTGTCCCAATCTTTGGTTAGGGACCTCAAGAACTTATCATTCAATTCATAGTTAGTGAACTCTCTTCCATAGGACATGAGTTCATTAACAATTCTATAGAACTTCTTGTAGCATTCAGTGATGCTATCTCCTCTTCCTTGCCTAAAGCTCTCATACTCTTGATTAAGCAAGGACTTTCTATCTTGCCTAACTTCTTCAGAACCTTCCATATAGATAATGAGGGTATCCCACATTTCTTTTGCTGTTTTACAGTGAATTAGGTTCTGGAAGGTGGCATCATCAATGGCACTTACTATAATGTTTTGTGCCCTTTTGTCCATAGTGGCTAGGACAATTTCATCCTTGGTCATCTCAGAGAAATCCTTTGGAGTCCTCTGATTTGCATCCAGTACTGAAATCTTCATTGGCACATAATGCCCTTCCTTAACTGTGATGTAGATCCTTGGGTCTGAGGCCTCCATAAATAGCCTAACCCTTTCTTTCCAGATTCCAAAAATCTCCTTCCTGCATATGGGTAACTTCATGGAACCCAACTCTTTGTGATTCTCATAAGAACCCATGTTTCTTGAAGTTCTTGAATTTCTTGAATCTGTTTTCTGACTTAAACTGTTTCTGCCAAACAGGATCTCCTTAGACTGTTAGTCCTTGTTTTGAGGAACCTGGCTCTGATACCACTTGAAAGATATGGTACCTAAACACCTAGAGGGGGGGGGGGGTGAATAGGTGACCTAAACCTTTTTGAAACTTTGTTGGCAGCACAACAGTTATTTCACAGAATTCTACAGTTAACAGCAATCACAGAATATAAACAGTTAATCCACAGCACAGCACAACACAGCAGACACACTAATTTATAGTGGTTCCCCAATCTTTGGGTACATCCACTTTCCCCCTTCGCCTATCTAGCAGTGTACTAGATTCGGCCAATCTTCTCCACTATCTCAGAACCCAACTAGGTTCCTACACCTCAGGCCCAAAGCCTTACACTCAGCCACCAAGGCCTACACTCAGCCACCCAGGCCTACACTCAGCCAATTAAGGCCTACACTCAGAGTTCTTCAACTCCTACACTCAGGCAACCAAGCCCTACCCTCAGCCTTTATAATATAGGCTTACAATTCTCTCAGATCCAATGGATCCTACAAGTTAAAATAGAAATACAATAGCTATCTCTACAACTCAGAAAATAAGAGAGGAGTTGAGAGTTTCTTTAAGAGTTCTTGGAAGAACTCAGCTAGATCCAAACTGACTTAGCTTCCTTCAAAGCTTCTTGAGTTAGAACTGAATTAGTCTGAATCTTCTGCAGTTGATCCCTGACCTCTGCTTCTTGAGATCCAGATGATTCTGAATCCTTCTTCTCAGCCTTAGTTCCAAAGACTGAATTCTTGATTGGAGCTCTCTCTCTCCAACTTCTTAGATCTGCAGTTGGACTGCCAGATCTTCTTGTGTTGATCCTCTGTGTATCACTTTCCTGATTACTTGAAGAATCTGATTAACCACTTTAAATATTCTCACAAGTTGTAACTCTTGTTTCACAATAACAATCAATCAGTTTCTGTATACTATGGGTGCCTATTTATAGGCTTCCTTCATGGTAACCGGCTGGTCCGGTTCATAACAGACTTCTGATTTCTCTGACAGTTGCTGTAGACCGGCTGGATCGGCAGCTGTCATGTCAACCAGTCACTTCTTGAAATTCTCTAACTGTCAGATAGTGTCGAGACTTTCTGTTCTTAAGTGTCGACACTTATAGACTAAGTGTCGACACATGTTGTGTAAGTGTCGACACAAGTCTACAAGGTGTCGACACAATTCCTTGTATGTCTCGACACAGATACTTCTTCAAGTGTCGACACTGAAATTAAGTGTCGACACAAGTACTTGATCTTCATTCTTTAACTGTATTCTTCTAAGTGTCGACACATGTTCTTTGTGTCGACACATCTTCATGTGTTGAAACTGTCAAGTGTCGACACTGCTTCTTGGTGTCGACACAAGTCTTCAATCTTGTTTCTTCAGCTGAGTGTCGACACATTCCCTTAGTGTCGACACTTGTACTTAGAATATTTTGTAAACTTTTCTGTTCTTTGCTGAGTGTCGACACAGCTCCTTGTGTCGACACTTTCTTCAAGTGTAGAGTCTTCAACTAAGTGTCGACACATTGTGCTGGGTGTCGACACTTCCTTCAAGTGTTGACTCTTCTGGTTGTGTGTCGACACATTGTGCTAAGTGTCGACACATACTTCAAATACTGACTCTTCAGCATAGTGTCGACACATTGTGTTGAGTGTCGACACTTGCTTCAATAACTGATTCTTCTGTTTGTGTGTCGACACATTGTGCTGAGTGTCGACACATACTTCATATGTTGACTCTGCTGATTGAGTGTCGACACATTGTGTTGAGTGTCGACACTTGTACTTAGACTCTGCAGATTTTTGCTGAGTGTCGACACAACTCCGAGTGTCGACACTTTCTGGTGTAGACACAGTTCTTCAGGGTGTCGACACTTCTGCTAAGTGTCGACACTGCTTTTCTGCATACTTCTTCACTGAGTGTCGACACAGCTCCAAGTGTCGACACTTTCTGTCTGGTGTCGACTCTTCATTCCAGGTGTCGACACAATGACTCCAAGTGTCGACACTGCTTGTCTGGGTGTCGACACAAGCTTTCTCAAGTGTCGACACTTTCCCTCTAGGTGTCGACACATGGACTTAGAAACTTTTATCTTCAATCCAGTGTATACCTAACCTGCACAAGTAACTCAAACAAACATCAAATACATTATGATGTATATCATTGAGTTAGGTCAGGCTTCTTCAAATCAGGTACATTTGACCAATGTACCCAACAGGAATGGTGGTGCTACTAGTGACCCATGACATACTCTAGGGTTTCCCTAAGGGCAGTATTTTTAATTTCAGTTTATCCACCATACATTGAGAAACAAAGTTCTCCATACTACCGTTGTCTATAATGATGAAGCAGAACTGTCCCTGTATGCGGGCAGTGGTACGAAAGATATTGTTTCTCAACCAGTCATCAATAGTAGGGGTCTTGGGAGCTAGGAGACTATGTTGGAGAACATACACTAACTACTCAGGTTGTTCTCCCTCAACTTTGTACTCACTCTCTAACTCAATCTCAGGGGTCGGGTCAGTCTGGGAATCACTAAGGAATACCCCATACTCAGGTTCTGACCCACCCTCAGAATCGGCGAAGGCGACGAAGTGGCACCGTGTACACTCAGAAGTCTTATGGCCCAGCTCGATACACTTAAAACATCTAAACGTCAAATGCTGAGGTATAGTGCCTATAGTCTCATTGCCATTGTTGGGAGGGACATGGAGTGCTGAGGTGTTCTTAGACACGACCGGTCGAGAGGACCCAACAGGGGTGAAAGTGTGAGTCAGGTGGGACTTATCAGTAATCTTATTCCCAGATGTTCGTTTCTGCAGTGCCTCTACTTGACGTGCTCAACTCGTAACCTCTCCTAATTTCTTATAATCAAGGAGTTCCAATAGATCTCGAATGGAGTAGCGTAACCTATTCAGATAACAGAAAATGGTCATGTCATTATCCTCTCGGACGTCGAGGTGAGACTATACGACTAGGAACTCATTTGTGTACTCATCGACAGATAATTTGTCCTGATCTAGATTATGGATCCTACGATACAGGGTTTGCATGTAATCAGGCGGAACGTATCTCTTACGCAGTTGAGTTTTGAAGTCGTTCCTTGTTGTGATCGGGGGCATACCTAAATTGAACCTAAACCGTTCTAATTGTCCCCACCAAACTAACGTGGATACTTTAATTCTAAGCATGACATACTCAACTTGCCTACCTTGGAGCAATTGCTTTCAAGCCAAAAAACAATCTATCCACGAACACCACTCTAGGCAACTCTCGGGCTCTATTCGCCCTTCGAAATCACCCACGTCTAGCTTGATTCCCACATTCCAACGGGGTTGGTGACGTGGTTTGTTATGTGCCTCCGGATCGGGGTGTGCGAGTTCCCGAGGCCGATGGTCAGGGTCATTTTCGACCACCGAGGTAGGTGTTCGGTTGACGCACAAGGTTGCTTCGATATTATTAACCGAAGTGCGCAACCCGTTCATGACTTCTGTGACACTACCCATTCCGGTGGTGAGAGTTTTGACCGTTTTCATTAAATCACTCATGCGTCGAGCTAAATCTCCTACATTATTTTCTAGTTGATCGACCCGTTTTTCCATTGAAAAGATAAAAAATAATAATTATTTTTTATTATTATTAATTTTTTGAAAAATTTTTATTTTAAAAAGAGCGCTCCCGAGCGGGAGAAAAAAGTGATTTTATGATGAAAAAACAAATTTTTTTTGTTTTTTTAAAATAAAATATAATACTCGGAAAATTTTTAAATATAAAATTTTTTTGAAAATTTTTTGAAAGTCGGATTGCGTGATTCGCGATATGAGCGAAGCACAAAATCCTCTGATACCAAACTGATGTAAACAGGGTTAGGGTTTGACGTCTAAATAATTAATTTTAGCAAAATAATTGAAGTTAACTCTTAAGCTCAAATTGAGGTTTTGAAAAACTTATCAAAATTTTAATTTCAAGAGTGGGGCCGACCGACCAAATGAATTTACGCGCACAAACAAACTCATCGCCTTGAACTTTACGGGGTTCGTTAAGTTCGTTCTGGTGGAACCTCCCATGTATCCGTTTGGTTCGAATCTTCCACGAGTTTTATGGGCACAAGCAAAATTAACAGACAATAATTTATGACTACGATATTAAAGTGGTAAGAACACAAAAGCAAACCCAATAATTATTTTCAGAAATGCATAAACTTAATACTAATTCAATGGGAGCAAACAGTTATACCCAAGTGCAGTTGCGGGCTATAGATCCTTCCAATCCGTTCATGCAACGGGGTACAACAGGAACAACAGCCGGGAGGGAGAAATTGGGGTCGACGACTCTGCTTTAGGGTCGGGCGTCGGACAAGGTTTTCGGGGTCGACGACGCCCGCTGATTCCGCCAACGGAGAGTGCAGCAGAGCTGGGGCTTGACAGAGATGGTGAAACGGAGCGTCTCTGGTGGCAGACGTGGCTCCCGTCGTGGGCTAATTCGTAGCGGCGGAAGGAGGAACAACGACCATACTGGTTCAGTGTCATCAACCTGGCGGATTAGGGCTCGAGAAGGAGTGCTCTACAAGGAACATGAAGAAGAAATAATTCTTCCCATTTTGTTCGATGATTTTCTTTTCCTTCCTCACCGAGGTTTAAATAGATGGAGCTATAATGTGCCCAAAGATTTATTTCCTATTGCCTTTCCTTCTTTATGGATTCTTTGGCAGCAAATAAAAGATCTCTTTACCTAGTAATGAATTTCTGATTTTGACTCTTTCCAATCTTGCTTGCTTGATCTTTGGGATAATGTATTTTGAATTTTTAAGTTTATGCTTTCTTGAATAAGTTAGGCTTGCCTCTACGTCTTACTACTAATAATACCAAACCTCTTTATTTATGGTTCCAAATGGCCGGTCAAACCGATCAGCCGGAAAATAGGCCGAGTATAAAATATTGAAACGACTATAAGAAATAAAACAAGTGTAGGAAAACAAAAATGCATTAATAAATATATCACTATTATGATGCGTTGCAGAATGCATCAATTCCCCCGGGGTTGAAAGAGCTCGACCACGGCGAGGACTCACATAAATTCACAATAGAGAGATCTGGGCGTCATCAGCGTAGCTCGTCAGTGCTGATCCAAGAGCTTTCTGTGATGTCTCGTCCCCGCGAGGAGACCAAGTAACACTGGCAAGTCCCGTGGAGAGTACAAAACTCTCGTACATCAAGAACCAGGTCTATATCCTCAATAATGGGTGTCGACACTGGAGCTAAGTCTAGTGGGATCTCTTGAGCTGTCGTCGGTTGTCTCTGACTGGAACTAGGTGGATCTCCATAGAAAGGTGTCAGATCTGCCATGTTAAATATTGACGAAGTAATGAATTCAGCGGGCAAATCTACGAGATAGACATTCTCCCCGATGCGCTTCCGGACACGGAAAAGACCATACTTCCTCTGAAAGTCCACCTAGTGTCAACTATCTTCACCTATGGGGGGGGGGGGGGAATAGGTGACGTGCAGCGTTTTTGCGGAATTTAAATTGTACATGCACACGAAAATAAAACACCACAACACAGAAGATACACAAGCAATTTAGAGTGGTTCCCCGATTTGGGTACATCCACTTTCCCCCTTCGACCTATCTCCCAACAAGGGACGACTCGGTCTCTTCACCAACAGGATTGAAATCCAATCCTTGCACTATTGGAAGGAACCCTTCCACACGTAGGAGTCAACACTCCCACAACCCGGGTTGCACCCAACCCTTACAACTAGGAACCAACGTTCCTTTACAACAAAAATAAACTAGAATGTACAAGAAATACAAACTACGTTTGGAGACTAAGGTGTCCCTCTTCGTTGACGACGTGTTCTTGAAGTCCACGAAGAGTCCACAACCCTATACCTCTCTTGGAGAGAATCTCCCCGGAACCGGCGGCGACAAGATGAGCGGCGGCTTGGTTCACGGGATCGGCGGCAACAACGATGTGCGGCTGCTGTACTTTGGAGATACAAACTTCGTAGCAAAGCTAGCTAGGTCTTCCAACGGTCACACTAGGATCAGTCGTCTCGATCGATTCGGATGGGGAAGGTTTTCCCGATCAACAAATCAAGAGACAAGAGATCTCCGGTTAGACACGTGAGACTCTAAGCTTGGCTAGGCTTCTGTCGACCGGAGATCTGGAAGAAACCACGATCAAGACCGGCGAACAACTCTCTCAAGCGGCGACGGCGGCGACGGAGCGGAACTCGCGATCTAGGTCACGTCACGGCCCGTGTTTTCGTCTTTTTCTCCGTGTCTATACTGTTCAAAAATACGCCTGTATTTATACTGTAGACAACTTCTAAATGACTGTTGTGGGTCCCACCTGAAGGAAACCCTAGTTCCGGTTCAACACAGTGCCAGCAGCAGAATCCGGTCCAGCTGTTTCCAGAAAAATTGCCAAGTCAAAATCGGCGAGAATCGAAGGTGATTCTCGACGAATCGGCGAGAATCAGTTAGTGATTCTCGATGATTCGTCGAGAATTACTAGTGATTCTCGCCGAATCACTTGATGATTCTCGACGAATATTACTTGGCCATGATCTGCTCAACGATGGGTTCGGCGAGAATCACTAGTGATTCTCGCCGAATCTTACTTGGCACCGCTTTGAGGTAGCCGGATATAGTCGGCGAGAATCACTAATGATTCTCGACGATTCGGCGAGAATCACTAGTGATTCTCGCCGAATCGGCGAGAATCACTTGGTGATTCTCGTCGATTTATACTTAGACGATTTTTCGTCTTTCCACCCAAGAGCTGCTCCTTGACCCATCCTTGCTCCTTGTCTGCTCTTGCCTTAACACAGCTCTGTACTTGAAAATAAGTACACTACAATAGAGAGAGTACACGTAGGCCAACACACTGATCTGCTCAACGAGGGATTACGTCGTGCAGACCCGTATATATTGACCTACTGCACCCTGACATTGGTGTGCACTTAGCGTGGAATAACTGCAACCACAACTTGAAATATTTTATCAAATACATTGTGAATTCATCTTAGCTTGACAGGTGGCTTCCTCAAATCCAGGTAATTGTGGATACAATACCCAACAATCTCCCCCTATTTGACGAAGCCAAAATCCTACTAGCTAAGATGAATAACACCAACCAGATAATATAAACAACATTCAGAATTTAAATATGCAGCACAAGAGAATATAGGCAAACAGATCAAGACTTGAGTCATTCATAAATTCAAATACACATGTATATATATATATATATATAATCTCAAGATTGTTCATATAATAACAATAAACGTTAATTGTTCTTAAGAGAGAATGACAGGCAATAAATTTTTGACTATTTTTCTTTGGCTAAGTCATCCTTGAGTTTTTGAGCCAAATACTTCTTTCTTTGCCTCTCCATATACTCTTTGGGCTTCGGATAATATCTGGGTGGAGGAGCTTTATCTGCCGCAGTATTGGTCCTGAAAAAGATGTTCCGTTTGGCTTCATATGTCTTATGCAGCTCCCACTCATGCTGGCTGTATACATCGTTCTGATTGATTTCTCCTTGTTCTTGTAGCCAGAATGTGTCCAAGATGATACTCTTTGAAACCAGACTCCACTTTTCATTTCTTACTTCCTCCTCCTTCAATCGGATTCTCTTTTCAGCTTGTGTTTCCTTGGATGTCCCTTCTTGAGATTTTCTCTTGTCTCTGGCTTTTGCTAGGGCTCCTTGGTCAAACATTGCCATCAGTTTTGCCTTTGAGGTGGCCCTAGCAGCCCTTTGAGCATCAGCTTCACTTACAGGAGCTTCTTCAGCATTGTCTCCCTCATCAGCCGTAGTATACCTTTCAGGAGCATGAATACCCGCAGAATTTTCAGGCAAAGCGACGCCTAACGATTGTTGGAGCATCCACCAGCAACTGTCATAGACATATTTGTTTGACTGCTCAAAGTTGTTGATCATGACTTCCCGAAGCTCAGCCATCTTAGCTGTATATGCTTTCTCCCCCTTTTTGGCTTCGACTGCAATGGAGTTTGCATAAGAATGCAGTGACTCATCAATGTGCTTTGTCGTCCTGGAGAATTCAGTGACCAAGGCTTGTTGATTGGTGTTAAGATTTACCATATTGCCATCAAACTTTTGAATATTATTGGCTACGACATGAGCATTCTGATTCACTACGCCGAGAGTATCAGTGTTCTTTTTCAATCCGTTCATAAGAAGAGTGACATCTTAGCCGGCCGCAGTATACTTATCTTCAAACTTCTTTTCCATCACGTCCAGTTTGTGATTGATCTCCACCATGTTCTTGAGCATGAGATTCTCCGATTTCTTAATTCTTTTTAACATTTTATCCTGAGCTTTCTCAAAAGATGCTTTGAGCTCATCCACTATACCCTGAATGACATTCACGGTGTGATTGGCTAGATCGTCTCGTAGTGGATGAGCCTGAGGCACTCCTTGGACTTGTGCTTCAGCAGATGCACCTGTAGAGCTGGACACGAGCACAGTCTCTAAGGGGGGAATGCTTGCGTCCTCTGTAGATTTCCCGGACTCCCCCTCCACTGTTGCACCAATGTTCTCAGGAACGATCTCAGGTGCGTGCTTGTCAGATGGAGCTTCAATGATATCCCGAGTCTCCAATGCTTCCTGTCCCTCATTGCCTTCTTCCTCACCTTCATCATCCATGAGATCATTCTCATCAGCATCATCGTCCAACCCTTCATAAATAGTCTCCTCTACATTCGCTTTGGCTCCTTGATCGTTCAGGTTCAGAGCCTCCTCATTATCCAGCACAGTTTCACTTTCTTCTTGTATATCAGCCACTGCATCTCTGGCCATCTGGGAGATGTCAGATACGATATCAGCATAAGTGGGTAGAGGCTCCCCCTCAATTCCTGCAGTGAAGGCATCAAGAATTTCACTGGGGATAACTACATAATCAGCCACAGTTCCGGCCTCGGCTGGAGATACTTCCTGTTGTTCTACCACGGCAGCCGGCCCAATACGCCCCTCCCATCTGTCAAAAATACTCGAGTCCATTTTCTTCAAGTAATGTAGAGGGACACCTTTACTCATGTCATACTTATCTCCGTTTAACTGATTGAGATACAAACTGATGATTCGGCCAAAGCTCGGAGATCTAAGGGTGTCCTTTATTTTCTCAAACAGCAATGCCCCCCAGTTGAGTCCTTTTCTGCAGACAATTGCCACCAGGATCTTGAACATGTCCGCAGAGATGTGGTCATGAGAACCCGGTTTGCATATGAGTACCTTCCCAATGATGTCTGACAGAAGTTTCCCTTCTTCATTCATATCCTTTCGCTTTATCGACCGAGTTCCTCGAGCGAGACCACAGAATAATAGAGTCCTGGTTTTGTCTTCCTCCTCAAGATAATCCTCGTGCTTCGAGCTAGATAGCTGCAGGAAGTGGGTCAGCTTGCTGGCAGACATCTTGATCTTTGCCCCTGCAACCCTGCTCTTGATGAGAGAGTCGTCATTCCAGAGTTTTGCGGTTGCAAAGAACTCCAGCACTTTCTTGTCCAGGATTTTATAGGGGTGCTCTAGTACGAATGAGAGTCCAGCCTCCTCTAGCATAAGGATGATGTTCCTGAATTCATCTGAGGCATGAGAGAACCCTGTGCGAACCAGCTCGCATCCAGTGACTAGCCCAGCGGTTGTCCTTGGAGCCATTGAAAATCTAGGGAGAGAAGCCCTACTCTACGCTTAATCAAAAGTCAAAGGGAAAGCGACACTAGTGATAACGTCCAAGTACGGGTGAGGATGTGGTTACCTAAAAGCGTAGACGGTGAGTTAGTTCGATGAAGACGATGGACACCCGGTAGGTGCCCGTGATTGTGATTGATCGCAACCGCAGAGAAATCCCTGGAAGGAAGAGTCGGCGAGAGACCTTCGGTGAGCTTCCTGCGAGAGATCTTCGGTGAGCGTCCTGCGGGATGTCGACGGAAGCCTTCACGATTCGGCGAGAGACCTTCGGGAAGAAGCTTCCGGGGATCTTGCGGGAAGGCGAAGGGCAATCGGCGAGAGTCCTGCGCGATATCTCTCTGACTAAAACAGGCGATCGGCGAGTTTAAAACGGATTTCCGCGAGAATGTGAAGAGTCGGCGGGAGACTGCGCGATATCGACGAGTTTTAAAAGGGATTTTAACGGGTTTCCGTTTGTCTAAGTTAATTTAAAAATATTCTAAATATGTAAATACTTCTTAAAGCCAATCTATTTGGGGTTTGAACTGGATTTTCCATACATTTCTTGATGGCAAGATTTCCAAAGACGTATTTTCGTTGTCGCGATTTCCAAAGACGTATCTTCGTTAGTTTTCAGTGAACTAATTTACGCCTGCAGATGTTAGTTCTCGATTCTACCAATGGAATTACCGATAACTCTTTAAAGATGTATCTAAGGTTTATATTCACCGTGTTAACCTATCCTTAGATGTGCACACATATATGTATATATATATATAAAGATATATATATATATATATATATATATATATATATATATATATATATATGTAAATGTCGATAGAAAATGACTCAAGTCTTGGGGCTGATGAAAAATACCTGGGATTATGAGAGTTATCATTTAGCCTCTCTGACTAAAACATACCAGGTGCTCGATGTGAGTATGCCCATATAGATATCACTACTGTTATTCCAGATGCATGTTCCAATTCAGTCTTGAAACATCTACTGTCTAGTTCCCATCATATTTACGGGAACCTAGACTACCCTGCAAGAAAGAATTACTTTACCTTAGGAACCCAAACCATATTGGGTCCTAGGTTCTTGTTAGTATAACCACGGGAATGTCTTCCCTCAGAAAACCTGTCAGGAAGACTACCTCTGCCCAGAAAATATGGATAGGCCCTTGCCCTTGACACAGAGGGGTTGTGCCAACAGTCGATGGCAAAGTGTCCCACTTTGCCACAGCACCAACACGGGTGAATGTTGTATCGCCGTTTCTGACCTGATCTAGTGACTGAGGTAGTCATGGTCCTAGGTCTAAACGGGATAGGGCATGATCTCCTCATAAAATTTCCTCTTCCATCGTGATACGTGGAAGGGTGGAAGGAATGCATGTTGCGAGCGACATGAGGCCGGGGAGGTGGTGCCTTCCTTTTAGGCATCCCCCTTCCTGAGGCCCCATGAAAACTTACAGCATGACTTCTAACCTCCCTGTCCCGTGTCCTCGGGTGGTGAGAAGCGTTCTGTGAGCTGATACATGCAGATTCACACCGAGTTGAGGCAGTGGCAGTGAATACAAAGGGCTCAGAATGAGCCATAGGTATTCTCTCATGGGTGGCCACGACGGCCCTTGCACTATGGGTGTATCCACATGAGGACAGATCACCCTTGCAGTGACCACGATTATTCTTGTGATCATACCTGAAGGCATGATGAGTTGCCTTCCTGCTTGGAGTGGGGGGTCGGAATACCGTTTCCCCATTTCTCCACGAATTGATAATTTGGGAGATCCACCCATTTTCTTGCTTTCTCTTTATAACATCAACCTTGGAAAAGTTTGATACTATCCTTTTCTCATTCTCTAGACTACTCTCTAGATCAGAGATTTTAGAGTCCTTGACCTTGTTGGATGCCAATTGGAGAACCAACAAGATCTTCAGCCGAGCAATCTCCTGAGCTTGTTCTTCAACAAGTAGGTTGCTCTTCTGAAGGGCTCTCTTCAGAGAATCAGGATTTTCTGAAGGAAAGCAGTTCCTGTCTTCAGAAACTTCAAGAGAGACGGGGCAAGATGAGGAAGTTACCTACTCATCAGAGTCATTGTCACTAGCAGTAGTGACCGTTGTGTCATCCTCATCAGAACTGCTTTCCTCACTGGCTTCTTCAGTCTCAGACACGGACACTGGAGCTCTGATGCTGTCCGATAGATCCTTGCCTTCATCTTCAGAGGCGAGGACCCCCACATAGGCTTCATCCTTTTGTTGACAGCAGATTCCAGCTTTCTCTGACCCCCATCAGCTCTGAGATCATCACCCACATAGATTTAGCCGACCCACATTTTTCCAATCTAGAGCGAGAAGCTCCAGACCAGATATCCATGATAATTTGACGAATCCTCTTGTCCAAATTAAATAATGAAAGTTCCGTCTCCGACATCTCAGCAATGCACTTGGGCACTTGGATATTCTTTCCAGAGTCGGAGGTCTTCATAGGAATAAAAGGACCCTCTTCCAGGATGAAAGATGCTCGAGGATCGATAACATCCAAGTGATACGACACTCTCATCCTCCAGACGGGATAAAACTCCTTTGTGCATGTGGGGAGTCTTAGTGGAGATATCTCATGATCCAACTCCATGCTTCTGACACTGGTGGCAGGATTCTACTCAAGGTGTAAACTTTTTTGATGAGTAACCTCGCTCAGATAACACTTGAAAGTCCACCTAGTGTCAACTATCTTCACCTATGGGGGGGGGGGGGGAATAGGTGACGTGCAACGTTTTTGCGGAATTTAAATTGTACCTGCACACGAAAATAAAACACCACAGCACAGAAGATACACAAGCAATTTATAGTGGTTCCCCGATTTGGGTACATCCACTTTCCCCCTTCGACCTATCTCCCAACAAGGGACGACTCGGTCTCTTCACCAACAGGATTGAAATCCAATCCTTGCACTATTGGAAGGAACCCTTCTACACGTAGGAGTCAACACTCCCACAACCCGGGTTGCACCCAACCCTTACAACTAGGAACCAACGTTCCTTTACAACAAAAATAAACTAGAATGTACAAGAAATACAAACTACGTTTGGAGACTAAGGTGTCCCTCTTCGTTGACGACGTGTTCTTGAAGTCCACGAAGAGTCCACAACCCTAAATCTCTCTTGGAGAGAATCTCCCCGGAACCGGCGACGGAAAGATGAGCGGCGGCTTGGTTCACGGGATCGGCGACGACAACAATGTGCGGCTGCTGTACTTTGGAGATCCAAACTTCGTAGCAAAGCTAGCTAGGTCTTCCAACGGTCACACTAGGATCAGTCGTCTCGATCGATTCGGATGGGGAAGGTTTTCCCGATCAACAAATCAAGAGACAAGAGATCTCCGGTTAGACACGTGAGACTCTAAGCTTGGCTAGGCTTCTGTCGACTGGAGATCTGGAAGAAACCACGATCAAGACCGGCGAACAACTCTCTCAAGCGGCGACGGCGGCGGCGGAGCGGAACTCACGATCTAGGTCACGTCGCGGCCCGTGTTTTCGTCTTTTTCTCCGTGTCTATACTGTTCAAAAATACGCTTGTATTTATACTGTAGACAACTTATAAATGACCGTTGTGGGTCCCACCTGAAGGAAACCCTAGTTCCAGTTCAACACAGTGCCAGCGACAGAATCCGGTCCAGCTGTTTCTAAAAAAATTGCCATGTCAAAATCGGCGAGAATCGAAGGTGATTCTCGACGAATCGGCGAGAATCAGTTAGTGATTCTCGACGATTCGTCGAGAATCACTAGTGATTCTCGCCGAATCACTTGATGATTCTTGACGAATATTACTTGGCCATGATCTGCTCAACGATGGGTTCGGCGAGAATCACTAGTGATTCTCGCCGAATCTTACTTGGCACCGCTTTGAGGTAGCCGGATATAGTCGGCGAGAATCACTAATGATTCTCGACGATTCGGCGAGAATCACTAGTGATTCTCGCCGAATCGGCAAGAATCACTTGGTGATTCTCGTCGATTTATACTTAGACGATTTTTCGTCTTTCCACCCAAGAGCTGCTCCTTGACCCATCCTTGCTCCTTGTCTGCTCTTGCCTTAACACAACTCTGTACTTCAAAATAAGTACACTCCAATAGAGAGAGTACACGTAGGCCAACACACTGATCTGCTCAACGAGGGATTACGTCGTGCAGACCCGTGTATATTGACCTACTGCACCCTGACATTGGTGTGCACTTAGCGTGGAATAACTGCAAGCACAACTTGAAATATTTTATCAAATACATTGTTAATTCATCTTAGCTTGACTGGTGGCTTCCTCAAATCCAGGTAATTGTGGATACAATGCCCAACATCCTCTGCTGTAACTTGTGGCATGTACCCGAAGTGAATCTCTGCTTCCTGAAATAAGCAAAAACCTAATCTCCTTCTAAAAAGTGCAACCCCCGGCGATGCCGATCAGCAATGGCTCTGTATTTTTCAGAAGTCGTTTGCAATTTATTAGTAATAGATTTATGCAATTCTTTTAAATAATCAACATGAGTTTGCGCATCAAAGGAAATACGTTCATGATTCAGAAGTGAGTGATGATCAAGTAAATGTGGTATAGAGAATCCGTAAACAATCTCGAAAGGAGATTTAGCTGTGGCGCGATTAGTAGAATTATTGAATGCAAATTCAACTTGTGGCTGTATAAGATCCCATTGTTTCGGATTCTCCCCAGTCAAACACCTAATAAGGTCCCCCAAACTCAGATTAATGATCTCAGTCTGCCCATCAGTTTGAGACTGATATGCGCTGCAAAATTCGAGTTTGGTACCTAGTCGGGACAAAAGTGTTTTCCCAAAACACCCCATGAATCGAGTATCCTTATCAGAAGTGATTGACCTAGGAATTCCATATAGTCTAGCGATTTCTTTAAAAAAAGTTTGACAACGTGTACAACACTAGAGGTTTTTCTACATTGAATGAAATACATCATTTTTGAAAACTGATTTACGACGACAAAAATGGAATCGACCTTCCTCTGAGTGCGAGGAAGTTCTACCACGAAGTCCATCGAGATATCATCCCACGACCGCTCAGGTAACGATAAGGGGGTTTATAATCCTGTATTTTGAGCATGCCCCTTATACAACTTACAAGTGGTGCATGTTGGAACCGAGATTCGGCTCCACCTAGAGTTCGGACCTAGGGTGTAGCTCACACCTACTTCTCCCGAGCTGTCCCTTGGTGAGAGACTTGAAATTGTAAGATGACCCTTGGCTCTAGCGTGGAGGTCCCACCTCACACCCAGAATACCTTTAAGATCTCCCCCTCCCTAGCCAATACTGAGCTAGGTGCCTTGGAGGATGAAGGACGAAGATGAAGAGTGGTGAAAACTGGATCCCTCTCCAAGGCACCCCAAGGGTCTATTTATAGATTTTTGGGGATGACCTGCCAATAGCGCAATCCTTCTGTTCTGAAATTACTGAAATACCCAGAGGCAGGTCTGCCAACATCCAAACTCCGTTGTTCTAAACAGCTATTCGCAGCCCACCAGGGGCAAAATAGCAGAACCTCAAGCAGAGCGAGTTGCTCAAGCCGGGCGAGCTGCTCAAGCCAGGTGAGCTGCTCAAGCCGGGCGAGCTGCTCAAGCCGGGTGAGCTGATCAAGCCGGGCGAGCTGATCAAGCCGGGAGAGCTACTCAAGCCGGGCGAGCAGCTCAAGCCGGGCGAGCTGCTCAAGCCGGGCGAGCACTTGGGCCGGGGCGGGTGCCGGGCCCGTGCCCACCCGACCCTAAAATAGGCCCGGGCGGGTACCGGCCTCCCGCCGCACCCGCCCCCCTGAAGCAGGGGGCGGGGAGAGTTCCGACCTCCCGCCGCACTCGCCTCCTGAAGAGGGGACGGGGAAGGTACCGGCCTCCCACCGCACCCGCCCCCTAGATAAAGGCCGGGGCGAGCGTCGGCCTCCCGCCGCACTCGCCCCCTGAAGAGGGGCCGGGGCGGGTGCCGGCCTCCTGCCGCGCCCGCCCCCTAGAACAAGGCCGGGGAGAATGACATCCTCCCACCGCACTCTCCCCCCGAAGAGGGGCCGGGGCGTGTTCCGGCCTCATGCCACACCCGCCCCCTGAATAGTACTCCGAGCACTAGCAAGTTTGGCCAGTGCTTCCTCCCCCTACTAGTATGTCAAGCAGATCAAGAATAAATTAGCCTTCAAACGTGCAAAAACCCCTAAAGCTTAAAAATGTATAGCAAGTCTTACACCTTTCCGGGGACCCCACTCCGCGAATATGGGGTTATACACAATCCCCGCAGTTTTAGAGCGGGTTTCATGCTCGGAAAGAAACATCCAACCCAACATATTCGCTGAGTGTAGCACTCTTGGTACTAAAAATACTTGACATCTCCGAGGAGTCAACCTTCCATGCCAGCTGATGAGATTTACTCTCCACCGAGGCATATTCGACTCATCCAGCTAGTGAGAGCCTAGGTGAGGAGATCCTCTCGAGGTTGGCACTTACTCACCACCAATGCACTTTTGACCCATCCAGGTAGTGAGAGCCTGGGTGAGGAGATCCTCTCGAGGGTCAGTTCCTTCTCGCCACCGAGGCACATTCAACCCATCCAGCTAGTGAGACCCTAGGTGAGGTGATCCTCCCGGGGTTGGTACCTTCTCGCCACCGAGGCACATTCGACCGATCCAACTAGTGAAAGACTGGGTGAGGAGATCCTCTCAGGACAAGAGCTTACTATTGAGGCACATTCGGCCCATCCAATTAGTGGGAGCCTGGATGAGGAGATCCTCTCGGGGTTGGAACCTTCTCACCGCCGAGGAACATTCGACCCATCCAGCTAGTGGGAGCCTGGATGAGGAGATCCTCTCGGGGGTCGGTTCCTTCTCGCCACGGAGGAACATTCGACCCATCCAGCTAGTGGGAGCCTGAGTGAGGAGATCCTCCCAGGGTTGGTACCTTCTCGCACTGAGGCACTTTCGACACATCCAGCTAGTGAGAGCCTGGGTGAGGAGATCCTCTCGGGATAAGAGCTTGCTACCGAGGTACATTCGACCATCTAGCTAGTGGGAGCCTTGATGAGGAGATCCTCTCGGGGTTGGAACCTTATCTCCGCCGAGGCACATTCGACCCATCCAGCTAGTGGGAGCCTAGATGAGGAGAACCTCTTGGGGGTTGGTTCCTTCTCACCACCGAGGCACATTCGACCCATCCAGCTAGTGAGAGCCTGGGTGAGGAGATCCTCTCAGGACAAGAGCTTACTACCGAGACACATTCGACCTATCCAGCTAGTTGGAGCCTGGATGAGGAGATCATTTCGGGGTTGGAACCTTCTCTCCGCCGAGACATAATCGACCCATCCAGCTAGTGGGAGCCTGAATGAGGAGATCCTCTCGGGGGTTGGTTCCTTCTCACCACCGAGGCACATTCGACCCATCTAGATAGAGAGAGCCTAGGTGAGTTGATCCTCTCGAGACACGTGCTTACTACTGAGGCACATTCGATTCCAACTAGTGGGATCCCGGATGAGGAGATCCTCTCGGGGTTCGAACATTCTCTCCGCTGAGGCACATTCGACCCATCCAGCTAGTAGGAGCCTGGATGAGGAGATCCTCTCGAGGGTTGGTTCCTTCTCGCCACCGAGGCACATTCGACCCATCCAGCTAGTGGGAGATTAGCTGAGGAGTTCCTCTCGTGACAAGATCTTACTACCGAGGCACTTTCGACCCATCCAACTAGTGAGAGCCTGGATGAGGAGTCCTCTCGGGCTTGGAACCTTCTCTCTACCGATGCACATTCGACCCATCCAGCTAGTGTGAGCCTGGATGAGGAGATCCTCTCGGGGGTTGGTTCCTTCTAGCCACCGAGGCACATTTGACCCATCCAACTAGTGGGAGACTGGCTGAGGATATCCTCTCCGGACAAAAGCTTACTATAGAGGCACATTCGGCCCATCCAGCAAGTGCGAGCCTGGATGAGGAGATCCTCTCGGGGTTGGAACGTTCTCTCCACCGAGGCACATTCAACCCATACAGCTAGTGGGAGCCTGGATGAGGAGATCCTCGCGGGGATTAGTTCCTTCTCTCCACTGAGGCACATTCGACCCATCCAGCTAGTGAGAGCTTGAATGAGGAGATCCTCTCGGGACAAGTGCTTACTACTGAGGCACATTCGACCCATCCAGCTAGTGGGAGACTGGATGAGGATATCCTCTCGGGGTTGGAACCTTCTCTCCGCCAAGGCACATTCGACCCATCAAGCTAGTGGGAGCCTGAATGAGGAGATCCTCTCAGGGGTTGGTTCCTTATCACCACCGAGGCACATTCAACCCATCCAGCTAGTGAGAACCTAAGTGAGGAGATCCTCTCAGGATAAGAGCTTACTACCGAGGCACATTCGACCCATCCAGCTAATGGGAGCCTGGATGAGGAGATCGTCTCGGGGTTAGAAACTTCTCTCCGCCGAGGCACATTCGACCTTTTCAGCTAGTGAGAGCGTGGATGGGGAGATCCTCTCGGGGGTTGGTTCCTTCTCGCCATCGAGTCACATTCGACCCATCCAGCTAGTGGGAGCCTGGCTGAGGAGATCCTCTCGGGACATGATTTGACATGCCATTCAAACCATACTAAATCCAACATCCTCAAACGGGGAAGAAACTTTAGATACATGACGTCCTGACTCAACTGATTAGGAGTAGAGCTCATTACAAAAACATAAATGAAAAAATACCTTATCAAAGCAAGGTTTATTCAGGCTGCCTGGGCATGATGACCGTCATTTGCCTCCTTCTCCTCTGATACCTCTACCCTACTCAAACTTTCCATGATCTTATCCATCTCCTCTACGCTAGCTAGCCAGGAGATGGTGTTGATGGTTGTGACATAGCACTGCCTTGCCATCCTGGGGTCTCCTCTGACCTGACTTGGATCCCTCCAGTGTTAAACTTGAGGCACTAGTGGAAGGACGATGACACACAACAGAAGGTGATGATGAGGGGTCTTCCGAACATGGTATTCTAATTGCTCCGAGCGTCAACAATGATGAACCGACAGTTCCTTGAGGTCCCCCCAACTTCACCTGGAGTCCGAATCCACCTTCTACCTCGTTCCTTTCCCCTAAAAATCCGAACAGGGGTCCGTCCGAGGCTAACACCCTCCTTGGTTCCACCTTCTTCCCGTCAAACGCCTTCTTAAAAATGACGTTGACAGAGCTCCCATTGTCAACCAAGATCCGGGAGACGGTGTAGCCCTCGATGGCTTCCTGGATGACCAGCGCATCACAGAATGGATCTTCATGATCCATCATGTCCTTCATTGAGAAGGTGATCCTCTCCTCTGGGGGTGGGGTCTGGGATGTCGAAGCGACGCCCCGACGGTACATGACGTGAAGGCTTACCTTTTGAGTGGCCTCGATCCCTACTCCACCGTGGATCACTACTATACCTCCCTGGGGTTCTATATCGAACCGGTCCTCACACACGTCATCTCCTCCCACTCTAGGTAGAACTTCTTCAATCTGCACCGGCGACTATTGCTAGGCTGGGGCTCTCGCCTCTCTCACTTCCAGGAATTCGGGGCAAGTAGATGTGGCATGAACCGCTACCTGGTGGAAGTCACAGTATGATAATACTCTTCCTTCCCTTCTTCGATGGGCTGGGTGCTTTCTCCCGCTACCTTTTCCCCCTCTTCCTATCGCCATGTCTTGATGCGGTGGGGGTAGGAGCTGCCTAGGGGCTTGCCTCTGGAAGTTGAACCTCCCTTGGCCTCCATGGAAGTTCCCCCCACCCTGGATGGGACCTCTTCCTGAACCCTGAATGGACCCTCCTTGCTGTCTCCAGCCTAGCTCCCGACCTTCCTAAGGTCCCTGAAATCCATGAGCTCTCTGCTCTTCTCTCCTTCTTCCGTCCTGGTGCCTCGAGCCACTTTGCTCCTTCGACTCTGGCTCTGTTAACCTTGCCATCTTCTTGACAAATGCCGAGATGGCCGCCTCAATTGCTATCTCCTCTGCCGCCCTTTCCATCAGCTCCTCGAAGGATAGGGGGGCCTTCTGGGTACCCTGATATCTCCTCTGCATACCCCGATATCTCCTGAATGTCCAGGATCTCTTCTTGGAACCTGTCCACATATTGGGCCAACGAATCCTCTGCCCTCTGACTTATCAGGAAGATGGACTCTGGATTCTT